>CM014271.1:51625396-51757453 GCA_004135705.1 Alloteropsis semialata
TAGTGAGCCTTTTGTCATCGGCATCAAATCTACCATGAAGGAATATTTCACTTTGTTCTTCATTAACTTGGAAAATTGAACTAGCTCGAACATAAACTTCATCAAATGAAGGAGGGCTATCAAATATTGTTACTTCTTGCTTGCTGCTCTCAAACTCTCCATTACCATTAACCAATCCACAAGAGAACAAATGCACTAAACAATACATCTACACACATCGAATGGACGCATTACCATCACCATCCATAGACTTACACCATAACATAGAAGTGATGGTGGTTATTTTCTCGGGATTGGTCTCAATTCCGCGGTGGCTGACGATGAAGCCCAGCAATTTTTCTGCGGGCAAGCCAAATACGCACTTGGTTGGGTTGAGCTTCCATTGAAACTCCCTGAGATGTGCGAAAGTCTTGGACAAGTCGGCGATCAGGCTGTCCGGGTTCTTTGTCTTGACCATGATGTCATCAACATAGGCTTCAACGTTGCGTCCAATCTGAGCTTTTAAAAAACTCTGAATTGCGCGCTATATGTTGCTCCTGCGTTTTTTAGTCCGAAGGACATTGTTGTATAGCAGAAAGTGCCAAACAGGGTGATGAACGCTGTCTTGATCTGGTCGTCTTCATGCAGGCTTATTTGATGATAGCCTAAGTAGCAATCCAGGAAACAGAGTAGTGAGCAGCCGCCCGTTGAGTCCACCACTTGATCAATGCGGGGTAGCCCGAAAGGATCCTTTGGGCCATGCTTGTTCAAGTCGGTGTAGTCGACACATATCCTCCACTCGTTGTTATTCTTCTTTCACATCAGGATAGGATTAGCGAGCCAGTCGGGGTGGAACACCTCCTTAATGAACCCGGCTGCTAATAGTTTTGCCAGCTCTTCTCGGATGGCTTCTTTCTTGTCCTGGGCGAAGCGTCGTAGACGTTGCTTCTTGGGTTTGGCGGTCGGATCGACATTTAATTTGTGCTTAGCTAGCTCCCTTGGGACTCTCGGCATGTCAGAGGGCTTCCATGCGAAGCTGTCACGGTTGTCCCATAAGAAGCTGGTGAGTGCACTTTCCTATTTGGCGGATAGGTCAGCGCCGATCAGCGTCGTCTTGGAGGGATCACTCATCCTTAGGTCGATCGTCTTGATTGGAACTTCCTGGGAGGGCTTCATGGTAGACGTGGCTGGTTTATTCGTTGGGATTTCCTACTCTGCCTTACCGAGTTGTTTCACCATTGCTGCTACGATTGCGATCTGGCTCGGTTGCTGCAGATTTGCGGCAATCGTCACTGCCTCGGTGCCGCAATCGTAGGAGGTCTTCAGGTCGCCCTTTGGGGATAAAATCCCTTTAGGGCCTGGCATCTTCAGGACGAGGTAGATGTAGTTTGGTATCGCCATAAATTTCACAAGAGCGGGTCTCCCCAGGATAGCATGGTATGATGATTCGAAGTCGGCGACCTCGAAAGTGATGTACTCAGTCCTGTAGTTAGCCTCGGTACAAAATGTAACTGGAAGTGATACCTGGTTGAGGGGTACAACAGCGTTGCCTGGGACGATGCCGTAAAAGGGCGAATCAGTGGGCTTGAGGATATTGGTGATATCCAAGCCCATCTTCTTGAGTGTCTTGGCAAAAAGGATGTTGAGTTCGGTTCCGCCGTCGATCAACGTCCTTATGAGCCGAGCACCTATCACCACTGGGTCTAGCACTAGGGGGTACCTTCCCGGGTTCTTGATGTTGGTCCACTAGTCGTTGCAGGAGAAGCTTATCGGGACCTCTGATCACTTCAAGAAGCTGGGAATACCCGGTTCGATAGAGTTGATCTCACGATTAGTTAGCTTTTTGCTTGTGCTTTGAGTCTGTTTGAGCTATCCCTTCGAAGATGACGTGGACCCCTTTATTAGCTGGTTGATAGCCAGTGGTCTAGCCGCCCTTGTCGCCTCCATTGTTGTTAGCCCCGTCGGGTTTGGGAGTGCTTTCAAAGCCGAAAGCCTTCTTGAGCCCGAGGCATTCCCTGCTGGAGTATTTGTCCTTTGGATGGAAAGGACATTGCTTGTCGAGGAGCTTCTCGAATTTCTTGTGGGAGGGTCCGTGCTCGGCAACATTGACTGAGTCTTTAGGCTTGCGCTTCTTGCTATCATTGTAGTCACGCTTGCTGCTGCTCTCAACCTACTTGCCCTTGCTCTCAACCTACTATAACTTGATTTTATGTATTTTCTGCTTTGTCTGACATCATGTTTATCCTATAGGTTTAACCATTCAATCCAACATGTACTACAAGATGCTTATCGGATGGACTAGCCAGAAGTTCAAAGACAGCTGCAGCGTGCATAACCCGTTTGACTTCAAGCATGGTATGGTTCAGGGCTTTAAAACCCATTCTCTGTTAATCCTATGAAAAGCTTCTCCTTCATACAAACCACTCACTACTCCATCAGGTAGTAAAAAAAAGGGATGAAGGGGGATATATGCATGAGATTAATTTAATTGATCGGATCTCGCACGAGGATATGGATATCATAACAACACACAGTCGCGAGGAGCTTGCTCGAGGCCCCTACCTGGTGCGCAAGCTGTTGGTTTTTTATACCGGCTAGCCTACTGTGGGGGTCCCACGATAGTCGAGTTGTTCGCATGGGCCTCACCGGGACCACAAGCATGATGGTGAACACGAGACGATTTAGACAGGTTTGGGCCGCCTCAATGGAGAGCATAATACCCTACGTCTTATATGAGGTGGATCGCTTCGTATTGTTGATTATGATTTTACAAGGGGTCCCTACCTCACTTTATATACTCAGGACACAGGGTCTACAAGTCGAATAATACAGATTCCTAGTCGGATACTAAACATAGAGTCCTAACATGATTAGGCCGAGTTGTTTCCTAGTAGCCGACTAGTTTCCTTGACATGTACGTCTCTTCCTTGTATCTATTAAAGTTGTCGCCTCAATTACCTCATGGGCCCACAGCCCATAAGGACTCCTATAGATCTTGGTCTGTCAGATAGTGTCGGTATTAAAGTCAATGATGACATCGGGCACTACTTCCAAACAAAAAAAGGCTTACGCCAAGGTGACCCAATGTCCCCCATTTTGTTCAACATTGTGGCAGATATGCTTGCACTCTTCATTAAAAGAGCAAAAGATGATGGGCAGATAAGGGGGGTCATTCCACACTTGATAGATGATGGGCTGTCAATTCTACAACATGCAGATGACACCATCATCTTCATGGATCATGGCCTGGAACAAACCAAGGACACAAAACTGTTACTTTGTGTTTTTGAGCAGTTGTCCGGTCTGAAGATCAACTTCCATAAGAGCGAAATCTTTTGCTATGGCGCAAAGGAATTCGAGGATCAAGACATCGATCTCTTCGGATGTAATGCAGGGGATTACCCATTCAAATATTTGGGTATACCAATGCATCATAGAAAACTCCATAATATAGATTGGAGGTGCATCGAGGAGAGATTTGAAAAGAAGTTGACTTGTTGGAGGGCAAAACATCTTTCCTATGGAGGGAGATTAATCCTTCTCAACTCGGTGCTTAGTAGCTTACCCATGTTCATGATGTCCTTTTTTGAGATACCAAAAGGGGTACTAAAAAATAAGATTACTATAGATCTCATTTTTATTGGCAAGGTGATAAACATAAAAAGAAATATTGCCTTGCCAAATGGGACATAATGTGTCAGCCCAAAGATCAAGGGGGACTTAGGATAATAGACCTTCAAGTTCAAAACCAATGCTTGTTGAGCAAATGGATTATCCGCTCCCGAGGCCAGCCCGGCAAGGCCGACTGCGGGCAGCCCTTCAGCCAGCACACTGGGACCATGAGCCAGTAGCTCTGTAGAGCCTACTGCAGCTGACACTGAGGTCAGCAGGGGGGAGACGGCCCCTCAGTCAACGATCTTCCCGAAGACGATGGGCCTCCTCCCTGATGGACGAGGAGGATGCTACGGCCGGAGATGGTGACGCGGCCGAGGTGGAGGCGCTGCAAGAACCCGCCGCTGACTTGTCTGCGGTGGGAGAGGTGTCGTGGGAGCCCATGCAACGACACCCAATGATGTAGTGGCGGCGGACTTAGAGGACAATGAGTCCGAGCATCGGAGGCTGCGGGATACATTCGAAGTGGTCGCCCAATGCGCATAGGTAACAAAATCTCCACTTTGAACTACGTTACTCGGCCGGGGCCGAGTGAGCTGACCTACTATATGTGTCACAGTGCTTTGTAACCCGTGCTACGAGGAACGTCGCCACGTTGCGGCAGGCGAAGGCTGACCAGCAAGAGCTAGTGCGCCTGCGAAAACGACTCGGCGAAATTGCCGATGAAGCCAAGGTGGCTATGGCTGTCAAGGAACAAGAAATTGAGAGTGTGACCAAGCTCAACCGGGAGCTGACTGATGACATGAAACATTTTCTCTATGGTAGGTGCTCTGATGGGCTTCGGTCGGACCCGTTGGCTTATGCTGATAGTGTTCTTGATGCTTTGTAGACACGGGCAAAAAGGAGAAGAACCTTCATGGGGAGGTTGGCAAGCTCAAGGAGGCCAAGCAACGCCTCGAGGGGGAAGTCAGAAAACTCAAGGAGGCCAAGCAATGCCTTGAGGGGAAAGTCGACTAGCTGAAGGAGGCTAATCAGCGCCTGAAGGAGGATCATGACACCGCCATGCAGAGTAAGTTTCGCACGCTACCCTTTGTTGCTGGTGGAATGACTGCACTTCGATGTTGGTGCTGACCACCCTTGTCTTGCAGACATGCAGATCGAGCTACGGGAGCTGTTTTTTCTGAAATGCGGTGGAGTACCACACGGATGGCTTTGTGCCGGCCGGGCCAGACTCTGGTACGTCATCTTTGTCGGAGTGGCTCAGGGCCGGGCCGACCCGAGCAGTGCAGCTGATCAAGGAGGTGGCAGTCGGCTGCGGGAGCTGTGCCTTGGCGATGATCAAAACCCACTTCTCGACCTTGGCCGTGGAGCGTGTCAGCGAAGGGATGGCAGCCGGCTTCTCGGAAGACGACATTGACGCACTTGCCGAGAGTTACACGCCCTTGGCTAGGGATGTAGCTGAGAAGTTAGGCCTGTAGTGAAAAACAATGACATGTATAGATTGTATCTGAAAAAACTAATGCGAAATGTGGTATAGAATTTTGACTATGCGTGTCAATCCCTTTCCCCCATCAGCAATGCGCCTAGTCGGACATAGGTTGGTTTCTGCCTTGTGCCGTTCAAGCACTTTTGTACCCCACTGACTGCTGTTCACAGAGAGGACGGCTTACCACTCAACTCAGCTGGAAGGCTTACTTGTTGGTAGCGCGCAGGGTGAGCACAGAGCTCAAGTTTTCACGGTGGAGGACTTGGGCCAACCAAGTTAACTCGGTGACTGCTGAAAGGGTCTAGGGTCGGGCGTAGACTTCAGGAAGTCAGAGTCGGCTAGGACTCTCCTGGGTGTTTAGGCATAGTGCCGCAGTAAATAAAGACACTAGAGGCTGAGATGGGATCCCAGTCCTCGAGCATCAGCGAGGATGTCGGGTGGTGATGGACGGAACGACCGCATCATTAAAGAAGATATATGTATCGATATAAAGGCTAGAGTACATAGCTGTGAAACATCTATGGGTAAAACTTCAAGAGATGCTGGATGTTCCACACGTTCGGGACGGGGTCGCCATTGGCCCATTGGAGGCGGTAAGTGCCGGGTGAGACAGCTTCTTTGACGATGAATGGCCTTCCCATGGCGCCGACAACTTGTGCTGGTCCTTTGTAGACATGACTCGGCGCAGCGCCAAGTCGCCGACGTTCAGAGATCTTCTCGCACATTCATGTCATGGTAGCAACGTATTTGCTGTTCGTGGCGGGCGTGTTGGATCAATTTGGCGAGTCAGTGCTCCTCCACACTGTCGATGTCGAAGCGCCGGCTTGTTTCTTCCTCACCTTCTTCGTAGTGCTAAATGCGTGGGGCGCTGTAGGTGAGGTCGGCTAGCAGGACAACTTCGGAGCCGTAAACCAAGAAGAAAGAGGTGTAGCCGATGGCCCGACTTCTCTGAGTGTGCAGGCCCCGCATGACATGGGGTTCTTCCTTGGCCCAGCGGCTAGCGTGCTTGCTGAGGTCGTCATATAGGGCTTTCTTGAGGGAGTCCTGGACCATGCCGTTGGCCTGCTCGACTTGCCATTGCATGTAGGATGCGCGGAGGAGGAAGAGTACATGTTGATGCGGTTGTCCTGGTAGAAATCCCAGAACTCGTGACCTGTGAACTGCACGTCTAGGTCGGTGACGATGCGGTTTGGCATTCCAAACCGGTGCGTGAGCTCTTCGATAAACTTGGCAGCTGTGACCGACTTGGTGTTGGTGACCACTTTGTACTCGATCCACTTTGTAAACTTGTCGACTGCCACCAAGATATGCTTGAGCAAGCCTGGGGTGGTTTTGAATGGGCCCACGTTGTCGAGCCCCCATACGGCAAAGGGCAATGTTGGGGGTATAGTCTAGAGCGCCTGTGCCGGTAGGTGTTTTTGCTTTTGAAAGAACTAGCACCCGGTGCAACGGCGCATTAGGTCTTTGGCATTGGAGAGCGTCGTGGGCCAGTAGAATCCTGCATGGTAGGCTTTGCTGACCAGACTGTCTGCTGCTGCGTGGTTACTACACGAACCCGAGTGGATTTCATGCAGTTGGCTGATCCCCTCATCGCGGAGGACGCACTTCATAAGTATGCCTGTGGAGACCGCCTTCTTGTATATAGCGTTGCCAATGACAACGTAGTTTGCTGAGCGCCGGGCTAGCTTTTCATTTTCTTCCTTGTCCTCAGGGTACCAGCCCTCAGTGAGAAAAGCAATGAAGGGGGTGCGCCAGTCTGCTTCTATCACAAGAACTTGGTTACGTTGATAGATATCTAGGTGTCGAGATTGTGTCGTGCTTAGATCAACTAGCCTATGCATAATCAATTTATGACTCATGATAAGGCATGAATATGAAATAAACACTATAGAGATAGCATTTAGATAACACTCGATACTTATATAAATACCGACAATATATATAAAGACCGTACCATGGGCCGAAGGTTACGTCCCACAAAGGCCCAAGGATGACTCTGAATAGTATTGCACTAAGCCTAGCCTGAGCTCCACTAGCCTAAGGATTACAAGTGTACTACTAGAGAGAGAGAGGCTCTTTAGGATGAGTGTGTGTTGAAGAAGGCCTCCTACCCCCCTATTTATACTAGGGGACGACGGTTCCCGGGGATATTCAGATGGAAACACCTCCTGGGCGCCAACCGAACCCATCCAGGTTCGGCCGAACCTGGGGGTCGGCCGACCCTTCGCGGGGAGCTTTCCCGCGCTCCTTCCTCTGGTGTATGTCATGTGGGTCCAGGGTCCCATCTGTAGTCGGTTCCCACGAGTTTGGCCCATGTATGACTGGTATGTGGGCCCTCTTGTCCTTGTGCTCTCAGAGTTGTATCCGCGTGACGTGATCTCCGTCGTTTGTGCACGTTTTACTCTCTATTGTAGTTCTTGCATACTGCAATGGCATAAGGCTTCAATACAAGTGGAACTAGGTTATTTATAAAGGAACATGTTAGTGAGTGTATAGTACATCCTTATAAAGCGAGTATATTGACGGTCAGATTTAGCATGTAAGGACCGTCAACAACTCCCTGTTGACGGTCCTTATAACGGAAATCCGACCGTCAATAGGCTCAGAAAACTAATAAAGATCAAGCATAACTTAGACATTTGTATTCAAATAATGTTGTAGCATGTATATATAGAATATATTTGAGTACAGGGACATTGGCGAAAAAGATGGAGGGAAACGGGCACAGGCCCAGGTCGGCCGACCAGGCTAGGTCGGTGTTGACACCAGCAGTGGCAAATAGAAAGTCCGCAAGAGCACGGCTGTCGAAGTAGCTTTCACCCAAGAGTAAACCAGGTATCGAATCCACGGGGAACGTGAGGATATTGTTTAATCACTACAGTTGACCGGACCGATCGGTTTATATTAAGGCTGGGTAGAGAGGATAACTTAGCACTAAGCTGGGAATACAGCGAAGGGAATTCTCCTATGCTTGCTTTGGGCACCGGGGTATCCTAGACCTTTAGGAAATTGCCGGCATACAGCTCTACATCGTACCTGAACGTGGAAGATTACAAAGGACGGACAGGGCTGTCACCACCTGCCTCCTACCTCTACTAATACGTGGGGTTACGAGGCAAACGAGGGCAGATATGCACCTAAGCACCACGCTTAAGATAATATCGGCTATCCTAACCTTGATCAGAGATTAGAATACTTTATAAATAAAGCAACGAACCCACAAGCAAAATAAAGAACTCAACTTTCTATAACTCAGACTTAAATACTGAGCTGAAATCCCGGATACTTACTAGGAAGCTCGTATCCGCCGAGGTACAAGTGGAGAGTCGCCGACACGTCGGGACTCCTCCAGACTCTCCCTCACTCTCTCCTTATTCCTACTCTAGGATATGAGGAGGGCTTCTCCTTGAATCTTCACTCCAGCTCGATGATGATTTGCTCAGCCCCGAACTCAAGTATTTATAGCCTGTAGAGACGGTTTGGAGTCGGTACGAAGAAGCTCAGGCGGTTTGGAGGTGGGCCCAGGTCAGCCGACCCCCTAGCGTCGGCCAACCCTAGGATCCACCGTCCTAAGTCATGCACGGCCTGGATCTGCTCCTGAAGGTGGTTGGAAGTTACTGGTCAAGGGAGGACCATTTCCGGCGCGGGCTCAAGTCGACCGACCTGGAGTTGCCTCCTCTCGGGCCCAGTTTCTTCTGAGTGACTGCACTGTGGGCCCTGAGGTCGGTTCCAGGTGGGTATGCTTGAAATGAGTACAGTTGAGTTTAGATGTGGGCCTTTCAATCCATGGGTAGCTCATCTCTTTCCCTTGGTTTGAACCGTCATAGAATCAATGGTTGGGATCTCTTCTAGGTGTGTTTCTTCTGCATGGAGGGAAGACGAGCTGGATTGGGCCTGGGTCCAGGTCGGCCGACTTGGTGGAGTCAGGCGACCTGGCCCTGGGTCCACTTTTGCTCTTCTTTTGCCACTTTGTTCCTGCAAACACATACACACCAAAACTAGTGGAATTCATTAATAAACAACCCTATGTCTATTCTTTTTATCATTCTTTTATATCCATGTTGGCGGTGGAAATTTATCATTAAGAGCCGCCAACAAGCTCCCCCACACTTATCCTTTGCTCGTCCCGAGTAAAGACTAAGGTTTTATCACAAGAATGATTATAAACAAACATATAGGTTATTCCCAAACTTTCAGGCTTAGTGGTTTTATATGAGTGGCTAACATGTCCTCTTAGGTTATTGTAGAAAGGAAAAACCTTTTTCATGTCATGATAACTCTTACCTCCAAGTACTTGGGTTTTCAAAATTTTGCAAAAGAAAGCATTGCCTTGCTCCTCAAAGAGTTTCTCTCTAGATCTCTCATTTTGGTGGTTGGAACAACACTCATTCTCTCCAGAATGTATCTTTGTATGTGAAGCTATCTAGATACATACCTTATTTTGCTTATGTTATCATTTCAAAGTTAGGATCCAAATCAGAAACAAGTCATGTAATCAAGTCAAGATGTGCAAGTGTATGATATATAGTGGAATGTAACTCCATTATTATGACCTCTCCTCCTTTTTTTCTTTTCTGGGTATGGGCTATTGCTTCTTTCCTCTCTTTTTTTTGTATGCCTTTTTGGGCGTAAGTCTTTTTCTTTCTCTTCTTTTTTTCTATGCATATAGCCCATATGTTGGATTTATGGACCCGGCAGTCCACACAGGGTAGCCTACGTGGTTGATTTGTTGAGAGACAGATCGAGGATCACGAGTCGATGGTAACACAAGACGCAAGAATTGAACAGGTTCGGGCCATCAAGATGACGTAATACCCTACGTCCTGTGTTGGGTGTATGTATTGCTGTGTATGAAGTTCCTGAAGGATCTCCGTAGTTGGGTTCTAGTCTCGAGGTGTGGATTGGCTGTTGTTGATCGTGTTGATCTCGTCCATCAGGAGGAGGATCCCAAGGCACCTTATATAGTCCAGTTGCCTTGAGTTACAAGTCGGCTAGAGATCGTAACCTACCCGGAATACAAGGATTCGATCCTATAACGATTACAGATATCTTTCCCTAGAATTCCGACTAGTTTATCTTGATCTCCGATCTACTTGCGAAGCACGCCGTCTCCTTCCTTGTCCCGCGCGCTGTCGTACCCAACCCGGTTTGTCCGACCGGTGGGCCTCCCGACTGGTGGGCCATCCAGTATGACAAGCCGGCCCGATAGCACTCGGATTGGGCCGTCCCATGCCGGTTGGGCCAATCAGCCTTCTGCGTACCCCCGGGGGTCTATCCTCGACACCATACCTCTTCTCTATAATTGTTTTGAAGGAAGAGGTCATTTTTTAGGAGTATTTATTCATGAACACAAGATGGACGGCATGTTTTTGCTATGCCCTTTGTGTAAGGGTTAGCATCTCATGGTGGAGTGTACGTGATCTTGACTTTAAAAACATGAAATATTTCTAACAAGGGTCACATACTTTGAAATAACTCAAAGCTCAAAGGGAATGTTTCGATATGAGTAGAATTGTTGTCACTCAAACTCATGAGGAACATGACGAAGCTAAAAAGTTTTCAAGACTTTTTACAAATTCCAAGTACTTGATAGAGCAAGATTATCTTTCATAATGAAGCCATATCTCAAAAAGCAAGAACTTAGATGACATGGATTCCTACTATACGAAGATATCCACATTCTAGGTATAGGTAATAAAATATATGTAAGTTAATAACATCTTTCATGTGATGGGAAGATGTGAAGGGTTGATTTTATTTAAGATTTGAATTCCAGGATCCGTTTTTGTAACGATTCAACTGAAACAGTGTATAGGAGAGTCAAACCGGCATGCAGGAAGAGGCGGAGGCCAGGAGGAGCCCAGGCCAGGTCGGCCGACCTGGTGGGGTCGGGCGACCTGGTGGTGGCCCTTCTGGTCTTGCCCTTTTGCTTACTACTCTGTTTCGTTCTACTTATACTGTTTCATGGTCCATCACTCTGTTTTGCCTTCGATGTTTCGGCGAGAAGTTCCCCCACACTGTACCATTATTCAAAGCCAAGTGGAAACACAAAAACACAATCCTACTGTACTAAAACTTTATTTTATTCATGAAAGAGCATAGGCACATTACAGAATAATCAAAGAAAAGAATGAAGAAATAAATAAATAAAATAATGTGCCTACTTTAGTCTAAAGCCTAGGTGCTTATGGTGCATTGTAGAGGTTTTCATCTCCTAGGGCTTTAGCAAAATGCTTGAGCTTGACAATTGTTGCATTGTGCAACATATCAAAATTGTCCTGCAAACTCATGCGTGCAAGTCGCTCTTCGGTGTACTTCTTCTCCAACTTAGCGTGCTTGCGAGTGAGTTGATTGATCAACTCAAGCAACACCTCATTGGAGGGGGCCTTGGGGGTCTTCTTCTTCTCATCATCGCTCTCATAATGACCCCCCTGGCCTTTGAATTGGAGGAGGTGAAATGTGCCTCTTGATCTTGCCAGCGGGTGAGGACTCCACTGACTCCTCCAACTCCTTCCCCTCCTCCTGTGTGAGAGGGGGAAACAGCCCCTTCCCATAGCTGCCTCTGGGTTTCCTCTCCCCGAAGATCCGGAATCGCTGCTCAGGGGTGCTAGCGGGAGAGTAAATGGAAACATCAGATGTATAATGTGTTGAGGCCATAATACCTGGGTGCCTGATCACGAGGATTGCCGACTACCGACTCCAAGCGAAGAAGACTCCAAATAGGACACGACAGTTCGATCGCAGAAGGAAAGCCCGATGATAGTTAGAGTCCTACTAGGTTTAGGTCTGTTTTGTCTTGTAAGGCACGTCTCCCTGGATATAAATAGTGGGGGTCCTACACATAGAGGGTATCCCAATCTTAGCCAATCCACCCGAGAGTATTTGTTACACCATTTTAATCTGTACTCGCTGAGATAATACAAGCAAGCAATTGGATGTAGGGTTGTTACTCAATCTCGAGGGCCCAAACCAGTATAAAATCCCGAGCCTCTTTGTTCATCTACTGTGATCAATCTTCACACGAAGCAGGGTGCCTGTCGGACAAATATCTGCCGAGTACAACCTCGACAGAGGCGCGCCAGGTAGGGACCCTTGTGTGAAGAGAGATCATGCCGTCGTCAACGGAGTCTGGTTCACCGACGCGTTGAGTTTATCAATGCCCTACACGCCCAGTTCCGTCAAGTCGGAAGCCATCGGGAGTTCCGCCTCTGCTTCCGATCTCTACGCTCCAGGCCGTCTAGTGCCTGCACGGTTGATCCGGTTTGGGGATCTCGTGTTCGAGCACCAAGGCGATTACGAGCTCAAGCTGATAGGGATCCATGATCCCGATCTCACATGTGCCGGTCGGGAAGTTTTCGCCACTTTTGGGGATCCAACTCCCAAAGATATTGCCGATCGCACTGCGCAGTTGGATCTCGACTACAGTGGATCAAGCAATGGGTCAAAACAGCCCAAAGACCGTCGCATCAACGTGCTTACTGGGAACGTGGAAAGTGCTGCCGCCGAGTCGTCCAGCTCGCGCAGACCTCCGATTCCTCGTCTCAGCAATGCACCAACCCTTTAGACTGCCAAGTCCCGTACGGTGATAGCTCCATCCTCATTGGCTCCCCGGAATCTTAAGAACGACTTCTGGGCACTTGAACAGGACAACCTGCAGATCCGAACCCTCTTGGAGACAATGGAAGCTATGGCTGAGGGAACCCCGATGGCCACCATTGCCAAGAAGGCTCGGGAAGCAGCGGACAAGGCCAAGGAACGGCTAGATGCCGCCGCTGCTGCAGCACCAGCTCCGTCCAACAGGCCCGGTGAACCGCAGTCGGTTTGCTCCTGATCTGTTAACGGACATCCTTGGTATCGCCCATAGGAGGGGCGTGACATGAGGCCGCAGCTTGAACGCAATCGCAGAAATCGCGATGCTTGGGAAACTCTCAACTACAATCGAGATTACCAAGCACGTGAGGGCTACTACCGGTCCCATCCAGACTCTCCACCACGTGACTCCCGAACAGGCACTGGGGGTGCCTTGCGTACTCTCCAGGCCTGCGCAAGGTCAGGTGGCCAGAGAAGTTCCGTCCTACCAACATCGAGAAGTATGATAGAAAGACCAACCCTCGCGAGTGTATCCAGATCTATTCCACGATCATCGACGCCACTGGGGGAGACGACTACGTCAAAGCCAACTACTTGCCAACTGCCCTGCAGGGATCAGCTCGAACATGGCTTATGAACCTGTCCGAGGCTAGTATCAAGTCGTGGGCTCATCTTCAGGAGACGTTTGAGGCCAATTTTCAAGGCACCTACAAACGCCCCAGACATGAGGAAGATCTGCTCAACTATGTGCAGAAACACAGGGAATCCCTTTGGGACTACATCTACTGATTCAGCGACACCCGGAACACCATCCCTGACATGGTGGATGATCGGGTGATTGTAGCATTCAATCAGGGCTGCAGGGATGAGCGGACGGTGGAAGAACTTGCCAAAAATAACCCGAAGATGGTGGCCGAACTCTACAAAATCCTCGAGGAGACCGCCAAGATGGCGAAGTCCCGAGCCCGGGTCCAGTCAAAGCCCGAACAGAGCAAGCCGCCTGCGGAAGGCAAGAAGAAAGACAAACATAAGAACAAGAAGCGCAAGACCGAGGGAGAGGAAGTTATGGCAGTGGACAGGAAACCCCTGAACCGGCGCCAAGGGAAACCTGAGGACCTCGCAATGTACTGCCCCATTCACCGATCGATAAAGCATCACTTTGTGACTACACGGTGTACAAGAAACAAAAGAAGGAAGAGGAGAGTTAGCAACAAGGGGGTCCACGCGACCAGGCCGCTCAGCACCCTCGGCAAGCGAACTACATGGATTGCGACGATGAACCACAACTCCCCGAAGCCCTGGAGATCGCCACTATATTCGATGGTTGCTCAACCCGAACCTCCAAATCCCAGCTCTCGACAAATAGCGAGCACCAAACCCTGTAAGCAACCGTTGAGGTGGTCCGATGTCCCGATCACCTTCGATCGAAGGGACCACCCCGACACGTTGTATGACGGGCCACTACTATCACTGTGCATCAATCCCTGGATCGGGTCACGCAAGGTCAGGCGAACCCTGATCGACAGTGGGAGTGCCCTCAACCTGTTGTTCATCAATGCCTTCGACGAACTCGGAATCCTGAGGAGGTCATTGTCCCCAGTGGACAAGCCCTTCTACGGGGTTATACCAGGCATCCAAGCCGTCCCATGGGGAGGATCGATCTGCAGGTGACCCTCATGGAAGGGAAAAATATCCGATCGGAGTTCCTCACCTTCTAGGTGGCAGATATCTCATCAGCCTACAACTGCATCTTGGGCAGGCCGTTCTTGAAGAAGTTCATGGCGGTCGCCCACTTTGCTTACTCCATGATCAAGATCTCGGGGCCATTAGGCCCGATCACCATCTGCGGAGATCGCAAGGGTGTGGTTCAATGCGACATGAAAACCCTAGACATGATCAGGGGAGGAGAGCAGGAACCAGCCAAGGCTGCTGAACCTGCCAAGAAAAAGACCAAGAGCCTACCGACTACGGCCGGGCAGGCTACAGTCGCTGAAACGTCCCGGGCAGCTGAAGCCCGATCAAAGGCAAAGTCGAAGCTAGTGCCCGTGGCGTAGAAAAATACCGATGATGACACCGCAGAAAAGCCGACCTCGGTGGACCAAACCCCGAACAAGGGGACGCCACCTTAAGCGGTAGGCGAGTCACTAGCCGAAGCCTCACCGATCACGCCGACAACAAAACGTACCAAACCAGGCACGAAATCGATGGCCCTTGACGAGGCGGACCCAACCAAGACCACGAATGTGGGCACTGGTCTGGGTGACAAATTGGAACTCGAGCTCATTACCTTCCTCCGGGCAAATGCTGATGTGTTCGCTTGGGAACTGTCCGATATGCCCGGGATCCCCAAGGAGGTGATAGAGCACAAGCTTGGCATACGAACTGGCGTCTGACCAGTCAAGCAAAAGCAAAGAAGATATACCCCGGAGAAACAAGATGCCATTAACGAAGAAATCAACTATTGACGGTCCTCATAATGAAAATCCGACCGTCAATGGGCCCAGAAAATCAATAAAGATCAAAGCATAACTTAGAAATTAGTATTCAAATAATATTGCACCATGCATATCCAGAATATATTTGAGTACAGGGACTACGGTGCAAAAGATGGACGGAACTGGACACAGGCCGAGGTCGGCCGACCTGGCTAGGTCGGGCGACCTGGCCTGGACCCCAATCGAGCCCATTCTCCACACAGGTCAAGAAGCACACTAGGAGATGATCATGGACACTGAATCATGGTCGGTTCAAGTCAAGGGCGAGGGATGAGCCACGTGTCACTCCCATGGATTGAAGGGCCCACACCTCAACTCAATTGCACCCAAACGAATTATACCCACCTGGAACCGTCATAAGGACCCACATGGCAGCTACCAGAGAAGAGTGGGGCCGAAAGGTGGCGGTACCAGGTCGGTCGACCTGGCTAGGTCGGCCGACCTGGCCCTGCGGCCGTTTCGCTCCCCCCTTGACCAGTACCTGTAAACCGCCATCAGGAGTCCATCTGAGCCGTGCAATGTTGAGGACGGTGGATCCAAGTGTCGGCCGACCTAGGCCCACCTCCAAACGGCCACAACCGCCTCTGGCCTGCTCCAACCGCCTATGTGATGCTATAAATACCTGCAAGAGGCGCCATGATCAAACACACACCAGAAGAAGAGCTCTCCTTTGCTACAAGCTTAGTCTTAGTCTTAGTAGTGATTGTGCTAGTATTAGATCTTGTGAAGGCTTCCGGAGGAGTCTTGGTAAGTTCTAGAGTTCAGTTCTTGTATCTCTTTACTTACTTGTAATACTCTGAGCTTAATGGAAATACCTTCATACTTATGTTGTATGCCTCAGTTATACCTTATCTACTTAGTATTTACTGCTTATGTCTTGCACCTTGTTCAAGTGAATGTATGCTATGACATTGGCTCAATGTGCCTTATGGTTGCTCTATTTATTAACGTGATAGATAGAGTTGTATTTCATATTGCAAGCATGGTGTTTGGAATACGGAATACTATTGAGGGTACCGCTGCCCCACGGATTAGTAGAGGTAGGCGGCAGGTGGTGACAGCCCTGTCCGTCCTTTGTAATCCTCCACGTTCCGGAGTGGGCATGGCATTTATGATAAGACGTCCTACTGTCGTCCCTTGATGAGGGAACCACTGGATACCTTGATATGTCCTCTTGCATATAATCATTGAATGAGCTTGTATAGGGTATTGTAGTATATCCAAATCCCATATGTATGATGCTAATGAACCTTTTGTAATCTTTACTAATGTACTATGACTAACTAAGGCTACCTTAATGATGAGCAATGAACTTCTGTGTGTCACATTACCCATTCACCTCTATATCATTTACCCCTATCTAGACTATGGCATATTAATGTTGTTGTAAGTAAATACATTGGATGACACCTCTCTTTAACTAAACGCTTTCCCTGCGGATAAACAAATAATGATACTCTGGAATATTCCTGGGTGAAATGCTACAACGTACTTCTGTGCGCTTGTAGAATATCTGTAACGTCTAGATTTACGATGAAGTATCTCTCGTACCATCACTACTCTAAGTGGTGATGCTAAGAAATACCAACAAGCATTTCTGGCACCGTTGCCAGAGAAAGCAATGGTTAAAGAGTTTTGAACATCCATGTATTTAATGCAACATGATTAATTGCCAGTAATCTAGTATGTTTAACCTTTTGCTCTGTTTCTCTATGATGTGAAGCAGGGTAGTGTATGACTGGTTTCCAATTACCATCAAACTACGTCGAGAACCTGAATACCATATGTTGGGTTACTAGCCGAAGCCAATAAGCCCAATCAACAGCCAAGACAGAGAACAGGGACAAGCAACAGTAAATTACTTATCAACAGTGTTCTCGGGAATCAGCCCTTTACACGTTGGTAGGAGATCCCTTTTTATAGGGAGATCAAGAGGCACATTTTACGTTCCCCTTATACCCCTGAAAATCAGGCATCATCCTCTAGACTATACAACCTACGGTTCCCAGGGGCATAAGGGTACATTTGCACGTCTCAATGTGAAACCGTAGACCAGTAACTCCGTCTTTGACTCGGTATGGACTTGGTCCACGCTGCCTTCACCGCGCCTCCTACGGCCTTTGTTGCCTTCACCTCCCAGAGCTCCCTCACAGCCGAGCGACGCCTTCTCCCGCTTAGAGAAGAAAGGACTGCCATGCCATCATCCAAGCCTGTTTTGAGCCTGTATAACAAGATGAACCAAGTATTCACAAGTAATATCTAGGAATTGCCTTCGCATCCTCACAAAATGGATCAGTGTAGTGAAGGCAATAAATCACTTCACGATGCCTTCACATCTGTACTAGACATCCATTAACATCGGGAGCAACGGATCGCCCCTCGGTGCCCAATCTCTTAGCGAAGGAGAAAGGAATCGAACTCAGGCGTGGTACTCATATGTGGCGAAGGTAATATCCTTTCAAATACAGCGAGCGAAGGCAAACTCCGAGAGCTCAAACACAAAGTCACGGGTGAAGGCATTTCTTTGACTGGCTAATCCTCCAACAGTAGCCCCTCGCGGACGAGGGCCTTTCTTCAACAGGCCGATGTCCTCGAAAATTTAGGATTGCCTTCGCCTGTTCCAGAGAAACGCCTCCTCCCGTTGGAGTAAAACCCGAGTCGTTGATTTCGCTCCCAGATTGGCTTCGCAGTTTGCGATTTTTTTATATTTTACATTTATTTTTATTTTTATTTTCATTAATTCTTTGAATTTTTTGAGCCATTTCGATTCTCGAGCCACAGTAACGGTCACATTTTTTACTGCCCTATAAATAGGACCGAAGGGGTCCCCCTTTTTACCCTTATTCGCTTTCGCTGTCAATAGCTTTCTGATTGCGAAAGCTTCTTCGCTTGCTCAGATCATAGCCTGATCTTTGCTTTCGCTATTGTGTCGGGTTTTTCTCTTGTGATACGCACTTTGTTACAAGTAAGGTTCTCTCCCAGGTTTATTTTCGTTGATTTCCTTCACTGAGTTATTGACAATTGTTGTCATTCCTGCAGCGGCACGCATTAGGCAGACTGCTGTACTTATTGACATGGCCGACGAAGGCAGCCCCGAGGCACAACAAGCGAGTGGATCTCCTCGTCATAAGGAGATGGATGACACAGAGGCTGATCAATTTGCTCAGCATTTGGAGGATGAGACTCCGACTGTGGAGGAGACATCTGGCGATGATCACGCCAAAGATGAGGAAGATGGTGAGGAAGAAGATCTGGATGATGTCGAAGCTAATGTGGAGGATCTAGTAGATCCCACTAAGAGGGCAAAGACATTTGTGTTTGGCAAGTCTAAGGTTGGCCAAAATGATATCAGATTTTATGAAGAGAAGGGGTACTTTCCTGAGGGTTGGGGCCGTGCTCCCGGCACTGATACTACCCCTAACCCTCGCGAAGACGAAGTTGTAGTCTTCACGGATTTTTTCATTGCGGGCCTTAAGATGCCCATTGACAACATCATCGCGAAGATGATTGCGCCTTATGGCCTGCAATTGCATCATCTGATGCCCAATGCTATCAGTCATCTCCTTCGCTTCTTCTGGGCCGTAAAGACACATGACTCGGCGGTTACGGTTGATGGGTTCCTTCGGCTATATGAGAGGCACAATCAGAGCAAATCATCTGAAGTCGAAGGCGAGCTATTCACTCCAGATTTTGGATGTGTGACATTTACTGGGCGCTGCCGAGGTTCTCATTTTGCGAAGGTGGAAACTTCCTTTGCTAATAGGAATAAATGGACCAAGGACTGGCAGAAGTACTGGTTTTATGTGCGAGTGCCTTCGGAGGAGATCACTCTGGCTGACGGGACCAAATCTTTGACTTATCCTCTGCACAGTCAAATTGATTGGCTTAAGTTCATTTCTTGTCCAGTGTTTGACACAGAGAGTGCTGGATTTACTGAGTGCTGGAAAGCCTTTCGAACGGCTTCGCAGATGTTATGCAGCCGTGATCTTATTGAAGAAGGTATTGTTGCTGATCTTGCTTGTGGGACTTATTTCTTATCTGCCGATTGGAAACCTTTTGGGGTTGAATGGAAACCTCACGGTGATCATACCAGAGTGACTTTCCCTTATTTTGGAGAGAAACTCCCCGAAGGCATGTCCGCAGCGGATTTTGTTGCCAGTGTAAAGCAACGAGCTAATGATATTCTTGGTCCGTATAACTCAAAGGAGCATCGCAGTTCCGAAGACAAATATTTTAATGTTAGACTGAACAGAGTATTTGAAGAGTTAAAAATTTCCTATGGTGCTCGTGAGGTTCCTGTCTCCACTGAGAAAGGAAAAAACAAGAAAGAAATGAAATTGAAGAAGAAGGCGAAGTAGCAGGATGAAGATGATTCTGCGCCTTCGCGCGCTCCTCGTGGAGGTGGTCGGACTGGAAGAGGTAGAGGTCGTGGCCAAGGTCGTGGCGAAAAAACTGTTGCGAAGGCGACCTCTTCTACTACTCCAGCGAAGCGGGGCAGTAGCAGCTCTCATGAGACTACTGAGAAGAGACGTCGCCAAGAGCCGCCCATTGCCGCTGTTCCATTGGCAGTTGCGGCTCCAGCTGCTCTGGCCGCTTCTTCGGCTTCGCATGGTCGTCCAATGGTTGCAGGTGTTTCCTCTGCTTCGCGTGGTGGTCGGCCGCCTCTACCTCCTCGGGCGCCACCGGCGGCTCCGGCTCCATCACGGTTGCCGGCTTCGCCTGTGACTGGTTTTATAGGCTCAACTTCCCGAAGTGGAGATGATATCTTCTTAGGTGAGATTGCTCTCTTTGGGAATTACTTTCAAGGCACAAGTCTTCCTTTGCTGGGAAGCTACCTAGCGCAGAATCCATTTGTTGATATTGACATTGCTTGTGAAGGAGTTCCTGAGACATCTGGGAGTGCCTGAGTGCCTGATCCTTTCGATGGCGGTATTGATATTAGTCAATTTGAGGATACCCCCGTTCGGGATGTTCCCATTACCGAACATGTGTTCGAGGAAGTTAATATTGAAGATGAAGCTGAGGAGCCCATCGCCGAAGCCCCTATGGATACTAGGCCAGTTAGTCCTCAATCACCTGCTTTGGCATCTTGCCCCCTTGCTACAGATTCTTTGGAAGTTTTGGCCCATGTTGCCGAAACCGTTGAGGTGAATGCTCAAGCTAAGGGAAAGGAGGTTGCCGAAGCTGAGACTTCTGAGGCCGCTGAGAGGGCAACTGCTGCTCTCGCGGACATGGATGTTGATGTGGGGGCGAGCGTTCCTCCTTTTGCCGAAGGTACTTGTGATGTTGCCTCTGATTTTTTCCTTTATCGACCGACATTGGTTATTCTGCTGTTTGATGCTAATGTGAAGGAGATTTGTTTAGTAGGTGACAAAGAAGAACGACCGACTCGCATGCGCGAAGGTGGGCCTCTTCGAGACTTTGATTAGGAAGGTGTCTTATTTGATCAGGATTATAGCTAGTTTCCCTTTAGCTGTTTTGTTGCGAAGATAATAATGTTGACATTATTTTTTGTAGAATATCAACGTCTTGTGCGCAAGAGAGTATCAGTTCTAACATTCTGGCTGCGGGATTAAAGGTGTGAATTCCATGCTTTCACTTTCTATTTTATTACTGACTTGGCTTCGAGTTGCCTGATCTCGTAATATTGATCGAGGAGATTGTTTTCTCTCGCAGGTTGTTGTAGCTATCAATGAATTGCATGCTCAAGTTCCAAACCTCAACTTGGTTGCTGCTGAGCGCGAGGAGCTGGTGAAGTTGCGAAGGAAAAAAGCTGAGCTTCTCCAGATCCAAGTGACTGTTGACAGGATCAAAGAGGATATTGAGAAAGAAAAGAATCTGTTTCGCCAGGACCGGGAGTCCATTATTAGTGAGAACAAATCTTTAAAGGATAGAGTTGCATCCCTGGAAGTTCAGGTTGGCGAAGCCAACTTGCTCAAGGAAAAGGTTGTTGCCTTGGAGGCTCAGGTTGTGAACAAGGATGATACCTTGGAAGGCCTTCGCAAGAAGATCGTCGAGGATTCAGATTTGATTTCTGTCCTGAAAGGCAAGGTAAACACCCTCACAAGTGTTAAGGAAAAATTTTCGCGCGATGCCGAGTCGTATCGGTCTCGCAGCGAGGATTTTGAGCGTGAGGCCTTGTCGCTGCGGACTGCAAACCTTTCCATTCACAAGGAAAAAGAAGATGTGATTAATGTTGTGTGGGAACGCGGTCTGAATCTATTTCTCTTGTATAAGGAGGCCTTGCGACAGTTTGGAGCAGAGCCTGTTCCCTTCCCCACCAAGGAGTATAGCTTGGACAAACTTTTTGGTCAGTGACTTCGCTGTCAACCTGTGTTCTTGCAATTTAATGAAGATTCTGTCAGACAACGGCTGCGATCATTATAATGCCTTAGTTCGGAAAGGCTATCCTTATCTGGCGCCTAGGGATCCTGCCGACACTGATTATTTTCCAAAACAAGAGTTGCTTGCGAAGGCGCTTTTCCTGAAGCATTTCTGGGTTGCCAGTGGACGTCGAGCGGCTCAGAATATTATCCGCGACCGACTTGCGAAGGTACTTTGTTAGTTACCATCATGATTAGCCTTGATTTTTTATTTTTAATTTTATATTGTTTTATTTGATAGTTTATGTATTCTCAGTCAAAGGAGCTGAAGAAACAAAAGGCTGAAGCCGAAGCCGCTGCTAGGGAAGCCGCTATCAAGGAAGCTGCCGAAGCCGGTGCTGGAACAAGTTCTACTGCTACCGATGCTGCTGCCGGCGAAGCGATCTTCTTCACAAGAACAAAGTGGCCAAGGGGCCCCCCAAGTCGATCCACAGGTCTAAGGACCTTTTTGAATTGTAATTAGAGGTAGGGCTTTATGGAGCGGGCAGTTCTTTTGAACTTGTACATTTGTGTATATTCAGGGTGATGAGATGCTTGAACTTACGCCGTTGGCCATGCGTGATGGGCCTCTTTGTACTTCTGGCTTCGCGTGGAAGGAGTTTCGATGACTTTATCTGCACTCTAGTCATGGTGACTTCTTGGAGTATTGTCACGAGTTTTATCGTCGCACTGAGTTCGGTGTTTTTGATTTTTTCACTTCATTTATTGCTCATGGCTCGGATCGAGTAGAGCTCGCTGCGCAGAGGAATGCCGAAGCTGTTTCTTTGGGCATTCCTAAGGTGGAGCCATTGGAAGTTGGTCCTGATGTCAAAGACTTTGCATGCGTTTACAATGCCCCTCGCTTTAGGAGGTCTGGCGAACAGTTTTATGGTTATGTGTTTGAAATGTTTTGAGAAATACTCGATTGTAAGGAAGTGCTGTAATAACATCTTTTGTATGAATGAATGTGAACTCGATTTGTCCTTGCTTTTGAGAGAAACGTCTCCTTCCTCCAAAGCGAGTTTATGTTTATTCATGCGAAGACAAAATATCTTCGTGTGCTTTGCGAATCTGATCGTACAGTATGCAACGTGTTTGAGCGAAAGAGATTGAACTCGTTTTGCCTTTTCCTTTGAGGGAAACGCCTCCTCCCCCAAAGCGAGTTTAGGCTTTTCGTTCAGATTCTCAGCTAGAGAGCGTTTTGCACGTGGGAGTTCAGAATGAGCCGAAGCCACTCTTATTCCCCAATAAGCATTTTACATGTATAAAAGAGAACTTGAGCTGAAGCTCCTTTTACTCCTTAGAGTAAGCATTTTGTATGTATAAAAGGCAATCTTGAGCTGAAAGCCCCTTTTACTCCTTAGAGTAAGCATTCTTAGATCTGAATTGGCCTTACCTTTGGTAGGGTCAATTTAGTTCTATTTGGTTTATCGAATATCAGCGATTTAGTTGAAGCCAATCGCTTTCGATGCAATTTCTTTTGGGGAATAGCTCGTTCATATATTTCGCACGAGTTACAATTAGCACCGCCTCGTTAAAAACCTCACCCCTTGGTAAGGGTTCCCCTGTGAGGAAAAGAGTACGGGCTTTTTTAAAGGAAAAATGAAAATCTACTCTATCAATTGACTTCGTTTATAGATTACGAAGCCAATTGTTACATGGTGTTCATAGGTAATACCTTCGCAAGCTATCCGCATTCCATGAATGCGGCAGCTCATTGCCTTCGCCATCACCTAGGTGAAATGATGCTGGTCTATTGCTCTTGATGATTAGGAATGGGCCTTCCCATTTGTTTTGCAGCTTTCCCAAAGGTATATTTGGGTTCTTCCTTAGCACCCAGTCACCTATCTTTATGTCTTTTCTTACCACTTTTTTGTCACACCATTTTCTTGTTTCTTTTTGGTACTTGGAGATGTTTTTGGCTGCTTGCAGCCTATAAATTTCTGTGAGATCTTTGTCTATAGCTTCGCTATCTTTGGGCGCTTCCGGTTGAGTGCGAAGCCCCTTGTGAACGATCTCCTCCAAACATACTGCCTCTTCGCCATATAACAGCTTGAAAGGTGTAAATTGGATTGCCCTTGAATTGGATGTGTTATGAGCCCAGATTACCTTCGGCATTTCCTCCACCCATTTGCCTTTTTTTCTTACAGTTTGCCAGGCATTTTCTGATGGCGGTGAATATGATGCCATTTGCCCTTTCAACAGCGCCATTGGACTGGGGGTGGTATACTGATGCGAATCTTGCCTTCGTCCCTATGGACATGCAATACTACCCGAATTCATCACAGTCAAACTGCTTCCCATTATCCACTGTGATCTCCCTTGGGACTCCAAATCTGCAAACGATTTGCTGCCAGAAGAATTTGATGACTATCTTCGCTGTGATATTTGCTAATGGCCTTGCCTCAATTCACTTAGTGAAATATTCGACTGCAACTATTGCATATTTCAGGTTTCCTTGAGCTGTTGGAAGAGGACCCACCAAATCGATGCCCCATCTCTGGAGCAGCCAGGTTGGAATTATCAGCTGTGATAGCTCCGAAGGCGATTTTCTGGTTGCTGCGCACTTTTGACATTCATCGCAAGTCTTGACTGTGTTGGTTGCGTCATTGATGATCAAAGGCCAATAGAACCCTTGTCTCATTGCCTTCCCCACAATTGCCCTCGCTCCAAAGTGAGCTCCGCATAAGCCGCTATATATCTCTTGTATCAGCTCTCTGCCTTCGTTTATTGACAAACAGCGAAGCCAAGGAGCCACGACTCCTTTCTTGTATAGAATGTTGTCAATGATTTGATATGACCTTGCTCTCTGCTGCATGGTTTTGAGGTCATCTTCGTCAATTGGTTCATAATATCCTCTGAGATATGCCGTTATGGATGGCCGCTAGTCCTCTGAGTTTATTGCATTGATCAATTTTGGTTGTGCATCAAGATCTTTGATCGAAGGCGTTGTCAATGTCTGGAAGAAGACATCAGGTGGCAGTTTGTCCCCCTTTTGCTGCTGCTTTGGCCAATGCATCAGCTTCTTCATTTTTGGCCCTCGAGATGTATTCTACTGTAAAGCCCTTGAATTTTTTCTCCATTGCTCGAACTGTGGTCAGATACTTGATCAGCTCTGGTTGTTTTGCAAAACTCTCTTTTTCGATATGATCTGCTACCACCTTCGAATCAGTTTTCACAATGAAGCGCTGAGCCCCCAGCGGCTTCGCTTTTTTGAGCCCCAATAGCACAGCTTCGTATTCAGCGACATTGTTTGTACTTCTGTCACTGTTTTTGCAGAATTCCAGATTCGCTGCACATCTCATTTTGACGCCCGAAGGCGATTGTACAATTGCCGCGATGCCAGCTTCTTTGTCCCCCCCAAGCACCATCACAATGTATTAGCTAGTTTTCTTCTCTGATCAGAATTTCTGCCGAAGGCGATGTCCACTCGGCTATGAAATCAGCCAAGACCTGTTATTTCACTGCTGCTCTTCGCTTGAAATCGACCACATATTCAGACAGCTCTGCGGCCCATTTGCGTATTCTTACCGAAGCTTCTTTGTTACTCAATAGCTCTTTTAGGGGTTGATCTATGAGCACTTTGATGTTGAACCCCTCAAAATAATGCCTTAGCTTTCTGGATGCCATTACCACGGCATAGATCATTTTCTCGATCTCAGTGTAGAACAGTTTCGACCCAGTCAGTGCCTCAGAGACATAGTACACAGGCTGCTGTATATTTCTGCCCTCAATCAGCTTCTCCGCAATGAGTGCAGCACTAACGGCTGATTGTGAAACTGCGATGTATAAGAGTAAAGGTGCCTTCGGGTTAGGTGTTGTCAGCTTCGTGAGCTGCATCAGATATTGCCTTAGCTCATGGAATGCCTTCGACTGCTCTTCTCCCCATTCAAACTTTGATGCATTTCTGAGGGTTGCAAAGAAGGGTAAACTGCGTTCAGCTGCTTTTGCAATAAATCTGTTAAGTGCTGCGATTCTGCCAGAGAGTTTCTACACATCTCTAATGCATTTTGGCTCTTCCATGTTGAGAATTGCATTGATCTTGTTGGGATTGGCTTCGATTTCATTGGCTGACACTAGGCAGCCTAGAATCTTCCCTTTGGTTACTCTGAAGACACATTTCTCCGGGTTGAGCTTGAGACCAGCTTGTCTCATTCTTGTGAAGGCAACTGCCAAATCTGAGACATGATCTTATCTTTTGAAACTTTTGACCAAGATGTCATCAACATATGCAAGTATAGTTTTGAAAAGTTCTTCTTTGAATACGGTACTTGACATGCGACAGAAAGTGGTACCAGCGTTTCGAAGCCCCTCGGGCATTCTAATGAAGCAAAATGTGCCAACAGGAGTGATGAAGCTGGTTTTTTCTTCGTCTTCTTTCTGCATCCATATCTGATGATAACTGGAGAAGTAGTCTAGCAGAGACATCATCTCACTTGCAGCAGCTTGATCAATGATTTTGTCGATTCGTGGGAGTGGGAAATCATCCTTGGGGCATGCCTTATTGAGGTCGGTGAAATCAATACACATTCTCCACTTGCCATTTTTCTTTTTCACTAGCACCTTGTTTGCTAGCCATTGGGGGTATTTGACTTCGCGTATGACATTTGCGTCTAGCAGCCTTTGCACCTCAGCTTTGACTGCCCTCACTTTTTCTTCAGACATTTTCCTCAGTTTCTGCTTCTTCGGCCTCATATTAGGGCTGATTGCAAGTTTGTGCTCAATTATGCTCCTGTCAACGCCTGACAAATCTTTACTTGACCAAGCGAAGATGTCTTTGTTGTTTCTCAAGAACTCGATGAGTCTTTCTTCTTCGTCGGGCTCAAGATCAGAGCCAATAATGACTTTTCTGTCAAAGACATCAGGCTGCAACTGCACCTCTTTTGTTTCTGTTACACCTTGCATGCTTTTATCTTTCTCAGCAATCGGCTTCTCCTCAGGGTAGATAGGTTCTTTTTCTTCAAGCACATGTACCTTTCGCTGGCCTGGGGTGTTGGCATATTCGATTCTTCTTGCCTCTGTTTGATCACCGAAGACGGTGATGACGCCTTTGAGAGCTAGTATTTTCATGCACAAGAAAGCTTGCCTTATGATGATATCAAAGGCATTTATGACTCCTTTGCCGAAGATAATATTGTAGTCGAAGAACATGTCGACGACATCGAAGGTGATGAACTCCGTTCTTGCATTTGATATGTCGCCAAAAGATACTGGCAATGTAATTTTCCCCAATGTTGCAGTGCGCTTTCCCCCGAAGCCGACCAAAGGTGTATCTGATGGCTCTAGATTGTCTGGGTTGATATTGGTCATTGACCAGAGTGTCTTCGCCAGAATGATATCTGCAGAGCTGCCTGTGTCCACTAGCACTTTCCCAATTGTCCAGCCAGCAATGTTGGCTTCAATCGACATTGCGTCATTATGTGGAAAGTTGTGGAGCTTGAGATCTTCCTCGGTGAAGGTAATTGGCATATGAGACCATTCTGATTTCTTGTAAGGACCGTCAACTGAGATGTTGTTGACTTGGCAAAAGTAACTCTTTCTCCGCTTCTTCGTCTCGAAGGCGAGTGAGGATCCTCCAGTTATAGGCATAATGAGGCCATTACTGGGCAAGGGATTTGCTGTGGTTTGGTCTTGTTGTTTTAGTGGTGGTGGAGGTGGAGGTGGCAATTCCTCTACCTCAATGTCTTTGTTTGGGATAGGCTGGCTGGTTTGAGGGTGGAATTGTGGGTAAAGGGTTTGTGGATAGTAATGCTGGAATGTTTACGGTGAAGGCGAAAATTAAGTCACCATCGCCGTTGTAGGATGGACAAAGTTTGAGGTTAGGGAGGGATATCCTGGGCAGTATGGTTGGATAGCTTGGGTTTGTGTTTGGATTTGGGTGTTGGGGTGCGAAGCCGAGGATGGCTTCGTTTGGGTAGCTTGGATTTTGTCTGCCTTCAACTTGTCAATGGTTCTCTTGATGTCTCGGCACTGCTTTGTGCCATGGGTGTGATTTCTGCCATGGTATTGGTAAAACAGCTCTGGTCCCGAAGGTGGACCCTTTCCTTTTCCTCGGCCTCTGCCGGTTCTTCCACCCCTTTGGGTAGGCTCATTTCTTTGGCTCTGGTATTGGTTTTCTGGGTAAATTGGTTTGTTTTGTGGGAGCGAAGGCGGGCTCTCCACACTCATGATGGTTTGGGATGGGTAATTTTGGTGGTGGTTTTGGTTGTAGTGGTGCTGCTTGTTTTGGGAGTCATACTGGCTTCTCAAAACAGCTTCTCTAGCAATTCGCATTCGGTTGTCATTGTCGGATCGACAGTATTTCTTGAACTCCTCATATAGATCTTCAAGGGTTGCTGGTGTTTCCCTTGCAATATACTGCGCAAAGGGACCTGGCTGAAGCCCGTGGATTGCTGCAAATTTAGCGGCTTCGTCAGGAATATGAGGAGCCTGAGATCGCAGTCCCACAAACCTGCGAAAGTAGTCCTCCAAAGATTCCTTCGGCTGTTGGTGTAAGGTTAGCTTTGCATATGAGAGTACTTGGTCTCCCATTATGCTGAAATTCTTGATCAGCTCCCTTTTCAGATCATACCAGCTGGTGATGGATAACCCTGGAAGCTTGGTGTACCAGTTCATTGCGGTGCCATCGCAGACGATGATGAAAGACTTTGCCAATACGACGTCATCTCCCCCTGCCGAAGCTATTGCAGCTTCATAGCTCATGAGAAATTGCTTGGGGTTGGTGAGGCCATTATACCTTGGTAGAAAGATAGGCTTGTACGAAGGCGGCCATCTTACCAATTGCAGATTTTCTGAGAGAGGGCAATTGTGGTCAATGGGACGAGTGTGCAGCACTTGGAATCCGGTTTCAGATGTGGACATACGATTTGGTCCCGTATTGGTGAATACAATTGGATCGTTGAGTTCTGCTTGGAGTTCAGCAACTTGTTTCTTGGCTCTTTCAAGTTCTTCTCTGAGCTTCGCAGTTCTGGGATTTGCGGTGTTCAGTCTTCTTTGCTTCGCTTGCCTCAGCTCCTCCAACTGCTTCCTGACCTACAGCAGCTAGTGTTGTTGTAGTTCTTCTTCTTCCTGCATTTGCTGTTGCAGCTCAAGCTGAGCAGCTTTGAGCTCTCTTTGCTGCTCCAGACGGCGAAGACAGAGCCTGTCCTCCACCCTGCGCAACCTTTCTTCGGTGGTGAGAGCGTCTTCATCGACTTCTGTTTCCTCAGTGACGGCTTCGGTTATGGGTTGGAGTGTGGCTGGTGGGATTAAGGCTTGAGCATCGGCTTCGCCGGTGGTGGTTGTGTCTTCGGTGGTATTTCTGGGGTTTCTGGTAACTCTTTTCGCTAGTGGCATGGTGGCGCCAGTTGTTGGGTTACTAGCTGAAGCCAATAAGCCCAATCAACAGCCAGGACAGAGAACAGGGACAACCAACAGTAAATTACTTATCAACAGTGTTCTCGGGAATCAGCACTTTACACGTTGGTGGGAGGTTCCGTTTTATAGGGAGATCAAGAGGCACATTTTACATTCCCCTTATACCCCTGAAAATCAGGCATCATCCTCTAGACTATACAACCTACGGTTCCCAGGGGCATAAGGGTACATTTGCACGTCTCAATGTGAAAGCGTAGACTAGTAACTCCGTCTTTGACTCAGTATGGACTTGGTCCACGCTGCCTTCACCGCGCCTCCTACGGCCTTTGTTGCCTTCACCTCCCAGAGCTCCCTCACAGCCGAGCGACGCCTTCTCCCATTTAGAATAGAAAGGACCGCCACGCCATCATCCAAGCCTGTTTTGAGCCTGTATAATAAGATGAACCAAGTATTCACAAGTAATATCTGGGAATTGCCTTCGCATCCTCACAAAAGGAATCAGGGTAGCGAAGGCAATAAATCACTTCATGACGCCTTCGCATCTGTACCAGACATCCATTAACATCGGGAGCAACGGATCGCCCCTCGGTGCCCAATCTTTTAGCGAAGGAGAAAGGAATCGAACTCAGGCGTGGTACTCTTATGTGGCAAAGGTAATATCCTTTCAAATACAACGAGCGAAGGCAAACTCCGAGAGCTCAAACACACAGTCATGGGTGAAGGCGTTTCTTTGACTGGCCAATCCTCCAACACCATAGGAAGGAGGGTACGTTCTCGTGTCATAATCCCTCAGGTGTTCTTGTCAGAGACTGAACCAGTCATCGGAGAATCTTCCAACCAAGGAGAACAACCCGTTCCCGTAGCACCCCAACCGGAAGAAGCCATGGCCGACAGGACGATCCGCGACTACTCCGCCCCGTCCGCTGCCCAGATCCGTACGGGTCCAAAAGTGGCCATGGGGGACCATACTTTTGAGCTCAAGGCTCCGCTGATCAACAGGGTGCAAGCCAGTCCCTTCTGTGGGAAGGCCAATGAAGACACTAGTGCTCACCTACAGCACTTTCTAGAGGTGTGCAGCACCATCACCATCCGGGGAGTCGAACAAGAGGCCATCAGGCTCCGCTTGTTTCCGTTCTCGCTATTGGGAAGAGCCAAACAATGGTTCTATTCCAACCGTGATGCGGTAAACACGTAGATTAAATGCTCCAATGCACTCTTGGCCAAATTCTTCCCCATTGGGAAAACCAATGCCCTTCGGGGGAGAATCTCTAGCTTCCAGCAAGAGTCTGGGGAGACTGTTCCGGAGGCGTGGGATCGCTTCCAGGACTACATTCTTGCATGCCCCCACCACGGTATGCAACAGTGGCTCCTGCTCCAGAACTTCTATCATGGGTTGTCTCATACCGCTCGTGAACACATGGATGCTGCTGCTGGAGGGGCATTCCTCTCCTTGACCGTAGCCGCTGCTAAGTTGCTCATCGAAAAGATGGTGTCAAACCAATCCTGGAATGACGATCATCTTCAGGGGCGAAAACGTGGTATGCACACCATAAAGGAGGTGGACATGCTGGCCGCTAAAATGGATCTCATCATGAAGTGCCTTGATGACCGCACCAAGGATGGGGGCACCGACAATGAAAGACTACTGGATTCACACATGACGTGTGAAGTCTGTAGAGAAACTGGCCACTCGGGAAACAACTGCCTCGAGACACAAGAGGAGGTATAGTTCATAAACTGCAACAACGGGTACCGGCCTCAAGGGAACTGGAACCAGCAACACCCATTCTACCAGAGAGGTAACAACAACAACTCTTTCTCTAATCAACCCTCTCTGAAAGATCTTGTCCTTGGTCAGGCCAAGATTAATGAATCTATCTCTAAGAGGCTTGCTGCTAACGATAAGGCTCTGGAGGGCATAAACTCTAAAATAAAAAGTTTGTCCTCCACCTTCTAGAGCCAGTTAAGCTTTAACAAAATGCTAGAAACCCAGTTAGCTCAGCTAGCCGCCGCTGTTCCTTCTGGTGATAAGGGGCGAATTCCCGGGCAACCGGATTCTTCCTTTGAGAATGTAAAGGCTGTGTCCACGAGAAGCGGTAAGGCTACTCGGGATCCAGTCCCACCTAACCATGCAGGGAAAATAGCAGCGCCAAGGAAGGAGATCCCAGAAGTGGAAGGAGAGCCTGAAGCCGAGCTAGCACCAGCCGGAAAGACTGCGCCACATGAGTTCTACGACTCCAACGTCTTGCCATTCCCGTAACGCCAAAAGAAACCATCAGCAGACGAGCAATTCGCCAGGTTCATAGAAGTTATTCAAAAACTAAACATACATGTGCCATTGCTGGATGCTTTGCAAGTGCTGACCTATGTGAAATACTTGAAGGATATACTCAACAACAAACGTCCACTCCCAAGTACCGAGGTCGTAAAGTTGACTGAGGAGTGCAGTGCTGCCATCCTGAACAAGGTCCCGGAGAAGAAGAAGGACCCAGGATGTCCCACCGTCATGTACACCATCGGGACACAGTATTTCGAGCACACACTCTGTGATCTGGGGGCAAGTGTCAGCGTCATGCCAAAGGTAGTTTTTGACCGCCTAAATTATACTACTTTGTCCCCTACTCCCATGAGACTGCAGCTGGCCGATTCCATGGTCTACCCGGAGGGGATAGCCGAGGACATTCCGGTGCGCATCCGGGATTGCTTCGTCCCTGTCGACTTCGTAGTGCTGGACATGGATGTGAGCAACGACTCGTCGCTCATCCTTAGACGACCCTTCTTGAGCACAGCAGACGCTCACATTAATGTGGGTGCTGGGGAGATCCAGCTCCACATTAATGGCAAGAAGGAGAAGTTTGAGTTCAGGCCGAAGATGGAGCAATGCTCCATGATCAAGATCAAGTATGGGAGGAACAGTCAAAATGTGAAAGAATTGGAGGTCACACCTCCAAAGAAGGACAGCTTGATAAAGTTCATGGAGAAGTTTTGGGAGAAGGAATTCCCCATCCGGTATCATGCAAAGAACAAGAAGCCTATACAAGGTGCGAAAGCACAGGCGAAGAAAATACTGGAACAAGCTGTCGACCGCCAGAAAAAGGTAAAACAGGTATGGCAGGTTAAATCATCTGTATCCTCATCTCCAGGGTCAGATGCTGCTTCATCAAATTGAATCCTACATTGGAGACATCTTCACTCGACGACGTAAAACACGAGTCCTGCGTCGACAGGAACATCGGTGTCAACAAAATAAGCTTGAGGGAGGACCCCCAACTCAGGTAAGTTAAGGTAAGTATTATTGAATAAAGTTTTCTTTCGAATAAAGTTAGTAGATGAGAGCTATCTAATCTAGTCCCTTAATGTTTTGAGTCTATGCTTAAATCTTTATCTATAGATATGATGAATAGTTGCTCTTATTCCTCTCTTATACCTATGTTTCAACCTGCTATTCTCCTAAGCTTTGAGTTTGCTGATTGAGCATGATCTTTTCTGTTATCTTGTCTATCTGTGGGTAGCATGTGCAAGCTCTAGTCTTGGTTGTTGTTGGCTATGATATGATAAGACTTGAGTTACCTTAAGGCTTATACCAAGCAAGACTTGATAACCGGAGTTTTCTTTTAAAAATAAAATAAAGAGTTCCTTATGGTGATTCACATTCCTACCAAAGCCCATATTGTTTAAAACCCCTACATGAGCTATTTGCTTTTGCATTGAGTTTTGTCAAGGTCAATGTGATTCTTAGAGATTTACTTCATGCTTTTAAAGCCAAGATCATGCACACCATCCACATGTTTCACTTCTACTCTGGAAGTAAGCATGCCATCCATCCACCAAATAAAGGCTCTACATAAAGTATGGTACTCTTTCCCAACTTCATTGCAAAAAGAGACAAGGGCTGATGAAAAAAAATATTGGACACATGAAGGTCCAAGTATGTAAAAAAAAAGAAGTGAGGGCACATGAAGGCTCTTTGTTCAAAAAGTAAAGCCATGTCTCTAGAAGCAACATCTACAAGGGGAAGAGGAACCTGTAAAAAGGAGCTATCATTTACCATGCCACTTACACACGTGCACATCTTGGTTTGAGAGTATGACTTATTTCTCCGTGAATCCTGGTCTTGACTTTACAATATGTGCGCTACAAGTATGCTATATGGCTCTCCTAGCACAACTCCACTCCAATGAGTGACATGAGAGTTGAGAGAGGAACTTGGTGAGGAAACACACCTTGAGTGATTAGAGAGTACCACCTAAGGAACTCTGTCTTTTGAAAAATCTCAAAACCTCCGATTTGATTGTCAAGCAAGGTGGAAGGCAAGGTGCTTGGTCTAAGTCATTCTGGCTATCAACCGCCCAAGACAAGGAGAAGCTACAAGCCCCATAAAAGGCCAAGGTAATAAGGGAAGTATATTTTACCAGCTTATTCAATTCTTGGTAGAATATCTTGCTGAACCACTAGTACTTTTGAGGAGTAATGTGGAAGCAACTCCTGATCCACTGAGCCTAAAGTTTTAGTCTTTGCTCAGGACGAGCAAAAGGCTAAGCTTGTGGGAGTTGTTGACGGTCCTTATACTGAAAATCCGACCGTCAATGGGCTCAGAAAATCAATAAAGATCAAAGCATAACTTAGAGATTTGTATTCAAATAATATTGTACCATGCATATCCAGAATATATTTGAGTACAGGGACTACGGAGCAAAAGATGGATGAAACTGGGCACAGGCCCAGGTCGGCCGACCCGGCTAGGTCGGGCGACCTGGCCTGGACCCCAATCGAGCCCATTCTCCACACAGGTCAAGGAGCACACTAGGAGATGATCATGGACGCTGAATCATGGTCGGTTCAAGTCAAGGGTGAGGGATGAGCCACGTGTCACTCCCATGGATTGAAGGGCCCACACCTTAACCCAATTGTACCCAAACAAAGTATACCCACCTAGAACCGTCATAAGGACCTACATGGCAGTCTACCAGAGAAGAGTGGGGCCAAAAGGCGACGGTACCAGGTCGGCCGACCTGGCTAGGTTGGCTGACTTAGCCCTGCGGCCGTTTCGCTCCTCCCTTGACCAGTACCTGTAAACCGCCATCAGGAGTCCATCTGAGCCGTGCAATGCTGAAGACGGTGGATCCAAGGGTCGGCTGACCTGGGGACTTCGGCCAACCTAGGCCCACCTCCAAACGGCCACAACCGCCTTTGGCCTGCTCCAACCGCCTATGTGATGCTATAAATACCTGCAAGGGACGCCGTACTCAAACAAACACCAGAAGAAGAGCTCTCCTTTCCTACAAGCTTAGTCTTAGTCTTAGTAGTGATAGTGCTAGTATTAGATCTTGGTAAGTTCTAGAGTTTAGTTCTTGTATCTCTTTACTTACTTGTAATACTCTGTGCTTAATGGAAATACCTTCATACTTATGCTGTATGCCTCAGTTATACCTTATCTACTTAGTATATACTACTTATGTCTTGCACCTTGTTCAAGTGAATGTATGCTATGACATTGGCTCAATGTGCCTTATGGTTGCTCTATTTATTAACGTGATAGATAGAGTTATATTTCATATTGCAAGCATGGTGTTTGGAATATGGAATACTGTTGAGGGTACCGCTGCCCCACGGATTAGTAGAGGTAGGTGGCAGGTGGTGACAGCCCTGTCCGTCCTTTGTAATCCTTCACGTACGGGAGTGGGTATTAGGCCTTTTATGATAAGACGTCCTATTGTCATCCCTTGATGAGGGAACCACTGGATACCTCGATATGTCCTCTTGCAAATAATCATTGAATGAGCTTGTATAGGGTATCGTAATATATCCAAGTCCTATATGTATGATGCTAATGAACCTTTTGTAATCTTTACTAATGTACTATGACTAACTAAGGCTACCTTAATGATGAGCAATGAACTTCTGTGTGTTACATTACCCATTCACCTCTATATCATTTACCCCTGTCTAGACTATGGCATATAAATGTTGTTGTAAGTAAATACATTGGATGACACCTCTCTTTAACTAAATGCTTTCCCTGCGGATAAACAAATAACGATACTCTGAAATGCTCCCAGGTGAAATGCTACAACGTACTTCTGTGCGCTTGCAGAATATCGGTAACGTCTAGATTTACGATGAAGTATGTCTAGTGCCATTACTACTCTAAGTGGTGATGCTAAGAAATACCAACATCAACTGACTACTCAAAGCCGGCTTTGTTCGAGAGGTCCCTTTTCCGGAGTGGCTGGCAAACCCGGTCATGGTAAAGAAGCCCAACGAAACGTGGCGGATGTGCGTGGATTACACCGATCTGAATAAAGCGTGCCCGAAGGACGAGTATCCGTTGCCTAGGATAGATCAAATTGTAGACTCAACCTCAGGATGCGAGCTGCTTTATTTTCTAGATGCCTATTCGGGGTATCACCAAATCAGCATGTGCATTGACGATGAGGAGAAAACTGCATTTGTAACTCCCTTCGGGGTTTATTGTTATATAAAGATGCCTTTTGGTCTGAAAAACGCAGGTTGCACTAATCAAAATGTGTTCCCATTGTTCTCGAAGGCCAAATCGGCCGTAATGTGGAAGCATACATAGATGATATCGTTGTAAAAAGTAAATTAAAAGGCAACCTGATCGCCGATTTAACCGAAACATTCGACAACTTGCGCAAAAATAGGATTATGCTCAACCCTGCCAAATGCACCTTTGGTATATCGTCGGGTAAGCTCCTCGGTTATCTCGTGTCACAATGGGGTATAGAGGCAAATCCACACAAGATCAAGGCAATCGATGACATGAAGTCTCCACGCAGCCGCCACGAGGTCCAAACGCTAGCAGGAATGATGGCATCCCTGAATTGATTCGTATCCAAGTCAGGCGATCGAGGTATGCCATATTATAAACTGTTACGTAAGACTGATCGCTTTGAATGGTCAGCAGAGGCAGAAGAGGCGTTCCAGGCGTTTAAACAATACCTGCAAAAAATGCCCGTGTTGGTCCCGCCACAACCCAAAGAAGAGATGTTATTATACGTAGCAGCGACACCAGCGGTTTTTAGCACTGTTCTGGTGGTCGAAAGACCCACAGAAAAGTCAACAACACAACACCCCGTTTACTTTGTGAGCGAGGTGTTGTACGATGCAAAGACAAGGTACCCTCAGATTCAGAAATTACTATATGCTGTGCTAATGACTTTCAGGAAACTCAAGTATTATTTTCTGAGCCACAAGATAAAGGTTGTATCGACTTACCCTCTAGGCACCATTTTACATAATCGGGATGCCGTGGGTAGGATCGCACAATGATCTGTTGAGCTGGGGGCTTACGATATAGAATTCATACCCAGAACTGCCATCAAGTCGCAGGCTCTAGCAGATTTCATCGCAAAGTGGACTAATCCCGAACCCGAAGAAAGTGCCCAAAATCCCGAGCACTGGACCATGTTCTATGACGGAGCATTTTGCAGAGCAGGTGTGGGGGCTGGGGTGATCCTTATCTCTCCAAACAATGACATCATCAGGTATGTATTACAAATCAATTTTGTTGATCCAACCCCTACTAACAATGTTGCCGAGTATGAAGGGCTGTTAACAGGGCTTCGCATAGCTGCATCTCTGGGCGTTAAGAGGCTGCTCTTGAAAGGGGATTCCGAGTTAGCCGCAAAGCAAGTTATGAAGGAGTACAGTGCGTGAAGCAACATCATGGCCAAATACTTGGAAGCATATAGGCGGATGGAAAGCAAATTTGATGGGCTTGAAGTGCGACACGTCAAAAGGGAGTACAACAGTGATGCAGATAAGCTGGCAAAAGCAGCTGTCGAACGCACACAGCTTCCAGGTAACTTGTTACTTGAAGTTCTTACTAAACCATCTGTGTCGGTATCCTTGCCGAACCAAAAAACTGTGCCTGGCAAAGGCACAGTCTCAACAACCAACGAATCCATCAAGGAGTCTATATTGGTCGATACGGATCGAGCCGCTGCTCTAGATGGAAATGAGGAGAACTGGATGGATCCAATCCGGGCGTACCTCACAAACCAAGCTATACCCGACGATGATGCGACACTGGAGAAAATCCATCGTAAAGCCAAGAATTATCAATTGGTTGACGGACAACTATACAAAATAGCATGCAATGGAATGCTCCTCAAATGCATCACACGGGTCGGGGGCATTAGTTTGCTCCAAGATATTCACGGAGGAATCTGTGGATCTCACGCTTCTTCCTGATATCTAGTGGGGAAAGCATTCCGACAGAGCTTCTACTAGCATACAGCTCTTCAAGACGCAAGCGAGTTAGCTAAAAAGTGCGAAGCATGACAATTCTTTGCGCAAAAATCAACTATACCTGCGCAAGCCTTAAATACTATTCTTCTATCATGGCCCTTTGCCACATGGGGAATAGACATCCTTGGTCCTTTTCCAAGGGCCATCGGGGGTTACAGATTTCTGTTCATCGGCATTGACACTTTTACAAAATGGGTTGAAGCCAAGCCAGTTCAGAAAATAACAAAAGAGGCAGCTGTCAAATTCCAACGGAGCATTGTCGTATGATTCGGCGTCCCGAACAGGATAATCTCCGATAATGGAACACAGTTCAAAAGTAAAAAGTTCTCTGATTTTTGCTACGACCATGGAATCAAACAAGATCAGTCATCGGTAAATCACCCAAAAACAAATGGGCAAGTAGAGCGTTCTAACAGCATTGTACTCCAAGGCATCAAGAAGAGGATCTTCAATAGATTGCAAGCTTACGACAAGCGATGGATTCATGAAGTCCCTACAGTACTATGGTCGATGAGGACCACCATGAACCGTGCAACAGGCGAAACACCTTTCTTCTTGGTGTATGGAGCCAAAGCAATTCTATCGTCTGATATCCAATTACAAGCCCCACGCGTGGCAATGTTTTCAGAAACTGAAGAGCCCGACAGACGCACCGATGAGTTGCTCCTCCTCGAGGAGGTTCGCGATGCAGCCGCCTTCAGAGTGGCCCAGTATCAACAAAAGTTGCGACAATACTACGATGCTAATGTTCGTAGCAGAAGTCTGTGCATCGGTGACATGGTGCTCAAATTAGACCAATGCACCAAGGACAAGACTAAATTGTCCTCTCCGTGGTAAGGGCCTTACATCGTAGTAGACATCGCAAGACCAGGAGCCTACAGGATCACGGAGATAGATGGAGACGTACTGCCAAACACGTGGTATATTGATCAACTACGCAGATTTTATGCTTAAGTCAAGGTAATGAAGCAAGTTCAAGCCTATCCTATCCAATAGCTTGGCAGGAGTAATCATCATCCGCGTCACATCCAGCACCAAACAAAACAAAAAGATAAGCTCTATACACTCTACTCACCCTCGCAATTACGCTCGGGGGCTGGGTTGTTATTTTTCTATTCTGTTTCTACTCTTTATTACCATACTGCATATACTAACAAAGAGCCGGGGACTACTGCGCTGAAAATTTTTTAGACCTATACTACGCACCCCAAGCGCAACGCTCGGGGGCTCCTCTGATGGTTGGGAAATTCTTGTGACTAGTACTTCTAGACTCTTTTCTAGCATGTCTACATGCTACAAAAGAGCCCGGGGGCTACTATGGTACTATTACCTCACAAGAATCGGGCTTTTTAAATCAAAAAAGCTAAACTATGCTAAAATACCGAACACCATGACTACAAGGAATTACACAGTTCAGAAGGCCGCTCGCGTCTCAGCAACTAAACAATTCCAAAATAGCTCGTGGCAACAGGACATTTAGCTAGGTCAAAGCTATCAGTTAAAAAGTGCCATGAAAATCCGATCAGCTCCATAACTTATGCAAAGGCATGCAAGCATATGTTTCACGAATAAAATAAAGGTCACAAACTAAAATTACCAAGTTCTTGCTCTATTATAGGAATTAATCACAAAGTTCAGGACGAGCCTTCGGAGTCGGTCAAATGAAGGCCAAGCTTCTTGACAAAGGGTTCCACCAATGGAGCAAGGTCATCAAACAAAGCCTGTGCCTCCCCAGCCGAACACTTGAAGCCTTGAGAGAGCATCACGGCGTCAAGCTCTAGAACATGGCTTTTCAAGGCTCCAACGATGTGTGTCGCTGCGACAACCGCACCCTCCATGAACTTGCCTTCCAGGGTAAGGCCACGTTTCTCTATAGCCTCAAGACGAGCGGCGAGATCGGCAACTTCCTTGTCCCAAGCAGCAAGCTGGCTTTCCAAATCCGAGCTTTTCTTCTCGAGCACCTCAATGCTCATGGAGTTAGCTACAGGATCAAAGGCATTGTATTAACAACAGTTTGTGGGTTAAGAAGCAAAAACAAACAGATCCAATAAATCAAGTACCTTCTTTCTCGGACTGGAGAATGGCAACTTGGGCTTCCAGTCTGGTCACCGACGCTTTCGCGGTCGAGGCACGAGCGTCCAGCAAACGCCATTGCTCCTCTGCTACGGAAAGCGAAGCGATGATCGGACCCAAGGGCGTCAGGATAGGTCCTATAACTTCCGCGGATTTCTCCTCATGATCGGGCTTGGTTGTCATGCCTAGATCGCGAGTTTTCTCCTTGTCTGGCGGCTTGATCGAAGGGGAAGTTGCGGGCTAGGAGGGCCTGTTTTGCCCAAACAAAAATAACTCAAAGATTCCCCCTGGGGGAGTTTATCAAGCAAAAAACCAAACAAAACAAAGTCCTTATTCGGATGTTGGGAGAGTGACTCTAAATTTCTTCCACGGAATAGAGAAAGGCTTTGACGGTGGTGGGGTTGGACGAATTTGCTGGCGAGAAATCTCCCGAACATGTTTAAGTTTGTTTACACAATCAAAAGCTGCAAATAAACGCCTGAATACGATCGTGCTTGGTACCTGGTCTTTGGGGCGAGGCGGGTCGTGCGCGGCGGGTAGCTCAGTGGCATTCGGTGCCCCAAGGGACCCCGATCCAGTAGTCACCTTCTCCACGCTAGAGTCTCGCGAACGCTTACGGGGTCCGAGGGACGACGACTCTAGTGCTGGTCGGGGCCTTCTTTTCCTTGGCAGGCGACCGCTCGGGCATTTCAGCTTGTGGGGTCTCGGCACCCTGAACTGATGCCGATTCATCTGCATCCTCTAAGTTGATGGCTCCGCTTTGGGCGGGGGCGTCAACGACAGGGGGAGCCTGCATGGGAAAAAGAAATCAGGACGACTGTATTTAATTTAAAAGGGATATTTTCTGAGAAAGAGTTTACCTCTGGAGCAGAGTTGTCAGCACTATAGGGAGTGTTGACACCAGCAGTGGCAAACAGAGGGTCCGCAAGCGCACGGCTGTCGTAGTAGCTTTCACCCATGAGTAAACTAGGTATCGAATCCATGGGGAACATAAAGGCACTGTCTAATCACTAAAGTTGAACATATCGATCGAGTTTATATAAAGGCTGGGTAGAGAGGATAACTTAGCACTAAGGCTATGAATATAGCGAAGGGAATTCTCCTATGCTTGCTTTGGGCACCGGGGTATCGTAGACCTCTAGGAAATTGTGGGCAAACAGCTCTACGCCGTACCCGAACGTGGAGGATTACAAAGGACGGACAGGGCTGTCATCACCTGCCGCCTATCTCTTCTAATCCGTGAGGCTACGAGGCAAACGAGGGCAGATATGCACCTAAGCAACACGCCTAAGATAATATCGGCAATCCTAACCTTGATTAGAGATTAGAATACTTTACGAATAAAGCAACAAACCCACAAGCACAATAGAGAACTCAGCTTTCTATAACTCAGACTTAAGTACTAGATGAATCCCAGATACTTACTGAGTAGCTTGCATCTGTCGAGGTACAGATGGAGGGTCGCCGACACACCGGGACTCCTCCAGACTCTCCCTCACTCTCTCTATTTCTGCTCTAGATATGAGGAGGGCTTCGCCTTGGATCTTCACTTCAGCTCGATGATGATGAGCCCTGCCCTGAGTCCAGGTATTTATAGCTTGGAGAGGCGGTATAGTGTCGGTGCGCAGCAGTTGAGACGGTTTGGAGGTGGGCCCAGGTCGGCCGACCTAGGGGGGTCGGCCGACCGTGGGATTCACCGACTTTGGTGATGCACGGCACGGATGGCTTCCTGGAGGCGGTTGACAGTTGTGAGTCAAGGCGGTGCCATTTTTGGCGCGCGGCCAGGTCGGCTGACTTGGCCAAGTCGGCCGACCCGGGGCTGTGGCCCCTTGGCCCCACTCTGCCAAGGACACTTCCATGTGGCCCCCCATGGTCGGTTCTCGGTGGGTATTCACGCAGATTTGTATGTTAAGTCAGGGATGTGGGCCCATGGATCCGTGTGCTTGCCACGTGGCCCAATCCCATCTCTCCATTTCCATCGACTTGTTCTCAACGTCTCTGATCATCCCCGAGTGTGCTTCTGTCAATGGGCCAAAGTTGGACCTCATTGGGCCTGGGCCCAGGTCGCCCGACCTGGTGGGGTCGGGTGACCTGGCCCTGGGCCCACTTTGATCCATTTTCTCCCATTTTGTTCTTGAATACAAGATTACACCAAAACTCGTGGAGATTGTTAGTACATAACCCTATATCTATTTGTTTTAGCATTCTTTTGTATCTTTGTTGATGAAGATATATTATCATTAAGGGCCGCCAACAGGGAGCTGGGACACTTGTCCAATCAGGGATATCGGCATTCAGCATCTTCTTCAAGCGAGCAGCCACTTCAGAGTCTGGTACAACTGTTGGTTAAGAGTCATGACATTTTCGATGACCAAACACTCTTAGAAATATTACTGAACAGAAGAATAATGGCTTACCATCAGGCTTCATTCTGTTCGGGTCATTGTCGCCCGTGAAAGTGTAGGCGTAGCGGTCATGGGCTATGAGCGGGATAAATCTCCATCGGATGAAAATCTCCGCCATATGAATCGCTGTCAGACCCGCTTCACGGGAGTGCCAAAGCCCGATCAATATGCTTCTGCATTTCAAGGGTGACTTTGGGCAGGGCTTTGGTTTCTTCCTTGAGATAAAGCATCAAATGTTTCCCTTTTGCCAGTGAGGCTTGGGGAAGGGTGATGTACAACCAAGCTCTTCCCTAGACTTCGCCTCACAAGCTCCCTATACTACGCTACAAAGTAGCTCTAGCCTAAAGATGGAGTCCTCCTTCTTCTCTTCTTGGTCTCGTGTTGTGTGTTGAAGAAGGCCTCCTACCCCCTATTTATACTAGGGAGGACGGTTCCCGCACTCCCGAGATGGAAACATCTCCTTGCTGAAAATGGGAGAGCGCGGCAAGGGAGCCTGCCAAGACTTGGTGTGCTTTGCCCCTATCCAGGTTTGGCCGACCCCTGAGTCGGCTGACCCCTAAGCAGGCCTTCCCCAGGTCAGCCTTCCCTAGTTGACTACATAGAGGGCCCATAGCATATTCTTGGGAAGATTCGTGTAGAATAGGGGTGATGTGTCTATCATGTGGCCCCTCTTGGATCTTCTGTGCTCAGCTGAGTGTGTTCTTTGTGTGTTCTGAGCACAATTTGTCCTCTTAACCGCTTGTACCTGCGAAGTCTTGACATTTCATCAAAACTAGTGGAACGAGTTAGAATAAAGTCCTATTCCTAGTTTGCTGCTAGCCAAGTCATGATAAATGAGGGAATTAATTGACAGAAATTGACGTGCAAGCACCATCAACACAAGCGTCTACGCAGCTACGCCAAGTAGGTCGCAGCCGTGTTGCGGAGTCCAAGCGGGAACCGGTCGTGGGGCTGTCGTAGAGCTTCATCCGACATGGTGATGCACTCGGAGATGGTATCGTTGATGTGATCTAACCCGGTGAGAAGTTCATCGGGAGCTAGGAGCATGCGCCGAGGAAACAGATCTAGGATCTAATCTTGCAGGGCCATCTCGCCGAATTGCTACTAGAGCGGGGCGACGATCCTGGCTGAGACTGCCAGGACGACCGGCTCGGACCCAGCTGATTCTGTAGCGGCGCTGAGTGACGACTCGGATTTGGTCGACGCAGCATGGCATTCGGTGAAGAAGCTTATTTCTTGGAGCTGCTCAGGGCAGTCCTTGAGTCTTTCGGGGAAGATGACGTGAGGACGATCTGCCATCAAGCTATCTATTGATGCTTCGTACCTGGCGCGCCAATTGTCGGACCTAAGGACTGGCAATCCACAAGGGGGTACCCAAGTGGTAGATTTGTAGGAAAAGGCGATCACAGAGCTAGGGAGCTCAAGGTAACACAAGAGGCGCAGGGTTTATACAGGTTCGGGCTACCTGGAGGTATAATATCCTATGGCATCTGCTCGATGACTTGGAATTGGTATGCTCGGCAAAACTCCAGGAAGTAATGGCGAGTTTAGGGTTACAGTGGAGAAGGGTTGCGCATGGGGTGTCTTGTCCCTCGAGGGGTCGACCTAGGCCGCCTTATATGAGCCGACGACTTAGGGTTTACAAGTCAATTATATCTAATCCTATCTGCTACATCAAAGGAAATCGATCTGAGTCGGTTACAACATAATTTCCATGATCTCTAGGTGGAATCCAAGTGTCACGTCGCACGCCTTGCGGGCTAAGTCATCACTAGTCTTGTTCATCAAGTTTAGAGATCCTCCTAAGCTGGCCCTGGGTCGGCCCACATTGCTGTCAGATGTGGGCTCAGATCGACTGTCAACCCTATCGGTAGTGGACCCAGAGGTACCCATATCCCACAGTCATTATCATCATCATCATCATCGTCGTCATCGTTGTCATCATTATTATTATTATTATTGTTGTTGTTATTATTATTATTACGAGGATTATTATTGTTATTATTGGCGCTCTTGCTTATGCTATTATTATGTGAGGTAGATGAGAGACTTAGATTTTTTTTTGCAAAGTTTGACTGACGAAGTTTTCACCAGCAACATTTTTAAAAGAATATCTAAATTATCCTCCAAAAAGCTATTTGGTTTTCAGAGCGTTCAGAGCAAGCACCGGGTCTACTGTCGGCGGGAAGGCGGGCCCGGCACGTGTAAAAGTCGATGCTCAAAAATCCGTGTGATGACCCTGGCCGTCGGCGAGATGCCGTCGACCTGAGTGACCGCAACTGAGAGAGATCAAAAAAGAATTGATAGCGTGGGGAAGGGGAAGGTCCCTGAACCCCAAGAGAACTCTTTATTACTTTCCAAAACCAACATACCGATTCAGTTTACAGGCATGGGTTATATTCACCCAGAGGCCGAAGTCACTCACGCTTTCATTACTCGAATGCATAATCGCCCAAAGACGCCACATCCACACTATGATATTGTGCCTGGTCCGACAATTCCCCCTCCATGAGAATTTGCTTGTCCACAAGCAAGCGATGATGGGAATCTTGTCTTCAGAACGTAGAAGTCCTCCCAAGTCGAGAAGTCTGCAGGTAGATGAGACCATTTGACACACACGGGTGGAATGGCAGTGTTCCCTTTCTTCACCAACCGACATTCGAGAATGGCTTCCGAATCGAGATCCATCATGTCCATATCCACCAGCTTGGACACATTAGAGTATACTGGAGTGTAATTTGTGGTGAATGGCTTCAACTGGGACACATGAAAGACATTATGAATCTTGCTATCAGTGGGTAGATCAAGACGGTATGCCTGGGAACCCACCCGATGAGTCACTGTATAGGGGCCGAAATACTTGAAAGCAAACTTTGGAAATGGTCGGTTTGTTACTAATGATTGTGTGTAAGGTTGCAACTTCAGTACCACTTGTTCTCCAACTTGATATTGATGTTCAGTTCTATGGCGATCAGCATTAATCTTCATCTTGTTCTATGCTCGAGCCAACTATTCCTTGAGAGCTTCCCAATGCTTTTGCTTGTTCTGAATCAAGTCCACCACTTCTGTTGGTGTTTCGGTTGGTAGTGTTGGAATATCAGGCATATGTGCCTCATGTCCATACAAAACTCTGAAAGAAGAACAACCAAGAGAAGAATGGTAAGAAGAATTGTACCATAGTTCGGCCAATGGCAACCAATGCTTCCACTACCGAGGTGAATCATATACTGCACATCGTAGAAACATTTCCAAACACTGATTGACACGCTCAGTCTATCCCTTAGTTTGAGGACGGTAAGATGTACTAGTGAGCAAGTCAGTACCATGCAATTTAAACAAAGCCTTCCAGGATGAACTCAGAAATATAGCATCCCGGTCAGAGACAATTATCTTAGGAAAACCATGCAGTTTCAACACTTGGTCCATCACAGTCTTGGCCACAGTTTTGTGTAGTGTAGGGATGTTTCAAGGCTACAAAATGGGCATATTTGGTGAACCTATCAACCATCACTAAGATCACATTGTATCCTTCGGAAGATGGCAATCCTTCAACGAAATCCATTGATATATCCTGCCAAGCACTTTTTGTTATAGGTAGGGGTTGCAATAAGCCTGCAGGATGCTCATGAGAGTGTTTGGCATGTTGGCAAATAGAGCATTGTCTCACAAAGTCCTCCACCTGACTTTTTAATCCTTTCCAAGAAAAGAAATTCTTGATTCTATGGTATGTGGCCTTGACCCCTAAATGTCCCTCAATAGGACTGGAGTGCATTGCTGTAATGATTCTAGTTTGCAGAGCAGTATAATTGGGAATCCATATCTTGCCTTTGTGTCTGATCAGACCTTGGTGTAAAGAGTATCCAGCTGCATCACGATTTTGTATAGCCAACTGCTGCAAAAGATTCTGAGCTGCTGAATCAGTCACATGAGTTGAGCACTTCTTGAAGCCAAAGTGGGTGAGATGTCGATACCGCTTGTATAGCCATCAAATGCCCAACTCAAGATAGAGCATCAGCCACTGTATTTTCTTTGCCTTGTCTATAAATGACCTTAAATTGTAATCCCATCAGATGTGTCATAGCATTGTGCTGCATTTCTGAATGCAAGTTTTATTTAGTTAAGTAGGCTAAGCTTTTGTGCTCCGTCTTAATGATAAATTCCTGGAACTATAAATATTGTCTCTATTTTTCCACAGCCATTATCAATGCCAAAAATTCTTTCTCATATATGGATGATGTCTTATGAGCAGGTCCCAGGGCTTTACTCAAGAATGCTATGGGTTTCTCGTGTTGGATCAGTACTGCACCTATGCCAATGTCGCATGCATCTGTCTCAACTGTGAATGCAGACTGAAAGTCAGGGAGGCCCAAAATGGGTGCTGTCATCATAGCCTTTTTCAGAACCACAAAGGCTTGTTGTGCTGCATCAGTCTAGGCAAACTGTTTTTTCTTCAGCAGATTTGTAAGTGGTTGAGCCAAAATACCATAATTCCATATAAAGCACCTATAGTATCCTATCAATCCTAGAAATCCTCAGAGTTCAGTGACAGTGGTAGGAACTGGCCAATTAGACATGGCCAATGTTTTATTTGGATCTGTAGCTACCCCTTCTTCTGATATGATGTGACCCAAATATTCCAATCTGTGCTGTGCAAAAGAACATTTGTTGTGCTTCAGGAACAATTGATGGTTTCTGAGGGTGTCCAACACTTGCTTTAGATGATCGTGATGTGCTTGCAGGTCAGGACTATAAATCAAGATGTCATCTAAAAACACCAGTACAAAGTTTCTGAGGAAAGGACAGAGAATGTCATTCATCAAGCATTGGAAGGTGGCAGGAGCATTTGTCAGGCCAAAAGGCATTACTCTGAACTGATAATGTCCTTGGTAAGTCTTGAAGGCTGTCTTAAGCTCATCAGCTTCCATCATCCTTATCTGATGATACCCTGCTCTCATATCTAACTTGGTGAAATATTTGGAGCCATACAGTTCATCTAGGATTTCCTCTATGATAGGCAAGGGAAATCTATTTTTAATTGTAATGGCATTCAACTTCCTGTAGTCTACACAGAACTGCCATGTGCCATCCTTTTTTTGAACCAGTAACACCAGGGCTGCAAATGGACTAGAATTATGAGTAATCAATCCAGCTCTAAGTAGTTCTTGCACCTGCTTTTCTATCTCAGTCTTGTGCATTGGAGAGTATTTATAAGGTTTGCTGTTGATAGGCATTGCCCCTGGAAGTAATGGTATGGAGTGGTCATGAACTCTAGATGGTGGCAATGACTTGGGGTCCTGAAACAAATCCTGATAAGACAATAGTAAATGTTCAATTTCCTTGGGAGTTCATGTTGTTGGGTTGTCTGTAGCAGAATCCAATATGGCCATTGCCCAGACATTGTTTCCCTTGGACAATTTATGCAATTGCTCTCCTGTCATTGCAGAAATATTGAGGGATGCCTGCTGTACCCCTTGAATCTGGATTTGTTGACCTTGATTATCAAAAGTCATTGTCCTGTTCTCCCAATCACACACCATAGGGCTATGTTGTTTTAACCAATCATACCCCAAAGTGCCATCATACACAGCCAAATCCAACACTCTCATATCGGTGGTAATAGTATGGCCTTGGCACCACCAACTGAATTGAGGCACCATTTTATCAGATATCAACATTTCACCATTAGGGAACTGCACTTTTGTGGGTGTAGCAGGAATGGTTCACACACCTCCTTGAGCTAGAAAATTGGAGCTCACAAAGCTATGACTACTACCACTATCCACCGATAGTAGCATGACTTTGTTCTGCACCATATCTCTTATCTTAATGCACTCTGCCTTGGTAGTTGCAGACATAGCATTTAGGGATAAATGGCCAAATTCCTCATTGAGGGCATCCTCCACGGCCAATTGATTCAACACCTCCTCAGTGAGATTATCATCCAATGGATTTGCCACCAAAGCATGTAACTATCCTTGGGGTCTCTTAGCACATTTCTCTTTATGGCCAGCCTCAAATTTGTCACCACAATAGTAACAAAGACCATTTGCTCTTCTATAATCTCTCTGTTGATGCAGAATATGGTAAACACACGAAAGCGCTAGTTCGCGCGGGTCGCAAAGGACCAGATTGCAGCTGCCTTCGTGCTGACCGGTCAGACCGGTCACCTGCACCGGTCAGACCGGTTACGGCGGTGAGCTACGGGGTAAAACCCTAAAAACGCCTCCCGGAAGGATCCGTCAGGGAGAACGCCGTCAGGGGTGCCCTAGGGTCGGCAGGCCACCTAGGACGCCTTCAAACGTCGCGGAGACGCAGGAAGAACAGCAAGTAGGGTTGGAAAAGCTAGGGTTTGGAGATGCAAAAAGTAAAGGACAAAAGTAGTAAATTGGATAGATTCGATTGTTGTGTCCTCAATCGGCCGAATCCCCTTATATTTATAGGGAGGGTAGGTCTTGTCCCACAAGGAAACCGAGTTACAACTCGTTACAACCTCGGAATCCAATTTTTAGAGTCCTAGTTGGATTACAACTCAGGTGACCGGTCTGACCGGTCCCCCGCACCGGTCAGACCGGTCCGGGCGTGATCAGCTCCTCGCGCCGTCTTCTGTCTTGCTCATGTGCTGCCTTTGTCTTGTTCCATGCGCCGTCTTCTGTCTTGCAATCCTCTGGTCTTCATGCCAATTTTGGTTGTCAACATATGCCCCCCTGTTTTTTGGTAAAGCTTGCGTACCATAAAACATGCTAGTACCAAAATTGTCATCTAAGGGCGATGTCTTAACATAATTCATCGGCCATAATATTTTTCTAAGGGCGATATCCAAATATCGGCCGTTTGCCACTTTATGCCTCTTGCCAAACACTTGGATAGTACTTCTTCAAGTACCTCCCATTTAGTGCCTTAGGCAAACGTCCTCCTTGCAATGTCTCCACCATATAGGAATTCCCGCCATTGATCTTGAGTATACGATAAGGACCTTTCCAACTTGGAGACCACTTGCCGAACTTATTATCTTTAGTACCAAGTGGCAATATTGTCTTCCATACTAGATTACCAACTTGAAAAGTCTTCTCTTTCACCTTCTTGTTGTATGCTCTAGCAACTCTGATCTTGTCTTTCTCAATTTCCTTAAGAGCTTGCAAACGCTTATCGGTCACTTCATCAATGTTGTCCATCATCAAGTCATAATAATCACCAACCGAAAGCTTATTCTGCTTAGCAAGTCTATAAGCGTCCAGATTTACCTCTACGGGCAAAACGGCCTCTTGTCCATAAACAAGCTCAAAAGGAATAACCTTAGTGGCACCATGTCTAGATATGCGATGAGCCCATAAAGCTTCAGATAAGACTTCATGCCACCTTCGGGGATGCTCCTCTATCTTCTTCTTGATCAACTTTATCAAGGTCTTGTTACTAGACTCGGCCTGTCCATTGGCCTGAGCATAGTATGGAGATGAATTGAGCAACTTGATCTTATACATATCGGCAAAAGATCGCACTTCCTTAGACATAAAGGATGTGCCTTGATCCGTAGTTAAAGTTTGGGGAATGCCGAATCTGTGAATGATATGCTCAGTAATAAACTCAATCACCTCTTTGTGGGTCATATTCTTGAGAGGAACAGCTTCGGTCCATTTAGTGAAGTAATCCGTAGCAACTAACACGAAGCGATATCCCTTTGAAGAAGAAGGATGTATTTCCCCAATGAAATCCAATCCCCATCCACGAAAAGGCCATGGTTTAATAATAGGATGAAGTAATGCAGCAGGTACCATCTGAATATTACCAAATTTCTGACATTCTTCACATCCCTTGTAGTAACGAAAACAATCGGCCATCATAGTAGGCCAATAAAATGCAGCTCTCCTAAGCAACCATTTCATCTTAGAAGCCGATTGATGCGTTTCACAAATTCCTTCATGAACTTCACCCATGGCCACTCTAGCTTGGTCATCACCAAGGCATTTAAGCAATAAATCATCGGCGGTACGACGATGCAGCTCATCGTCAATTAAAATATATTTGAAGGCCAAACGTCGAGTTTTCCTGTCTGTTCCAGAACTAGGATTTCTTAAATACCTGATAATGGGTGCTCTCCAATCATTCAATTCGGCTTTTGTAATTTGGGGATTTTTAGCAGCCGAATTTGAATCAGCAGACGCCTGACCGGTCTGACCGGTTCCTGGATCGGTCTGACCGGTCGCTATGGACTCGGGACCGGTCTGACCGTTCCGGGCACCGGTCTGACCGGTCTGGCGCTGTTCTGCTGCAAGCGTTAGAACTTCACCATTGGCAACAGAAATCAACGGCCTTTTCTTGTGAAAGTGTCTTTTCTGGACATTATAGCCTGATGCTTGCTGCGCCAAAGTATTAGCTCTAGGATTATCACATCTTGGAACATGATAAATGGTGAATTCATCAAAATATGGTATAATATCAAGGCACTTGTCAAGATAAATATTCAATGAACCTTCTAAGCATTGACAAACCTTAGATACTTGCTGCACAACCAGTAATGAATCACCAAAAACTTCAACATGTTTTACTCCCATGTCATGCAAAATTTCTAATCCGAATAATAGAGCTTCATATTCGGCTTGATTATTTGTGCATTCAACTTCTAATCGGCTAAGAGCTTCGAAAACAGCTCCATTAGGAGAAACAAGAACTATTCCAATACCACAACCGTTCTTGCAAACCGATCCATCAAAGTGCAATTTCTATGGAGTAAAAGTCATGTAATCAATTTCTAAATCATTCTTATCATTAATCCGATGTTCAACAATAAAATCAGCTACAATTTGGCCTTTCATAGACTTCAAAGATTCATAAGCCAAATCATATTCAATAAGAGCATACGCCCACTTACCGATTCTACCACTCAAAATCGGTCTATGCAACATATACTTTATAACATCGGCCTGACATGCAACAATGCAAGTACTAGACAATAAATAATGCCTCAACTTTGTACAAGCATAATATAAAGATAAGCATAATTTTTCAACAGGTTTGTACCTTGTTTCTGCATCCAAAAGCCTTCGACTCAAGTAAGTAATGATATGCTCCTTGCCATTTGTTTCTTGAGTCAAAACAGCTCCAATAACATTATCCTCGGCCGCAATATAAAGCCTAAATGGCACCCCATTCTTAGGCGCTTTGAGAACAGGCGGCGAAGACAAATATCCCTGATCTCATCAAAGGCCTCTTGCTACTTTGCCCCCCAAGTAAAATCGGCTTCATTCTTTAACCGAAGTATAGGAGTAAAAGCACTAACTTTCCCGGACAGGTTAGAAATAAACCTCCTCAAGTAATTAACCTTGCCCAAGAATTTCTGTAAATCATGCTTGCAAGTAGGGGCTTTGATCTTCTCAATAACACCAATTTTCTTAGGATCTATCTCTATGCCTCTTTCATGAACCATGAAGCCTAAGAATCTTCCAACCGATACACCAAAAGCACATTTCAATGGGTTCATCTTCAGACCATACCGACGCATTCTTTCAAAGGCAAGACGCAAATCAGCCAAGTGGGAATTTAATTCGGCCGATTTGACAACAATATCATCAATATAGACTTCTAGGATAACACCAAGTAAGTCATGAAAAATCAAATTCATTGCTCTTTGATAAGTAGCGCCGGCATTCTTCAAACCAAAAGTCATCACAACCCATTCAAATAAACCAACAAAGCCGGGACATTTAAAGGCCGTTTTGTATACGTCTTCCTCGGCCATAAAGATTTGATTATATCCTGCATTGCCATCAAGAAAGCCAATAACTTTGTGTCCGGAGGCATCATTAATAAGCATATCGGCTATAGGCATAGGATATTCATCTTTGGGAGTCGCTCTATTAAGATCTCTAAAATCAATGCACACTCTAATTTTATTAGAACCTTTCTTCTCAACAGGCACAATATTAGAGATCCATTCAGCATAGCGACATGGCCGAATAAACTTAGCTTCAAGCAAACGATTAACCTCTTCTTTTATGCGATCATAAAACAAAGGATTAAATCGTCTATTGCCCTGTTTATATGGCCTAAAACCAGGTTTAATCGGTAAACGATGTTCAACTAATTCACGACTTAAACCAGGCATCTCATGATACTCCCAAGCAAAGCAATCAGAATACTCTTTCAATAACTCGATTAATTCAACTTTATAATCGGCTTTCAGATTTTGATTTACAAAAGTCGGCCTTGGTATAGAACCATCACCTATATCTATCCTTTCTAAAGGATCAGCCGACGTAAATCCTTGTCCTAACTTCTCTACTTCTTCAAAATCATTAATGGCTTCACATGCATCGTTCATATTGGACCGATAATGCTCCACCCTTTCTTTTAACCACTTCTCGCTTGTATCCATCTACTCTTCATGATCTGAATCAACCGATCTTTGAACCGGCTTTAGAGCAGCGGACACGAAGCCATCCTTGGTACAAGCAAGGAACTCAAAGTCCGAAATATCAATTCCGGTCAAGCACTTGACATTATCATGAGTTTCCAAGATAGATGCATTGGCCATAGCAACACATGCCGAAGTATCCGCATGAACAACCTCAACTTCGTCACCAACCCATTGAATCAAGCATTGATGCAAGGTAGAAGGCACACATTGATTTGCATGAATCCAATCGCGCCCCAAGATAACACTAAAGTTACCTTGCACCTCCGTGACGAAGAAAGCAGTCGCCAGCGTCTTGCTCCCAATAGTAAGCTCCAAGGATGCAACTCCCTTGGCGCTCATCGGCTCTCCTCCTCCAACGCCGCTGATCGTCATGCTTGTCTTGATGAGCTCGCTGTCCAAACCTCCCAACTTCTTGTACAAAGTGTATGGCATGAGGTTCACAATAGCACCACCATCAACAAGCATCCTAGAAATCGGCTTTCCTTTAATGTGACCCTTCACATAAAGAGCTTTCAGATGATTATCCGATTCTAAGGGTCTTTGAAACACAGCGTTCTTGGGAGCAAAGTCAACTTGAGCCACTCGTTCATCATCTCCGACAAAGCAATAGTCGGCGTTCAAGTAGATAACATTGATGTCCATGTCCGTCCTGCTGAGTGAATGCTCAAAATCAACAGCTTCGTCCTCATTGCCTATCTGAGTATCTGTAATTGCAGTGGGCGGAATCGAAACTTTATCCGAAGATGAAAACACATCGGCTACCGACTCCCTGGGCGACACCGGTCGGACCGGTTCTCCCTGACCGGTCTGACCGGTTCCGGTTGCCGGAACTGGAATAGGGACGGGCAACCGGTCTGACCGGTCAGGGACACCGGTCTGACCGGTCTCGGCCACGTCAGCCGAAACTGCTGCAGATGGCTCGGCCTTTTCTGATGTCTTGGCCTGAACATCTTGATCATCAGAACCATCCTCGGAATTCTGACGAGCTGCTGGAATCATCGGCTTAACCTCATTGAACCACTCCTCCCTCTTCTTAGCCGATTCTTCTTCTCTTTGCTTCTGAGTGCGCAACCGCTACAATCTCCTTTTCTGAGAATGAGTTAAGCCAGGAGGACACCACTTTGGCTGCGTATACTAAGGCAAAGGCACCTTCTTCACCATTGGGCCCATCTGCCATAGATGTATCAACTGCCATGGAGTTAATTTGAATCATGCTCTTCACAACTGGCTTTGGAATCACAGGGGCAGGCTCTTCCTTTTTCTGCACGGGGCGATATTCCTGTCTGGCCGGCTCCTTGCCCGGCTTCCTCTGGTGACCGGTCTGACCGGTTGGCGGCACCGGTCTGACCGGTGGCTGCTGCTGTGGCACAGCTGCCGGTCTCTGTGGGGCACCGGTCTGACCGGTTGAGGGCACCGGTCGGACCGGTCCGTGCTGCTGGGGCACGAACATCTGCCTTGGTTGAAATCCTGCAGGCCTAGGCTGTTGTTGATTCATTCTTGAATGCACAGGAGTTCCAGGCCGTGGTTGGTTAGGTGCAGGACAGTAAGGCACATACATAATCCCATCCCTCCAAATAGGCTGAGGAGCGGGAGGTGGAAACGGCCTCCATGGCCTAGAAGGACCAGCACCATGGAATGAGCTTGACCCTGATTCCACTGTCCTCTTGGCGCCTTCATCGCACCAAAATTCCTTGGTGGCGAACTTGGTCTCTTTTTTGGTGGCCGATCTTGTTGAACGGCCGCATTATGCATATGCTTCGCCATAACTTGATCAAAGGTCGCTTTTGACTTGAATGTTTTCCCCTGATCTTTGTCCCGGTTCGTCTTCCAAGTTCCCACTTCAGGACGCTTGGGCACAAAGGTTCGGACCGGCCTCTGGGCCGGACCGGTCTGACCGGTCATGGGAACCGGTCTGACCAGTGCCCCCTGGGCAGCAGGAGCAACCGGCCTTTGATCCCGCGCTTGAGAGCTTGAATCTCCCCTAATTTCAGAATTCTTCACTGTAATAGTCAAGATCTTCTTTCCATCAGGAGCTTGCTTCAGCACAACCTCTCTCCCAAGCACTTTGTCAGTTTCCATCACCTTCCTTGGTTCACTAATCACAACATTCTTGCCTCCTGTCATATCGGTATTGTCTGGCCGAACCAACATCTTGGCATCCTGAAGATCCATGGTATTGACCATCATGTTGTTGACTGGAAACGGGCGCTTGTCCACTTGCATCTCACTCAAACTCAATCGTCCATCATTTAAAGCCGATTGAATCTGTCGACGAAAGAAATCGCAATCATTAGTCGCATGAGAAAATGAGTTATGAAATTTACAATAAGCACGCCGTTTTAACTCCTCAAGTGATGGAATATTAAAAGAACATTTGATATATCCATTCTTATGTAATTCATCAAAAATCTTATCACACTTGGATACATCAAAAGTAAATTTCATCTCCTCCTGCCGATTCCTATGAGTCGGCTTTAGAGATGTGCAAGTAACAGCTTTATTAGATGCTGGCCATACAAATTCAGCAGCCAACACCTCATGAGTTTCATCATCAGAGCTACAAGAATCACATTCTACATTATGCACACTAGCCCGATGAGTCCTATGACTTTCTTTTAGATCTTTGCTTCGGCTTTCAGCAGCCAAAGCTCTTTGATGCAATAGATTTACGCTATAGAATTCAGAATTCTCTAGTTTATCTTTAATGTGAGAGCGTAAACCATTAAAAGCCAAATCAGCAAGATCCTTTTCGGCAATAGTAACATCGAAGCAACGGTTTTTAGTATCACGGAAACGTTTAATATAATCATTAACAGTTTCATCCCGCGATTGCCTAACTGATGTGAGATGTGACAATTTAAGCTCATTACTGCCAGAAAAGAAGTGATCATGAAATTTCTGCTCTAACTGTTCCCATGAAGTAATAGAATGAGGAGCTAATGATGCAAACCATGAGAAAGCTGTACCAGTTAGAGACAAAGAAAATAAGCGCACTTTTAAAGCTTCACTAGAGCCAGAATCGCCTAGTTGTGCCATGTATTGACTAATATGCTCAAAAGTGCTTTTAGTATCCTCCCCATTAAACTTAACAAAATCAGGAAGCCTAAATCCAGCAGGGAAAGGAACTAAATCAAAGCGAGGAACATAAGGCTTTTGGTACAATCTAGCCTTATCCCTTATATCTACTCCCAAATTCTCCTTAAGAGTAGTAGCCAAATCAAGTTTGTATTTAGAAAATATTTTATCTAAATACTCTAGTGAATTATCCTAAAAATTTGGCTGTTGGGTGTTTTGTACAGGAGTAGAAGGTTGATTCCCCGTTTCTGAACCACCAGGACCGGTCTGACCGGTTCCGGTGACCGGTCTAACCGGTTGAGGCAGTGCCAACTGGTTGGCTGCACCCGACCCTCCAGGGCCGGTCTGACCAGTCACGGCGATCGGTCTGACCTGTTGATGCTGGCCAGGTTGGTTGGCCGACATCATCTCTTGCATTTGTTGGCCGTATCTTCCGAAGAGCTCGTAAGGTACAGGGCCTTGTGCAAATAATTGTTGTACTGCTGGGGGTACAGGATATCCATAATTTGGATTTTGTGGGGTGAAATTTGCAACTTTATTACTAATTCGGCCTTGATTAACCGAATTAGGAAAAGTCACAAACGGTTAAGGTGCAGTAGGCCTAGAAACCATTGGATTGGATGGAGTAACAGATTGGCCTTCAAAATAATTCAACGGCATACCAAACATAGGTTGTTCAACAGGTTTTGTTGCCGGTGCTTTAAAATCAGGCGCAATTGGAACTTTAGGAATCAAAAGATTGGGATCGGCGGCAGGTTGTTCAACCATGGGTTGCTTGCCTTCCGATTCTAATTTTTTGTTCATCATCCAGTTAACTAATTTAACATTATTCGCAACCATCATATCCTCCATGTACTTAAGAAAAGCTTCGTGAGAGTTTTCATCATCTTGTACCTGGGGGATTGGTGATGAAGATGTAGCAGTTGCGTCTACCTCCTTGAACTTGGAGACCACGCTCTTGCGGTCCTTCTTGAAGTGCGAGAGGTAGTAGAGCTGATCTTCTTCTGCCTTCTTCTTCATGTATTCTTCAAGCCCTTGATGATCCTCGGCAGAAAGTTCATCGTCTTTTACAATGACGATGTTCTCAAGATCCAACTCAGTATTGGCACCCATCTAGATTGAATTAGATAGAACGGTTGCAAAAACCAGATCTCCAATTCCCCAGCGGAGTCGCCAAAAGTATGTTGACGCAGAATACGGTCAACACACGAAAGCGCTAGTTCGCTCGGGTCGCAAAGGACCAGATTGCAGCTGCCTTCGCGCTGACCGGTCAGACCGGTCACCTGCACCGGTCAGACCGGTTACGGCGGCGAGCTATGGGGTAAAATCCCTAAAAACGCCTCCCGGAAGGATCCGTCAGGGAGAACGTCGTCAGGGGTGCCCTAGGGTCGGCAGGCTACCTAGGACGCCTTCAAACGTCGCGGAGACGCAGGAAGAACAGCAAGTAGGGTTGGAAAAGCTAGGGTTTGGAGATGCAAAAAGTAAAGGACAAAAGTAGTAAATTGGATAGATTCGATTGTTGTATCCTCAATCGGCCGAATCCCCTTATATTTATAGGGAGGGTAGGTCTTGTCCCGCAAGGAAACCGAGTTACAACTCGTTACAACCTCGGAATCCAATTTTTAGAGTCCTAGTCGGATTACAACTCAGGTGACCGGTCTGACCGGTCCCCCGCACCGGTCAGACCGGTCCGGGCGTGATCAGCTCCCCGCGCCGTCTTCTGTCTTGCTCATGTGCCGCCTTTGTCTTGTTCCATGCGCCGTCTTCTGTCTTGCAATCATCCTGGTCTTCATGCCAATTTTGGTTGTCAACACTCTCTCATGTCTTTCTTTCCACAAGGTATTCTGTGGCATCCCATATTTCCCTTCACCCTTGGTAGTAGTACTTTATTGCTTGTATTTGTTGGCTCTAAACTTGCCCTATCCAGCATTTTCTGTTGCATTTTTGCTGACAACATAGCCTGGGTCACCTTATCAGGAAGTTGCATACTAACTGATTGTTGGATCTCATCCTTTAATCCTTTGATAAACTGTGTGACAAAGAACAGTTCATCGTATCCATTATGCATGCAAATCTGGTACTACAACCTTTGGAATGTAGATGCATAGTCTTCCACTGACCCTTGCTGTCCGAGCTCAATTAATTCACTTAATGCTTCTCTATAATTAGCTACGCCATACTGCTCTTCTACTGCTGTTACCAGAGCCTGCCTAGTGGTCAACCCTTGCTGCACTTTATACATCTGCAGCCACATAGCACAATGCCCTTCAAAATACATTGTAGCTGTACTAACCCACAAAGATTTAGGCATATTGTATATGTGAAAATATTCCAAACACTTGTCCTTCCAGATTTTTGGGTCTTGTCCCTCAAACTTTGTAAAAGGTAACTTGGGTAGGTGATTTCTATTGTGGTAATGGTTGTCATGAACTCTCCCTCCACTAGTTGCAGAACGGTAATTATCCTGGTCACCCGAGCGAAAACCTGTGCTGGTGATGTGGGTAGGGAAACTGTACTTCAGAGAAACGAGATGGACTATTAGGTTCCTTCTCCTTCTCCCTTCTCATCTGTTCCACTGTCAGTTTTGCAAAGGCCTGACCCGTGATCTCCACATTCTTTGTCAAAATTTCCTGCTGAGGAGTACACTGGTGTATAGCTTCATTAGTATCTTCTAGTTTGGTTTTGAGGTGCTGCTGAGTAGTGCCAATGTCACCCATCCTGGCAAACAATAGATCTAAACTTTGCATCACATGGTCCCAACGCTTTTCATCCTCCTGTTTCTCCTCACCCATCTTGTGTAAGACGAATTGTGTCGGCACGGAAGGTTTAGGTGGAGCCATGGTGATCACACCCCAAATTTGAACACAATGTGGTCGAATTCATGGACACCGTCCACGGAACAGGGTACAATCGCACATGCTCAAATCGAGGGAACACAGCAATCACTCGCCAAATACACGAGCTGACGTCGAGATGTTTGGCGCCGTGCCCAATCCGATGCAGATCCAGTCCCCAACTCAAAAGAAGAAGAAGAAGCACTCGACTCCGCGCCGCTAGAAGAACCCGTCACCGCACCAAGAAAAGCTCCTGGACTAAGCTTCTCGGTCACGCGCCGCAAATTGGGACAACCGTGGTGAAGGATTTACGGGAATTCAACTCCTCGCAGGTGCTGCACTGCAAAGGAATTGAATCGAGCCCAACCAACTCCATTTAGCCGCGCTCCCAATCAACGAATTATGCGCAAACACAATGAACCCTAGCCCGAAATCTGCAAGACTGCCGAATCTGATACCAACTGTGATGACCCGTGGCCGTCGGTGAGATGCCGTCGACATGAGCGATCGCGACTGAGAGAGATCAGAAAAGAATTGATAGCATGGGGAAGGGAAAGGTCCCTAAACCCTGAGAGAAATATGTATTCCTTTCCAAAACCAACATACTGATTCAATTTACAGGCATGGGTTAGGTTATCCGCACCAGCATCCTGTAAAGGAGCCTCCAATATGGGGATAGCGTCCTCCTCCCCCGGCGCCGGGAACGCTATCCCGTACTGGACGAGAGCGGATGCCTCCACGTTTGCCATTCTTGGCGTAGATAGAGGAGGAACGCTACTCGCCACATCAGCGTGGGGACCACCATCCCAACCACTGCGCGTCGGGAGACAGAAGCAGAGAGAGCAGAGGAGAGAGAGAGAGAGTGATGCCGCCGCTCCGGTGCCATGCCGCTGCCGTCGCCGCTGGATCTTCACGCTCGTGCTAGGAAGGCCCTGCTCGCCGGTGATCCCCGGTAGCCCTGCTCACCTCGTGCCGGCAGTAGGTGATAACCATGGCGGCCGCATTGTCGCTGTCGCTGGAGTCCGACGACAGTAGGCGACGGTGCGCCATCGGGTCCACGGCGCCGGGCGCTGGCCACCATGGGAAAGCAAATGAAGATTCTATTCTGTTGAGAGAAAGGAATAACAAGAAGACGGGGATTGATATGAGGTTAAGAAAGGAACAATGAAGGGTAGAGAGAGCAGTAGAGGGAGGACCTTCCTCGCCGAGAGAGGAGGGCCGGTGGGAAGCTGCCGCCGCTGCGAGGCTCGAAGCGCCCATGTCTCTCCGCCAGCGCGCCCCTACCTCGTCGCCGCCCGGATTTCACCGTCGCCGTTCGGATCTCGCCAGTCCTCTTCCGTCGTCGGAGCTGCACGATGAGGAGCCCGATAGCGACCACGGTGTCAAGGCGCTGGAGCCCCATCGCGCCCACCTACGGCGACGGCCTCGCCTTTCTCCTCACCTCCTCCCGCACCTTTCTCGGCCTCGCAGGGGAGGCTGGCGCGAGAGAGGGAGGGGGTGGGGAGGCAGCGCGCGGCGAAGGAGGAAGCTGCGTGCAGCGAGCGAGGGCGAGCGGCAGAGAGCGAGAGAGGGAGGGCGTGGGAAGGCAGCGTAGCGAGGGAGGGCGAGTGGCGCGCAGCGAGGGAGGCGCGTCGGGTGGAGGGATCAGCGTGGCCGCGTGCCCGTGTGAGGTGGGGTGTGGATAAGAGAGGAGAGGGGGAAAAATAAAAAAAACTGAAATGTGAGTCCCACCAGTCGGTAGTTGTATAGAGGATAAGATATAGAGAATGGTGGGTGTGGGAGTAACGGGTACAGAGGAGAGAATCTGGATGACCAGGACTGAACATTCCATTTAAAAGATGAAAATAGAGTATGACGAGTGCGGATGGCCTTTATCAGCCAGAGGCCAAACTCACTCATGGTTTCATTACTCGAATATGTAATCGCCCAAAGACGCCACACCCACGCTACGGCAGTGTGCCTGGTCCGACAATCCGGTGGCCGCGGACGACCAAGAACAGTCGAGTCCCCGTCCACCCGTCGTCGAGATATTTAACTATTTGCCATCCTTGCGGATGACGCTCCTTCAAAAACCATCGTTCCAAAAGTTCCTACATATTTGCCACTCTGATACAAACGAAGTAACATAATTGTCATTTTTGCTGACGTGGTGAGCCATCTCCTCATGCCAGTGTGGATGAGCTACTGGAAATGACCATGTTGCCCTTGTTCTCCTCACGTTAGCCATCCTCTCCTGGACTAACACATGGGACCCGCATGTTATAATCATCTTCAACCTCTCGCTCACTGTCAACTGCTTCGTGCACCTGCTTTGGTACAGCCGCTTCACTCCGACACAGCGCGTGTGTCCGACAGGTGCACCGAGGGGAGCGACTCGATGGCCGACTCCGGCCTCCCCGACCCAGCTCCTTGCCACCCCGACTCCGGCGCCTGGCCTCTCCGACCTAGCTCCTCACCTCCTCCTATGGCCGCACCTGACGATTGCGGCTCCGCCGACGACCAAGCCAAGCCGGAGATGCAGCAGCGATGTGCCCTGCGCCACCACCTACTGACCGTTCCCGCCGTCGCGTCCATGCCTTCACCAGCCCAGGTCCATCGAGCAACAGAGCCCATGGCCCCCTCGCCGCGGCTCGTCCAGCTGCTGTCGCTGGTGAGTGGCAAGCTCGCCTTTTTCCCTTCGCCGGTGCCCGGTCGTAGTGTACATCGAGTGCCTTTCTTGTTGTGAGGAGATGAGGTACTGGTGTGTGGTACGAGCCGACGGAACGACGGTGGGTCGGTGGTGTGCCGTGTCTATGCAAGCAAATACTACCGCCACTACGAGTCCAGTACTACTTCTACTTGGACCAGCTGCACCGAGCAGACATCAATTGACTCATAGAGCCTGCAGTACTAGCATTGCCTGCCTACAGCTACTGCCCTGCTGCCATCGTGCACGCGCCGGCGAGCTCGGCCCACGAGTGAGGCGGCCGGCGCACGGCGTGTGTGGCCCATGCGGTCGGCGGCTTGCTACGGTGTACGGCACGCAGGCGCCGCACCTACCCGTGCAGGTGGGGCGCGCCACATGGGCGACAGACTGGGAGGAGGTGAGGAGCTGGGTTGGGAAGAAGAGGATGGCGAGAGGTTGAAGACGATACTTACAGATACAGATGGGTCCCACATGTCGGTGGTAGAAAAGAGGGGATGAGATGGGTCATATGTTGAGGGCAGGGGTAGCACGGTCATTTCCAACAACTCATCTACGCTGGCACGAGGAGGTGGCTCGCCACATCAGCAAAAATGACAATATGTTGTTTTGTTTGTATCAGAGTGACAAATATATAAGAACTTTTAGAAAAATAGTTTTTGAAGGAGCGTCATCCGCGCAAATAGTTAAATATGCCGTCGTGGACTCCTCGTCGTCGTCCTCCAGCGTCATCCCCAATCCCAAGCACGCTTCCTCTCGCTTTGCTTCCCCACCTAGCTAGCTGCTATATAGCCCGCCCAGTCAATCAATCGCCAGCCTTCATCACTCATCATCAGACTGCAATCATCCGCCATCCAGACCCTCCCTCCCCTCTCCCTCTGCTTCACGTCGCGCCAACCCGGCCATCCAATCCCCTCGGCGCCCGCACCGGGGTGCCATGGAGGTCACGCTGCTGCTCTCCGCCGACGCCTGCACCGTCGCCAGCCGGTGCCGCCCTTCCACGTCCGCGCGACGCGCGCCGGGGCCGGCGGTGCCAGGCCGGCGGCTGGTGGTCTGCAGGCCCGTGCGCGCGCGCGCCGCGGCCGCGGCCGCGGCAGCCGCCAGAGGCGTTGCTGGGGTGGGGACGGCTCTGGATTTTTCTTTTCAGTTTCGTGTGATTCATTTTCCCTTTATCATTTTCTACAGTTTCGCTAGAAGACCTTGATTTCTTTCGTTTAGAAGGACTGGTACTATTCTGATACCCTCTCTTGAGTACCTCGCCCTTGGAAACTGAATTGAAAGCTACCTCCATGGGCGAGTTGGATATTTTTCCTCTTTGGCTTCTGCTGTATTGGATTGCTTGATACCAAACCCTCCCTTCCCTCCCTTCCTTTCCTGCCAAATTCTGGCAAGACTGTACCCCCAGGGGAAAAAAATATCTACAAAGACTGAATTAGAGGTTTTTCATCTGAGTAGAACAGTCGCTTTTTGCTGAAATAACCTTTTGTAAACTGTCTAGATTCCAGAGATCACTGACAGCACTGTTCTAGGAAAAAAATTCCTTTAGATTAGTAGGATCTTCCAACCCGAAAACTAACAAGGATCTCATTCTTGTGCAATTCACATCCCTGTCATTGAAATGCCTCCAGCCTCCTTCAGCAAACACATACATATCAAATGTTTATCTCTTGAGGGAGTTGTTCTTGTTGCTACTGAATACATGCAGTTTGAGCGTCAATTAATTGCTGATGATACTTGCATCTTCCATGTTCAGCAAAGCCATGGAGTTTACACGGTTGGTGACTTCATGACGCGAAGGGAAAATCTCCATGTCGTAAAACCGACCACCTCGGTCGACGAAGGTCCCCCTTCTTCCTAGTGTGATGCGTGTTGCTTGCTTGCTTCCTAATTTCCCAAGTTGCTCACTCATGTTGCTTTTTTGTGTGCAGCGCTGGAGCTATTGGTGCAGCACAGGATCTCTGGCTTCCCAGTGGTTGACGATAACTGGAAATTGGTTAGTCTTATCTTACATCTTTTAACCAACCGTCTTGTATTCTTTTTAGTGCTTACTCTGTTATTATTAAGCTATATACTTAGTTGATTATTCCTCTGTTAGCTCGTATTACACCGACAAGCTTGGTTATTATCACCTTTTTTTTTTTGAACTGAAACTGTGGAGGAGTTCTCCACAGCCACGTTGTTATCTATGATGTCAATTATATTTCCAATATTTTGCACCTGCAGGTTGGGGTCGTCTCAGATTATGATCTATTAGCATTGGACTCAGTGTCAGGTATACATGACTTCCTGGAACTTTGAATCTCTTGCTTACAAAGAACTCATATTACACCAGTTGTTTAGAAACGGAGTGATACTCATGCTACCAGTTGGTGTTATGCAAACCTTCTACATATTGTCTACAGTGTACTTCCATAGAGCACTTTAATCATATATTTCCATTATTACTTTAATGTTTCCTCAATTCATCTTTATAGTCATATATTGCTGTATGCATAGTATCCGGTACTAGCCATTGCCCGTTATTTTATTATATTCAGGAAATGGACTGGCTGATACAAATACAAACATGTTCCCTGACGTGGATAGTACTTGGAAGGTATCTTTCCTCTTTTTTATAGCCTGGATTGTTGATTAAAATTTTCATGTTGTTTAGTTATTACTATTTTAAAGAATATTATCTTTATACACACACACTCTATTGAGATGAAATGTTCCAGATTGATGTGGACGCAGTTCTCTTTATGAGAAAGTGGAAACTAAGATGAAGAGCTTATTCTCATTACTGGCTTGCTGTCCTTACTTTAGTTGGCAAGCAGGCGGGAAAGCTAACTGGTGAACTTGCTGAACATGCTCAAACTGATCAACATAAAGTTCCTCAGAATAAAATGTTTGCACATCAGTTGGACATTGAACCACATTTTTGTACATCAGGAGCATTCAATCAGTCTTGCCTAAACAATATTTTCTGTAGCACTTTAAATGAGGACAGCATGCTCCACTGTTCGTAGTATAAGATTATTTATTTGATTTGCTTACATTATTTCTATGAATGAATTGTGTCCATCTCTTCACATTAGACCTTTTCTTTTAACTCATATAATCACTGCTCTACAGACATTCCGTGAGATACAGACACTATTGAGCAAAACTAATGGCAAAGTCATTGGTGATGTCATGACGTCTTCACCACTTGTGGTGCGCGAAAATACTAATCTTGATGCTGCTACAAGGTTGCTACTTGAAACCAAATACCGGAGATTGCCTGTAGTTGATAGCACCGGGGAACTAGTGAGTGGATCCATCCTTTCTTGCAATTTTTGTGCATTTGCTTTAGCTCAAGTGCTCAACACCTTAACAAAACTGTTTATGTGGTAACGTAATGAAATTTCAATTCCTGAAGGTTGGGATGATAACAAGGGGAAACGTCGTCAGGGCTGCCCTCAAGATAAAGAAGAAAGCTGAAGAAGGTGCTTGAACTGAACAGAGATTTGTCAGCATTCGGGGGTTCATCGTGCAGGCATTTGGCATTTAATTGATTGATCAGGCATTGATTGGTGAACTTCATTATGTATAGATAAGTTCAGAGTGCAGCTGCAGATTCTCCCACGAGAACAATAGATGGATATGGACATACTGTGTTATATACAGATTAATATAAGTCGGAAAGGTCTGTGATTTTTGACATATGGAGAATTGCAATTCATTTCAGGTGACCATACTTGGTGACCTCGCAATACTAGGTAGCACTAGTGTAGCATTATAGGTAATACATGTGGACCTCTCAATACATGTGTCATTATTTTTTTAAGATATTGTATTCATGAAAATTTCTTATTGATTCTTATAGTGAAATGATCTAGAGCTTGTGGTATGATGAAGGGGCTGCTTGGTTCCGGGCCATAAATTTCCACGCCTCTGGTGGCATTGCCACACCTGGTGGTGAGCTAAATGGCCGCCTCGTCTGTGGCGCCGCCTCCCTCTAAAAATGCTGTGGCAGCCACATTTAAAACAGAAACCAAACACCACCAATGATAGTCATGGCTGCCATAACAGAAACCAAACACCACCAATGATAGTCATGGCTGCCGTAACTTTGGTGTGGCATTTGATGGCGGGGAACCAAAAACCCCCGAAAACCTTGGATTGATCGTGGTAACAACATTTCTGAATTGTGTTGAGATTTCAGCATGCCCTTGTTCTGAAACTCGGTTCGTCCCATAGCAAACCAGCTTAAAATAGATATATTGAATAAGCTCAATTTGTTTTTAGTCTTCTCACATAAAGCATCCAACATCATGTGAGCATCGCTGTGGATGTGAAGCCCTCGTAAGGAGAAGTTCCGTTAGATGTTGTTAAGCAACTTGTTGGTGTGCCAAGGTGTCTTGGTTGGTTTGCGATTTAAGGGGTGTTGATTAGCGTGTGAGTTGCGAAAAAAACTGTTGTGGGTTATGAAATGTGAAAAAACTGATAATGTGTTATCAGATGTGAGAAAACTAAAACTCGTTTGGTTGAAAAGAGCTGTAAATATGTAGCTTGTGGACTACAATGCTGATGAAAAGTGGGCAATGCTTGTAAGCCACTATGGTGAAGAACGAAACTTGGCTATCCGTTTTTGTCATGCACAGTGAGGATTTAAATTATTACATGAAAGGTATCTTCTTTCAAATCTGACGGTGGGCCTAATATGGCAGACTCTTGCTCTTTCTTCCCCCGCGCTGCTCTTTTCTCTAGCCATCCAGTGTCCACTGACTAATCCTCTTTCTCCACCGGCAAATTCATGCAGCACGATCCGCTTGATTCTTAGATCTACAAGCTGCTCCACTACCCCAACTTTGACACCAGCCATTCCATTTGGCAGATAAGTCATCTGAATCCCACCTCCATCTTGTCCATTTCTGTGTTTATTCATCTCTGCGAAGCTTTTCTCAGAATTTCACCACATTTTGATCTATGGCACCGCCTTTACCGGATGAAGCCAGTTGGTGAAGGCGCTGGTAAGGGCCCGGCCCGGATCACCGGAGGAGCCAGGTTCTCTTTGAGGGTGGACATGTCCAAGAGGTATTTTACCTTGGACATGAATGACTCCAACAAGAACTGGAGGTCTGAGTGGTTCTATGTGGCGAACCACCCCCCTGCTTTGCCTACCCGGACTGGACACCGGCCAGAGAAGAAGGACTGCTGGGAGTCAATGCCAGAGGGCCAGGAGCTACATGAGGCCGAGGAATAACTGCAGATGGTTGCTGAGTTGAAGGAGAGGAAGCTGACCGCCGTGGCAGTGATGATCTCTTTCGTCCGGCGTCTGACGCAGCCGATTAAGGACCGAGTGCACCCCGGGTATGAGTTCTCGGGCGGCAAAGACCTAACCCGGGAACAGGTCCGAATAGTGTCCATCCCGAAAATGAAGGAGAGGATCTCCGGCTTTATGCGGGGCAAGATCTTCAACGAGGGGACGCCTCTCCCATTTTCTTTGCAGAATCCGCCTCCGCCGGTTAGTATCTTTGTGCTTGTATGATGTGTACTGGATTGCTGATCTGTTAGGTCTCTGACAAATCCTTTTTTATTTGTCTTGTAGGAGCGGGCTGCGAAGTATTTCTGCCCTGCCCTGCTGCCCGAGGGCAATGTACGGCTGGAGAAATGCATGTCCATGGAGGAGGCATCCCGGGCTCCTCGTGTCGTGGACGAAGGGCAGGCCGATTGGGAGGTGGCTGACTTCATCTCGGCTCCTCTGGAGGAGTCGGAGGAGGATCTGGTGGCCCAGGTGCCTGTTTCTAGCTCGGGGAGGCCAACGCGCCAAGTTGTGCGCAAGATGACGCAGTCCCAGAGGGCAGCTCGAGGAGCGTCCCCCAAGCCACCCCCGAAGGTGGGGTATGCTGCTCGAGCCGAGGCCGAGGAGAAGCAGAAGAGGAAGGCGTCGTCCCTGGCGAGTGGAGCGGAGGGTGGCACCGACGGGTCTCCCTCAGGCTCTGATCCCGAGCGTCCTTCTCCTAAGGCTGCGGGGGGCCAGGGGAGCATCTTCGCCCAGCCGGAGCTGTGACCAGACTCGACTTTGCTGCCGAGCCAGACGCCACCATTGCTTTTGCGACGGGTGGCGTTCAAGTGTCCGCGCAAGGGCGGGTAAGTTATCTTGACGTTTCTTGACTCGTGCTTTGAGCTGGCAAAGTTCCGACTTCTGGTACATTGCTGTAGGCTCGGAAGCCAAGGTGTTGATGCCGGCGTGCTGCCGCATTTGGGATCTAGTGACAAGGTGCCGCCAAGTCGACCTACCGCCAAGGAGACGAGGTCAGGGTCCGGCACTGCGCTGGTCCTGTCGGAGCAGGTGCCAGTCGGCATGCCAGAGCCGCCGCACCTGCCGAGTCCTCCTCGTATCTTGGGGACGAGTTCCCTGGTGAGTGACCGGCAGGCGGAGGCGTCCAAGGCCGACGTTGAGGAGGAGGAGCCAGAGCACCCTGTGGGGTGGAGGAGCCGGCTAGGAGCCCTCCTCCACTTGATGATGACCAGGTGCTCGGGGAGCAACTGGATGTCGGCACCGGCGTTGTCGTGGCGCCGAGGATTGCAGGCGACGCGTCCGAGCTCGGGGCCGGGGCGAGTTCGTCTGTACTGACGCTGGAACGTGAGCTGGAGCTTGACATCGCTGACCACGAGAGCGAGCTCTGGAAGCTGTAAAATGTGGCCGACGTGCTGGGGTGCATGGTCGAGGTATGCCGGGATCGTCTGTTGAAATCGTATTTCTTGTGGTGGCTGATCGCTTTCTTTCCTCGTTGATCTGGGTTTCATAGCTCGGTCTGTGAAAGACCTTCGCTTCAAGCAGCAAGCCCTGGCGGACCGCCGAACCCTGGCCTGCATCCGGGAAGAGCACGTCCGGGAAGCCAATGCGGCCAGGGAGTACCAGATGAAGAGGGAGCGGGAGATCGCCGACGTGGTGAAGACCAACGAGGAGCTCATGAACGACATGAAGGTTCTCACCGAGGGTAAGCTTTTGTGCTTGACTCGAAAATGCCGTAGTCTGAGCAGCTTGTGCTCATGGGGCTGCCATTGTAGAGGCAAAGAAGAAGGAGGACGCCCTCCAGGGGAGGGTAGATGAGCTGGCCAGGGCCAAGCAAAAGCTCGAGGAGGAGGTGCAGTCTCTCAAGGTGGCCAACCTGCGCCTGAAGGTCGAGTCGGAGCACCTGGTGGAGGCCAATCAGCTGCTGAAGGATCAGCACGACCAGGCGATGCACGGTAATCATCTTCGGGCGAGTCTTTTGTAGCTTGAACAAGCCAGAATGCTTATGTAGATGCCTTTGCAGGGCTCCGAACCGAGCTGATGGAGCTGAAGCAAGCAGCCAAGTTCAACGCCAACTCGCTGGTGCCCGCCGAATCGGGCCCGACGACGTTGACATTGGTCCAACGGCTCCAGGCCGGGCCGACTCGGGCGGCACAGCTTGTGCAGGAGACTGCAGTCAGCTTTGGTAGCTGGATCCTTGCGCTGCTTTCGGTGCACTTCCCGACGCAAGAACTTTCTCCGATCGCCAACGGCCTCCCTGAGGAGTTCTCTGATGACCAGTTCGATGAGCTGGTGAATGAATGTACCCCGTGGCAGAGGCTATAGCAAAAGAGCTCGACCTGTAAAAATAGTTTGTAAAATGTAAACTCTATATCATGTATAAAGTTCTGAGTTGAATTGAAGCATTGATGTGCAATGATGTGTTTGTTGGCCCCTTTTCCCTGCCGACTAGGACTTTGTGTCGCCCGACTGGCCACTGCCTTGTGCCGTTTAAGCACCCTTGTTGACCCGCTGACCACTGCTCATGGAGAGGACCGCTTACCCTGCTACACTGCTCAGTGGGGAGGCTTAGGTGTAGGGGCACGCGGGTTGAGCATGAAGCTCAGGGTTTCACGGTTGAGGACTCGGACCGGCCGGGTTGGCTCGGCTGTCGCCGAGGGGAACATGGGGTTGGGCAAGGACTCGGAAGTCGGAGCAAGCAGGTACTCCCTCTTTGATCGTGATGAATAAAATACTGCCTGGGTCGGGCCCAGTCCCCGAGCATCAGTGTGGATGTCGGGTGAGGATATAATAGCAAGCCATATAGTAAGGCAAAAACATTTTCATTAACATGAGACAAGGGATACATAGCTTTTTCAATTTCTACGGATAGAAATTGACGAGGTACTCGATGTTCCACACGTTCGGGACAGGGTCACCGTTAGCCCACTGGAGGCTATACATTCCTGGCGAGACGACTTCCTTGACGATGAAGGGGCCCTCCCAGGGAGCTGATAGCTTGTGTTTGTCCTTGGTGGACATGACTCGGCGCAGGGCCAAGTCGCCGACGTTGAGGGAGCGTTCCCGGACGTTCTTGTTGTGATATCGCCGTACTTGCTGTTCATGTCTGGCATGTTGGACCAGCACAGCAAGTCGGTGCTCTTCTAGGCAATCGATGTCGACCTGGCGGCCGATTTCTGCTTCGCCTTCCTGGTAGTGCTGGATGCACGGAGCACCATGAGTGACGTCGGCTGAGAGGACGGTTTCGGAGCCATATACCAGGAAGAAGGGAGTATATCCCGTTGCGCTACTCTTCTGCGTCCGGAGGCCCCATATGACATGAGGCACTTCTTTGGCCCACCGGCCGACATGCTTGTTGAGTCCTTCGTATATGGCTTTTTTGAGCAAGTCCTGGACCATGCCATTGGTTCGCTCAACCTGGCCATTACACCTGAGGTGCGCCGTGGAGGAGTAGTAGACATCAATGCAGTTATCCTGGCAGAAATCCCAAAACTCGTGCCCTGTGAACACGGATCCGAGGTCAGTCACGATGCGGTTTGGGACGCCGAACCAGTGGGTAAGCTCCGCGATGAACTTGGCAGCTGTGGCCGACTTGGTGTCAGTCACAACCTTGTATTCGATCCACTTGGTGAACTTGTCAACCGCCACCAAGAGGTGCTTGAATCCGCCCAGAGCGGCTTTGAAAGGTCCGACGTTGTCAAGTCCCCATATGGTGAATGGCCAAGATGGGGGAATGGTTCGTAGCGCCTGAGCCAGCAGGTGCTTTTGCTTCTGAAAGAACTGGCAACCGGTGCAACAGCACACCAACTCTTTTGCGTTGGACAGGGCTGTTGGCCAGTAGAACCCTGCTCTGTAAGCTTTGCCGACTAGGGTCCCTGCAGCAGCATTGTTGCTGCAAGTGTCCGAGTGGATGTCCTGTAGGAGGCTGATGCCTTCGTCGCGGAGGAATGAGTATGCCTGTGGAGGCGACCTTTCTGTACAGGGCGTCACCGATGATGACATAATTTGTCGCGCGCTGAGTCAGCTTCTCGATTTCTTCCTTCATACCTGGTGAGCAGTTCTCTGTGAGGAAAGCGATGAAGCGGGCACGCCAGTCTGCTTCCACCAGAAGAACTTCATTTGTCAGCGGGCCACTCGGGAGTGGCTCCGGATCGGGCACGGGGCTGCCGTCCTCAAGCATCTTGATGGACGGGGTGCGCAGGTCTTGGAAGAAGACGCCGACTGGCACTTGGGCTCTGGTGGACCCTAACTTGGATAGGACATCGGTGGCGATGTTGTCCTCTCGGAGGACATGGTGGAATTCGAGTCCATGGAAGTGAGCTTCGAGTTTGCGTACCTCTGCGTAGTATGCGCTCATGGTTTCCTTCGTCGTGTCCCAATTCTTGTTGACTTGCTCAACGACTAGCTTGGAGTCACCATAGCACATTAGCCGCTTGATGCCGAGCGACACCGCGATCCGGAGACCGTGGATGAGTGCCTCGTACTCGGTCCCATTGTTGGTGGCCTGATAATGTATCAGGAGAACGTATTTTAGATGCTGCCCCTTCGGGGAGATGAACAACACTCCTGCGCCGGCTCCTTCGAGGTTGAGGGCACCATCGAAGTACATCTTCCAGTGCTCCGGCCGTTCGGTGGGGTCAGCATTTGGATCTCCGTCCACTCGGCCACGAAGTCAGCCAATATCTGGGACTTGATGGCCTCCCATGGCTCGAAGTTGATGGTGTGTTTGCTGAGTTCAACGGACCACTTGACTATGCGGCAGTTGGCGTCCCTGTTGTGGAGGATAGCTCCAAGGGGGAAGTTCGAGATGACTCGAACGACATGGGCCTGGAAGTAATGGCGTAGCTTCCTAGCGGTGATCAGGAGCGTGTAGAGCAGCTTCTGAGGGTGGGGGTACCGGACCCTGGACTCGCTGAGTACCTCGCTGATGAAGTACACAGGGCGCTAGACCTTATATGGGTGGCCTTCTTCTGGTCGCTCGACGACCAGGGCCGTGCTGACTACATGAGTAGCAGCCGAGATGTAAAGCAATAGCTCTTCCCCGGGGGTCAGACCCGTAAGTACCGGGGTTGTAACTAAGAACTCCTTGAGGTCGGCCAGGGCCGTGCTAGCCTCAGGGGTCCATTCGATGAACCGGCTTGAGGTAAGTCCCTTCTCACCAAGCTTGCTGATGAACCGGCTCAGGGCCGCCATCATTCCTGTGAGTTTCATGATGTCTTTCTTGCACTTGGGTTCCTTGAGGTTGCGTGTGGCGTCCAGCTTAGCTGGGTTCGCTTCGATGTCGCGTTGGCTGACCAGGAAACCCAGGAGCTTTCCTGACGGCTCCTCGAATACGCACTTCGTAGGGTTAAACTTCCATCTGAAGCGACAGGTTGTTGAAAGTTTCCTGCAGGTCGGCGATGAGGGAGTCGGCATCGTACGTCTTGACGACAACATCATCCATGTAAGCCTCCACGTTACGGCCGATCTGGCTTTGCAGGCAACCTTGAATGGCCTTCTGGTATGTGGCACCGGCGTTCTTCAACCCGAAAATCATCGTCTTGTAGCAGTAGATGCCATGCGGGGTGATGAACACTGTCTTGTCCTGGTCGGACATCTTCAGGGCTGTCTGGTGATAACCCGAGTAGCAATCTAGAAAGCACAGGAGCACGCAGCCGGACGTAGAGTCTACGACTTTATCAATTCGCGGAAGAAGGAAGGGGTCTTTAGGGCAATAGCGGTTGAGATCCGTGTAGTCAATGCACATTCTCCATTCACCGGATTGCTTCTTTACATGTACAGGATTTGCAAGCCACTCAGGGTGTTTGCATTCTCTAATGAAACCGGCAGCTAGGAGCTTATTCAGTTCTACCCTAATGGCCTTCTTGCGATCTTGAGCGAATCGACGCAGCTTCTGTTTAGTAGGCTTTGCGTTCTTGCTCAATTCCAAGGAGTGCTCAGCCTTCTCCCTCGGAATACTCGGCATGTCTGATGGCTTCCATGCGAAGATGTCCCAGTTGTCTCGGAGGAAGGAGGTGAGCGCGTCTTCCTATTTGGGAGTGAGCCCTGGCCCTATGTGGGCCGTCTTGGAGGGGTCGTCGAGTCCCAGGCTGATCGCTTTGGGGGCTTCTGTAGGTGTCAGCGCTGTGGGCTGCTGCTTCTATTCCAGGAGGACAGGTTCATCGGCTACCGCCTTAGGGGCTTCCTCTGCCAGCAGGGTAGCATTGCCGAGTTGCTGGGACAACTCGGCTATCTTGATGGCCTCCCCATCGCACTCGAAGGAGGTCTTGATGTCTCCATGGATGGAGAGGACCCCATTGGGCGCCGGCAATTTCAGAACCAGGTATGTGTGGTTCGGAATAGCCATGAATCGGGCCAGCATGGGCCTGCCAAAGATGGCATGGTAGGAGCTCTTGAAGTCGGCCACCTCGAAGCATAGGAACTCTATGCGGTAGTTGTCCGCCGTGCCAAACGTGACTGGCAAGGCGACTCTTCCTATCGGATAGGAAGCTTTTCCTGGCACAATGCTGAAGAATGGATCTTTAGCACTCAGGAGCCTGTTGTAGTCGAACCCCATGCTGTTGAGGATGCTGGTAAAGATGATGTTCAGGGCGCTCCCACCGTCGACCAGGACCTTGGAGAGGAGGATCCTGTCAACGACCGGGGCCACAACGAGTGGGTAGGACCCTGGTTCGGGGAGGTACACCCAGTGGTCGTCGCGGTTGAAGGTGATGGGCATCTCCGACCACTGGAGGTATTCCACCGGCTTGGTGGAGACCATCTTCACCTCGCGCTTGTGGAGCTTGCCCTTGCGCCGGTCTGGGAAGGAGTCGGGCCCCCTGACGATGACGTTGACCTGGCGGTCGGCGTGCTGGAAATCGCCGTTGATAGCCCGTCTGGGGGCTTCCGGCGGTGGTGGTAGTCGGCGTTCGTCATCTTGGTGACGTTGATCGTCCCGGCGAGCTGGAGCATCGCGGTCACGCTCGCCGCGTCGGTAGTCATCGCGGCAGTCGCGGTCTTCTCTGCGGTGGTAGTCGTCCCGCCGCTCTCCGTTGTGGCCATCACGGCGGTGGTTGTTATAGCGGCTGTCGTTGTTGTTGAAGCGCTGCTTCTTGGTCGGCGGCAGGACACCGAGTTCTTTGAGCAGCGCATGACAATCGCGGAGATTGTGCTTTGCGTCCTTGTGGAAGAGGCACTGATAGTTCAGTGTATCTTGGAACTCCTTGGCAAGGAACCTGGGTTCCGGCCGGCCTTCTTCTTCTGGTAGGGCTACAAGGGGCTCGGGGCCTGCCTTGCGCCCGCGGAGCGGCTTGTGGCGCTTCGAGCTCTTGATCCGGTCATCGTCTTCCGAGCGCTTCTGTTTGTTCTTGAATTGTGCCTGCTCAGCTTGGTTGGCCCGGACCTCCAGGTTGACCACCTCCATCAAGTCGGAGACCGTGACTAGGTTGGTTTTGAAGAGCGTGCGGAACAGCTGGTTGTCAATAAGGCCTCGCCGGAATACATCGATGACATCCCGGTCTTCGACCTCGGCAATCTTGTTCCGGTTGTCGAAGAAACGGTAGGTGTAGTCTCGGAGACTTTCACCCTTCTTCTGCTTGACGTTGTCCAGATCGATTCTGGTGCCTGGGCGAGTGTAGCTTGCCTGGTAGTTTTTGGTGAAGGCGTGGCTGAGGTCTGCCCAGCTGTCGATGGTGTCCCGGGGAACACCCTCAAGCCACAGTAGTGCCTCTTTGCCTAACATCACAGGGAAGTAGGCGGCGGCTTGTCGTTGGAGCCATGAGCAGCATTGACTGCTGTATGGTATGTCTTGAGCCAAAGCTTGGGGTTGGAGCGACCATCAAACTTCTCCACGAGGGCTGGCTTGAAGGACTCGGGCCAGCGGATGGCATGGAGTCGGGCGGTGAAAGCGGCGAAGCCCTTGAATATTTCCTCCTCGGCGTTGCGATGGTCACGGCGGGGAGGTCGGGCTTGGTCAGCTTGGGACCGAGCGTCATCACGCCATTGGCAGCGGTCGTCCTGCGGGGGGCCGTACCGTGCGTCGTACTGCTCACGCTCCATGAGCTCATGAACGACGCGGCGTTCGTCTTCTTCTGTTGCAGCATCACCTGCCTCCCCCACCGGCTGGCGGTCGGGTCGGCCATAGTCCCGGTCATACTGCTCGCGGCGCTCGAGCTCGGCTGCGTCGCGCTCTCGGTGCCGAGCGTCGAGTTCAGCGCGAATGTCGCGGTGTAGTCCCTCAGGCGATCCCGGAGATCGTCAGGTTGGTGGTGCCGTTGGCGCCTGTCGCGCTGGTCTTGGTAGCGGTCACGGCGAGGATCCGCGTTGCACGGGTTACGCCGCTCCTCTTCTTCGTCTTCATGGTGATTCTAGGCCACCTCTTTTTCCACGACAGGTAGTGGAGGGTTCCTTCGGCGGTGCTGATCCTGATCCGATCTGCTATGAGCAGAGCGGTGGCCTGAAGAGCGATGGCCAGAAGAGCGAGCCGAGTTAGATTGCCCAGATCGGGATCTGGCGCGATACGATCGCTCGATTTGCTCCTGGGCGGCTTCCAACTGAGCTCAGGCACGCTGCACCTCAGGGGTGTCGGGCATGTGTCCCAGCTCGGTGAACGCGGCAGCGACGTTAGCCTAGGGTGTGTGGAAGGACACTCGAGCGAATGCACCATCGAGGTTTTGAGGCACGACTCCGCGAGGACCTCGAGGTGGAGGTTGCTGTCTTGGTGGAGCCCTAGGGGCATTTTCTCCGGCAACTACAACGGCTGCAGGTGCACCAGCAGTAGTGGCGGCCACGGGGTTTCCGGCGGCTGCAGCGGCTGCAGGGTTCCGGCTACTGCCGGGGGTAGGGCGGCTTGTTCGGTGCGGCGTTGGGCTCGGTCAGTGTTTCGCTCCAGTCGGCGATCTCTGGTCAAGTCAGTTTCTCCGTCCCAGGTTGCGGAATCCTCAAAAACGAAGACTTCATGCCCGGAGGCGTGGCGTAGCTGGATTCGTTGCTCGCGTCGGCCGGAGCCGGCAGGAACACGCTTGTAGCAACTTGGAACTCTCCGCAGTCCAGAGACTGGGCGGGCTTGGGTGGGATCTCAGATCGGATCTGAGACATGTCTTCTTGGAGTCGGGCCGAGTAGATTGACGAGGCATTACGGAACCCTAGAGGGAGCGGCATGCGGGGTCGGCGCAGAGCCTCCTCCGACATGGTGATGCACTCGGCGATGTTGTTCTGGTCACGATCTAACCCGGCAAGGAGCTCGTCTGGGGGCGGTATTCTCTGGCGAGTGGTCAGGCCCGAAGCCTGGTCATTGAGGGAGATCGCATCGAGCTGCTGCTGGAGTGGGTCAATGACCGATGTCGAGATCGGCGACGAAGTCAGCGTGGAGCTGGTTGGCGTGGTGGTGACGGGCGTTGTGGCGGAGTCGGAGGTGGTGGAGTGGATCTCAGCGAAGAAGCTGACGCCCTCAAGATGCATGGCGCAGTCCTTCACGGAGTTGGGAAAGATGACAAAGCGATGATCTGCCATCGAGCTCACTGTATTGCCCCACGATCTACCCCTACCTGGCGCGCCAACTGTCGGAGTTCTAGTCCGGCAGTCCACCCGGGGGTACCCAGATGGTTGATTTGTAGGCAAAGGGCAATCGCAGGACTAGGGAGCTCGAGGTAACACAGGGACATAGGGATTATACAGGTTCGGGCTACCCGGAGGTATAATACCTATGTCCTGTGCTCGGGGGTCTTGAATTGCTCTGCTCGGCGAAGTTCCGGAGAACAACGGCGAGTTCGTGGTTACAACGGGAGGAAGAACGAGATGGGATCAAATTGAATGAATAAAGGGGTCGACCTATGCCGTCTTATATAGGCTGACGGCCTAGGGTTTACAAGTTGGTTATCTCTAATTATATCCGACTCTGACTAGGAAACTAATCTGAGTCAGTTGCCATGTAATCTCCGTGATGCCCGGGCAGGATCCGAGTACATCTCGCCTCATGCCTTGCGAGCCAAGTCTTCTCCATCCTTATCCATTAAGCCAGGGATCCTTGTGGGCCAGTCTGGGGTCAGCCCACATCCTTATCAGACGTGGGACCAGACCGACTGGCTACCCGGTCGGTAGTGGGTCCAGGGGTACCCGTATCCCACAGCCGTAGTGTTGTCAGCAAAAGAGGAGGAATCTGATGATTGACCGCAACAAGAACATCCATTTATGGCCTCTTTTGTGTTCGCTGCTTGACCTACGGGCGATCCCTCCGGCTGCCTGCACAGACTTGGCACTTGAATTTTTAGGGTATATGCTTCACCAGGCTCAAGCTATATTGAACATGCGATCTGTCATCAAATCTGGGATCACTAACTCCAGTCCTGACGAGGACGGTCGGTGCTCAACCCGAACAATAGGATTAGCATGGCTACTTCTGTGATAGATGATACAGCTCACAACTACTTTGAAAGTTATCTTGATCCGAATCATGGATAACTTATTGAGTTGTTTCAGCTGGAACCACCCATATGTTGATTTGAAGTGTAGCAGTGGTTAGGGCTGGACCAAGAGCTCAAAACTAGTGAGCCAGTTCGGCTCGGTTGTAACTCGGCTCGGCTCGGAGTATTTTTAAACGAGCCGAGCAACTATTTTTTCTTATTTCATTAATGAGCTAGATCGAGCTAGCTCATGAGCTGCTCACGAGCCAAAAGACTCAACAAAGGGAGCTGCAAGCCAACTAGGTCGTACCCGATCGGCTACTCTGCTTCTCTCATTTTAAGTCCTAACCATCTAGCTATTCTACTCATTAAGTCTGTTTATTTGGAAGTTTAAAAATTATGATTTCCTTATAGTAATTTGTGTTTCATGCCAGTAATCTAAAAATTACATCTAGCTCATGAGCTTAACGAGCTGGCTCGAACTATTAACGAGCCGACCGAAACCAACATTTTTGCTCGTTTTGTTAATGAGCCGAGCCGAGCCAAGCTGGCTCGTTAGGTTAATGAGCCAGACCGAGCCAAGCCAAGCCGAGTCGAGCTGGATCGGCATCCGATCCTAGCAGTGGTCTTACTTCACACGTCTTGGAATTTTCTCAAAATCGAAGCACTGACTGCATCCACTACCTCTGCCTGCATGCCCAGCACGTATGCATACGTGTCCTTTAGCTTTGAAACATGCACAACAGCTGCTCAGGATAAAGATGTGCCCAGGACTAGGTGGATAGAAAATGAGGACCAACTCCAGCTTCCTGTAATGACCAATAAAGATGGCTTTAGCTTGTGGTGGGGTCCACGCTATTGGCAACCAGCTCATGTCCTTCTGTGTAGGGATGAAAACGGATCGAATACGAACAGATATATATGAATACGAGTATAGATATTTATTTTTCTCGGATTGGATTTAGATACGGATAGTGTAAAAATTACTGGATATGGAACGAATATTGATATATATTACATATCCATATGAAATATCCAACTTTGGGTAGCCGGATTCGGATACCAATCGGATATTGAATCTCCAAATTCAGATAATGGACTATTCATTTAGTGTCTGAACCCCTTCGGTCGGACAGACGAACGGACGAAAAATATCCCTACCATTTTTATCCCAACCTTCGTGCAAACAAGCATGACGCTGGTGGGTCCCACATGGACTTGGCGGAACGGAGCAGATGCCACAGGTGCACATGTGACGCGGAGGCCACATCCTGCACGGCAGCTCCGGGTTCCCACCGGCCGGCCGAGCTAGCCAGCGGACGACGACAGTCCAAAGGAGGGTCATCTTACTCCTATAGCCTTGGCTGAACTTGAGGAGGGCGTCCTCCAAGATCACCGGCATTGCCCTCCACAGCGCACTGCAGGGGAACAGTGGGAAGAAGGCAGCCCCACCCAGATGAACTCCGGTGACCATGGGCTGGAGGCCCATGCCCGAAGACCCGCTTGTTGTCATTTCTTAGCATCGCCACCATGTCCATGGGATCGGCGACGCCGCTTAGATCCACCATGGTAGTAAGACTATGTTATCCGCAAGTGCACGGAATTACTGTTGTAGCATTTCACCGGTGAGTATTCAGGGGTATCGTTATTTATATTTTCCCAAACGATGACATTTGGTGGCAAAGAGTTTACAGATACTCATAAGTCGATATTGTGCAATAAGTTATGGACATCTTTCATACAGGGGTAAACATTATAATATATTGAGATAATGCGATACATCATTCAAGAGGTCATTCCAAAAATAAAGAATAAAGAATATCCTAAGGTTAGTAGGAGAAAGGCATAAAAGGGTCTTATGGCATTATACAAGATCAACACAGGTTATACAAGATATGAACATGACTTAGCGGGGAGACCAAACTGCAATGGTCTGCCAGCAAGCGGTAAGGCTTTATGTACCTCCTACACTGATACCCGAATGTGAGGGAATACAAGGGGCAGACAGGGCTGTCACCTGCCGCCTACCCCTCAGTACCGTGAGGCGCAGTCATATTCAAAGGTTCTCATCATGCCCGAGCACCATGCTTCTGTATGAGAGGACTACCCTAGTTCTCCCGGGGAACATGGAACTTGAGCAAACCCGAGGGTACAATGAACCGATGTCGTAGCTTAGATCAACTAGCCTATGCATGAACATTATATAACAAATGATAAGGCATGAACATGATATAAATACTATAGAGATAGCATTTAGATCAAACTCCATACTTGTATAAATACCAAGAGTGTATACAAAGATCATACTGAAGGCTGAAGGTTACATCCCACAACTGCCCAAGGATGACTTGAAATACTACTAAGAAAGCACTATCCTGAGCTTCTCTAGCCTAAGGACTACAAGAATAGCTTGGAGATGGAGAGAGGCTCTTGATGAATGAGTGTGTGTCGTGAGGGCTCTCTACCCCTCTATTTATACTAGGGGAGGACGGTTCCCAGCGCTCCTTGGATGGAAACTCCTCTTGGCGCGAAGGGGGAGACACGAGAAGTGTTGCCGCCAAAGATTGGTGCCAACCAAACATGTCCAGGTTCGCCCGAGCCCTGGAGGGAATATTCGACGCCCATTCTTCTCTGGTGGTTGACATGTGGGTCTAGGTTCCCTCTGAGGTTGGTTTCCCGTGGGTTGGCTCATGTATGACTGATAGGTGGGCCCTCTTTGTTCTCGTGCTCTCGAAGTTGAGTTTGCGTTACGCTTTGTCCATCGTTCAAGCATGTTTTCCCCTCTTTGTAGTCTTGTGTCCTGAAAAACACTTATTGCTACAATACAAGTGGAACTAGTTTATTTGCAAAGATACATATTAGGAAGTGTATAGTTCATACTTATATAATGAGTATATTGATGGTCGGATTTGGCATATATTATGAGGTTTCATCTTCTAGTGATCAAATGTACCTTTTCAATCCAAAGATCACTAAATGATGAAACTTGCTTTTGTGCTATTTAATGCATTTCTCTTCTATGTTGTATGTAAAGGCTATAATTACAAAGAGAAAAGGCATTTGGATTATCTCGATAATGCATAAGCTTTATGAAATAAATCTTCAACAGTGTGAAGAAAGATTAGCTAGAGGCAAAGGTATGTTACTTTGACACGTGATTTTATTTTGAGCATCTAGGCCTCATCTTCATGCTAGTGTGTGCATTCTTGCATGTAACATTCTCAGGCCTCTTTGCACCTATTAGATGTTTAGTAAATTCCTTCTTTGAAATTGGCTTGGTGTCAAATGTTCCATAAAACAGTGTAAGGAATGTGCTAAATATTCTAATATGGTCCTTGGCTTGATTTGTTACATACTTGTGTGACATTGGGTAGAGCTTGAAAAATCCAACTAGCATGATAGGTCATGTATGGTTTTTGAAAATATTTGGTTCTTGGTCTTTGTGACCCAATTGATCTATTTCTGCCTATGGTCAACCTTAATTGATTGATGATAGGTCCATAAATCCTCTATCTTTCCCAACGATCTTGGAAGAATCAAGTTGTTTGAATAAATTGGAACTTCCTGTGCCTGATCAAGATCTAGTGCTCAAATCTATCCATTTCAAAGATATTTCAACCAGGATCAAATCTAAATCATTGAAGGTGAATCTACTGGACAAGTGGCTGGTCTCCTGGGTAAACTGGTCTGATCGGTTCCCCTGACCGGTCTGATTGGTCTGCCCCAAGGCCACCCACCTTTTTACCCCTTCACCTCTAGAAGTTACCCTATCCACTCTCATTTATTCCTCTCAAATAGACCGAGGACGTGGTCCTCTCTCCCGTGGGCCCCCTTGCCCGAGCTCTCTCCCCCCATCATTTTTTTTAAGATTCAACCAAGGAAGAGCTCGGCCCCTTGGAGTTTTGGAGGATTTAAGTGATTCTCATCAGTCTGACCGGATTAGACACCGGTTTTTGGATTCAAATATTCAAGTTCTTCCCTCTCAAGGTACTTATATGTTCCCCATCCCCGATCTATGAAGTCAGTGAATATCTCTAGGATTCCTTCAAGCAATCACCTACTAGTATACCCAGGAAGCTATCCCTATGAGATCCAAAGTTTTGGTGGGCTGCATTTTGAGCCACCTTGATCTAGTGTTCCACTACAGGAACCAGTCTGACCGGTTCCATGGACCGGTCTGACCGGTTAATGTTGTGAAACCCTTCCACTGCTGAGTCTTGGATATATGATCTCTCTAATTTATCTAGGAATGTTCTGCATAATCTTTTATCACTATTTCTATCAGTACATTCATCATTGCCTATCCAGATTCTTGCCATTGGGCTGTTCTGTGTAGAACTGGTCTGACCGGTTCCTGTGACCGGTCTAACTAGTGTTACACAAAAAAGCCCTGTCCTATCCTGCCCAGCTCTTTAATGCAAATTCTTTCACTCTCATAAAATTCTATAAGTTCCTATGTCCTGATCTTAGTGTTTCCATATTCTATGTGTCTAGGAATCAGTGCAGATGGCTCCACAAAAGAGACTGGCAAGGAGAACCAAGAAAGGGCAAGATGTTGATGAAGACATTGCTGGTGGATCTAGCTATGTCCCGATGGTCATTAGGCCTGGTCTTAGGCCTAGAGGACAGAAAAGAGCAGCATCTAGGGATGTGGATGACAGTGAGGAGACATAGTCTAGTGCTAGCAGTGATGATGAGGATATTGAGGATGAAGAGTATGTCATGCAGCCTCGCCAAGGGAATGGGCCAGAAATGGAAGGCAGTAGCAGTGATGATGATGAGGAGGAGGACGAGGAAGTGGAGGTTGAGGTCTCTGGAGGTAGATGGCCTGCAGTTGGTCAGAGTGGTAGCTCTTTTGCTGCCATGCCTGTTGTGATGGCTCCTACAGGTCCATCTGATCGTATCATTGTTGACTATCACAGGACTAGGACCATAGAGGTAATAAAGAAAATGAGAAGGCAGAATCCACTCAATGCACCTAGGACTGCTTCAGATTTCAGATTTCAGACTTCTTTTCAGCAGGACTACTATCCGACTGTGCTTCTCAGAAAAGCCAAAGTTGTGTTAGAGGCACAGTAGATAGGTTGGACGGCTTTGGAGAGGAAAAATAATCCATTGCTGAACCAAATCATCAAGGTGTGTGAGGACAGAAAGATCAAGAGTATCATGGGATACTCACATAATTGGAACACTGAGATTATTGCCCAATTCTGTGCCACACTATACTTTGGGACTATTCAGGGAGATAGAGTGATGCACTGGAGGACTGAGGGTACTAATTATAGCATCACATACACTTTGTTTGCAGAGTGTCTTGGGTATAGGAAGAAGAATGCCCGATGTGGCAAGATTCATTTTGAGACAATGATGCCACTTGAAGCCACAAAGTTCATGTATACAAGGACAGAGGGGCACAACTATGGCAAGGTAAAGGGCTTGTACACCTACTACTCCATCCTAAACAAAATGTTTAGAAAGACTATCTGACCTAGAGATGGAAATCCCACAGACATATCCTTATATGGTAGAAATCTCCTTGCTAGAATGAGGCCCAATGGTGAAAACTTTTGTGTTGCTGATTTTATTTGGGAAGAAATCAAGGTTGTCTCTGAAAGCACTCAGAAGTGTTGTGGCTATGCACCTTACATCATGAGGATGATTGAGAAGGTGGCGAGAAGGACTTGGCTAATGGATGGTGTCCACTTGCCTCTCACAGTTAAAGTTCCCAAGCATCCAATTCACATGCCAGCAGAGGAAGAGCAGGTAGAGGATGAAGTGCAAATTGAAGAAGAAGAATAAGAAGAAGAAGAAGAAGAAGAGGAACAACAGTAGGAGCAGCAGTTTCAACATGGGGCTGCTGGCCTGGGGCCAGCGGTCTGACTAGTTCCCCAGACAGGTTTGACCGGTTTTGGTCTGGGCAGCAGCAGCGGGCCTCCTCGTCTCGGTCAGCCATCTTCACCCATGAGAAAATTTCTGAGCTTTCTCAATGGTATGTGCAAAAATCAGCGAGCCATCTTGGTAGAGCAGCAGTGAGAGAGGAGGGCAAGCAAGAAGGAAAGAGATTCTATCAAAATGATGCACAATGCCAAGAACTTGCAGCGGCCAATATCCCTAATCTCTCCTATGCTTGTTGAGGAAGAAATTCCTTCTCTTGAGGACATGGTGGATAAGTACAGCTCCGGTGCCTATTATGATCAGTTTGAGCATATCTTGGCTCCCGGCTTTGGGGCTTCTTTGTCTTCGGTTCCACTGCCTCCTCCACCTCCGTTTGATGCTTCTGGTGAGGGTGTTTTTGGTACTTAGTTCAGTGCACCAGCAACTCCTTCACCCGCTCCGGATGACCCTTTTGAGAGATTAGCTACGGACATCTTCGGTGCTCCCACTCACACATCCGAATGGGCTCCTTGGCCTAGATAGTAGGTGACAGTAGAAGCAAGACCCTTCTCCATGCTTTTTGGATGATCGATGACAAAGGGGGAGAAGAAGATGGATTAAAGCCTATCCTTGGGTGTGCTGTCCAGGTGAAATCGGTCTGACCAGTTTTTGGAACCGGTCTGACCGGTTTCTAGTTACTTTAGTTGTGTTGGAAAGATGGAACTTATAATAATTGTTGAATCTTATCTATTTGTTGGCTTGAGAACTTCTAATGTGTGATACTATGTGTGATGTACTCTTATTTCTTATTAAGTGACTTTGTGTTAGTTTGATATGCATGTTTTGATGTGATGACTGTCTTTGTATGTGTACTGACTGGGGGAACTGGTCTGATCGATCTCTGGACCGGTCTGACCCTAGACAGCACACATACATCTTTATTTTATGCTATGAAATTCTTATCATACGCATTATGATGTTTTTGATATATGTTGTTACACACACTTGTTGCACCCCACGAATTCTAAGATATAGGGGACCTCCCATGATTTCATCTTTTTTTATGTGCTTTTGGCATGTGAGGCCAAATTTGGAAAATTCAAAATCCAAGCACATATTTAAGGGGAGATCATGGTATATCTGAGAATTCAAAATGATTTAATTGCTTTATTTGTAAGCTTTAATCGGGTTATTATCAATCACCAAAAAGGGGGAGACTGAAAGTGCATCTAGGCCCCATGTTGGTTTTTGTGAGTTTGATGACAAAACAATTAAAGGACTAACTTGTTTGCTTAAGGTGATGAGCAGGGAATTATTCTTATGATTCATTATGTTAAATATGCTCATCACAATATATGGTTATTCATTGATACAAGCAAGCAAGTGTGTGATCAAATTGTGCCTATTGCAAAGGATGACAAGTTATTGGTGTTCATATTGGAGACATGGTTTATTGCATGACATATGGCCTCTAACTTTATGAAGGACTCATTATCAAAATAGTGAAGCTAACCTAGCTTAGCCAGGTGAAATTAAATTCAGGACAGAGAAGCTGACCTGGCTCAGCCAGGTCCAACCCAGGTGACCCAGGTGTCAAGTCAAAACAAGCAATGATGAAGCAAAGACTTGGGGATATGCTATGTGGGTCTCCAAGACTATGAGAAGACTTGTTTGACAAAGAGAAATGATATACAAGATTGGATATTACAAGACTACATGTACGCATATCATAAAAGGACATGAGCTTATGTGATACATATTGGTCTTCATGATTGGAAGCTTGCAATCTATGGGATATTTTTTATCAATCAAGAACAAGCATTTGAGGAAGTCTTTCAAATGGGAATTCACCATTGATGGCAAAGCAAAGCTAAACTAAATGAGGCATGGATAAGTGGTGAAGAAACAAAATGAGATGACTAGAGCGAGGGACTAAGCAAGCTTTGGTTAAGCGACGGCTTATGACCATGTGCATATTGCTAAGGTGAAGTCACTAGTATCCAGGGGGTTTCAAAGTATCATATCCAAGCTTTATCAAGTAAGGCAATGCAATGCATATATGTGTTGTGGTTGATAAAGGGGGCGACTTAAGGATTAGAGTGAACTCAATCATACACTATGGAAAATCCTGAGTTACCAGCTCAAGGTTGATCTGCTCAATTGAAATGGAATGTTGAAAGCCCTCTAGTGAAGAATATTCAAGTATTGGCATGATCTTCAATATACAAGTTAAAGTGGTTGAAATATGGTTTATTTATATGTCTTGAGTTTAGGTGTGCCGTACTATCAAGAGGGATGCAACATTGGTTGAACGACATTCACTGAAAGTGCTCGAGCTGAATCCACGAGAGTCTAACTTAGTAAATCTAACTTAGTGGGGTTGTCTGGCCAAAACCGGTCTGACCGGTTTTCGAGACCGGTCTGACCGGTCTCTCGCCTCTGAATGTCTAATGGCTAGTTGAGGTTTGAACATCGGTGTGACCGGTGAGGCAAACTGGTTTGACCGGTTTTGCCTGACAGAAAAACGGCTAGTTTTGTTGGACTTGGGTATTTATACCCAAGAGCTCCTCTTTGAGGGGCTGCTGGTTTTGTGTGTGTTTCACACCTTCTTGAGGCTAGCTGAGCTCTCCCCAACCTCTCTTTGTGAGATTTGAGTATCCTTGTGAGATTCTTTGAGTTGGGTTGTGAGAGAGTCTTGTGTGTGAGCTTTGGTGAGCAATCTGACCTTGAGCACTTGTGGTGACCTCGAGCAACTCATGAAGCATTTGTTACTGTTGGCATTTTTTAGCGTGACCACTTCATGAGTGATGACACTAGATATGCCTTAATATAAATCTTAGCGTTACATAGGTTCTGCAAGCGCACAGAAGTACGTTGTAGCATTTCACCCGGGAGTACTCCAGAGTATCTTATTTATTTCCTCAGGGAAAGCATATGGCAAAGTAATGTGTTTTCCAATGCATCAACTATATCATAATCAATATACCAAGAATAGAACAGGGGATAACATGATATGAAGAGTTGGGTATGTTGACACACAGAAGGTTTCACTGCTCATTAAGTAAGTCTAGTTAATATGAAGGTCCTAAGAGAGAACTAGGGATTCTATGTACTTCTTACTTATGGGTTACATTCATTACAAATGTGTACTATACAAGCTCAACAAGGGACATATGTTAGAGGGCAAATCGAGGAGTCGTGGGATCCCCTCATCCAAGGGTACTGTCACGATGTTTATCACGAAGGATCCCCTCGTCTCGCCTCGGTCTTCTTCTGTGTGTCTTGAATGTGGGCCCTGATTGTCGTGGAGGCTGGGTATGAGTTCTCGGAGTAACTCTTGATTCTCAAGTGGGCCCATCAATCCATGTGCTCCTCCTTATCCTCTTTTCACCCCTTGGATGTAACCGTCATGGATTCAACGCCTCTGATGATATGCATTTGTGCTTCTTCTGGATGGCCAAACTTGAGCTTTGTTGGGCACCAGGCTAGGTCGGGCGACCTGGACTTGGCCCTGTTTTGCTTCATCTTTTGGCCCATGTTTCTTGCAACCAAATAATCTCCATGTACAAGTGGAACTACATTATTTGAAACCAAATCCTACTGATCATTGCTAGTTTATTTTATTTTACCATGTTGGCGTTACAAGAAAATCATGACTTAACAAGCGCCAACAGTTACTCTTGGAGCTTTGCTCCTAGACGGCTAGGCGTCGCCATGTAGCACACGATCTTGTTATGGTTGTGTCCTGAAAGTTTGTATTACCCATCCTCTTGGTGAGGAACATAGTAAGTAAACTCAATCCTCCTTGGTGGTTGATTGGGTGAGGAGAGGGTTAGGTGACAACCCGGCTCTTCATGAGCACCTAAACGGAGACTAGGATTCACAAGCCTGTGTGGAAAGTGAATCTGAACTTTAGTAAACAAATCCTTGCATGCTGTCTCCATTTCCTTATATTTGTCAATTCTAGCATTTACTTGTAATTCCACATATATCTGCTTTGGTGTACTTGTGCTGTGTGCAGGAGCTTCATAAATATACTTGGAAACACATATTGAAGCTTAGCATCAAAAGTGGTTTGTGCTAGAATTCTTAGAGGGCTGTGTTATATTTGATTGGCTGTCTGTGAGAGCAAATCGGTCCGACCAGTTTCAGTGGTTTAAGTTTTTATAAATTGCAGATTCGATCTATTCACCCCCATAGGCGACGTCAAGGTCCTTTCAATTGGTATCAGAGTAAGGACTCTCTTGTGAGATGTCGACATGTTGTAAGGAATCTCTTGTCACACTCACTTTCAGTGGCTCAAACTATGTTTCTTGGTCTACTCAAATTCTGAAGTTTATTAAGGAAACTAATCCTAGAGAAGAGAGCATTGTGGTTGAAGGAATCATACCTTCATAATTTGGTTGGCCCAATCCCAAGCTTAATGAAGAAGTGGAAAAATGCTTTCCACTAAACCTCTTGGTTACTAACCTTTTGATGGGTCATCTTAGCACAGAGTTACAGGATGTCATCATCAAGGATGGCACAGTTCATAGAGATGCTCATCTCATTTGGGTCAAGCTTGATGAAAAGTTTGCAAAGACCACATGCTATGACAAGAAGCAAACAGAGGCAATGACACCTGAGAAGTGCTCAACTGCACCAACAACTTTCATTGAGCCTCAGGGGGTACTTGTCAAGGAGCCAGAAGAGGAAAATGAAGAAAAGACGGCTTCCCTTAAGAAACCGGTCTGACGGTTGGGGGAACTGGTCTAACCGGTTCTTGCAGAGAAGTTGCCCCCAAGTGTGCTCAAGGCACTCTTGCTGCAAGCGTCATCCCATCCACTTCTGATTCCTCATTATCCAATGATAAGGGATCCAAGTTCTTGATGGCTTCCAGAAAGAAGAAGACCAAGAGAGATGAATTCCATAGATTAGAACCATCAAGGCTCTAACTCAAGAGCTTGAAAACCTCAATCTCTCACATGCCTCTTTGGTCAGTAAGTATGAATTGTCAAAGGATTATGCATGTGCCACTGATTTATCTACTTGTGTAGTATCCTTAGAACAAGACAAACAAGTGCTTAGTGCTCAACTTGAGAAGCTCACTAGTGAGCATATGACTTTACAATCCCACTACAAGGAACTTGAATGTTGAGAAAAGATTGTAGAATCATATGCTCTACTAGAAACAGCTCATGTGGTCATGGTTACATCGGTAAAATCTCTTGAACCTCATACACACACATGCACATGCTCTCACATGAACTCTACTTTATTATGTGAAAAATCTTGTTACTCAGAGGCAACCAAATCTTGTGTTGAGCATGTTGATGTAGAGTCTTGTGATGACCTCCTTGCTAAATAAATATAAGATATCAAGCAAGAGGATGAAAAGATCAAAAGTGACTTGGTTAAGCTTAAGGGAAAGGGTCAAGTGCAACTTTCTCAAGATAACCATGAAAACATGGTGAAAAAGCTTGAGAGAGGATCAATGGTCACTGGCTCAATCCTTCAGCATGAGAAGCAAGTCAACAAGAACAAGACTCAAGAAAAAGAGAAAGGAGCTTGATCACATACAATGCTTCAAAAGTTCAAACATGGGGCATTATCCATTCATGTGCTCCACCAAGCAGAAGAGCAAGCCAACCAAGCACAGAGGCTCCAAGAAAAGGCCTTGCTACAGATGCAAAGAAGTTGGACACTTGATTGATGCATGTCCGCTAAAGTTGGAAGCACTGCCGGTCCGACCGGTTCTGGCCAAGGCAGCACTCCAACCTCCCAAGAAGAGTGATCAAGCCACACCCTCAAACAACAAGGCTAGTAAGGGACAAGTGATCAACAAGAAGAGAAAATCATCCAGAAATATCATGAATTGCATTTGCTACACTTGTCGATCAAAGGGGCACCTAGGTAAGGATTGAATGGTAATGCTCCAAAATCTGATCTTGTCCATTATGACTTTGCTAGGCTTGGAAATGACAAAGCTAGTACTTATGCTCCTAGAGTGATTAGTTCACCTCAAACTAGCATACGAGCCATTTGGGTTCTCAAGTTTCTTGTGACTAACCTTAAGGGACCCAACTTGTCTTGGGCACCAAAAAGTGCTTGCTAGACTTGCAGGGGGCCAGAGATGCATTGGGGTTTTGGCAAATAAAACAAATGTGTGAACTTCATCAACTTGCCAAAGCATTACTAAATCTGCTACATCATTTCCAATGACATCGCAATAACATGTCCTAATTGGTTGTCTTAGTCACATATTGTCCTCTGTGGATACAAGCATCTCATATTTTATTATGAATACTTGGATGTGACTAAGTCTTTTATTTTTACTATTTGTTTCCCTCATGCCATATTATGCTCTCAATGGCTCTCTAGTAGAGCAAGTTATTCTGAAGTGGAGATATTTATAAATTCAATGGAGACACAATTTCAAGGAGCAAGTAACTGTGAAAAACCGTTTGAGGAAGTTCACTGGCATAACCGGTTTGCCAGACCGGTCTGACCGGTGTGGCCCATTGAACACTCCACTAAATGAATTATTGCAAGAAATTGTGTCAGCACTGCTATGGCATTATGTCTGAGTACTATCTTTGTTGTAGTAAGTATTTATGGCACCATCTCAATAAATGCAATTTATTTATGTGTCGAGGCCAAATTGTAAGATAAACTCCTCAAGCTCATTAATTTGATCAAGTGCATATAACATGAAATTCAAATACATGATGCACCTGGTAAGGGGGACATTATCCTACAATTTGTGTACTAGAGACTAATATTTTCTTCTAGTGATTTTGTAGTCTCAAATGTGAAAGTGTGTCTCTCATTGAAGCAAGCTATGTCTTTCATTCAAAATTGGTAAAATTGTATCTATCTCATTATTGGTTAATGAATTCTCTTTGTGCATAGCTGCTCGTCATAATGTAGATTAAATCCCTTTGCTTGGCTTTGTGACAAGATTGATGCATGTGAGCTTACCCTCAACCCATATACACACATGCATCAAGAAAAAGAATTTAACCTATATTGTGAGGTTTCGTCTTCTAGTGATCCAATGTGCCTCTGCAATCCAAAGGTCACTAAATGATGAAACTTGCTCTTGTGCTATTTAATGCATTTCACTTCTATGTTATATGCAAAGGCTGAAATTACAAAGAGAAAAGGCATTTGGTTTATCTCGATAATGCACAAGCTTTATGAAACAAATCTTCAACAGTGTGAAGAAAGATTAGCTAGAGGCAAAGGTATATTTCTTTGACACATGATTTTATTTTGAGCATCTAGGCCTCATCTTCATGCTAGCATGTGCATTCTTGCATGTAACATTCTCAAGTCTCTTTGCACCTATTAGTTAGTAAATTCCTTCTTTGAAATTGACTTGATGTCAAATGTTCCATAAAACGGTGTAAGGAATGTGCTAAATATTCTAATATAGTCCTTGGCTTGATTTGCTACATGCTTGTGTGACATTAGGTAGAGCTTGAAAAATACAACTAGCATGATAGGTCTTGTGTGGTTTTTGAAAATATTTGGTTCTTGGTCTTTGTGACCCAATTGATCTATTTGTAACTATGGTTAACCTTAATTCATTGATGGCTAGTCACAAATGGTGAAATTTCTCTCAAGTCCATAAACCATGTATCTTTCCCAACTCTCTTGGAAGAATCAAGTTGTTTGAATAAAATTAGAACTTCCTGTGCCTATTCAAGATCTAGTGCTCAAATCTATCCATTTCAAAGATATTTCAACCAGGATCAAATCCAAATTATTGAAGGCGAATCTACTGGACAAGTGGCTGGTCTCCTAGGGGATACCAGTCTGACTGGTTGCCCTAACCGGTCTGACTGGTTAGCCCCGGGGCCACCCACATTTTTACCCCTTCACCCCTAGAAGTTACCCTATCCACTCTCATTTACTCCTTTGAAACAGACCGAGGATGTGGTTCTCTCTCCCGTGCGCCCCCTTGCCCGAGCTCTCTCCCCTCACCGTTTTTTTGAAGATTCAACCAAGGAAGAGCTCGAGCCATTGGAGCTTTGGAGGATTGAAGTGATTCTCATCGGTCTGACCGGATTCAACACCGGTTTTTGGATTCAAATCTTCAAGTTCTTCTCTCTCAAGGTACTTGTATGTTCCCCATCCCCGATCTTTGAACTCGGTGAATATCTCTAGGATTCCTTCAAGCAATCACCTACTAGTATACATAGGAAGCTAACCCTATGAGATCCAAAGTTTTGGTGGGCTGCATTTTGAGCTACCTTGATCTAGGGTTCCACTGCAGGAACCGGTCTGACCGGTTCCATGGATCGGTTTGACAGATTAATGATGTGAAACCCTACCAATGCTGAGTCTTGGATATATGATCTCTCTAATTTATCTAAAAATGTTCTGCATAATCTTTTGTCACTACTTCTATCAATACATTCAACATTTGTCTATCCAGATTCCTGCCATTGGGTTGTTCTGTGTAGAACTGGTCTGACCAGTTCCTGTGACCGGTCTGATCGGTGGTACACAGAAAAGCCTTGTCCTATCCTGCCCAGCTCTTTAATACAAATCCTTTCACTCGCTTAAAATTTTATAAGTTCCTGTGACCTAATCTTAGTGTTTCCATACTCTGAATATCCAAGAATTAGTGCAGATGGCTCCACAAAAGAGAGTGGCAAAGAGAACCAAGAAAGGGCAAGATGTTGATGAAGACATTGTTGGTGGATCTAGCCATGTCCCGGTAGTCTCTAGGCCTGGTCTTAGGCCTAGAGGACAGAAAAGAGCAGCATCTAGGGATATGGATGACAGTGAGGAGACATAGTATAGTGCTAGCAATGATGATGAGGATACTGAGGATGAAGAATGTGAGGACAGAAAGATTATTGCCCAGGAAGATTATTGCCCAATTCTATGCCACACTATAATTTGGGACTATTCACGGAGATAGAGTGATGCACTGGAGGACTAAGGGCACCAATTGTAGCATCACATACACTCTGTTTGCAGAGTGTCTTGGGTATAGGAAGAAGAATGCCCGTCATGTCAAGATTTACTTTGAGACAATGATACCACCTAAAGCCACAAAGTTCATGTATACAAGTACAGAGCGGCACAACTATGGCAAGTTAAAGGGCTTGTACACCTACTACTCCATCCTAAACAGAATGTTTAGGAAGACTATCTGCCCTAGAGATGGTAATCCCATAGACATATCCTTATATGGTAGAAATCTCCTGGCTAGAATGAGGCCCAATGGAGAAAAATTTTGTGTTGCTGATTTATTTGGGAAGAAATCAAGGGCCAATAGATGGTGTAGAAACTCAAAAATGTTGTGGCTATGCACCTTACATCATGAGGATGATAAAGAAGGTGGCGGGAAGGACTTGGCCAATGGATGGTGTGCACTTGCCTCTCACAGTTAAAGTGCCCAACAATCTAATTCACATGCCAGCAGAGGAAGAGCAGGTAGAGGATGAAGTGCAAATTGAAGAAGAAGACGAAGAAGAAGAAGAGGAACAGCAGCAGGAGCAGTAGTTTCAGCAGGAGGCTGTTGGCATTTGTTAATGGTACACTTTTAGTGCTGATTTGACATTGTTTTTGAACTAATTCATATACTAAACCACCACTTGGCACCTGAAATAACCCTGTTGAGGCCATAATACCAGGGTACCTGACCACAAGGATTGCCGACTACCGACTCCAAGACGACCAAGACTCCGAACAAGACACGACAACCAGATCGCAGGAGGGAAGCCCGAAGACAGTTCGAGTCCTACTAGGTTTAGGTCTGTTTTGTCTTGTAAGGCACGTCTCCCTGGGTATAAATAGCGGGGTCCTGTGTGTAGAGGGTATCGAACATCCAAGTTTGTATTCCACAATCCACCCGAGGGTACTGGTTACGCATTGTAATCTATACTCGACGAAATAATACAAGCAGCAACTGGACGTAGGGTTGTTACTCGATCTCGAGGGCCCGAACCAGTATAAAAATCCCGTGTCTTTCTGTTCATCACCGTGATCAATCTTCGCACAAAGCGGGGTGTCTGCCGGACAAATATCTGACGAGTACAACCTCGACAGAGGCGCGCCAGGTAGGGGCCCTTGCGTGAAGAAAGATCATGCCGATCGTCAACGGAATCTGGTTCGCCGACGCGTCGAGTTCCTCGATGCCCTACATGCCCAGTTCCGTCAAGTCGGGAGCGATCGGGAGTTCTGCTTCCGCTTCCGATCTCTACGCTCACCGCCACCAAGTGCCTTCACGAGAGATCCGCTTCGGGGATCTTGTGTTCGAGCACCAGGGCGACTACGAGCTCAAGCTGACAGGGATCCATGATCCCGATCTCACATGCGCCGGTCGGGAAGTTTTCGCCACCTTCACGGAGCCAACTCCTGAAGACATTGCAGATCGCACTGCGCAGTTGGATCTCGACTACAGTGGATCTAGCAATGGGTCAGAACCATCTGAAGACCGCCGCATCCATGTGCTGAACGCAAACGGGACAGAGGCCGCCGCCGAGTCGTCCAGCTCGCGTCGACTCGTGCCTCCTCCACGTTTGGACAGCGCACCAACGCTTCAAACGGCTAGAACCCGTACACAACATGTTGCGTCCTCTTTGGCTCCCCGAGATCTCAACAACGATTTCCGGGCCGTCGAACAGGACAATCTACAGATCCGAACCCTCTTGGAGACCATGGAAGCAATGGCCGAAGGGACTCCGATGGCCACCATAGCCAAGAGGGCTCGGGAAGCAGCGGACAAAGCCAAGGAGCACATCGAGGCCGCCGCTGCCGCACCACCGGCTCCGTCAAACAGACCACGTGAACCACAACCGGTTCGGTCCCGATCTGTTAACGGACGACCGCACTATCGCCCACGCGAGGGGCGCGACATGAGGCCACAGCTCGAACGTAATCGTCGCACTCGCGACGCTCGGGAAACTCTCAACTACAACCGAGATTACCGAGCACGTGAGGGCTACTACCGGTCCTATCCAGAATCGCCGCCACGTGACTCCCGACCAGGCATGGGGGGATGCCTTGCGTACTCCCCAGCCCTGCGCAAGGTCAGGTGGCCCGAAAAGTTCCGTCCTACTAGCATCGAGAAGTATGACGGTCCGTCCTACTAGCATCGAGAAGTATGACGGGACAACCAACCCCCGCGAGTGGATCCAGATCTATTCTACGATCATCGACGCCACCGGGGGAGACGACTACGTCAAAGCCAACTACTTGCCGACTGCTCTGCAGGGATCAGCCCGAACATGGCTCATGAACCTGCCCGAAGCAAGCATCAAGTCATGGACTCATCTTCGGGAGACGTTTGAAGCCAATTTCCAAGGCACCTACAAACGCCCCGGACATGAGGGAGATCTGCTCAACTGTGTGCAGAAGCCTGGAGAATCCCTCCGGGACTACATCCGCAGGTTCAGCGACACCCGTAACACCATCCCCGACATGGTGGATGATCGGGTGATTGTGGCCTTCAATCAAGGTTGCAAGGACGAGCGAACGGCGGAGGAACTTGCCAAGAAGAACCCAAAGACAGTGGCAGAGCTATACGGGATCCTGGAAGAAACCGCCAAGATGGCGGACGCCCGAGCACGGGTTCACGGAAAGCCCGAACAAAGCCAGCCAGCCGGGGAAGGCAAGAAGAAGAACAAGCATAAACACAAGAAGCGCAAGACCGAGGGCGATGAAGTCATGGCGGTGGACAACAAGCCCCCGTACAGGCGTCAAGGCAAACCAGAAAACCTCCCGATGTACTGCCCAATTCACCGATCTACGAAGCATCACTTTGTGGACTGTACGGTGTACAAGAAGCAGAAGCAGGAGGAGGAGAGCCAGCAGAAAGGGGCTCCACGTGACCAGGCAGCTCACAACCCTCGTACTGCAAACTACATGGATTGTGATGATGATCTAGATCTCCCTGAAGATCTAGAGATCGCTACAATCTTCGGTGGCTGTTCAACCCGAACCTCCAAGACCCAGCTCAAGCTGGTCGAGAGGCAGATCAACAGCACCGAGCCCTGCAAGCAACTCTTGAGGTGGTCAGAAATCCCGATCTCATTTGATCAAAGGGATCACCCCGAGACGCTTTACGACGGGCCGCTACTTCCACTGTGCATCAAGCCATGGATCGGGCCCCGCAAGATCGGGCGAACCCTGATCGACAGTGGAAGCGCCCTCAACCTCCTGTTTGTCAACGCTTTTGACGAACTTGGGATCCCGAGAAGGTCCTTGTCCCCTGTGGAGAAGCCTTTCTACGGGGTCATACCAGGCATCCAAGCCTATCCCTTGGGGAGGATCGATCTGCAGGTGACCCTCGTAGAGGGCAAAAACATCCGATCAGAGTTCCTCACCTTCGAGGTGGCTGACATCACGTCGGCCTACAACTGCATCTTGGGTCGGCCGTTCCTGAAGAAATTCATGGCGGTCGCTCACTTTGCGTACTCCATGATCAAGGTCCCGGGGCCGCTGGGCCCGATCACCGTCTGTGGCGATCGCAGTGGCGCGGTCCAGTGCGACATGAAGACCCTGGACATGATCAAGAGTCGCGAGCAGGCTGCCGAACCTGCCAAGAAGAAGACAAAGAGCCAGCCAAAGGCACCCGCCAAGGGGCATTGGCTGAAACCTCCCGAGCAGCTGAGAACCGGTCAAAGGCCAAGGGGAAAGAAGTTCCCGAACAAGTGCCCATCGGGGAACAACAGCTCGTCGGGGGACAGGGAGCTGACGACCGAGCTGTCGAGAAGCAAGCTGTGGTGGACCAGACCCCACTCAAGGGGACGCCGCCGCAAGCAGCTGGCGACTCAACGGCCAACGCCACACCAGTCGAGGCGCCGGCCAGGCGAACAGAGCCAGGCACGAAGGCGATAACCCTTGATGAGACAGATCCGACCAAGACCACCCAGATAGGTCTTGGCTTGGGTGACAAATAGGAACTCGAGCTCATTGCTTTCCTCCGGGCAAATGCGGATGTGTTCGCTTGGGAACCATCTGACATGCCCGGAATCCCCAGGGAGGTAATCGAGCACAAGCTTGGCATACGAACTGGCACCCGACCAGTCAAGCAAAAGCAAAGAAGATATACCCCGGAGAAGCGAGACGCCATTAATGAAGAAATCAACCGACTGCTCAAAGCCGGCTTCGTTCGAGAGGTCCCTTTCCCGGAGTGGCTGGCGAATCCAGTCATGGTGAAGAAGCCCAACGGAACGTGGAGGATGTGCGTGGACTACACAGATCTGAATAAAGCTTGCCCGAAGGACGAGTATCCATTACCTAGGATAGATCAAATTGTAGATTCTACCTCTGGATGCGAATTGCTTTGTTTTCTAGATGCCTACTCGGGGTATCACCAAATCAGCATGTGCATTGACGATGAGGAGAAAACTGCATTTGTAACTCCCTTCGGTGTTTATTGCTATATAAAGATGCCTTTTGGTCTGAAAAACGCAGGTTGTACTTATCAAAAATGTGTTCACATTGTTCTTGAAGGCCAAATCGGCCGTAATGTGGAAGCATACATAGATGACATTGTTGTGAAAAGTAAGTTAAAGGGCGATTTAATCGCTGATTTAACCGAAACATTCAACAACTTGCGTAAAAACAGGATGATGCTCAACCCCGCCAAATGCACCTTTGGTGTATCATCGGGTAAGCTCCTCGGTTACCTTGTTTCCAAACGAGGTATAGAGGCAAATCCGCATAAGATCAAGGCACTCGACGACATGAAGTCTCCACGCAGCCGCCACGAGGTCCAGAAGTTGGCAGGAATGATGGCGTCCCTAAGTCGATTCGTGTCCAAGTCAGGCGAACGAGGTATGCCATTCTACAGATTGTTGCGTAAAACTGATCGTTTTGAGTGGTCGGCAGAAGCAGAAGAGGCGTTCCAGGCATTTAAACAGTACCTGCGGAAAATGCCCGTACTGGTCCCGCCAAAGCCACAGGAAGAGATGTTGTTATACGTAGCAGCTACACCGACTGTTGTCAGCACTGTTTTGGTGGTTGAAAGACCAACAGAAAAGTCTACAACACAACACCCCGTTTACTTCGTAAGCGAGGTGCTGCATGATGCCAAAACAAGGTACCCTCAGATTCAGAAATTGCTTTATGCTGTGCTAATGACTTCCAGGAAACTCAAGCATTATTTTCTGAGCCACAAGATCAAGGTTGTGTCAACTTTCCCCCTAGGCAACATTTTACATAATCGAGATGCCGTGGGAAGGGTCGCGCAATGGTCTGTGGAGCTGGGGGCTTACGACGTTGAATTCATACCCAGAACTGCCATCAAATCGCAGGCTCTGGCAGATTTCATCGCAGAGTGGACTAACCCCGAACCTGAAGAGGCTGCCCAAAATCCCGAACACTGGACAATGTTCTATGACGGGGCATTTTGCAAAGCAGGCGCGGGGGCTGGGGTGGTTCTGATCTCACCACATAATGACATCATCAGGTATGCTTTACAAATCAATTTTGTTGATCCAACTCCTACTAACAATGTTGCCGAGTACGAAGGACTGTTGACAGGTCTCCGCATAGCTGCATCTCTTGGTGTCAGAAGGCTGCTCGTGAAAGGGGATTCCGAGTTAGCTGCAAAGCAGGTCATGAAAGAGTACAGTGCGCGGAGTGAGGTCATGGCTAAGTACTTGGAGGCATATAGGCGGATGGAGAGCAAATTTGATGGGCTTGAAGTACAGCACGTGAAGAGGGAATTCAATGGCGACGCAGACAAGCTGGCAAAGGCAGCTGCAGAACGCACACAGCTCCCAGGTAACGTCTTGCTTGAAGTCCTTACTAAACCTTCTGTGTCGGTTTCATTACCGAACCTAAAAACTGAACCCGCCAAGGGATCAGTTTCTACAACCAACGAATCCGTCAAGGAGTCTATGTTGGTCGGTACGGCCCGAGCTGCCGCTCTAGTTGGAAACGAGGAGAACTGGATGGATCCAATCCGGGCGTACCTCACAAACCAAGCTATTCCGGACGATGAAGCTACATTGGAGAAAATCCATCGTAAAGCCAAGAACTATCAATTGGTTGACGGGCGATTATACAAGCTAACCCGCAATGGAATGCTCCTCAAATGCATCACACGGACCGAGGGCATTAGTTTGCTCCACGACATTCACGGAGGAATCTGTGGATCGCATGCTTCTCCCCGATATCTAACGGGGAAAGCATTCCGACAGAGCTTTTATTGGCCTACAGCTCTTCAAGACGCAAGCGATTTAGTGAAAAAGTGTGAGGCATGTCAATTCTTCGCACGAAAACAGACTAAACCTGCGCAAGCTCGAAACACTATACCTTTGTCATGGCCCTTTGCCACATGGGGTATAGACATCCTCGGGCCTTTTCCAAGGGCTGTCGGGGGATACAGATTTCTGTTCGTCGGTATTGACACATTTACAAAATGGGTCGAAGCCGAGCCTGTTCAGAAAATCACTAAAGAGGCCGCTGTGAAATTCCTACGGAGTATTGTCGTATGATTCGGTGTCCCGAACAGGATAATCTCTGATAATGGAACACAGTTTAAAAGTAAAAAGTTTTATGATTTTTGCTACGACCACGGGATCAAGCATGATCGGTCATCGGTAAACCACCCGAAGACAAACGGGCAAGTAGAGCGTGCCAATGGCATCGTGCTCCAGGGCATCAAGAAGAGGATTTTTAACAGATTGCAAGCTTACGACAAGCGCTGGATTCATGAAGTCCCGACAGTACTCTGGTCAATGAGGACCACTATGAATCGGGCAACAGGCGAAACACCTTTCTTCTTGGTGTATGGAGCAGAGGCGATTCTACCATCCGATATCCGACTACAAGCCCCCCGTGTGGCAATGTTTTCAGAAACTGAAGAGCCAGATAGGCGTACTGATGAGCTAATCCTCCTGGAGGAGGCTCGCGATGCAGCTGCTTTTAGAGTAGCTCAATATCAGCAAAAATTGCGACGGTATTACGATGCTAATGTTCGGCAACGAAGCTTGTGCATTGGAGACATGGTGCTCAAACTGGATCAACGCACCAAGGACAAAAATAAATTGTCCTCTCCATGGCAAGGACCGTACATCGTAGTAGATATCGCCCGACCAGGAGCCTACAGGATCGCAGAGATCGATGGGGACGTACTGCCAAACACGTGGAATATGGATCAACTACGCAGGTTTTACGCTTAAATAACGAAGATCGTGCACAGTTCTAGACCAGCCAACTGGTGTGGTAGCTACAAGCCATCGTCTGCGTCGCCTACAGCGCCAAACAACAAAAAAAAAAGATAAGTTCTACATACTCTACTCACCCTCGCTTTTATGCTCGGGGGCTGGGTTTTCTATTTTCTATTTTGTTTCTACTCTTTGTTACCATACTGCATATACTAACAAAGAGCCGGGGACTACCATGCTGAAAATTTTCTTTTCAGACCTATTCTATGCGTCCCGAGCTCTACGCTCGGGGGCTCCCCATTTGATCGGGAAGTTTCTTGCAGTTCGTACTTCTAGACTCTTTTTCAGCATGCCAGCATGACTGTAAAAGAGCCCGGGGGCTACTACGGTACTACTACCATGCAAGAAACGGGCTTTTTAATTCAAGAAAGCTAGGCAAACGCTAAAATTACCGAACACCATGACTACAAGGAATTACACAGTTCAGCAGGCCGCCCGAGTCTCAGCAACTAAACAATTCCGGAATAGCCTATGGTAACGGGAATTTTGGCTATGATAAAGCTATCAGTTAAAAAGATCCATGAAAATACCGATCAGCTCCAAAAATTTACGCAAAAACATGCATGCATATGTTTAGCAAAACTAAATCGCATTCTAAACTGTTAAAGTTTTGTCCTATTACAGGAATTCAGCACAGTGTTCAGGATGATTCCTCCGAATCACTCAGATGGAGACCAAGTTTCTTGACAAAAGGTTCAACCACTGGGTTTAGACTCTCAAACATTACCGCGGCATCTGACGCCGAACACTTGAAGCCCTCTGAGAGCACAGAAACGTCCAGATTTGGGATATGGCTCTTCAAAGCCCCGACGGTGTGAGTTGCAGCAATGCAGGCACCTTCCATCAGCCTGGTTTCCAAGGACGAACTATGCCTTTCTGATGCTTCAAGGCGGGCAGTCAGATCAGCCAGCTTCCCTTCCAGATCCGAGTTCTTCTTCTCGAGCAATTCAATGCTCTTGGAGTCAGCTACAGGATCAAAGGCAGCGTATGAACAAAAGTTCAAAAATAAAGATTCAATAATCGAAGCGTAAGCTTTAAATTACATACCTTCTTTCTCGGACTGGAGAACAGTCACCTGGGCTCCCAGTCTGATCACAGATGCTTCAGCAGCAGAGGCACGAGCGTCCAGCAAACGCCATTGCTCTTCAGCTGTCGAAAGCACGCTATAGATCGGGCCCAGGGGCGTCGGGACGGGTCCTGCAATCTCCGCAGTTTTCTCTGAGTCATCAGGTTGTGCTGCCGAGTCCAGCTCGGGAGTTTTCTCCTTAACAGGTGGCTTGACAGGAGGAGAGGCTGTGGGATCGGGTCGCCTGAATTCCCGAACAATCAACGTACAGTGAAAATAACATTTGAGAAAAATATTCGTACGTATTCAAAGATTGTCAAAGTTCTTACTTGGCCGTCGGAATGTTGAATTTAAACCTTTTGGCACCAGTAGTCAGCTTTGATAATGGCCTGGTCGGACGAATTTCCTGTCGAGAAATCTCCCGATCATGTTTAGCTTTGGATATGCGATCAAAGGCTGCGAATAAACGCCCGAATACGATCATGCTTGGTACCTGGGCGACAGGACGAGGCTGATTGTGACTGGGCTGCCGACTGGCTGACCCAGGTGATCCAGAGACTTCCGAATCTGGAACTATCCCCTCTACACTGCGAGAACGTTTCCGAGTTCGGGGGATATTTGCCTGGGGGCTGCTCGGGATCTCCTTTTCCAAACCAGGTGATAGTTCGGGTGGTTCGTTGATCGGGGCCCTGGTACCCTGATCAACAGGCTGCTCGCCCTCCTCTTCAACATTGATGGCACCGCTCTGGGGAGGGGCATCAACAATAGCTGGAGCCTGGTCGGGAGAAAAGAGAAATGTTATATCATTATCATACAAAGAAGAAAGTTTTTCTGAGAAACAGTTTACCTTTGGAGGAGGGTTCTCAGCGCTATAAGGTAATGGGACGTCTTCCCAAACCGGGAGGCCAGCCCCGAACATCTTGTTCAAGCGTTCAAGCACTTCTGACTCTGGGACAACTGCTAGTTAAGAGTCATGAACTCAAATGACCGAACTAACTCGGAAAAACAACAGAACAGAAAAATAAATGCTCACCGTCAGGTTTCATCCTGTTCGGATCATTGACGCCCGTGAATGTCCAGGCATATCGGTCATGAGTCATGAGCGGAATGAATCTCCATCTAATGAAGATTTCCGCCACATGAACTGCCGTCAAACCTGCGTTGCGGAGCTCCACGATCCGGTCAATGTGCTTTTTCATGTCAGAAGTGAGTCTTGGCACGGCCTTGAACTCGTCCTTGAGATTCGGCATCAAGTACTTCCCTTTTGCCCGCGAGGCTTGGGGAAGGGTGATGTAAAACCAGTGACGTTCATATCCTTTCCAGCTATCTTTGACTGGAAAGGGGATGTAAATCTCCTGATTTCTCAAGGAGAAACTGATGGACCCAATCATCAGTTGATTTTTGTAGTACGAAGGGGTGTAAAAATACCTCCACAGCAGCAGTGAGGGTTTAATTCCTAACCAGGCTTCGCACAAGAAAGCAAAGACGCTAAGCATTGTCAAAGCGCCAGGCTTGAGGTGCACAAGCTCTATTTGGTAATATTCACAGACGCTGTGGAGGAACTCAGACGGAAAAACCCCGAATCCGCAATAAAAGAATTCCAAGAACACCACCATCTCGAGAGTGTCGGGGGTCGGAAACATCTGACCTTTGGCATGTTGCCGAGGGAAGAGTTCGGTGCTTGGGAGTAATCCAAGATCCTCTAGCTTCTGCAGGTTTTTCTCCGTCGTGGTTGATTTCTTCCAGTATTCATTCGCAGTAGGGATCGTGTTTCCACTGCGAAGTTCGCGTCCGGTCGCGGCGTTGCTCTGGTTCTCAGTGGACTCGGTGCCGGAAGATGACTGGTGCGTGGATGCCATGGCGGCTGGAGACTAAGCAAGGTTGGAGGAGTAGATGAACAGTGGTTGAGAATGGCGAGTGTTTTGTGGATGTGAACAAGGAAGACGAAGTCCCAAATAGATCTCAAGCGGCCGCGCTTGGGGGCTTTATGGTTCTGCGAGGGAGCGCGAGCCCCGAAAAACCTGCCCTTGAGCCGCGCAATCCGCAGTGACTGTTGGGTCAAAAAGATTCTTTCCTTTTTCTGCGGCACGCGTCGTTTCGAAAACTGTGCAGAGCAGATTCAGTGCGTTTAGAATTGGTAGGCCTACAAGGGAAGCTATCAGTTTTAAAAATGACCGAACACTTGGTGTGAAGCGAGGAGATCTCCCGATCATGTTTGATCTGGATCAAATTTCCCGAACACACTAAAAGATCATCAATCTGTTCGGGAGAAAGAGTTTATTCAGGATGATTTGTTCTGGATGAACAATTTCTTAAACAGATTGACTTGGACAAAATATTCAGAGCATGAGAAATTCAAAGTTACATCCATCAAGTGAAATTTCTTCATTAAAGAGGGAACATTTCACAATGGATCGATAACTATCCTAAAACCAAAATAACTAAGGCACCCTGATCTTGGGTTGATGAATATCAACTGCTGATCAGGGCGATGGCGTGGTCTCCGGTGGATCATCATCTATCGCGTTCTCCTCCTCGGAGTCGCTGACGAGATTCACAAGCGCTCCGTCTCCAGGAATCCCGATCAGGTCGCGGTTCAAGGAGACGAAGAGGCGCCGGGCGAATTCCTCGTCGCCGCTGGTGTCCACCGGAGCAGAAGACGAAGATGCGCCTGCGTCCGCCGCTTCTGGCTTCAGCCGGATCCCGCTCCCTCCTTGCTTTGGCTCGTCGTCGGAGGAGAGGGAGATAGGGGACGCCGGAGCCGGGGAGGAAGGCGCAGGGCGTTTCCCGGCGGCAATGCTCGACGGAGCAGCCTCGGGAGATGGTGGCGCAGCCACCGGAGCCTCCTCTTTTGGTGGCTCAACTTCGACTCCTTCATCCCCATGCCAGGGGAGAGCCAGGAGCGGAGCCTGAGGAGGAGCAACGGGTGGTGTCGTCGCCGGCGGGTCCTCCGGCTTGTCAGGCGGTTGTTCGCCGGAGCTGCGAGGGGAGTCTCCGAAGAGGAGACGAGGAAGCTTGAATCTACTACTAAGCTTTTTCTTTCCCATGGCGAGGGGAGGGAGAAGGTTTAGAATGGAAAGTTCAAGTACGGATCAATCCAGGAGATCTGATATTTAAAGACCCAGAGATGCAACGCTTCGTGCGGGATTCGAGGAGCCGGAGCAGAGCCGTACCGCGTGCACTGCTAAAGTTTCGGGAGACGTGCGGAGTGGGTTTTAAATGCACTGGGCAGCAGTTACATCACTCCTGGGGCGTTTCATTTTCCAAGACGGAACAGTTCTTTTATATTATTATGGCTGATATTTTTCTTTGACCTTATCATTCAGATGCAGGTTTCCACATTCAAGAGTTCGGGAACTTTTCTGGCTCTCACGGTTGATGAGATATTCTCATATCCAGAAATCGTCCGAAGAGCAAAAAGACCCGAAGACTATTGAACGATCAACCTTTTCTGAACAAGATAAGCTCGGGGGCTACTGTTGAGGCCATAATACCAGGGTACCTGACCACAAGGATTGCCGACTACCGACTCCAAGACGACCAAGACTCCGAACAAGACACGACAACCAGATCGCAGGAGGGAAGCCCGAAGACAGTTTGAGTCCTACTAGGTTTAGGTCTGTTTTGTCTTGTAAGGCACGTCTCCCTGGGTATAAATAGCGGGGTCCTGTGTGTAGAGGGTATCGAACATCCAAGTTTGTATTCCACAATCCACCCGAGGGTACTCGTTACGCATTGTAATCTGTACTCGACGAAATAATACAAGCAGCAACTGGACGTAGGGTTGTTACTCGATCTCGAGGGCCCGAACCAGTATAAAAATCCCGTGTCTTTCTGTTCATCACCGTGATCAATCTTCGCACAAAGCGGGGTGTCTGCCGGACAAATATCTGACGAGTACAACCTCGACAAACCCTATTTTCAAATATGTCTTAGAGCATATTGTATTTTAACAGGAAATACGAAATATTTGGAGAAGTTTGAACGTGGACCTAAATGCATATACAGACAAGGCTTAAGGAGGAAGGCCAACATGCAAAGATGGAGGCGAGATGGGCCAGAAAAGGGCCAGGCCGGCCGCCCTGGGACCCACTGGGCCGGCCAGCCCAGCCCATTCCTGGGCCCGCTCGCACTCCCCTTTCTTCAGCACGAAGTAAAGGTCAACCCTAGGGTTTTTCTTCACCACCATTCACCAGAGACGCCTATAAATACCCTGGAACTCGACCACATCAAGGGGGAGAGCATTCGGAGAGATCCAGAGCCATCATCGAAGATAGACAAAAGAGAAAGGTGACGCCAGAAACCCTAGCCGTCTTCCAGGCGCCGCTGCAAGTTGGAGGACAACGAGGAGTTCAACCTTCGCCGGAGGCTTCCATACCATGAATCTTGATGCCATGCCCAGCTTCATGGGGTAAAGTCCTCATTTGTCCATGGGGTTGTAAGGAGATCTTGATTTGTAATCGCCAATCCTTTTGTGAGATCAATCTATCATGTTCTTAGTTGATGGTGCCTTTCATCTTAATAGCTGGCCAGCATTGTTATGGGTATGCATCGTTCGTTGCCTCGTATGCCTAGATTACATCGACGCTTCGTGTTCCTTTGAGTTCAATAGTCGATTACCCTCGTGTAGTGACAGTATGTGGGAGGGAAAGTGTTGAGCTCGGTTCACATCTTTACCTTTGGTAGATTAGATTGGTTCTTTCTTGCTTTGCGGTTACATCTTGAAGTGATCCTAGACCCTATGGGAAAATGCACACCTTACCATCTTTCTCTTGCTCTAGACTTAGTTAGATAGTTCTTGCTTTCACATACCATCATTCGATAAAAGAACTTTCCACCAACGTTATTAGTGCTTAGTTAAGCGTAGTGATCCCTTGTTCCACGAATTGATAAACCTTGGGGGAATACTCTAAGAGAAAATCTACACATGATCCGTGCACTTGCGGTTCACACATTGACGCGTCTAAGGGCCATCAACAAGCTTTTCTGGAGTCGTTGCCGGGGAACAAACTAGTTTGCTACGTTTAACTTTGTATTAATTTTGTTGGTTACTAACACCTAATCTTTTCTCTAGAAAAATCTTTTTTTTTTGTTTTTGTTTTTGTTGTCTAGATGGATCTTGTCACTCAACCCATGGAGGAAAGAAAAAAATCACTGAGGGATTATGCAAGCTCACAATCAGAGGACTTCGACATGCAAAAATCAGATTCGACACTCAAAGCCACCAAGTACGAGATCAAGTCTCAAATCATCAAGATGGCAGCGGCAAATCCATTTAGAGGGGTAGAGACGGACAATCCATATAGACACATCAAGTGGTTCACGATGCTATGTAACTCGGTACAGCAAGATGGAGTTCCGTTAGCTTGGTTTAGATGGAATCTTTTCCCATACTCGCTTGCAGATGAAGCGGAAAGATGGTACGCACTTGCATCCTTCGAGTTGAAAGGAAATTGGGATGAATTGATGAAGAAATTTTGTGGACGGTTCTTTCCAATAAGCAAAATTCAAGTCATTCGGAGGTAAGTGATCAATTTTACACAAGAAGAAGATGAAGGAATACATCAAGCTTGGGTTAGATTCAACTGATTGATCCAACAAGGACCAAAGCTAGGATTCTCCGGTGATGTATTCTTGCATACTTTTTATTTTTCCCTAACCCCCAAATGCATGCAATTTGTACAAATGTGTGCAGGAGAAGATCTCAAGGAGAAAACACTCACAGAAGCTGCCCAAATCCTACAAAGAATAAGCAAAGGGGCAGCCATGCAAAGAGAAAAGGGAAAATCGCCTTTTGGGAAGAGTTGAGGAAGAATCCCATGTAGGAGTTCTTACTGGAATTTTCAGAAAAGGGACCCCAGAAACAAAGGAAGAACAACCGAAACATGAAAAAGCTATGGGAGCAACCCACGATGAAGGAGCACCGGTCCGTGACATTAAAAAGAGTAAGCCAGAAGAGGAAAAAGGGAGAAGTTTAGCGAATGCAAGGTCGCTAAGAGAGTTTGAGCAAATGGATTGGATCCCGGTCGACTTTGGCGATATTCGACAAAAGGAAACCATACCCGAATCAAAAGGGGTCGATAAAAGCCATAGAATTGGATTTCCCTCCAGATAAACACACGGGCTACATATTGGACAAAGGATCGGCCGGAGTTATTATACGGAAGCTTTTCAACAAAGAAGAGACAGACCCAGATCACGTCGCCGAAGTGAAGAAAATCATGGGAGTAAAACCGGAATCATCGCCATTTGCGCACCTAGCCAAGGTGTATGCAATTGTAGGCGATTAGGATGAAGGTACATCGTTACCCACTCTGCACATAAGTCACATAATAAATGGAGAAATATTTTGCAAAGCTTTATGCAACATCGGAGCCCAAAACAATGAATCTTGCTCCTACACCTACTAAATTGATCATGGGAGATGGTAGAACAACCAAACCTTTAGGCATTCTTGGGTAAAATTATTCCAACTGACTTTTTCATGCTCGAAGCTTGCCATGATGAACATGATGACATAATTTTTGGTATGCCTTTTCTTAAGTTGGTGAATGCGGTTCTTGATGCTGGAGAGGGTAAAGTTACCATTGAGTTGGTCGGAACTAAATACACCTATGACTTTCTACCTGCTTTGCGCCTTGCCTTACCTCTACCTCTTGATAACGAAGAGGTAGAGAACCTTCATTTTGTTGATTCTTTCAGGGATCCTCTTCAACGAGCAATGGAGAATGGAATCGCTCAAGATGATCAAGATAGAGAACTAACGGAAGCAATCGAAGGACTTGAGGCACAATATGGAATATTGGAGGAAGAGAAATTCGAAGACATCAGTGATTTGCATCAAGAAGAACCAGAAGCGCCTGATGTTGAGTTGAAACCATTTCCCAAGGGACTGAAATATGAATTTTTGGGGGCACAACAAGACATTCTCGGTGATCGTTAGTGATGAATTAAGCCCGAAGGAGACAGACAAGTTACTGAATTTGTTGAGAAAGCATAAGAAAGTGATTGGGTACACTATTAAAGTCTTGAAAGGCATTAGTCCAGCCTTCTGCACTCATCGCATACAACTCGAAGACCAACACAACCCGGTTGTGGAACACCAAAGGAGGTTGAGCCATGCTATGCGTGATGTAGTAAAAAAGGAAGTCATAAAATTATTGAATGCTAGAATCATATACCCTGTACCACATAGTGAATGGGTAAGCCCCGTGCATTGTGTACCGAAGAAAGGAGGACTAATGGTTGTGAAAAATGAGAAGGATCAATTGATACCGCAAAGGACCGTTACAGGATTGAGGATGTGCATAGATTACAGAAAATTGAATAAGGCCACAAGGAATGATCACTTTCCACTACCATTCATTGACGCGATGCTTGAGAGGTTAGCAAAGCATTCACACTTTTGTTACCTTGATGGATACTCGAAATTTTTCCAAATACCTATTCATCCGGATGATCAACACAAGACCACGTTCACTTGCCCATATGGTACCTTCTCATATAGAAGAATGCCTTTTGGATTATGCAATGCACCGGCTTCTTTCTAGAGGTGCATGATGGTTATATTTTTGGATTTTATTGAAGAAATTATCAAGGTATTCATGGATGATTTCTCGATACATGGGACTAGCTTCGAAAATTGCTTAGCAAACTTGGATAAAGTTCTCAAGAGGTGCGGAGAAGTTGACCTTGTGCTTAATTGGGAGAAGTGTCACTTTATGGTGAAGCAAGGAATAGTCTTAGGGCATGTCATCTCTAAAAGAGGGATAGAGGAGGACAATGCGAAGATAGAGACCGTAGAAAAGTTGCCAGCCCTATGGATATCAAGTCCCTAAGAATCTTCCTTGGTCACGTCGGATTTTATAGAAGATTCATAAAGGATTTCTCGAAGATCACCAAGCCGTTGATGCAACTTCTCCAAAAGCATATGGAATTCAACTTCAACGAAAATTGTTTGCATGCTTTCGAACGTTGAAACAATCACTCATAAGTGCTCCTATCATACAACCTCCGGATTGGAATCAACCATTTGAAATTATATGCAATGCAAGTGACTATGCCGTTGGAGCCGTTCTCAGACAATGGAAAGAAGGGAAGGTATATGCTATTTATTACACAAGCAAGACTCTTAATGAAGCTCAAGTTAATTATGCAACAACGGAGAAGGAATTGCTTGCTGTAGTATTCGCTTTTGAAAAATTCAGATCCTATACAGTAAACTCAAAGGTGATTGTGTATACCGATCACGCGGCTATAAAGTACCTTTTGTCCAAGAAAGACGCCAAGCCACATTTGATTTGGTGGATCCTATTTGTTGGTTTTTTATACCGGCTAGGCTATCATGGGGTCCTAAGGTAGTCGAGTTTTTCGCAAGGGCCTCGCCAGAACCAGAAGCACGATGCTGAACACGAGACGATTTAGACAGGTTCGGGCCGCCTCAATGGAGAGCGTAATACCCTACGTCCTTTATGAGGTGGATCGCTTCGTATTGTTGGTTATGATTTTTCAAGGGGTCCCTGTCTCACTTTATATACTCAGGAGACAGGGTCTTCAAGTCGAATAATACAGATTCCTAGTCAGATACTAAACATAGAGTTCTAACATGATTAGGCCAGGTTGTTTCCTAGTAGCCGACTAGTTTCCTTAACCTGTACGTCTCTTTCTTGTATCTGTCAGAGTTGTCGGCCCAATTTCCCCATGGGCCTACGCCCCATAAGGACTCCTATGGATCTTGGTCTGTCAAGCCCCCGAGTGTCTTCATGTCTTCACATCTGCCGAGTTGTTTTCCACAAGTTGAGCATCAGCCGAGTTGTTTCCTCGCCATATCACGCCTTTGTTGAAAACCTTCAGCAGTGAACATGATGTGCTCATTGCCATTTACTTTTGCAAAAAGCCCCTGGGCTTTGATATTTAATCAAAGATGATGCAAAAACTTCCCAATTTAATATAATGGTGTCCAGCTTATGAAAAAAGATGGACATTTTATGGGTCAGCCCCCGAGCCTAGAAATGTTTTCAAGGATTAAAAACAATTCTAGGGTCTTTAATGAAAAAACTTTCCAAAAGAAATATACTATTTCCCCCTCAACTCCCAAGCTTAAAGCTAACGCCAATAAGCTTAAAGACTTTTAGGAAATAAATATTCTTTGATTCGGAAAAAATTATCCCATCGAGCGAGAGCCCCCGATCGTGGCAATGCCTCCACTCCGAAAGTAACTAACCCATTGGAAATGTCGTACAGTTACGCGTCTGGAACAGACTGCGAGCACATAACTGCCTGTGTACTATGAAAACATATTTGGCAAAATACGCTTAGGGTTAACCTTTTGTTAATAAAAATGAGAGGAACCGCTTCATATTCACATCTACTCCAGTTCTTCGTACTCCAAAATCCAAAACTTCCGCACCTCGCGTGCTCTCCCGCTCGCCACGCCAGATCATCCACGCGTGCGCATCAAGATCCCTGACTAGTCAAGATGGTGAAGAATGCGGCGTCGAGCAAGAAAAGCTCCAAGATCCCCATCACGGATATGCATGAGTTCAGGGCCGCACCCGCTGCAACACTAGGTTGGAAACCGTCCAAAGCGACTGGGGAGATGATCCAACATTTGGTCGAGCAAGGCTACCTCCTCGAAAAAATGTATTGCATTCTGGCGAACCGATGCTGGCAAGCCCTGGCCGTTTGATGAAATTGAGGAGGTTGTCGTGTTCGCCCCATTTTATGAACGCGGTTTTGCCAAACCCGCTCACGATTTTCTGCGAGATCTTCTCTCCTTCAATGGGTTAGAGCTCGTCCACCTGAACCCCAACTCCATCCTCCAAATATCAATCTTCATCCATTTGTGCGAAGCCTTCCTTGGAATTGATCCACATTTCAATCTATTTTGCTTCCTCTATCGGGTGAAACCCAATTTGGGGGAAAGTCATAGGAGGAGCCGGAATCCAGCTGCACTATGGGGTGAAAAAAGAATATTTGTACTTCAAGGTCAATGACTCTAACAAGGATTGGAACGACAAATGGTTCTATGTAGAGAATCAACCACCAAAGCTAGCCAAGCACTCAGGCCACCTGCCCCACCCACAAGCAAATTGGAATGAAGCGTTGGGCGAGAACGAGTTGAACAGTATTGCCGAGTTGTTGAAGATGATTTCAGAGCTGAAGAAATGAGGCCTGACTGGTGTTGGCATCGCCAGCTCCTTCATTCGTCGGCACGTACAACCCTGGCTACGAGTACACCGGTGTTGCTGATCCAACTCGAACGACTGCTTAAGAATTGTCAGTTGAGGAAGTAGCACTTCGCGTCCAGGCGATTTTTATGGATGCCCATGAGTTGCCAGCGCGAGTACCTGAGTACTCGGCCGATCGTCCACCGCCTTCTGTAAGTCTTTTGTTTTTACTCAGACTTGTTTGTTCTTCATCAGACTTCTTTGTAATCAACTCGCTAACAACTTGCAATTATATTGCGTAGGAATTGCGCATGAACTATGCGTTAGCACCCCCTCCCGTTGAAGAAAACACATCCGGCTTGTCACAGCCTCCCCCAAGCTCACCTCCCAAAGAGCCTGAAGACACCACCAAAAGAGGGAAGGCCTGATAGAACCCGCTAGGGTTTGTTCCCGACCTTCGATGAGAGTTGGGGGTAATCTCGATTTGGGGGTGGATTCGACGTTGGCTGTCCGACTACAACACCAACCGGGGCTGCGCCTTAGCAACAGGTACACCGTTTCCGTTTGAGGTACTCTTGCCGTGCCAAGAACACCAAAGCTCCTGCTAGAAATCGAGAACACGCAAGAACAAGATGACAAGCAAATAACTCATGGATTGGAAATAATATGAATCTGGAACACAAGTTGGGGTCTTGAATCAAGCAAATCGGGTGGTCAGATTGACACACGCGTTCACTAGGAAGTAGCAGTAGCTAACTTGCATCTAAACAAAACCCAACCCTTCCTTGGCGGCTGGGGCATGTATTTATACATGGGAGGCAGCCAGGAGGCGTGGGGGGTGTAAACCCTAAAATAAAATGGGCCCCTATTGGGCTTAACTGGATACAAGGCTATCAGCCTTTGGCTGGAAGGTCCGAACGTCTCTCTGTAAATTCTGGGCGACTCCGTAGGAATCTGAGGGTGTTTATTGATCCATCTGAAAGTTGACTTCAAGAGCTTTCCATCAAGTACTCATATGCCCCAAACAAACTCCGGAGCTAAGAGTTATGGCCGAAACAAACTGGTGTTGTGTTGCTGTCCGCTTGACTCAAAACGGGAGGAATCACTCCGTTTGCATGGGAGCGCCCCTCATCTCCAAACGTGGAGCTTGCTGACGTTCTGGGTTGTTGTGCCTGCTTCTCCCCTCTTCCTTATGTCCCATGTTCCTAAGAATAAGACATTCATCACCGTAGTTTAGTAGCATCCAATTCTGAGATGGATTTGTGTGAACAGCGAGGAACGACTTTACCTGATAGTTGAGTTGTCGTGCATGGGCTCGAGTCATTGGTCGTTGCTGAACATTAGGCATGGTTGTATCAATGGAATGGATGTCCTCATCAAATACTGTTGATAGTTGAGTTGTCGTGCATGGGCTCGAGTCATTGGTCGTTGCTGAACATTAGGCATGGTTGTATCAATGGAAGGGATGTCCTCATCAAGGCCCTAGCTAGCCTAGAGGTCGAGAGTGAGTACGAGGAGAATTGGTCGACAGGTGAAGACACTCCTTGACCACGGGCTGCTGGTGGAGATGCCAGGCAGGGTGGATCCGTACTGAAACGTCCAAGCACAGAAGAGCTTCAAAGCTCATTTGTGGCTAAGAAGAGAAGAACTATGAGGAAGCGGACTGTGTCAAAGCCACAAGGGCTCCCCGATTCTCCTCTGCTAGAAGCGCATGAGACCTTGGGAGACCCTGCAGAGGATTCAGAGATTCCGATGGGAATTACTCTGAATCAATCGGAAAGACCAGCCGCTTCCCCCACACAGGTAATCTTGAATCTTTGAAAGTAGTCATATATTTTGCTCTTTTCTGCTTTCAGTGATCTGAGTACTCCTTGCATGGCAGTCGAAAAGAAGAATGCCGGAACCAAAAGAAAGGACCTCGGTGCCAAAGAACATCCCTTAGGGTCGACTTCTTTTGGATTTGCAGAACCAGAATCCGAGATGCAGTTCGCCAGGTAAAGAACTGACTTGTTGATACTGAATTCCTCCATTTTGCAGCAATTTTGCCTGATCTGCTGCTTTGTCTTTGTAGTCGGCCACCTTCTCCTCAGCCTACCGAGACACCCGTGATCCCAGAGCGTAGTCCACCTCAGGTCACGCCGTCGGCAGAGAAAGAGGGAGAAAAAGTGCCTAGCCCCCGGAAATCTCCTCCTTCTAGGGAATCATAGCCCAAAGCTGCAGCATCATAAAAAGAGTCAGAGAAAGCCGCTCTGAGTACTTCTGAGCAGGATCCAGAAGGCGCATGGCCAAAGGCCGCAGAAAGTACTCAGATGGCAGGTCACCATGCAGAAGAATTAGATGCAGCTACGGGTCTTGTCAGGGCAACTGCTATTGAAGAAATCATCAGGGAGAAGCAGCCCCAAGAGCCCTCGCCAGAGCCATTCAAGATATACACCGCAACGCCCGGCGCTAGGACAGAGGATGAGAACGCCTTCCTTTTCGACTCTCAAGTCGATCTGGAAGATCTGCAGAAAGCTGAAGCACTGCAGGGACAACTCTCCAAGCTCATAGAGGTTAGTAAAAAGTAGAATTGAATTTACAATTGTACTTATCTTTGCAATTTTGGATCTGTGTTTGATGTTCCACCTTGTTTTCTTTGAAAACAGAGCATTCTCCGCCGGTCTCATCAGAAGACAGAAATGTTGTGGCAGGCAAATGCATGCTTTGCCCATGCTAAGAAGGCAAAGAAGGATCTGGCAAAAGGTCAGGCCTCCTGGGAGGAACAACGGGCCAAGTTGTGCTTGGATCTAGACGTCGCTTATCAAAGGACGAACTTGTACTAGAACCAATACGACGACATTGTTGAGAAGAATCGGTCTCTCAAGCAAACGCTTGCAGGTATGTTGCCGACTTCTTCAATTTATGTTAGCATAAATCATAAGATATAATAATACGATTGTATATGCAGAAAAGGAAAAACAGATAGAAGCCCTTGGGATCAAAGCCAGTGATTCGAAGACCGGCTTCTATCGCGAGCAGGAGAGAGCAAACCAGGCCGTCCATCGTGAACAAGCGTGGCTGGTAGATCCAGAGAAAGAGACCAAGAAGGTCCATGACACAGATGTCCAGCTCGTCCAGGCCATGACTAAGATCCGGAGCCAGGAGGAAGAACTCGCTAGCCTCAGATCAGAGCTTGGAACCCTGAAGGAAGCTGTCGTGCCGCTAGTGGACTTGGTTGCTCGTACATCTGCAGGCGGGCCTTCTCCCCCATTGGTTGACAGTCTCCGAGAAGCTCCTAGGCAGGTTCGCTCTTATTACCCGAAGATAGCCCAGTCTTGCACTAGGCAAGTACTCAGCATCGTCCGATCCTGGTGGCCCGTTTAGAAACTGACTGTAACAGAGGGTAAGGTGAACCCTGCCTGTACCAGAGACATGTTTAATGCATATCTGGAGGAGGAGAAAGGCACAACAGAGAAGATCATTTCCTGCTTAAAGTTCTAGATTCTTTATTGTATAAGAAACCTTTGTAATGAACATGTAATAGATGTAAATACTTACGTCTTGATGACAGTAGTACTGTTAATCTATTTGTATGGCGCGTGATCTCTCTGTGTGGAAACAAAGAGTTGATGGCTTATCTTATGAATGTAGCTTTTGTTAGTTGTGTGAAACAACCCGGCATGATTCACAAGTAGTATGTGTAACTCAGAACTGAGTATCGCGTAAAAAAGTTATCCAAATTCCAAGCTTGAAGACAATGGAATATAGACAATTTATTTATTAGGGCATAAAGCCAACATCAGTACATTGAGAGGACTGACTTTTATTGACACTTTAAAGACTCCTAAACTTTATGTATAAAAACGCCTCAAGTGCTCGATATTCCAAGCATTGGGCACATCTGTTCCATCTTCCCGCTGTAGCAGGTTAGTACCCGGGCCAATTACCCTTGATACTATAAACGGGCCTTCCCAAGGGGAGGATAACTTGTGATGATCTTTTGAACTCTGAATTCCCCGAAGGACCAGATCGCCGATGTTGAACGACCTTGTCGAGGTTGTACTCATCAGATATTTGTCCGGCAGGCACCCCGCTTCGTGCGAAGATTGATCACGGTGACGAACAGAGAGACACGGGATTTTTATACTGGTTCGGGCCCTCGAGATCGAGTAATAACCCTACGTCCAGTTGCTGCTTGTATTATTTCGTCGAGTACAGATTACAATGCGTAACAAGTACCCTCGGGTTGATTGTCTGAGATTGTGGATACTCTCTACGTACAGGACCCCCGCTATTTATATCCAGGGAGACGTGTCATACAAGACAAAACAGACCTAAACCTAGTAGGACTCTAGCTATCTCCGGGCTTTCCTTCTGCGATCTGGCCATCGTGTCTTGTTCGGAGTCTTGATAGTTCAGAGTCGGTAGTCGGTAATCCTCGTGATCGGGCACCCTGGTATTATGGCCTCAACAGTAGCCCCCGAGCTTATCTTGTTCAGAAAAGGTTGACTGTTCAGTAGCCTTCGGGCCTTTTTGCTCTTCGGGTGATTTTTGGATATGTTAATACCTCGTCAATCACTTGTACATGAGAGCCAGAAAAGTTCCCGAACTCTTGAATGTTGAAACCTGCATCTGAATGATAAGGTCAAAGAAAAATATCAGCCATAATAATAGCAAAAAAGAACTGTTCCGTCTTGGAAAGTGAAACGCCCCAGGATTGATGTAACTGCTGCCCAGTGCATTAAAAACCCACTCCGCACGTCTCCCGAAACTTTAGCAGCGCACGCGATACGGCTCTGCTCTGGCTCCTCGATTCTCGTGCGAAGCGTCACACCCCTGGGTCTTTAAATATCAGATCTCCTGGATTGATGCATACTTGAAGCTTCCATCCTAAGCCTTCTTCCTCCACTCGTCATGGGAAAGAAAAGGCTTAGCCGCAAGTTCAAGCTTCCTCGCCTCCTTTTCGGAGACTCCCCTCGCAGCTCCGGCGAACAACCGCCCGACAAGCCGGAGGACCTGCCGGAGACGTCACCACCCACTGCTCCTCCCCAGGCTCCGCTCCTGGCTCTCCCCTGGTACGGGGATGATGGAGTCGAGGTTGAGCCACCAGAGGAGGAGGCTCCGGCGGCGGCGCCGCCGTCTCCCGAGGCTGCTCCGTCAAGCATTGCCACCGGGAAACGCCCTGCGTCTTCCTCCCCAGCCCCGGCATGTCCTGTATCCCTCTCCTCCAACGACGAGCCAGAACAAGGAGGGAGCGGAATCCGGCTGAAGCCAGAGGCAGCGCACGCAGGCGCATCTTCGTCTACAGCTCCGGTGGACACCAGCGGCGACGAGGAACTCGCCCGGCGCCTCTTCGTCTCCCTGAACCGCGACCTGATCGGGATCCCTGGAGACGGAGCGCTCGTGGATCTCGTCAGCGACTCTGAAGAAGAGAACGCGGTAGATGATGATCCACCAGCGAGCACACCATCGCCCTGATCAAATTGGTTGACAATCATCAACCCAAGATCAGGGCGCTTTTGTATTTTGATTTCAGGATAGTTATCAATCCCCTGTGAAATGTTCCCCCTTTTGGATTAATGAAGAAATTTCACTTGATGGATGTAACTTAAATCCCTTGTGCTTGGAAATTTATCTGTGTCAATCTGTTCACGAAATTGCTCATCCAGAAACAAAATTCCCGAACGAAAAATTTCTTCCGACCAGACTAACCATCTTCAGTGTGTTCGGGAAATTTGACCCTGATCAGACATGATCGGGGCATTTCCTTGATTCACACCGATCGTTTGGTCATTTAAAACTGGTAACTTACTAAATAAGCTAACAGCCCTAAATGCATTGAATCGAACCTGCACATTCTTCGAAACGACGCGTGCCATAGAAACAGGAAAGAATCTTTTTGACCCAACAGTCACTGCGGATTGCACGGCTCAAGGGTAGGTTTCTCGGGGTTCGTGCTCCCTGGATGAACCATAAAAGCCCCCAGGCGCGGCCGCCTGGACTCCATTTGGGCCTTCGTCTTCTCCATTCACATCTACAGAACACTTGCCATCTTTTATCAGCTTTCTTCCCTTCATCCCCCTGCTCCTCCAACTCCCTGGGCTAGCCTACGATCGCCATGGCATCCACGCACCAATCTTCATCCGCCACTGAGTCCTCAGGGGACCAGAGCAGCGCCGCCACCGGGCGAGAGCTCCGCAGCGGGGGCACGGTCTGCACCACGGACAAGTATTGGCACAAATCCACCACGACGGCCAAGCAACTGCAGAAACTGGAGGACCTTGGACTGCTCCCCGACACCAGCCTCTTCCCTCGCCGGCATGCCAAAGGTCAGGTGTATCCGACCCCCAACACCCTTGAGATGGTGGCGTTCTTGGAGTTCTTCCATTGTGGATTCGGGGTTTATCCTTCTGACTTCTTCCACAACATATGCGAGCATTACCAGATAGAGCTCGTGCACCTTAAGCCTGGCGCTTTGACGATGCTTAGCGTTTTTGCCTTTCTGTGCGAAGCTTGGTTAGGGATTAAACCTTCGCTGCTGTTGTGGAGATATTTTTACACCCCTGCATACTACAAGAAACAAGTCATGATCGGGTCTATAGGTTTTTCCTTGAGAGATCGGGAGATCTATATCCCCTTTCCAGTTAAGGACAGCTGGAAAGGATATGAGCGTCATTGGTTTTACATCACTCTTCCCACGGCCTTAGTGGCAAAAGGGAAGTATCTCATGCCCTACCTCAAGGAAGAAACCAAAGCCCTACCAAGGATCACCCCAGAGATGCAGAAGCATATTGATCGGGTCCTGGAGCTCCGCAATGCTGGTCTGACGGCGGTTCATGTAGCAGAAATCTTCATTAGATGGAGATTCATTCCGCTTATGACTCACGACCGCTACGCTTGGACATTTAGGGGCGACAACGACCCGAACAGAATGAAACCCGATGGTGAGTATTTGCTTTTCTGTTCGATTGTTTTTCTGAGTTTGTTCGGTCATTTGAGTTCATGACTCTTAACTAGCAGTTGTCCCAGAGATAGAAGTGGCTGCACGCCTAAAGAAGATGTTTGGAGCTGATCCCTCGGATTGGGAGAACGTCCCAGCACCCTACAGCGCTGACAACCCTCCTCCAGAGGTAAACTGTTCTTCAGAAAAAGCTCTTTCTTGCTTAATATTGATATGATGCAACTCTTTTTTCCCGACCAGGCCCCAGCTATTGTTGATGCCCCCGCCCAGAGCGGTGCCATCAATGTTGAGGAGGAGGGAGATCAGCCCGTTGATCAAGGCACTGGGGCCCCGACCAACGAACAACCTGAACCATCACCTGGTTTTGAGAAAGAGGTCCTGAGCAGCGCCAAGGCGATTATCCCCCGAACCCGGAAACGCTCTCGCAGTGTGGAGAGGACAGTTCTGGATTTGGGAGTTCTTGGATCGCCTAGGTCCGCTGATCTGCAGCCCAGTCGTGATCCGCCTCGTCCTGATGCCCAGGTATCGAGCATGATCGTATTCGGGCGTTTATTCGCAGCTTTTGATCGCATAACCAAAGCTAAACGTGATCGGGAGATTTCTCGACAGGAAAATCGTCCGACCAGACAGTCATCAAAAGCTTATTCCTAGTGCCAAGAGATTTAAAGTCAAAATCCCGACGGTCGAGTAAGAGCTCTGACAATCTTTGATTATGCATGAGCACTTTTCTTAAATGTTGTTTTCACTGTATTTGATTATTCGGGAATTCAGGCGACCCGATCCCACAGCCTCTCCTCCTGTCAAACCATCTGCCAAAGAGAAAACTCCCGAGGCAGACTCGACGGCACAACTTGACAGCTCAGAGAAGACCACAGAGATCGTGGGACCCATCCCGACGCCCCTGGGCCCGATCATTAGCGCGCTCTCGACAGCTGAAGAGCAATGGCGTTCGCTAGACGCTCGTGCCTCAGCTGCAGAAGCGTCTGTGATCAGACTGGGAGCCCAGGTGACCGTTCTCCAGTCCGAGAAAGAAGGTACATGTCTTTAATCTCATGCTTCGCTTATTGAGTCTTTATCTTCGAACTTTTGCTTACATGCTGCCTTTGACCCTGTAGCTAACTCCAAGAGCATTGAGGTGCTCGAGAAGAAAAACTCGGATCTGGAAGGGAGGCTGGCTGTTCGGGATAAAGACGTGGCTGATCTGACCGCCCGTCTTGAAGCATCAGAGAAGCGCAGTTCGTCCTTGGACTCCAGGCTGATGGAAGGTGCCTGCGTCGCTGCAACTCACACCATCGGGGCTTTGAAAAGCCACCTCCCTAATCTGGACGTTTCTCTGCTCTCAAAAGGCTTCAAGTGCTCGGCGTCAGAAGCTGAGGTAATGTTTGATAGCCTTACCCCACTGGTGGAACCGTTTGTCAGAAAACTTGATCTCCATCTGAGTGATTCGGAGGAATCACCCTGAACACTGTGCAAAATTCCTGTAATAGGGCAAAACTTTAATGGTTTAGAATGCGATTACATTTTGCGAAACATATGCTTGCATGTTTTTGCGTAAGTCTTTAGAGCTGATCGGTATTTTCATGGATCTTTTTAACTGATAGCTTTGGCACAGCCAAAAAATCCCGTTACCATAAGCTATTTTGGAATTGTTTAGTTGCTGAGACGCGGGCGGCCTTCTGAACTGTGTAATTCCTTGTAGTCATGGTGTTTAGTAATTTTAGCGTAGCTTAGCTTTCTTGAATTAAAAAGCCCATTTCTTGCGTGGTAATAGTACCGTAGTAGCCCCCGGGCTCTTTTACAGTCATGCTGGTATGCTGAAAAAGAGTCTAGAAGTACAAACCGCAAGAAACTTCCCGATCAAATGGGGAGCCCCCGAGCATAGAGCTCGGGACGCATAGAATAGGTCTGAAAAGAAAATTTTCAGCATGGTAGTCCCCGGCTCTTTGTTAGTGTATGCAATATGATAACAAAGAGTAGAAACAGAATAGAAAATAGAAAACCCAGCCCCCGAGCATAAAAGCGAGGGTGAGTAGAGTATATAGAACTTATCTTTTTTTTTGTTGGCGCTGTAGGCGACGCAGATGACGGTTTATATCTGCCAAACCTGATGGTCGGTCTTGAACTGTGCACGATCTTCATTGTTTAGGCGTAGAACCTGCGTAGTTGATCCATATTCCATGTGTTTGGCAGTATGTCCCCATCTATCTCTGCGATCCCGTAGGCTCCTGGTCGGGCGATATCTACTACAATGTACGGCCCTTGCCATGGAGAAGACAATTTAATTTTGTCCTTGGTGCGTTGATCTAGTTTGAGCACCATGTCACCAATGCATAGGCTTCGTTGTCGAACATTAACATCGTAGTATTGCCGCAATTTTTGCTGATACTGGGCTACTCTAAAAGCAGCTGCGTCACGAGCCTCCTCCAGGAGAATTAGCTCATCAGCGCGTCTGTCAGGCTCTTCAGTCTCTGAAAACATTGCCACGCGAGGGGCTTGTAGTCGGATGTCGGATCGTAGAATCGCCTCTGCTCCATACACCAAGAAGAAAGGTGTTTCGCCTGTTGCCCGATTCATAGTGGTCCTCATTGACCAAAGTACTGTAGGGACCTCATGAATCCAGCGCTTGTCGTAAGCTTGCAATCTGTTAAAAATCCTCTTCTTGATGCCCTGGAGCACGATGCCATCGGCACGTTCTACTTGCCCGTTTGTCTTCGGGTGATTTACCGATGACCGATCATGCCTAATCCCGTGGTCATAGCAGAAATCAGAAAACTTTTTACTTTTAAACTGTGTTCCATTATCAGAGATTATCCTGTTCGGGACACCGAATCGTACGACAATGCTCCGTAGGAATTTGACAGCTGCCTCTTTTGTGATTTTCTGAACTGGCTCGGCTTCAACCCATTTTGTAAATGTGTCAATGCCAACGAACAGAAATCTGTATCCCCCGACAGCCCTTGGAAAGGGCCCGAGGATGTCTATACCCCAAGTGGCAAAGGGCCATGACAAGGGTATAGTGTTTAAAGCTTGCGCAGGTTTAGTTTGTTTCCGTGCGAAGAATTGACATGCCTCACACTTTTTTACTAAATCGCTTGCGTCTTGAAGAGCTGTAGGCCAGTAGAAGCTCTGTCGGAATGCTTTCCCTGTTAGATATCGGGGAGAAGCATGTGATCCATAGATTCCTCCGTGAATGTCGTGGAGCAAACTAATGCCCTCGGTCCGTGTGATGCATTTGAGGAGCATTCCATTGCGGGTTAGCTTGTATAATCGCCCGTCAACCAATTGATAGTTCTTGGCTTTACGATGGATTTTCTCCAATGTAGCATCATCGTCCGGAATAGCTTGGTTTGTGAGGTACGCCTGGATTGGATCCATCCAGTTCTCCTCGTTTCCAACTAGAGCGGCGGCTCGGGCCGTACCGACCAACATAGACTCCTTGACGGATTCGTTGGTTGTAGAAACTGATCCCTTGGCGGGTTCAGTTTTTAGGTTTGGTAGTGAAACCAACACAGATGGTTTAGTAAGAACTTCAAGTAACACGTTACCTGGGAGCCGTGTGCGCTCTGCAGCTGCCTTTGCCAGCTTATCCGCGTCGCCATTGAATTCCCTCTTCACGTGCCGTACTTCAAGCCCATCAAATTTGCTTTCCATCCGCCTATATGCTTCCAAGTATTTAGCCATGACCTCGCTCCGCGCACTGTACTCTTTCATGACTTGCTTCGCAGCTAACTCGGAATCCCCTTTCACGAGCAGCCTTCTGACACCAAGAGATGCAGCTATGCGGAGGCCTGTCAATAGCCCTTCATACTCGGCAACATTGTTAGTAGGAGTTGGATCAACAAAATTGATTTGTAAAGCGTACCTAATGATGTCATTGTGTGGTGAAATCAGGACTACCCCAGCCCCCGCGCCTGCTCTGCAAAATGCTCCGTCATAGAACATCATCCAGTGTTCGGGATTTTGGGCAGCTTCTTCGGGTTCGGGGTTAGTCCATTCTGCGATGAAATCTGCCAGAGCCTGCGACTTGATGGCAGTTCTGGGTATGAATTCAACATCGTAAGCCCCCAGCTCCACAGACCATTGCGTGATCCTACCCATGGCATCTCGATTATGTAAAATGTTGCCTAGGGGGTAAGTTGACACAACCCTGATCTTGTGGCTCAGAAAATAATGCTTGAGCTTCCTGGAAGTCATTAGTATAGCATATAATAATTTCTGAATCTGAGGGTACCTTGTTTTAGCATCATGTAGCACCTCGGTTACGAAGTAAATGGGATGTTGTGTTGTAGACTTTTCAGTTGGCCTTTCGACCACCAGAACAGTGCTAACAACAGTTGGTGTCGCAGCTACGTATAACAGCATCTCTTCTTGTGGCTTTGGCGGGACCAGTACGGGCATTTTCCGCAGGTACTGTTTGAACGCCTGGAACGCCTCTTCTGCTTCTGCCGACCACTCAAAACGATCAGTTCTACGTAACAATTTGTAAAACGGCATACCTCGTTCGCCTGACTTGGACACGAATCGACTTAGGGACGCCATCATTCCTGCCAACTTCTGGACTTCGTGGCGGCTGCGTGGAGACTTCATGTCGTCGAGTGCCTTGATCTTGTGCGGATTTGCCTCTATACCTCGTTGGGAAACAAGGTAACCGAGGAGCTTACCCGATGATACACCAAAGGTGCATTTGGCGGGGTTGAGCATCATCCTGTTTTTACGCAAGTTGTTGAATGTTTTGGTTAAATCAGTGATTAAATCACCCTTTAACTTACTTTTCACAACAATGTCATCTATATATGCCTCCACATTACGGCCGATTTGGCCTTCGAGAACAATGTGAACACATTTTTGATAAGTGCAACCTGCGTTTTTCAGACCAAAAGGCATCTTTATATAGCAATAAACACCGAAGGGAGTTACAAATGCAGTTTTCTCCTCATCGTCAATGCACATGCTGATTTGGTGATACCCCGAGTAGGCATCTAGAAAACAAAGCAATTCGCATCCAGAGGTCGAATCTACAATTTGATCTATCCTAGGTAATGGGTACTCATCCTTCGGACAGGCTTTATTCAGATCTGTGTAGTCCACGCACATCCTCCATGTTGCGTTGGGCTTCTTGACCATGACTGGGTTTGCCAGCCACTCCGGGAAAGGAACCTCTCGAACGAAGCCGGCTTTGAGTAGTCGGTTGATTTCTTCGTTAATGGCGTCTCGCTTCTCCGGGGTATATCTCCTTTGCTTCTGCTTGACTGGTCGGACGCCAGTTCGTATGCCAAGCTTGTGCTCGATTACCTCCCTGGGGATCCCGGGCATGTCAGATGTTCCCAAGCGAACACATCTGCGTTTGCCCGGAGGAAAGCAATGAGCTCGAGTTCCTATTTGTCACCCAGGCCAAGGCCCACCTGGGTGGTCTTGGTCGGGTCTGCCTCATCAAGGGTTACCGCCTTCGTGCCTGGCTCGGTGCGCTTGGCCGGTGGCTCGATTGGTGAGGCGTTGGCCGGCGACTCGCCAGCTGCTTGTGACGGCGTTCCCTTGAGTGGGGTCTGGCCCACCACAGTCTGCCTCTCAGCGGCGCGGTCGTCAGCTCCCTGTCTCTCGATGAATCCCTGTTCCCCGATGAGCTCCTGTTCGGGAACTTCTTTCCCTTTGGCCCTTGGTCGGTTCTCAGCTGCTCGGGAGGTTTCAGCCAATGCTCCCTTGGCGGCAGCCTTTGGCTGGTTCTTTGTCTTTTTCTTGGCAGGTTCGGTAGCCTTGGCTGGTTCCTGCTCATCACCCTTGATCATGTCCAGGGTCTTCATGTCGCACTGGACCGCGCCCTTACGATCGCCGCAGACGGTGATCGGCCCCAACGGCCCCGGGACCTTGATCATGGAATATGCAAAGTGAGCGACCGCCATGAATTTCTTCAGGAACGGCCGGCCCAAGATGCAGTTATAGGCCGACGTGATGTCAGCCACCTCGAAGGTGAGGAACTCTGATCGGATGTTTTTGCCCTCCACGAGGGTCACCTGCAGATCGATCCTCCCCAAGGGAAAGGCTTGAATGCCTAGTATGACCCCGTAGAAAGGCTTCTCCACAGGGGACAAGGACCTCCTCGGGATCCCAAGTTCGTCAAAGGCGTTGACAAACAGGAGGTTGAGGGCGCTTCCACTGTCGATCAGGGTTCGCCCGATCTTGCGGGGCCCGATCCATGGCTTGATGCACAGTGGGAGTAGTGGCCCGTCGTAAAGCGTCTCAGGGTGATCCCTTTGATCGAATGTGATCAGGATTTCTGACCACCTCAAGAGATGCTTGCAGGGCTCGGCGCTGTTTATCTGCCTCTCGACCATCTTGAGCTGGGACTTGGAGGTTCGGGTTGAACAGCCACCGAAAATTGTGGCGATCTCCAGATCTTCGGGAAGATCTGGCTCATCATCACAATCCATGTAGTTTGCCGTGCGAGGGTTGTGGGCTGCCTGGTCACGCGGAGCCCCCTGCTGCTGGCTCTCCTCCTCCTGCTTCTGTTTCTTGTACACCATGCAGTCCACAAAGTGATGCTTCGTAGATCGGTGAATCGGGCAGTACATCGGGAGGTTGTCCGGTTTGCCTTGGCGCCTGTACGGGGGTTTGTTGTCCACGGCCATGACTTCGTCACCCTCGGTCTTGCACTTCTTGTTCTTGTGTTTATTCTTCTTCTTGCCTTCCCCGGCTGGCTGGCTTTGTTCGGGCTTTCCGTGAACCCGTGCTCAGGCGTCCGCCATCTTGGCGGTTTCTTCCAGGATCCCGTATAGCTCTGCCACCGTCTTCGGGTTTTTCTTGGCAAGTTCCTCCGCCGTTCGCTCGTCTTTGCAACCTTGATTGAAGGCCACAATTACCCGATCATCCACCATGTCAGGGATGGTGTTACGGGTGTCGCTGAATCTGCGGATGTAGTCCCGGAGGGATTCTCCAGGCTTCTGCACACAGTTGAGCAGATCTCCCTCATGTCCGGGGCGTTTGTAGGTGCCTTGGAAATTGGCTTCAAACGTCTCCCGGAGATGAGCCCACGACTTGATGCTGGCCTCGGGCAGGTTCATGAGCCACGTACGAGCTGATCCCTGCAGAGCAGTTGGCAAGTAGTTGGCTTTGACGTAGTCGTCACCCCCGGTGGCATCGATGATCGTGGAATAGATCTGAATCCACTCGCGGGGGTTGGTTGTTCCGTCATACTTCTCGATGTTAGTAGGACGAAACTTTTCGGGCCACCTGACCTTGCGCAGGGCTGGGGAGTACGCAAGGCATCCCCCCGGACCTGGTCGGGAGTCACGTGGCGGCGAATCTGGATGGGACCGATAGTAACCCTCACGTGCTCGGTAATCTCGATTGTAGTTGAGAGTTTCCCGAGCGTCGCGAGTGCGACGATTGCGTTCGAGCTGTGTCCTCATGTCGCGCCCCTCGTGTGGGCGGTAGTATGGTCGTCCGTTAACAGATCGAGACCGAACCGGTTGTGGTTCACGTGGTCTGTTTGACGGAGCTGGCGGTACGGCAGCGGCGGCTTCGATGCGCTCCTTGGCCTTGTCCGCTGCTTCCCGAGCCTTCTTGGCTATGGTGGCCATCGGAGTCCCTTCGGCCATTGCTTCCATGGTCTCCAAGAGGGTTCGGATCTGCAGATTGTCCTGTTCGACGGCCCGGAAATCGTTGTTGAGATCTCGGGGAGCCAATGAGGATGCAACCTGCTGTGTACGGGTTCTAGCCGTTTGTAGTGTTGGTGCGTTGCTCAAACGTGGAGGAGGCATGGGTCGGCGCGAGCTAGATGACTCGGCAGCGGCCTCGGTCCCGTTTGCGGTTAGCACATGGATGCGGCGGTCTTCGGATTGTTCTGACCCATTGCTAGATCCACTGTAGTCGAGATCCAACTGCGCAGTGCGATCTGCAACGTCTTCGAGAGTTGGCTCCGTGAAGGTGGCGAAAACTTCCCGACCGGCGCATGTGAGATCAGGATCATGGATCCCTGTCATCTTGAGCTCGTAGTCGCCTTGGTGCTCGAACACGAGATCTCCGAAGCGGATCTCCCGTGCAGGCACTAGATGGCGAGCGTAGAGATCGAAAGCGGAAGCAGAACTCCCGATGGCTTCCGACTTGACGGAACTGGGCATGTAGGGCATCGAGGAACTCGACGCGTCGGCGATCCAGACTCCGTTGACGATCGGCATGATCTTTCTTCACGCAAGGGCCCCTACCTGGCGCGCCTCTGTCGAGGTTGTACTCGTCAGATATTTGTCCGGCAGGCACCCCGCTTCGTGCGAAGATTGATCACGGTGACGAACAGAGAGACACGAGATTTTTATACTGGTTCGGGCCCTCGAGATCGAGTAATAACCCTACGTCCAGTTGCTACTTGTATTATTTCGTCGAGTACAGATTACAATGTGTAACAAGTACCCTCGGGTTGATTGTCTGAGATTGTGGATACCCTCTACGTACAGGACCCCCGCTATTTATATCCAGGGAGACGTGCCATACAAGACAAAACAGACCTAAACCTAGTAGGACTCTAGCTATCTCCGGGCTTTCCTTCTGCGATCTGGCCATCGTGTCTTGTTCGGAGTCTTGATAGTTCAGAGTCGCTAGTCGGTAATCCTCGTGATCGGGCACCCTGGTATTATGGCCTCAACAGACCTAGTTGGACATTCTGATCGTGGTACCTCCTTAGATTTTGAAGATACTTTGTTGTTTTGATCAGAGCTGCAAGCCTTGCTTCTTCCACCATGCCGACGTATTCTGCCCCGCTCTGTTCTGCTGCCTTCTCCGAGTAGTTTTGAATTCTTGTAGCCTTGTATTCGATATCCACCAGGAGAACTGCCTCAGAGCCGTAGACCGGAAAGAAGGGCGATTGCCCTGTTCCTCGACTTGGTTAGGTTCGTAGCCCCCAGACCACAGCTGGAAGTTCTTGCACCCACTTGCCACCGTATTTTTTGAGTGGGTCATACAAGCGGGGCTTCAAACCTTGTAGGATCAACCCATTAGCTTGCTCGACTTGTCCATTGGCTCGAGGGTGTGCCACTGATGCGTAGTGGACTTCAATTCCCAGGTTGTCACAGAAATAAAAGAACTCATCCCCAATGAATTGTGAACCTAGGTCAGTGATAATGCGATTCGGGACACCGAAGTGCTGAGCAATGTCTTGAATGAACTCGGCCGCCTTTGGTGCTATTGCTTTGACCAGCGGCTTCACTTCAATCCACTTTGTAAACTTGTCAATTGCCACGAAGAGATATTCGAATCCTCATGGCGCTTTCTTGAGCGGTCCGACCATATCCAGCCCCCAGCATGCGAAAGGCCAAGAGGGTGGTATGGTGTTGTGAGTGGCATTGCATCTCTTGCTGTGATCCCTCCGTGTTTCTGGCATTGCTGGCATCATCGAATGAATTCCTTTGTGTCCTCATACATTGTGGGCCAGTAGAATCCACTCTGCCAGATCTTTGACCTTGTCCTGAACGCCCCGTAGTGACCTCCATATGGAGCTCCATGGCACTGCTCGATGATCTTTCTTGCCTCATTTGTTGGTACACATCGCCTGAGCATGCCATCTGAACATACCCTGTATAGGTATGGTTCATCCTATAAATGGAGTCTACTCTCGTAGATAAGCCTTCTCTTGTTCTTCCCTGGTGGTACATATCCTGCAACCATAAAGTTCACAATATTTGCATACCAGGGGTCGGAGGCAGTCACCTTGAGTAGGGTGTTGTCGCGCAGGAAGTCATTTATCGGTAGGTCCTGCATGTCAGTAAACTGCATACTCGACAAATGATCTGCTACTGAATTCTCTACTCCCTTTTTATCTTTAATTTCGAAGTCAAATTCTTGGAGTATGAGAATCTAGCGGATAAGGCGTGGTTTAGCATCTTTCTTGGTAAGCAGATATTTTAAGGTAGCATGATCGGTGTAGACAATCACCTTAGCTCCTACCAAGTAAGATCTAAACTTGTCTATAGCAAAAACTACTGCCAAGAGCTCTTTTTCAGTGGTAGCATAGTTAAGTTGAGCTCCTGTCAAAGTTTTACTAGCATATGAGATAGCATGATGGTTCTTATTTTTGGTTTGTCCAAGGACAGCACCAACTGCATAGTCACTAGCATCACACATAATCTCGAAAGGTAGCATCCAGTCAGGGGATTGAATGACTGGCGCTGAGATGAGAGCATTCTTTAGGATGGTAAAGGCATGCAAACACTCATCATCAAAATTGAAGGGTACATCCTTAGCTAAAAGGCTAGTGAGGGGCCTAGCTATCTGAGAGAAATCTTTAATGAAGCGCCGGTAAAACCCTGCATGACCTAAAAAGCTACGGATCCCCTTGACATTGGTAGGAGGTGGAAGCCTTTCTATGACTTCAATTTTCGCTCTATCCACCTCTATCCCTCTTTCGGACACTAGGTGTCCTAACAATATACCCTCTCGGACCATGAAATGGCACTTTTTCCAGTTTAGCACCAGGTCCTGGTCTCGGCATCTTTGTAGCACCTTATCTAGATTCTGCATACAATGATCAAAAGTCTTTCCATAGACGAAAAAATCATCCATGAAAACTTCCATGATCTCCTCAATCATGTCTGAGAAAATAGACATCATGCACCTTTGGAACGATGCTGGCGTATTGCATAACCCAAATGACATCTTGCGGTATGCATATGTCCCATAAGGGCAAGTGAAGGTGGTCTTTTCTTGATCATCGGGGTGGATGGGAATCTGATGATAGCCAGAATACCCATCAAGAAAACAGAAGAAGGAGTGGCTCGCGAGTCTCTCCAACATCTCATCGATGAAAGGGAGCGGGAAGTGATCCTTCTTTATCGCCTTGTTGAGTCGGCGGTAATCAATGCACATCCACCACCTAGAAACGGTACGCTGAGGAATCAGCTCATTTTTCTCGTTACTTACGACGGTCATACCTCCCTTCTTGGGTACCACTTGAACAGGGCTGACCCATTCACTGCGAGGGACGGGATAGATGATCCCGGCGTGCAGAAGTTTTAGGACTTCCTTCTTCACAACTTCCCTCATCGCATTGTTTAGCCTACGCTGAGGCTCCCTAGATGGTGTAGACGCTGGGCCTATGGGAATGCGATGGGTACAGAGCGCACGGCTTACTCCCTTCAAGTCCTTGAGGGAGTACTCAAATGCCGAACGGTGTTTCTCGAGCACCCTTATGAGTCTATCACTCTCGTCCTGCGATAGCTTGTCACTAATGATAACAGGGGAATCCATGTCCTCATTTAGGAAGACATAGCGAAGGCCAGCGGGCAAGGGTTTTAGCTCTATGTGTGACTTGGGTGGCTCCTCATTTTTGAGTGGCTCAGAAGCGTCATCCTCTTCCTCAATAAAGTCGTGAACATGCTCTTCGAGGAATGACTCAAATGGGTCACTACGTTGAAGGGATTTCACTTCCTGAGCTGGGTTTGGCTCTATCGTAAGTTCGACTATAGAATTCTTGACCCTAGCTAAAGGAATGGTGAGGATATTTCTTCCTACTTTGGCTAGGAGATTTCCTTCCGAGGTTACATCCTGTAGGAGGCCCTCGATAGGATGTCCTATCATGAGGTCAAAATTCGATGTCTCAAAAACATAAAAGTCCAGAGCCATCTCAATCCTGTTTTGCTTGAAGAGAAAATCTCGTGCTAAACCGAGACCCTCGAGAATACGGCCTGAGGGTGTTCTAAGGAGTTTTGATGTCGGGGCCAGTTTCTTATGACGTCCAAGGATATACGCGAAGGAACTGGACATGATATTGGCCCCAATGGTCGGGTTATAAAAGATGTCTACGGCCACCTTGCTAACGAAACCTCGAATGGTCTGTGAAGGTGAGTCAATCCGAATGACCTTGGAAGAAAACTCAGCCTCATTTGACCATTTCAAGTTTAGGATGGAAATAAGCTCCCTCACGGTTTCGTTCAGGAATTCTGTCTCCATGTAAATGGAGGGGGTCTCTGCCGTAGGCCTTTTTTGTGTTGTGTAATTCGAGGTATTCCCAAAATCTTCAAAAAGATCTTCCTTGAAATCAAAAGGTAATCTGAGAGGTTGAGTTTCCTCTACCTCAACGGATGGGGTCTCAGGAGCTGGACTGGGCAAGTTTATGGGTTCTTCCCGGAGATCTTCTTGCTCAGTTTCGTTCGCGTCAGCAGGAGAGTTTTCTCGGATGGCTGCTAGGACTTTTTTTGCTCTAGCCTGGGTTATGTGTAGGAATGAGCCTCCGGCTGCTATGTCTATATACCGGGCATCTTCACTATTCAACGCAGACCGAAAATACTGCATGAGCATATAGTCTGGAAAGCCTAGATCTGTTCCGATTAGACATGAGTCCTGAGACCGAGCCCATGCTTTCGCGATCGTTTCCTTCTCTGGTTGTTGGAAGTTAATGATCTCCTTCCGAAGTGCACAGATCCGACGAACGGGGAAGTATTCAAGACAAAACTTGTCCCGTAACTTTTCCCATTCACCGTTCGTTAGCCCAACGATATGGTCATACCACTTCCTCGCTCTCTCTTTGAGAGAAAATGGGAAGAGCTTCCATCTAATCGTGGCCTGAGTCATGCCTGATATAACCAGACACGAATAGAGCAACTCAAACTCATGCAAGTGACGGTATGGGTTTTCACCATCACCTCCCGAGAAGGATATGTCCTGGACCATAGCTATGAAGGTAGGGCGAAGTTCATAGCTATCAGTTAAAATAGGATTTGACGAGAGGTGCGGTTCCAATAATTCGCCCTTTGGAGCAGAGAACTCATGAATTTGAGTGGAATCCATGGTTGAAATAAAAAATAAAAGAAATAAATAAATAAGAAAAAGATAAACGAGCAACCATAGTTCTTAGACAACAGCTACCGTTCCCCGGCAATGGCGCCAGAAAGCTTGTTGACACCAGCGGTGGCAAATAGAAAGTCCACAAGCGCACGTCTATCGTAGCAGTTTTCACCCGTGAGTAAACCAGGTATCGAATCCATGGGGAACGTAAAGGCACTGTCTAATCACTAAAGTTGACCAGATCAATCGAGTGTATATAAAGGTTGGGTAGAGAGGATAACTTAGCACTAAGGCTGTGAATATAGCGAAGGAAATTCTCCTATGCTTGCTTTGGGCACCGGGGTATCCTAGACCTCTAGAAAATTGTCCGCAAACAGCTCTACATCGTACCTGAACGTGGAGGATTACAAAGGACGGATAGGGCTGTCACCACCTGCCGCCTACCTCTTCTAATCCGTGGGGCTACGAGGCAAATGAGAGCAGATATACACCTAAGCACCACGCCTAAGATAATATCAGCTATCCTAACCTTGATCAGAGATTAGAATACCTTACAAATAAAGCAAGAACCCACAAGCACAATAGAGAACTCAGCTTTCTATAACTCAGACTTAAGTACTAGTGGAATCCTGGATACTTACTGAGTAGCTTGCATCCGTCGAGGTACAGGTGGAGGGTCGCCGACACGCCAGGACTCCTGTAGACTCTCCCTCACTCTCTCATTATTTCTACTCTAGATATGAGGAGGGCTTCACCTTGGATCTTCAATTCAGCTCGAGATGATGAGCCCTGCCCCGAGTCCCTCTATTTATAGCTTGGAGAGGCGATGCGTCGAACGGCGGCCGATAAAGAGGTGGGCCCAGGTCGGCCGACCTAGGAGGGTCGGCCGATCGTGGGATTCACCGACCTTGGTGATGCACGGCACGGATGGCTTCCTGGAGGTGGTTGACAGTTGAGTCAAGGCGATGGCAGTTTGGACGCGCGGCCAGGTCGACCGACCTAGCCAAGTCGGCCGACCCGAGGTTGTGGTCCCTCGGCCCCACTTTGCCAGGGACACTTCCTTGTGGGCCCCATGGTCGGTTCCTAGTGGGTACTCGCGCTGTTGTGTAAATTAAGTAAGGGATGTGGGCCCATGGATCCATGTGCTTGCCACGAGGCTCAATCCCTTCTCTTTCCTTCCACCGACTTGATCTCAACATTTCTAATCTTCCCTGAGTGTGCTTCTGTCAGTGGGCCAAAGCTGGACTGAGTTGGGCCTAGACCCAGGTTGGCTGACCTGGTTGGGTCGGGCTACCTGGCCCTGGGCCCACTTTGGTCTTTCTTCTGCCACTTTATCCCTGTAAGCACATATGCACCAAAACTCGTGGAATTCATTAGTAAATAACCCTATGTCTATTTATTTTATCATTCTTTTGTGTCCTTGTTGGCAATAATATTTTATCGTTAAGAGCCGCCAACAGTGGATACGGCTCAGGTTCGAGTATCATCCGGGTATTTTTTTTGTATTTCTAGATTAATAATTAATTAAGTTTAAGGTTTACTTTATTTACTTGTAGCCTCCTCGCTGTGATAGGTGTCTTAGTACTTGCAAAGCTAAGATAGTATTGACGGTCCAAGATCCATGGGAGTCTTCATGGGTTGTAGGCTCGCTAGGAAATTGGGCTGGCAACTATGACAGATACAAGGAAGAGGCGTACAACTTAAGAAAACTAGTCGGCTACAAGGAAACAACCCGGCCTACTCATGTTAGGACTCTGTGTATGGTACCCGACTAGGAGTCTGTATTTCTTGCCTTGTAGACCCTATCTCCTAAGTATATAAGGTGAGGCAGGGACCCCTTGTAAAATCATAACCATCAATACGAAGCGATCCACCATACAGGACGTAGGGTATGACTAATAGGATTGCCTATAATTTTTCATTTCATCCCACTATTGGGATATGTTGATCATATCAAGCATGGTATGCATCAAAAGTATGAAAAATTATGTCAAATGCAACATTTTGTATGGGAAGATGTATAATACAATCCAAGAGAAGTTTTTATTCATAAGCTCATATGCCATATCCGTTGTTGTCATCTTGTGTTACCCCATATGATACAAACTCGTACGGATATCTCTACAATTTGGTAAGATACGAGTCAAATTAGGACATAATCAAATATCCTTAATAACTCTAGTACCCATAGGGAGCATGATAGTGGCGCGACCAGACCAAACTATCATCACATGCACATTGCATGGAGCGATTGTCAAAACATTTTCTTCTATTTTTGAAGGAATTGAGAATATTTTGTTTCCCTAATTATAGAGATTGTGGTGCAAATCCCACAAGGCATTTTTTTTCAATTGGAATAATTCCCATACATACTATATAGGACAAGAATGTAACAAATTCTTATCTACTATACAGAAGTACAGCATTGAATATTCAACACAGAGGTATGATATTCCAACGCATATGGGCTTGTATGACTTAAACTCATGAGGTTCATACCAAGTTTGTAGAACTCAAAGTCATCAACAAGATTTGTACAACTCCAATCATAGGATGTTGCACACATTACATATCATCAAATGGAACATCAATTACTGCTTCAAACACTGAGATTATGCTCTCCGGCCCCCTCCCTATCCTCTCCGATCAGCGGTAGGGGTCCTCGGCGGCGGCTAGGCGACCTCCCCATCCCGTCCAGCCGCGGGACGCAAGCGCGGCCGCCGTTGCCGTCACAGGACGCGGGCGTGGGTGCCATTGCCAGCGCGGGACCTGGGCCTGCCGCCCTGCG
>CM014271.1:51760421-51784791 GCA_004135705.1 Alloteropsis semialata
ACAAACAAAGAAACCAATAAAATCTACCAGCTGACACATGCACATGTCCCCTGACGCATGCAGTATTTGTCAGATCTGACCCATGCATGCATGCAAGCAAATCCACCCTAGTTCATTCCGTTTTTTCGCGATAATTTTTCATTAAAACATCAAACTGAAAAACGATTTTCACCACTAGATTACTGACATTTTTGTGCACGATTTGAGATCCATTGTGAATATTTGTTTTGAATTTTTAAATTCATAAATTTACACTTTTTGGATGAAATTTTTATTATTCACTAGGAAGATTCTTTAGGCATAGAAAAAATAGAACGTGAGCATATAAATATTGACAAGCTCTAAATCTTCTCTGAAATGTGAAATTTTTATTTGACATGTCCTTGTGACCTGGTTCAATGAGATGGTGATCATAATAGATAGTGTTGTTGCGCATAAAAATCACACTTGTTATGTATGTATGCGATTCAATGACATAATCATGAAAATGTTAAGTTATTTTCTTGACATTTAAAATTTGAATCGATCATTGTGTGATACACTATTGAGTGGTGATGGCACCACCTCGCATCAAAAGTCATAGAAAGCATGGGTGGCATTCATATATCTGCAAACCATGGTTTTGCCATGCATAGTAACCATCACAGACAAGCATATAAACTGACATGCAAGTCAAATATCATCCAATACGACAAATATCTACTTAACCAATACTCACACGTCTCCATAAACATGTTCTTAAGTTACCAAAGAATAACTTTATACATCTTCATTCCACTAGTCATAAAACAATATACCATGTTCAGTCCACACCGTTTACACATTTTTGACCCAAAAAAGGCGATAGTGCTTAAAATCATAGAAAGTGTGGAAAACGTTCGGTATACAAACTTGCAAGCATTTACAAATCCATAAGTAATAATCTAAGAAGGAAATTATAAAAGAGATTCATAGTCTAAGGAAGCCTCCATATGAGCCAAGGTCCCAGTCACTCGTCAGATCCTCCTTGGCCACCCCACCTCGCAATAGAAGGCAAAAAAAAAAAGAATTAGGATAGTCGTAGAACAGGTTGTGCAAATATACAAGTTTCTCTGAAACCTGTACAAGATAACTATTTATACTATTCATTAGGCCTAGCTGAAGGCTCAAAATTTCAGAACCTACACAAGCATAAAAATTATAACATGTGGCATATAAATCGCATATACAAGTTTCAACGCTACTCCATGCACATCACTAACACAGAACCAATCATGTTGCTTGTGTAGAAAGTATGCTATGTTGGCATATAAAATATTCCTTTTCCCATAACCATCAGTGGATTTGGGAGGTTATGCACCAGGAACTGACCTTTAGAGCTCCGGCGCACAGCAGAGTTGCTCACCGGCACCACCACACCACGCTAGGATAGCCCAACCATCTTCTCATCGTGCATGATCCATGGCTGCTCCCGACCAACCCCTAGCGACCAGAACAGGCAGTGGTGCCTTGTAGCAAAAGGGCATAAAAACCAGTGTGGATAGTCATATAAATCTGAGAGGAAAATCACCTAAACAAATATATGGTTGCAATCACACATATATATGACCTATACTAGAAAACCTCAGTCCATGTGGAAAAAGTAGAATGTATGCAAACAATTAAGTAGTAACTGCAGCCTGGGATTATCTATGCTTAAAAACAATAGTGGAAGAAAATCAGGCCTTATTGTTTCATGGAAGGGTCAACAAACAAAAATTATGCATTTCTACACATGGACAAGCATTTCAAGGGAATTTTATCTGATTTGTGACTGCATCTATATTCGCAAAACACTTCTAATCTCACACTGTACAGAAAAATTGCAATTTTTTAAGCACAAAGCAACTAGCAGCTCCGTGTAGAAAGGTCTCTATAACAGCCATACAAGATGGAAGGGGGGCACGAACACTCAAAAGCAGATTTTGAGCACGCCAGCAGTACATGCATAGGAAGCCAAAGCAAGGCAAACACCAAATTGGTTGTCATATTCTCACACAGATCTAAAAGCTTTCATTTTTATGCAACAAAGGTACACTTTTTATACAATATCAAAGATGTAGTTACGTGAACCACCATTCATAATCAGTATCAAGCAGATTTCATTTGGAGGGCAGGCAGCAAGTATCTACGCTCCAAAAACCACATATATATGATGCAAAAAAGAGAGGAATAGTTGCTCCTGCTCGTGCTTGCTACTGCAGTTCCTATTGCAGGCATAAGAAATAGGGAGAAAGGAATAGAAACGAATCAAAGGCATCTACACATTCTCTTGAGGGCATGCAAAGAAAACCGAAATCACATTTTTATGCTACAAACAACCTGAAATCTCCGCTTGTGCTTCAGTAGCCTGCTAGATTGTTCCCTGGGCCTCTCTGCAAACAAGCAGCAGCAATAAGGTATACATGACTACATAAGCATCAGATCTTCAACTACAATTTCTATGCATCAAAATCAAAACTTTGATTTATATGCTCCTCTGTTCTTTGAATTCACAAGGAAAGAAGCATTTTTGGTACCTGTGTGGTGTTCGCGAAGACACCGAATTCAGTGGCAGCGAGCCTTCGTGACTGCATCAAAATCAAAATGCATAAAAACACTAGCCCGGAAGCACACATTTCATGGAAGCACCAAACTTTGAAGCTTTTGGTGCTGTACTCATGTGTGCTAATACCAGAAACACAGGAAGCTAATGCATGTCATAGAAAGATAGAAGTATCGCACAATCTCCATATTTGCCTAGAAAAAATGGTTTTCTCTACAAGACATCAATGCTAGAGTAAGGTTCATGCATCAGACCACACGCAAAGGCTAAAACCATGAAAAACTAGTGATTTTCCCCCACCACAAGTTCCAAACCGGAGCTACGTGATTCTATGACACCAAAGTTTTGATTTTTTTTTTTTAGGAATTATGGGAAGGCATAGCTGCTCCCGATGAAAAAAAAAGACAATTGCACACGAGAGTTTACACAGAGAAAAGAAAGCCACCATGAATCCAAGACACAGAGAGGACAGTAAGAGGAAGTCGCCAACCTTGAGAAGAGAGCTCGTCACCGCAAGGAGCTGCTCCACCTACTCAAATCCGGTGGGTGAAGGGAGCCCCGGACGGTCTGCTGGCCTCTCCAACCAGCCACACGCCGCCGGTGCACACACTTGAAAATCTGAAGAAAGAAAGAATGAAACCAAATCAATTTGAGAACAAAACTCTTGAAAATCTGAAGAAAGAAAGAACGAAACCAAATCAATTTGAGAACGGAACTCAGAGCAAGAAGCAAATGAAAATTACGGAGGAGCTCCCGGCCGCCAGCGGTGAAGGAAGGGCTCGCCCATCCGCGCCGCCCAGATGGGGGACGGGGATGCCGCCACCGCTCATCGCGAGGAAGTCGCGACCGCCCTCTCCTTGCCTCGTAGCTCCACCACCGGTTGGCTCAGAACGGCAACCACGCCCCACCTCCGCCATGGATGCTCCAGCCGCCCTCGTCGGCGCTGGTGAAGGAGAGCGAAGGGGCCCATCGCCGGAGGGGAGGGGCCAGCCGCGCGCCAGGCTCCCCGTCCACGTGCACCTGGCTCCTCGTCCGCAGGGCCCCAGCCAGGCTACTGCGCACCCCAGGGCCTCCGCGCGAGCGCTGTCGCGGCTCCGCGCGGGTGCTACCGCTCCGGGCCTAGCAGCCGCCGCCGCGGCTCCGTGGGGGCGCTGCCTCACCGGGGGCGGCCGCCTAGGGGTCCGCCATGGGCCCTCCATGCTCGTCCCGCCGGGGCCGTGCTCGCGCGGGGCCGGGCCGTCCTGTAGATCTGAGCAGGGAGGGAAGGAGAGGGGGCGTCGGCGAGGCTCGCGCGCGGCCTCGCGAGGAAGGCGCCGCCCCGTGCTTGCGAGCGCCCAGGCCAGGTGAGGAGGGGCCGCTGCCGACGGGCCGCAAGGCCACGCCAGGAGAATAGGGGTCGCTGCTCCAGGCCGGCATCCGGTCCTGCGTTGCCCGCCAGGCCTCCATCGCCGGGTGCTGGGGGGAAGGGGGCCGCGGCTACCATGGGCCGTGCGTGCCTGACGCCTTCCCCCGCCGGGAGCCGCCCCCGTGCTCGTCCCGCAGAGGAGGGGGACGGGCAGCTGCCGCCGCGCAAGGACGAGCAGCACCCACCGCGGCATCGCGACCGGCCACCGCAGTCCGCGCCACCTATCCTGCTGCAGCCGAGTCTGGGAGGGAGCTTGCCGCGGTGGGGTGGCAGCCTGCCGGGGAGGGCTCGACGCCGTGCGGCCGCGCCGGCGCCGCCTGGCGGTCGCGCCGAGGAGGAGGGCCGGCCGGATCTGGGCATCGCTGTCAGAAAGGAACCGGAGAGGAGAGAGAAAGAAAAGAGATAAATGTGAGAGAGGAGTGACGGGTGGGGGGCCTGAGGCTGTCCGCACCGGTTTCCGTTAGCCCGTCCTTCAGGACGGGGACAGCCGAAAAAAGCCCGCAGCGGCGTCCTGGGTGCCATACGCTAAAGAAGCGTATGGCTTCTCATCCGGCGAATCGAGCGGACTCCAGGATCTCCGCTACCAAGCGCCGGCCCCACCTCGCCGAGAGAGCAGGCAGCGCCAGCACGCGCGGGAGAGCAGGCAGCGCCAGCATGCGCGGGCCCCACGTTTTTCAACTAACTAAAAAATGTTATAACTCACAAACCAAAAAACCAAATTAAATTTCGATTGCACCATTAAATTCGTTGCAATAAATCCTTCAAAACAAGATCTCAGATGGATATATTTTGATAAAATTCATAAAGAAAAGAAAAAAAAGGTGAGGAGAGAGATGATATGGTAGTTGGGATGGATGAATAAAATATAGTAGAGTTGGGATAGAGTATGTGATTTTGAGTATGACGGGTGCGGGAGAAGTTGGTTTAGAGTACGGAATCTCGATGACCAGGACAGGATATTCCTTTTAGAGGATGCATTTAGGGGACGACCAGTGCGGACCGCTGAATTGAAATGTGAAACCGCCGGCCAGTGGTGGACCCAATGGAGCACGTGGCGGGGTGCGGGTCCAGGGCACACGGCGAATGAGCGAGGTAGCAAGCTCGTGCCGTCGGACCGGCCAGCCTTGGAAGCCTAATGATCTATATATAATATCTCTATATATGTGTGTGCCATCGATGACTAACTCTGTAAGTCCAAGAATACTTGGTAATTGCTTCTTTTGTGAGGATGAATAAGACGCTCATTCACTCATCATGCTAATGAACAAAATCAGAAAAATGTGGGGTGAAATGAATAGGAAGTTTGGTTGAGTAAATAAATTGTGTACTCACCTAAGCTATTCTAGATTTTCTGTGATATGCTTGCTGGTGTAATTTTTCGACTAGCAAAATGTCCTCTAATGCAAATCTTGTAAGTAGAAAAGTTGTTCCAAATTGGCTACTTTAGCTACTATCAATATGTCGAAAATTTTGGCCCAGCCAATTAAGAGTTATGACTATTTTACCATTATGTTAATTTCTGTGCAAGTCTGAACAGATCTGAGTGTGGCTGAAATTGGCCCTGTTTAGAAGTGTTTCCTCTAAAATGCATGAATACAAAAGTTTTTTCCAATTTGATTATCTATACACTGCAAAAATTTCAGGTCAATTGGCCTAGCAGAAAAGGAGATACAGTATTTTTACTACCTTTTTGTCTGCTGTATAATTCCTGGATGCACCAGTTTTTGCCAATAAGGATTTGGATGACTTTTAGTCAAATTTAGCTCTGGAACACGATATCAAAGTTGTAGAGAAATATGTCCTAGACATTCTGATAAAATTTGATGATTTTTAGATTGCTCAATTCCGAGTTATGAATTTTTGAAGTTCATTCCAGAAATCTGCCTAATGGGTTTGGTAAAAGTATGACTAAACTTGTCCTAGTTGTTGTTCCTTTCAGATGGCAGGACGTAGCAACCGCATGATGCACATTGATGACCAGGGGCACTACCACTCCACCTGCCTCCGTTTGGGGGTTTTTCCGTGCTCTTTTGGGAAACAGTGCAGCAATGCGGTTACACCGAGCCGCTGCACTACGTCGGGGTGCATCGCCTCGAGTGGAACGTGATGCAATTTGACTTCACGGTCACCATCTCGAGCCCTTCCATAGTTACACAAGAAGACTTGGTAGTGACTACACGGGCACACGCTTTCTTGTCGGGTTGTGAGCTAGTTGCACAGCATGCCTTGGGACTATTTGGGGAGCAACATCAAATGCAGCTCCATCACTCTCCTGCAGCCTTGTTTCCATCTTGGGCTGGGAGCGCAATATTATGGAGGGATAGTAGAGCTCGAGTTCAGGATCCTCCCATGATAGCTTTAATTGACTATGTGATGGTATCTGCCGATCTTATAGAAATGCTCACAAACTAGAACAGCTCAGTGGCAGCCTCAGCTCAGGCTCTTGCCTATCAGGTGAGGGGCTTGGATCACCAAGTCACCAACCTCACCGATGCCCTGTTTGAGCAGCACGAGTTAGTGGCACATTTGGAGGATGATCTACATGATGCTAATGAGCTGATTGAGGAGTTGCAGCAGCCTCCACCTCCCGAGCCTATGGTCCCAGAGTTGCCTGAGCAGGGTGCGTCAGGTATGGACACCGCTTCCGGGTAGTTGGCTGACCCCATCATTCCTGCCATGTCAAATGATGAGGGCTCAGTGAACTAGGCACCACCACCACCACCTCCAACTCCTAGTGGTGGAAGGAATGGGTCGGATGATGATGAAGATCCGGAAATGCTCTATCCAGTTGACTCCTCTTATATGGTGTTTGTAGGAAAATGACTCTTTTGTATCTATGAATGTAATCCTTGAACTTATGATAGACTTTTGATCTGCTGGAAGGATGATGTAAATTATTTCATGGATCTTATAATATATGCCACTAGTATGGAAGAATAATCTATGTGTATATGTTGTTTTCAGCTTTGCTGCAGCAATCATGTCCTCAGTTTTACTTCTGGTTAATGATGTTTTTCGTATGAGGCATGAATACCAAACTTGTGCACCATTTTATGATCTAGCTTGTGTCAAAAATTCAACTCCATTGGAGCAGAGAAACAGAAGTTATGATAGAAATACCATGACTCAGCTTACTGAAAATTCCAGCAGATAGACAGATAGGAAATTGAAAATTTCATATTCTTGCCAGACGAACCAGCCTTTCAACTGACTACAAAAGATTTATAGAAATATATAAGCTCTCTGCTGGCAAACGATGAGAATTTTTGGGTTAACAGAACTGCAGATATGAATTTTTAAACTAACTGCTAAAACTGTTAACACACCAGTTTTGATTTTTGCGATGTACCCAATCGTTGCTAGCTCCCTTAGAACCTTTTAGTAAGTTAAGGATGCGATTACCAATGTAATGGCTGCTGGTTTATACTAACACTATAAAGGCAATTGTTATGGTTGTTAGTAATATTATCGTCCTCATGTTGTGTAGTTCCATGGAAAACATGACTAGTGGGGTATTATGATATGTGTGCAGATGTCGGAGGATTCAGGGCGTAACGCTAATGCTCCACCTCTGCCCCCTCTACCCGCTAGCCTCAGTGAGGTGCTGGCAGCACAGACTGAGCTACTTCTGACGCTTGGTCGAGGGACAGATAAATCAAAATCATAATGGCGGATGCCAGAATCACCCTCAAGAAGCAACTTACTCGGATTTTTCGAGTACTCAGCCGCCGTTGTTTCGTAAGATTGAAGATCCTCTGGATGTTGATGCTTGGCTCAGTATAATTGAGTCCAAGTTCTCCCTATTGGTGTCTCCTTGCTCGAATGCCAACAAGGCCCGCTTTGCTGCTCAGCAATTACGTGTTCTGCACATCTGTGGTGGGACACATACAATGGCATGCTCCCTTCCGATCATATATTTTGTTACTTGGGATGAATTCAAAAAGGCTTTTCATGCTCACCATATTCCTGCTTGTCTTATGGACCGCAAATTGAATGAATTTCTGGCTCTTACCTAGGGAAACCGCAATGTGCTGCAATATGCTCAGACTTTCAATCAGCTGGCCCAGTATGCGGGATATCATGTTGACACCGATGCTAAGAAGCAAGATTGCTTTAGCTAGGGCCTTAGCTCAAAGCTACGGGATCAGCTTTCTCTTATCAAGGCGGAAAGTTATAATGATTTGGTAAACATGGCTATTACCAAAGAGGATAATATTAATGCTCACCGAGCTGAGAAGAAGAGGAAGGCCCCTGTTGGCCAGTCTAGCTCTTCACCGCCCAAGTTCCGCTTGGTGCAGAAGAATCCTTCTTAGACTCATCGGCCCTCCCCTCAGCAAGGGTCATGGATTATCAGGCCTCCTCAGCAGCAGAATCAAGGTTACTGAGCTCCAGCTCAGGGACAGCAGCAGGCTCGTCCCAACAGTGCTCCTTGTTATAACTGCGGAAGACCATGCCACTTTGCTAGAGATTGCAAGATTCCCAAGCAAGGTGAGAATAATGCTCAAAGGCAAGCAAATAATAAAGGCAAGAAACAAGTGGCCCTTGTCAGGCAGGGCAGGCTGAATTTCACTATCATGGAGGAACTCCCTGTTGGTGCTCCAGTGATGTCGGGTATTTTCTCTATCCGCAATATGCCTACATATGTTTTATTTGATTATGGAGCATCACATAGTTTTATGAGCAATAGACTTATGGCCAAACACAATTTTACTTTTGTGCATACCACTCAACAATATGTCATATCTACTCCTGGTGGTAGAATAGGATCTCATCAAATTGTGAGAAATGCACCTCTCAAGTTGGGTAGTAAAGTATATGAGACTAATTTCATTCTCTTGGAGAATCAAGGGATAGTGTAACAGTCCAAAAATTTAAAAGCGTTGTCAAGCTTAATCCTTGTCATGACCACATCATAACCACATGCCCTGATAAATTTTTAGGTACAAAAATAAGCATGAAATAACATTTTTTCTATTGATGTGCTTTCTGTGTGGTTTAATTGCAATTAATCTCAAATAAATGCAATTAAAGTAAATAAATTATTCCATTGAGGTAATTAGTAGAAAAACGTGTCAAGGATGTCAAACAACTCAAATCTGAATGTTAAACACTTTTACTTAAGTAAATTATTCTATAATTGCATTGTGAGGTTGAAAGCTTCAAAATTTTCTAAGTATTGAAAGCTGAAATCTTGTCCAAAGTGCCTATGTTTGACCACATTTTAAAATTAGTGAAACAAAATGAATATCTGGTCATAATAGCAAAATGGAATCTACAAAGTATCTCCTTTCTAATGGTGTTTTACTCGCTTTCCAATTCTGGGTCTAACTGGTTCGAAATCATGGTCGATTTCTCGTCAAACTGCAATTCAATGGGAAATTCAGAAAAATTCAGAAAAGTTCCTATTTTTTTCCCAAACTTTGCTCAGCTATATCTCTTAACCTATTGAGAATTACAAGATGCTGATGTAACGAAAGTTGAAGCTGGTTCTGTCCTCTACAACTTTGATTATTTGAGCTCGGCCAGAATCTCGATGGTTTTGGAGTTATGTGCAGTCAATCCTTGGTCGTTTTTGGCATTTCAAAATAATCTGGACTGGGAGCTTCCTTCTGAGCTAAGGCATGGCCGACCATGGCAGGCCATGGCCGCCACGTCGCTGCCGGCGAGCGGGCACGACCGTGGCCCAACCATTTTGCACCGCCTCGCCGGGCCAATGGCCAAGCACCTCCCCCTGGCCGCCATCCCGGCCAGGTGCATCGCCACCGACCTATAAAACCCCATGGCGCCCCAGTTCTTCTCAAGCAGCCAGGAACCGAGGTCGCCGGCCAAAAATTCGTCGGCCCTACTCTACCCTCCCCAACTCCCTCGCATCCATGCCTCCACGGCCTTCCTAGCTATGCCCGAGGCCGCTGCTCGCCGTCCCTAAGCCGCTAGGCCGGCGGGAATCGAAGCTTTGGCGCCCATCAGTGCTGCGCCCAGCCCAAGCTCCACCTGCATGAGGACAACCCCCCTGCTCAATCTCCGCCCTAGCTGACCTTGAAGACGGGTTCGCGGTGAGCTCTTGGTCATCCCCCACCCTTCTCTCCCTCCCTTCTCTCACTCCTCGGCCAGGGGCCCTTGCCGGCCATCGGCACGGCCGAACCGAGCCTTTCTGTCCCGTGAACTCACGTAGGGAAGAAGAAGCACCTGGTAGTAATGAGAATAGAAGTATAGAGGGTTTTGCAGAACTTTCTAGGGGCTATTTCGCAATTAAACCCTAGACACATGGACCTGCTTGCAAAAGTGATTCGGATTTTTGTTAGTTAAGTGTTTAAATCGGCTGAAAACGGTTTAATACATATAAAATCACAGAAAAATGATAAAAATGTGAAACCACTTTTGTTAGCTTCCTTATGAATAGATCTACACAGTGGTAGATCATGAAATCATGGAATCTTGGCCTAAGAATTTATTTTCTTTTATGTAAGGAAAATGCTAAAGAAACTTAAGAAATGCATAATAATCATTCTGTGTATGGTAAAAATATGGAACCACTTGGAATAGCTTTGTTTTGATCAGTAGAGCTTTCTGGATGGGTTGTTCAGCATATCTTTTATATGCTTTCCTATAGTTTTTGTGCACTTATTGTTTAAGCAAGATAAAATCTAATTAATACCTCTGTTGTTTATAAAATGTTATACTTTTTGTGACATGCTCCTCTGTTGTATAGGAACATACTGTAGAAATCTCAAGTACAGAAAGCATGTGTAGATTTAATTATGATTTAATCTTATTACTAGCTATTTTATAGTAAATAAATCCTTAAATATTCTGTACACCTTAGAAAAATCCAAAAAATTCATAGTAGCTCCCTCTGTTACAAACCTAAGTACAGTAAAAATATCAGCTTCTTTGGATGCTTGTAGATTTAATTAAATTTTTCCAACAGTAGCTACTAATGGCTGTCCAAATAAATATAAAATAGTGAATTAAAGTATGGCAAACACCCTGGAAAACATGTTTAATTGTTTATACTTCAGAAACATGCTTGTTGTAATCTTTATTCATGCAAATATGTTTCCTATGCTTTATTCGCTAAACTATGCAAGAAAAAGGCTTAGAAATAATTAAATAAGTGATATCGATGAACACTTAATTCTAATATAAATATACTCAGTTAATTTCCTCCACATGTATCATTGAGTTGCTGCAATCTTAAGACTAATGGGTATGCTGGTGAAAACACTATGAATCTTATGCATGTGCATACGTGTAGATTTCGCGCTAGCTGACGGAACCTACGAGCTGGTGGCCCGGTCCGAGAGTGAGCAGCTTGAAGCCGACGCTACTCCGACTCGCCAAGACCAGGACCAAGTGCTGGGTAGTGCCCCACGCTGTGACGAAGGCAAGCACCGGAGCATATGACCCTTATGTTTTGAAATGTCATTACTTTTTCTATGTTTACCTTGCTTGTGCATTTAAGTTTCAGGAGTTGTTTGAAACCTTAGATGCATGATCCATAGGTACCCAAGTTCTTACTAGTAATGCTAGGTCGTTAGCTTGCTATGCTAAAATAGGACTCGGTAGAAGTCGAGTGACTTCTCGTCACTCGCGAGATATAGGTTTCCCCCTTATGTTGGAATCATGAGGAAATTAGTGGATGGGTTTTATGCGATAACCCGTGGCGGTTGATCATCCCNATTAAATAAGTGATATCGATGAACACTTAATTCTAATATAAATATACTCAGTTAATTTCCTCCACATGTATCATTGAGTTGCTGCAATCTTAAGACTAATGGGTATGCTGGTGAAAACACTATGAATCTTATGCATGTGCATACGTGTAGATTTCGCGCTAGCTGACGGAACCTACGAGCTGGTGGCCCGGTCCGAGAGTGAGCAGCTTGAAGCCGACGCTACTCCGACTCGCCAAGACCAGGACCAAGTGCTGGGTAGTGCCCCACGCTGTGACGAAGGCAAGCACCGGAGCATATGACCCTTATGTTTTGAAATGTCATTACTTTTTCTATGTTTACCTTGCTTGTGCATTTATGTTTCAGGAGTTGTTTGAAACCTTAGATACATGATCCATAGGTACCCAAGTTCTTACTAGTAATTCTAGGTCGTTAGCTTGCTATGCTAAAATAGGACTCGGTAGAAGTCGAGTGACTTCTCGTCACTCACGAGATATAGGTTTCCCCCTTATGTTGGAATCATGAGGAAATTAGTGGATGGGTTTTATGCGATAACCCGTGGTGGTTGATCGTCCCATCCATCTACTGAATTTTGGTTAAGGATGAATGTGTGGCGATGTTGGTCAAGCTTTTGAAAGTACTAGTCGTATGCTGTGAAATAATGGAAAGCGGTAAACCGATGTACCAACTGGAACTGATGTTTGACTTTTCCCTACTCCTTTGGGCGAGCGCGAAGATGGTGGGTGTAGTAGTGGTCGCAGGCCAGCTCTGCCTGGGGCATCTGGGGTTGTGGGGCTTTGCACCCGATTGGAGTGGGCTCTGTGCAAATGGCAGGAAAAGGCGGGAAAGGTTGTTGAGTGAGGACCGGGATGTCGCTCACGTGACGTACGATTAGGTTGTCCCATGCATGGTGTAAAATCGACTTAAGTTGTCCGTCCTTCGCGGTTACATGAAGCTGCTTGATCTCTTTTCACACTGTATTAAACAAGAGGAATTATGGAGATGAATGATGAATATGGTTGAAGTATGATATTAATTGTTTGTCACCACCATGATTGAATTAGTCAGGTGCAAACCTAGTTAATGGTTAGGCCCACAATAAAGGGATGCTAAAACTTGAAAATAAGGACCAACTCTTAGTCGCTTTTGGCAAAACAATTCCCTCAGCCAAAAAGCCTTGCATGTCTAGGAGTCGGAATATTCTTATTCCAGTCGGGTAAGTCTTGCGGAATATTAGTAATACTCAGCCTTGCTTGTGGCTCAACTTTCAGATGATGATGATGCCTACAACTCTGTTGATGCTTTGACTTGGCCGTGTACCCTGCCTCCTGGTTGGACTGTGGAGCTAGAGTCGTTCTCCCCGGGAAGGGAGAACGAGGAATGATGTCATGTACGGGCTTCATCATGGCACCACTAGTATCGTCGTCTAGAGTTATCGTTTTATTTCCACTGTGCAATGAACTCTGGTCTGTAATAATGAAGTACTAAAACTCATTTTATGTTATCCATGTGAACTATTGTGATGTAATAAATGGTGACTTGTATCATCTGTGCTCACCGTCGAGTGAGTCTCGCTGCTATCGGGTTTCTCGATCAATGATTACCGGTAGTTTAATCGGGATGTTACCCGACAGGCTAGCACGATTAACACGATTGAAGTGTTTGAGGACCTAAAGGATTGGTCTCATGTACTTGAACCGGATTAATTGGGGCAGGTCTGCTACAGCTTGTATCAAAGCCGAAGATATGCAGCAGATATTATGACAAGTCTTAAAAATGTTTTCTTAAAGAGAAAAACTTAATATGGCCTTAGGAAAGTCACATTAAGGAAAAGTTAGTACGTAAAGCCCTAGGGAATTATGGGGGTATAATCTAGGTGGCTAATGTATGTAACTAACTTCCAGCATATTACTTTTCTGTACTGACGACTCCAGGTAAATAATGGTCGCCCATTGCCGGAGGGTGTGAATACCGGACGCTGTTCCCCAAGCAGTGGCCTACTTGGTGGTGCAGCCAATATAACATCTTCACGATGTTATAATGGCTGTAATGCTTTTAATTTTCTGGTTGACTGTTGCTTCTATATTAAGCAACAAGGCGTGGTCATCATATATGGGCAACCGCATATGCGTCACCCATGTGGCGTGAGGTACATGGGGCTGTTTGTGAGTGCTGGCACAAACAGTTCAGTGATGAACATTTTTTGCAGGTACACTAACCACGAAATCATAGGTTGTGTGCTCGCTAGAAATTCGACTAGTTATTATAAGGAGAGACGTATATATATGTGCCACCGATGACTAACTCCGTAAGTCCAAGAATACTTGGCAATTATTTTCTTTTGTGAGGACGGATAGGACCATTCATGCATGCATCATAGTTAATCACCAAGTAAAATATAAGATATGTGCCACAAAGGGAATAAAAATTCGTGTTCAAAATTGTTGCACTTCACATAAAGCTGATTTAGAAACAAGTTGCACTCAGCTGCCTAGTTGAACTTTTTCACAAGTCAAACAAACTCAATTGCTGGACCTATAATTACAGAAAGGTGTTCCAAATAAAGTCACTTATCCACTGTAAAACTCTCACAAATTTTAAGCAAGTAAAATATGAGTCATGACTGTTTTGCTATACTTGCTGTTTTCAGCCTTTTCTGTGCATATCTGTTCTTCCAGTCTTTTACCCCCTTAGATGAGGTTTTCTGTCTATGTGATAATTGAAAGACTTGTTCCAAATTTCTTCATCTATCTACTGCCAAAAATTTAGCTAAATTGGTTGAACTGAATAGAAGTTGTGACCAAAACACTAACCTGCTGTCTGCTGAAATTTCTGGGTGCCATCTGACTGAATATTGAAGGATCTTCCTATCTTAGACACACTTTCAGCCCTTCTTTATAATAGCAATTTTGTAGAGAAATATGGTATCTTTCAGCTGGCAAAAACTTAGGGTTTTTGGTTACAATCTCTTTGAGTTGTAGCTCTTTTTGTGCACTGGACAGATCTGTTTTTACGATCACTGTTCTGTTTGCTGACACTCTGGTTTGTTTTTCCATATGGCTGACCTTTTCCACGTAGTGGTGGACGCTGAGGGACGTGTCCACACCGACGGCCTACACTGGGAGGGTTTTCCCTCAGTGTTGTGGGACGTTTTGAGCAGCGTCGGCTACACTACACCTCCCCGCTACGTGGGAGTGGAGTTCAAGGAGCACCGAGTACCTAGGTGCCGTGTGCGCCAGACACTACTTCCTCACCCCGGCCCACCCTGAGTGGCCACCCCTGGAGGTCGAGGTGCTAGGCTGCCGCCTAGTCGACACGTGGGAGCTGGCGGGACTCCGAGCTTTGACGACCTTCTGCGAGCAGCACCCACTGGAGATAGCCATGGCACCCATTGGCTTATTTCCAGCGCAGGATGGAGACGATCCCATGTGGATCGACATAGTGGGGCACGCTGACACTTTGGCTCTGGTGTACCCCAGAGAGACAGTTTTCAGTTCTATACGGTGCATGAATGCACTGTACCGGCTTCAGGACTTACAGGCTCAGGTGATAGCCTCACTGACTGACGTGGCCCAGGCAGCACACATGACAGTGGACCTCCGAGACAGCTCCATCACTGATATGACCATGGAGATGACTGACCAGGACATGAGGATCCACGACTTAGAGACCCGGGTTGACGAGCTCCACGAGGAGACTACAGACCAGGCTGCTACTATAGACCACCTGGCGGGGCAGATTCAGGACTTACAGTTGGCACTTCAGGATGCCAACGACCACTTAGACCTTCACCACCAGCAGATAGCGGCTCAGAACGCCGCGATGGAGATAGACCCCGACGGAGAGGAGCCCGAGGAGGTAGAGGGCATGTCAGACATAGACTACGAGGTTGGCAGCCCGTTACCACCACCGGCTGCCCCTTCTGGCAGCCAGTCGTCCGTAGGCAACCTAGACGACTTTTAGATGAGAGTGGCATGACTTTTGTATATACTCCTCAGTGTAGCCTAGCTTTTGGACATGGATGTAATAGGCTAACTTAGAGTAGAGTATTCTTTTGAGGTGATGATTATGTGGTAGAATCACCCTTGATGTAGTAGGATGGTTTGAGACTTGGCAGTATTGGTGTATGACCATGTGGTGTTTTGTCCTATCTTTTAATTGCATCCTTAGTTTTAATTCCATGAATTTCTGAGCTGAACAATGAATACCAAACTTGTTATGAAAGATGTGAACTGCGTGCTCACCAAATTTCAGCATGAATGCATGTTTATAACATAAGTTATAGACAAAACACCATGGCTCAGTCTGCTGAAAAACAGCCAACACAGAGACGCAAAGAATGAACTTTTGGCCCAGCATAACCATCATTTTAGCCTCTGATTTGAATACCAAAAAGATAGGGTATTAAGTTATCTATTCCCTGACCAAAGAAGGGAATTTTTGGATGTTGAACTTATGAGATATGAATTTTCTTCCATATACATGCAGTCTGTCCAGATTTTTCTTAATTTGTGTTCGAGCAAATTTGACTCCCACATATGCTCTACCATATTGCAATTATCTTAGAGCAAGATATTATTAACCATGTAACTAATGGGAAAAAGTTATACATGTGCAGATGGTAGGAACCCGCGGAAACCCAAGCGGATCTGTGGAACAACCTCCGCAGCCCCCGTTGAACAATTTGGCTGATGTTATGGCTGCCCAGACAAATCTCCTGCACCAGCTTGTTCAAGGGCAACAAGCGTTCCAGCAATTCCAGCAGCTGCAACAACAACAGCGTGGTGGGCACAATGTTCACCAACCTCAAGCTGCAAGCTTCCAGGATTTCTTGGGAACATAGCCCCCCACTGTTCAACAAAACAGAAGAGCCCTTGGACGCTGATGCATGGCTCTGTACCATTGAGTCCAAGTTCACCCTTCTGACAGCACCTCGCTCAGATGATAGCAAGGCCCGCTTCACCGCACAGCAGCTCCGCGGCACAGCGCGCCTCTGGTGGGAGAACTTTGCTGCTACGCTCCCTGCAAACCATGTAGTCACGTGGGATGAATTCAAGACTGCCTTCAAAGCTCATCATATTCTGGAGGGATTATTGGAAAGAAAGCTGAATGAGTTTTTGGCACTTACACAAGGAACCCGCTCTGTTCTACAGTATGCCCAGTCTTTCAACAATCTGAGCCAGTATGCGGGCTATCATGCTGATACAGATGTCAAGAAAAAGGATCGTTTCCGTAGAGGCCTTAATACCAAGCTTAAAGAACGCTTGAACACGGTCAAGGCCGACACCTACAATGAGCTGGTCAACATGGCCATTACCCAGGAGGATTGTATTAACGCCCACCGGGCAGAAAAGAAGAGGAAGGCACCCGCTGGACCCTCTAGCGCTCCGCCGCAGAGGTATCATTTCGTGCAGAAAGCTCCGCAGCAGAACCCGCCACAGAGGCGATGGATAGTCAGGCCTCCCCAGCAGCAAGGACAAGGTCCCCGAGCTCCCGCTGCATTTCAGCAGCCGATCCGCACCAACAGTGACCTCTTGCTACAACTGTGGTAAGCCCAGACATTTTGCTCGTGAATGCAAGGCACCTCCCAAACAAGGAGGTTATAATAATCAAAGGACCCAGACCGGCAACACGCAAGGCAAGAAGCCGGTAGTTCAAGTCAAGCATGGGAGGGTTAACTTCACCACCCTCGAGGATCTTCCGGATGGTGCTCCCGTTATGACGGGTATGTTCTCTGTTCAAAGACTACCAACAGTTATTTTGTTTGATTCTGGAGCATCGCATAGTTTTATCAGTGGAAAATATGCTGCTAAACAAGGATTTACATTTGTTCACACTAAACAAGATTTTGTGGTAACCACACCGGGTGGTAAAACGAGATCAAACCAAATAGTGAGGAAAGTACCTCTTAAATTGGGAAGCCGAATCTTTGAAACTGATCTCATTTTGTTGGGAAATCAAGGCATAGATATTATACTGGGTATGAACTGGATGAGCGCTCATGGGATAGTCTTAGACACAGTATCCCGGAGCGTGGAAATAAACTCGCCTAGTCACGGCACTTCCACTCTATACTTGCCCCAACAAGAATGCATCAACTCTTGTGCATACGCCGCAACTGAATCTAGCCTGGAAGAGATTCCCGTGGTATGTGAGTACCCAGATGTTTTTCCAGATGATCTCCCAGGAATGCCCCCCAGATCGGGAGGTTGAGTTTATAATTGAACTACAGCCAGGCACTGCTCCCATTTCCAAAAGGCCTTACCGTATGGCACCTAAAGAATTAGCAGAGCTCAAGATCCAACTTCAGGAATTATTGGATAAGGGATTCATTCGCCCAAGTGCTTCACCATGGGGATGCCCTGCCCTATTCGTGAAAAATAAGGATGATAGTCTGAGGTTATGCGTGGATTACCGACCTCTTAATGCGGTGACTATCAAGAACAAATATCCTCTACCCCGAATTGATGCACTCTTTGACCAATTAGCCGGAGCCCGAGTATTCTGTAAGATTGATCTTCGCTCGGGATACCACCAAATCAAAATCCGAGCTAGTGATATTCCAAAGACGGCCTTCTCTACTCGCTATGGACTCTATGAGTACTTAGTGATGTCCTTTGGACTTACGAATGCACCAGCATATTTCATGTATCTCATGAATTCAGTGTTCATGCCAGAGCTAGACAAGTTTGTGGTGGTTTTCATTGATGATATCCTGATCTACTCCAAAAATGAGGAAGAGCACGCCCAACATCTTCACATAGTACTTCAGCGCCTTAGAGATCACCAACTTTATGCTAAGTTCAGCAAGTGTGACTTTTGGTTATCCAGTGTCAAATTCTTGGGTCACACTATCTCAGAAAAAGGAATTTCCGTAGACCCCGGAAAAAGTTCAAGAAGTGTTGGACTGGAAACCTCCAAAGTCAGTTCATCAGATCCGAAGCTTCTTAGGATTGGTAGGATATTATCGTCGTTTTATTCCAGACTTCTCCAAAATATCTAAGCCTATGACCGAATTACTCAAGAAAGGAGAAAAGTTTGTGTGGAGTGACAAGTGTGAAGAGGCTTTTCACACTTTGAGAAGACTCCTGACTTCAGCACCAGTCTTAGCTCAACCAGACACGTCCAAGCCTTTTGATGTCTATTGTGACGCTTCAGGCACCGGCCTCGGTTGTGTTCTAATGCAAGAAAACAGAGTCATTGCCTATGATTCTAGATCTCTCCGACCACACGAAGCAAATTATCCGACCCATGATCTAGAACTTGCTGCCGTTGTGCATGCCCTGAAAATTTGGAGACACTACCTTATGGGCGCACATTGCAACATCTATACTGATCACAAAAGTCTCAAATACATCTTCACCCAAGCTGATCTAAATATGCGCCAAAGAAGATGGCTTGAGTTGATCAAGGACTATGATCTTGAAGTTCATTATCACCCAGGGAAAGCTAATGTAGTCGCAGATGCTTTAAGCCGCAAGGGTCAGTGCAACTGTTTGACCGCCAGTTCATTTGCCGACACCCTTTGCCATGAGATGGCCAAGCTTAAGCTGGAAATAGTTCCCCAAGGTACCCTAAATCACATTTCCGTCGAACCAACATTGAGGGATCAAATTATCATGGCCCAACAGAGTGATCAGGGAATAGCTCACATAAAACAAGGACTAGCCCAGGGAGTTCCAAAATATAAATGTTTTAGGCAAGACTGGGAGGGAATAGTATGGTTTGAAAGTCGTCTAGTTGTTCCCAAGGATCATGATCTTAGAAGGAAAATTCTTGATGAAGCTCATCTATCGGGAAGGGAGAACGAGGAGTGATGTCATGTACGGGCTTCATCATGGCACCACTAGTATCGTCGTCTAGAGTTATCGTTTTATTTCCGCTGTGCAATGAACTCTGGTCTGTAATAATGAAGTACTAAAACTCATTTTATGTTATCCATGTGAACTATTGTGATGTAATAAATGGTGACTTGTATCATCTGTGCTCACCGTCGAGTGAGTCTCGCTGCTATCGGGTTTCTCGATCAATGATTACCGGTAGTTTAATCGGGACGTTACCCGACAGGCTAGCACGATTAACACGGTTGAAGTGTTTGAGGACCTAAAGGATTGGTCTCATGTGCTTGAACCGGATTAATTGGGGCAGGTCCGCTACATATAGATATTATTTTGGGTATGAATTAGATGAAACAACATGGGGTCAATTTAGATATTCCTTCCCGTTGTGTGGAAATCATTTCTCCAATTCATGGTGCTTCAACATTATATCTACCTCGCAAAGATATCAGGAATTCATGTGCATTCTCCACGATCGAAACCCCTTTGGAAAAGACTCCGGTGATATGTGAATATCCTGGTGTGTTTCCAGATGATTTACCGGGAATGCCACCTGACCAGGAAATTGAGTTTGTGATTGAATTTGTTGACACGGAAAAATCGGCGGTCGTATCCTCCGCGTGCAGCACACGAAGACCAGGGAGATCTGCTTCGCTCCAGTGCCAGCCCACACTCCAGTTTAGGTTCGCAGCGTGCCAGTCAATTTGACCTGAAATTGACAAGGAAATAAAATAGTTAAATTACTCTTTGATTGTGCCGGCTCTATTTCAGACGATGGAGTAACGTCGAATTTTAGCCAAGACCCAATCAGCACGTGTCGGCCGATACCAATCGGACCTCAAAATCGGACTTCATTGATGACGTCAATCGGACCGAGTAATCGGACCTCAATCAGACACCGAATCGGACCTCAGAATCGGACCAATCAGGATCGGACCTTGATTGATATAACAGATCAGCCTTTGAATAATAAAATAAAGCATAAAACAAGGCCAATATGTAAAGTAATGGATCAGCTGTGTCTTGAAACAAGATATCAAATAATCAAAGTGTAAGCCGATACATTGTCCATCTTGCCTATTTGCCAGTTTGACTCATCTTATCGGACCATCTAACCAACCGATCGGACTATAGCCTTTTCAGAGAAATCTAGCTCCGACGTAGGGAATCTAGATTTCTCCAACTATGATCAGATCGGATAGCTAGACAGTCAAACTCAACTCATCAACTTGTCAATTAAACAAGATGCTCGCACAGGTGTTGACCAGATTAAGCAAATAAGCAAATAAAACATTAACAGGATCGTTCTGATTCTAAGATATCCTACCAAATAATCAAGCATGACCTAGCTCCGACGTAGGGAATCTAAACCACACTTAACATTCAAATAACAATAAGGCATAACCAAAGCTTCCTTTGACTAATCAAGATGAATCTAGGTCCGACGTAGGGAATCTAAACCAAGCATGACAGTCAAAGATTAATCTAATCGTATTGCAAAGATCCAGCTCCGACGTAGGGAATCTACACCAGTGCAATGCTCAAAGAACAACCAGATTAAACCACAAAGCAGGATCGGACCTAGAACGATGCTGTAAGATAAATATTGCTTAAATCGGACCAAGACCAATGCTCAAAGCCGTTGAAGAAGTAGAATTGATTCACATGGCGTAGATCTAAACCAATCTAGCAACTCCAAACAAACCGCAAAAACTGCCTTTAGTAACCAAGATTACTCTAGCTCCGACGTAGGGAATCTAGCCTAATCTTGATATCTAGCTCCGACGTAGGGAATCTAGACTTAAAGTGCAGTCCGATAAACGATAATCTGTTGGATAATCAAATTGATCTAGCTCCGACGTAGGGAATCTATATCAATCTTGCTTATCCAGAGATAAATCGGTTGAACAGTATAAACGAGAAAGGGCGATGCGCCTCAATTCAAAGCCTATACTAGTTCAATAAATTGACTAACTTACTGGTAAGCCGGAGATCAGAACTGATGCAGCCCGTCCACCAATGAGCTTCGTCGGTAACTACTACTAGGGTTTTGGCGTGAAGCCGGGTTGTATTGATTGTGAGAATAGTTCTTTACAATGGACGAGGGTTCATATTTATACCCTGGTCATGATGAGTCCCGATCGGACTTGACTAACTTGCAGATAAAGTAAACTAAGCTTAACATAAAATGGGACTCCCATATGCCTTCTGAAAAGGAAATAGTCCCCGCATTTGATACGCTTCCTTCTTAGCCGACGCGTCCTTCTTCTTTTATCCATCATCAGATCGGACTTCTTGCTTCATCGGACTCCTCTCCAGCATCGGCTTCCTTCCTCGTCACATTCATCTTTGACCAGTCAACGGGCCCATCGTACAGTATTAGCCTCTCTATGTCACCATCTGACTCAGCATATCAGGTGCGAAAATCTGGTGTCAACATATGCCCCCCAGTTTCGGAGTATGAAGGATTCATGCTTCGAAATTCTGTAAATCCAGCGTCTCAATCTCCTAGCCGATGCAATTCGCTTCAACACCTTGACTTCTCTAGCACTGCCCTTTTCATAGCCGATACCTTTCTTCAAGCTTCTTTATCATAACATGTTAGCCAATATGAATAATCAAGAAAACTCTATTCTTCCTGCTAAATAACTTGGTTTTTCATTTTCAAATCAAAACATAACTTCGCTCCTCAAATGATTCTCTCAGATCGCTCAATGTGTATTATTCCTCACCAAGGCACTGTATCGTCTCTTTTTCTTCCTACTTCTAATAAAGCCTTTTTTGTGGAGCTCAGGGTAGGATATAGAAAGGAAGCATACTTGCACTGCATATCTTGCAAAGTCAAAAACCGGATCCAGTGGAGAAAATAAATCATACAATCAGATCAAGATGTGCATGTGTGTGGAATTTTTTGAGTGAAACTCCCTTTTGCATGACTCTTCATTTTACTTTTCTTTTCAGATATGGGCTATCTTTCATATTTCTTTTTTTTTTGCATAGCCCATACCTTTTGCATAATGAATTTGAAAAGTCATGTCAAAGGGACGGAGTATTTTTGTATGGATGGAAGCATGTTTTTGCGTAACTCCCAGTATAGAAGTCAGCATATGAATAGTCGAGTATGTGAATCCAGACCAAACGACAGTGAGTGCCCAAAAATTAAAGTCTAGCATACTCAACAATGGAATAATATGTGGAGTGTACGTGATCTCGATCTTAAAAGCATGAAATGAATCTCACAAGGGTCACAAACAATTTGACAATGCTCAATACAAAACAAGCAGCATATGTGTAAGGTTTTTCAGAAGATATCAACATATGGCTCTGGTAGGAATTTCATATCATTGAGGAACTAAGCTATATATTTTATTTTCACAAAATAAAATTCCCAAGTATTTCGCAGTAAGAAATAGAAGTTTACTTGATCATACCATAGTTTTCGGATCGACGAGCCGACGTCGTGTTAGCATATATGTTGAAATCCTTTCTTCTGAATCTTGGTATTTCAGCACTGTTCCTTCATCAGCAGCGACGACACGAGCAGCAACGGTATCAGCTTTACGAATTTACCCAAATGCTAGGGTAGTACTTCTTCAAATATTTCCCGTTCAATGATTTAGGAAATGTTTCCCCTTCGACCAAGACATATCTGATTGATTTGTAACGTAACTTCCTGGAAGTCTTGATAGAAGAATCCTTCAAATATTCAATGATTTCTTTTCTCCAATCTCCTTCTTGGTATCTCTTATACCATCACATCGGACATAGGCCAATAGCCAGACGCCTTTTGCGCCAGCCGATTTGCTTCCTCGTTACGATGTTTTGGAATATACTTAAGAATTACCAAGGAGAACTGGTCAATCAAAATCCGGCATTTCTCAAAATAAGACATCAACGCATCCATCTTGCAATCATACATGCCGAGTAACTGATCAACGATCAACAAAGAATCTCCAAATACGCCGATCTCTTTAAGAATCCGGAGATCTTTCATCAATGCTTCATATTCCGCCTGATTATTTGTGCACTTTTCAATCGGATAAGCAAACTCGAATCTTGCCCCCCGAGGCGAAATAATAAGAAGGCCGATTCCGCAACCATCATTGCAAGATGAACCATCAGAGAACATGGTCCAGGGAACTGCGTCAACCACATCGGCCTCTGTATTGATCGGACCAATTGCATCAAGCTCCATGGTGCATTGTTCAACAGTATCAACATTAGGTCCACAATGATCAGCAACCAAATCAGTCATTTAAAATAAAGTCTCAGAGCCGACTGCTTGGATCGGCTGTAGTCCTTGATCGGACACCTTGAGAAAGTCACCATCCCATGTTCTTCCTGATAGGCATTCAATTCCTTCGAACTCCCAAATCGTTGATTCAGCTGTAGCAATGCTAACCGAATCATCAGCCGGGACGATCTCCACATTATTGCCCTGCCATTGAATCAAACATTGGTGCATCGTGGATGGGATGCAACAATTGGCATGGATCCAATCACGTCCGAGGAGCATGCTGTAAGAACCTTGGCCATCAATCACAAAGAAAGTAGTCGGCAATGTCTTGCTGCCGATGGTCAATTCAACATGAATTGCCCCCCGAGGCTCTGAAACGTTTCCGCCAAAGTCCTTGAGCGTCATATTTGTCTTGATCAGATCATCAATCCCTTTCCCCAGCTTGCGGAATGTGGAATAGGGCATGAGATTGACAGCAGCTCCTCCATCAACCAGCATCTTGGTCATCGGCTTCCCATCAACGTATCCCTTGATGTACAGAGGTTTCAGGTGCCGATATCCATTTGCATTTGGCTTCTCAAAGATAGCCTTCTCTGAATCCAGAACCAAGCATGCGGCTGCTTCCTCCAGTTCATAATCGACCTCATCATT
>CM014271.1:51793372-51816257 GCA_004135705.1 Alloteropsis semialata
GAGTTACGAAGATGAAGCCCCAACTGCACGGTGCCGCGGACATAGCGAAGAATTCGCTTCACCATAGCCTCATGAGCAGTCGTGGGAGCATGCATGTGTAAGCACGCTTGCTGAACGGCATACTGAAGATCCGGCCGTGTCATGGTGAGGTACTGAAGGGCGCCCACAATGCTGCGGTAGTCGGAGGCTGTGGAGGCCGAAAGCGGAGAGCCGGCGGTGGCAGATAGATTGCCGGAGGTGTCAATCGGTGTGGCGCATGGTTGACAGTGCAGCATGTCGGCTCGATGGAGAAGATCAAGCGCGTACTGTTCTTGGTGAAGGAAGAAGCCACTGCTCGAGCGTTGAACACGAATGCCAAGGAAATAGTGCAATGCGCCCATGTCCTTCAGCTTGAACTCAGCATTGATCGTGTCGGTGATCCAATGGAGAAGTGTGGTGGACGACGCCGTGAGCACGATGTCGTCGACATAGAGGAGGAGGTACGCCGCTTCATTCCCGCGACGGAGAACAAACAGAGAAGTGTCTGATCGCGTGGGAGTGAAGCCGATGTCACCGAGGAATCCTGTGAAGCGTGTGTACCACGCCCGAGGTGCCTGTTTGAGCCCGTACAGACTTTTGGTTAGCTTGCCCCCTAAAGGATAAGCGAGCAGAGAGACAAGGAAAACCATAAAATATGCAAGGCACAGGTACCAAGGGCTAAACATAGAAACTTAAAACAACTCCAAAATGGCAGTGGTGGTGTGTGTGGGAGACTAGGATTTCTTGATGAGCAAGATCGCATTGCGACAAGAGAAACCTAACTCAAACTACTTCACCACTCTTGCTTGACATAAAACAGATACAATGGTAGCCCTATTGTTTGGATTACCTTGCCCCCGGGAAAACTATCTCTTAACACATGGTATATATCTACAAGGAACTTAACCCAGCTAACAAGTATTCTTGTTTTGCCTATTCCTATAAATTACAAACACATTGGAAGTGAAATGTAGTACTGAGAGTATCATTCTGACAACGAACACCAGCCGGACAATTACAGCTGTTAACTGGAACAAGTAAATAGTAGTGTGCGTTTTCAGCAGTGTTCATATAATCTTACACTCTCTTATTTCTGCGGTGTTCCAAAATACAAACACCTAGCTCCATATTTGGCAAGAAATGGGAACTATAGATCACCATTGCATCAACTTCTGCCAAATTATTACGATCAGTACAGAAAATCTGTGGCCAATCCACACGGACTGCAAATCATCCTATCATGCAGTTCAGACATGGTGGATACTGGCCACAAAGCAACAATCAGTCCAATACTAGATAAAAAGAAAAAACAATGATACATTATTCTGAGGCTGAGAGAGCAAGTAACTTATTGAAGCAAGACTTAAAGAAAAGCAAGAGAATAAGTATTTAAAGTAGAAGTTGATAAAGTATCAAGTAGAGAAGTCCTTCCTAGCTTCTTTTCCAGGAAGAAAATGTTTTGTTGCATCATTATCCACAGGGAATGAAGTATAGTGAAGTAGTGAACCTAATCCGTACATGACTGCATTTGAAATGAAGTATAGTAAAGTAGTAAAATTCTCAGATGACTAAAACTAGCTGAAGCGAGTCTCTAATAAGTACCAAAAGACTCACAAAAATGCACAGAGAAAGCGCATGCATTCATGGCCTCCTGGAAACAAGAATAACCATTGTAGGACAACAATAACAAGCAAACATGTAAACCTTGCATCATATCAAATATAACGGACCGAAACAGAATGCAGAAGTGGAGAGCAGCCAAAAACGTGAAACAGGAAGGAAATTCGAGACTGAAGCTTGATGCAGCAAATAAGTAAAGCCTGAGCTACAAAGGAAACATCTCAAAGAATTGTATATTAGATCAAACAATCCAGTACATGTTCGAATTGTAGACTAAGATGGTTCCAAAATACAAAAGGGCAACAAAATATTTAAGGCCGGCAAACTTGCTCCAAGAGAATGAGCACAGCAACTTGAACCAGGTGAGGATGAGCATGGCAGGTGATAAAACATATCACGGCAAATTCAATCAGGTGATCAGACAGAGACAAATTCAATCAGGTGATCAGACATAGATAGACCACTACAGAAGCTATCAGCAAAAGCGCATCTAGCATCCCTAGCTTGCAATAGTTTACAAGTACCAGATCAAAACCCGCGATGGTGCATGAACGCAGCTACTCATGGCCCATAGGGCCCATCCAGGACGGGAGAAGCGGGCGGGATCGGAGGAGCTCACCTGAGACGGGGAGGACGGCGGACACGACGGCCCGGGCGGCAGCAAGGACAGCGCGGGCGGCGGCTGGGTTTGTCGGCGGACCGGCCGCGAGAGCCCCCGCAAGGGCCTCGAGCCCCGGGCGTGCCGCGGGCGAGCAGGGGCGGCGCGCCGGCGGGTCCCGCTCCGCGTAGGCTGCGAGGGAGTCGAGCATCGCCGAGATCTCCGCCGCCGCCATGGCGAGGGATCTCGGATCGGCGGCGGCGCCTAGAGAGAGGAGCGATCCTCGGAGAGATCGCCCTTCTGACGACGATTGAGGAGGGAGGGTTTTGCGCTACAGTGCTGTCGTTTTGACAAAGAATGGGGAAGCGAGAGAGAGAGAGAGCGGCGCGGAGGTGGGGCGGAAGGCGCTAGGAGCGGCTTTTATTTACGGCCTAGTCTGTGAAACTTTGGAAACTAGTATACAACGTGTCAAAATTTGCAAACTAGTTGAAAGGGTTGTTTAGTTCTAAAGTTGTAAAAGTTGCATTGGAAAGCGTGTCACGAGAGAGATGACACGTTTTTCAATGTGTTATCTTTGCAACTTTGCAAACTAGTTGAACAGGATGTTTAGTTCCAAAGTTGCAAATTTGCAAACTAGTTTTCAAAGTTTCACGAACATGGCCTTCTTTTAAGCAAGTAAAAAAACTGCAGTACAATTCTGGTCATTGTCCGTTTTAAAATAAGCCCTCTGTTTTTTGTTAGTAGGGGCTTGTGGGATATGGATACCCTCGGGCTCACTACCGACCGGGTACGTAGTCGGCCTGGGCCCATGTCTGACAATGATGTGGGCCGACTCCAGGCCGGCCCACGAGGATCTTCGGCTTAATGGACAAGAATGGAGAAAACTTAGCCCGCAAGGCGTGCAGCGATATACTCGGATCCTGCCTGGATATCATGGAGATTGCATCACAACTGATTCGGATTAGTTTCCTAGTTGTAGCCGGGTACGATTAGAGATAACCGATTTGTAAACCCTATGCCGTTAGCCTATATAAGGCGGCCTAGGTCGACCCCTTTATTCATTCAACTCTTAGCCACCAGATCCCTCATTGTAACCAAGAACTCGCCGTTGCTCACCGGAACTTCGCCGAACAGAACAATACAACACTACCGAGCACAGGACGTAGGGTATTATACCTCCGAGTAGCCCGAACCTGTATAATCCCTGTGTCCTTGTGTTACCTTGAGCTCTCTAGACTCGCGATTGCCCTTTTGTCTACAAATCAACCACTTAGGTACACCCGGGTGGACTGCCGGACGATATATCCGACAGTTGGCGCGCCATGTAGAGGTAATCGCGGGGCATTACAGCTAGCTCGATGACAGATCATCGCGGCGTCATCTTCTCGAGAGTCTCAAAGATTGCCCCATACATCTTGAAGGCATCAGCTTCTTCGCCAAGATCCACTCCACCACCTCCGACTCCAACGCATCACCCCTCGTCGCTACACCGACCAGCTCCGCGCTGTCGGCCTCGCCGGTTTCATCATCGATCGTCGCCTCGCTCCATCAGCGGTTCGACGCAATCGCGCTTAGCGACCAAGCCCCTGACTCGGCCAACCGCTCAAGGCTCCCGGCCCCGGATGAGCTCCTCACCAGGTTGGATCGTGTCCAGGACACCATCGCCGAATGCATCGCCATGTCGGAGGAGGCCCTGCGCCGATCTCGCGATCAGCTTCCCATGGGATTACGCAACGCTTCAACGATCTACTCGGCTCAACTCCAGAGAAATATGTCTCAGATCCGATCTGAGATCCCGCCCTGCCCACCCAGTCTCCGGACTGCGGGGAGTTTCAAATCGCCACAATCGTACTCCTGCCGGCTCCGGCCAACCCGAGCGATAACTCAAGTTATGCCACGACCCCGGGGCGTGAAGTCTTCGTATCCGAGGATCAAGTCACCCAGGACGGGGAAACCAACTCGGACAGAGAGCGCCGTCAGGAGCGCAATGCCGATCGAGCTCGTCGACGCAACGAAGAAGCCCTACCGCCCCAGGCAGCAGTTGGGGATGCGGCAGCTGCTGCAGCCGCCGCGGCACCCGAGGAGATTCCTCCTGGAGCACCATTAAGATAACAACCCCCGGTCGGGGCCCTCGCGGAGTACACCCGGTCAACCTTGACGGGGCATTTGCTCGAGTACCCTTCCGTACACCTCAGGCCAATATTGCGGCCGCGTTCGCCGAGTTAGAGCACATGGTCGACACCCCTGAGGTGCAACGCGCCCGAGCTCACCAGGAAGCTGCTCAAGAACAAGTCGAGCGATCATACCGCGCCAGATAGCAGATCGGATAGGGGTCAACCTCGCCAGAGGAACCGCGCACTACCCGTCGTCAACGAGGAGGTCGCGCCAAACCTCCACGAGGACGAAGATGAGGAAAGACGCCACCCCCGCAACGCAGGGCACCGGCGCCAGGACCCCGACGATAGGCGCGCCGCCGCGCCGACGATCGACATGATAGTGATCTCAGGGATCGCCTCAGGGACAACGCTCGAGACATACGCCACCACCTCAACGCCCGCCACCGCGAGCAGGACGCGGCGGAACTCGAACGCCGTGAATGCTACGACCGGGACTATGGCCGACTTGATCGCCAGCCCATGCTAGAAGACGACAACGAAGCGGCAGAAGAAGAAGAGCGGCGCGTGGTCCATGAACTCATGGAACGCTGAAAGTGCATCTAGGCCTCTATGTGGGTTTTGGTGAATTGAATGACAAAACGATTAAAGGACTAATATGTTTCTTACAGATTGTGAGCAGGGATTAAAATGTATATTTTATGATACACTATTATTCATGGCTTGAATACAATGTGTATGGCTCATAGTGACACAAATGAACAAGTGTGTGGTCCCATTATGCATGAATGTGATGAATGGCAAGCTATGGTGAAACAAAGAAAGAGACATATTGACATGTGTGATATATTGGTCTCTAACTTGATGAAGGCTTGTTGAACATATATATGGGGTATCTAAGATCATGGTGGATAAAAATATTGAATATTGCAAGCTTGGTTTAATGGACAAGAGATATTGTGATATAGCTGATTCTTTGTCTATATTTAAATAATGGCTTGCATAGAAGATATGATGACTTTGAAGAAAGTGAACGGTCAAAGTAAAATGGATATAGTGTATATCAAGAATTGGTTTTCACTGTTGAATCTAAATGTGATACAAACCTATATGGAGCTATATGTGATGCAAGGATGAAGAGATGGAATTCGGGATAGTGTTTCAAGGTACTAAGCAATGTGTGATCAAGTGGTGGACTTGAGTCATGTATCTTTGCTAGGGTGACGAAACTTTCTTTGGATTTCAACTTGAAGAATCTTGGTTACATATGGTGTTCATATTGACAAGTATCAATCTTTCAAGAATAACATTATGAAAGGGTGAATTGAACTAGAAGTGGATTTCATTCCAAGACAAAGGTTCAAGTCACTAGCTCAAGTTGGTTTTGCTCAGCAAGAACCATGTGGACATTCCTCAAGTGAAAGAAGCAATCATGTATGGCATGTTTGAAGACATACAAGCTCAAGTGGATGAATTGATTTTATATTTTTTCTTGAGTATAGGTATGCCGTACTATCAAGAGGGATGTTACATTGGCTAAATGACAAAACACCAGTAAAGTGCTCAAATAGTTGACCTATGTGAGAAAGCCTTGAGAGTTAACCCTTGAGATGAGTGAAAAGTGCTAACAGGGCAATAGCGGTTTAACCGGGTTTAAGGACCGGTTTAACCTCCATTGACCCTCTGACAAGGGTAACGGCTAGTTGAGTTCAAATACCGGTCTAACCGGTATGGATAGCGGTCTAACCGCTTTTGGCTGGATTCTAACGGCTAGTTTGTGATGGCCGGGGTATTTATACCCCTTAGCCCTCTCCTTTGAGGGCTGCTGGTTCTGAGTGAAACCTAAGCCTCCTAGACACATTTCTTATAGCAGAGAAGCTCTCCCCAACACCTCTTTGTGAGTTTGCTTAATTTGAGTGAAAATCCTTGAGTTGGGTTGAGAGAAGCCTTTGTGTGTGAGCATTGAGAAACATTGTGAAATCAGAGAGCATCTGAGAGCATTTACTAGCTTGAGCACTTGTGGTTGGCGTCAAGAAAGTCCGTGTGCATTTGTTACTCTTGGAGGTTCGCCTCCTAGACGGCTAGGCGTCGCCGGCGAGCTCCCATTTGTGTGGTGAGCGGCTGGAACTTTGTAAGGGCTGGTCTTGCCTCCTTCGTGGGAAAAGATCAACTTAGTGGAGCCGAGGAGATAGCTTGACCTAAGTGGTGGTCACATAAGTTTCCTCAACGGAGATTAGGAACCACTGAGCTTGTCATGGTGGACATGCAGTGGGTCTGAACTTCGGGAAACAAATCCTTGTGTCTTCTCTTTGGTTTGCCTCATTTGTTTACTTCTAACTTTATATTTGCTTCCGTTTCGATCCACTTTGGTGTGCTCTATCTGTGTGCAGGGACTTTGTGAACCTGCTGAAAAACATCTGTACAAGCAGTGCCCCAAGCTTATTTGGTGCTAGAAGAACAAGAGGGGGACGAGCACCACTTGTGCAGCCTTACTGTCCAGGACCGGTTTAACCGGGTTGCTATACCGGTTAGACCGGGTTGCCCCTGGCAGCAGGCTGAAATTGCAATTGGTGGTTTTAATCGGTCATCTCGCCTATTCACCCCCTCTAGGCGACATCTAGGTCCTTTCAAACGCGAACGCTATGATCTGCGCTATGGCCCTCACGTGATGACAGGCAACCACGCCGCCCTCCTCAACGGCAGGACGACGCTCGGCAGCGAGCCGAGCGCGGGCAAGACAACCACGACATTGGCGACGAGACCTTCGACAGTTTCGCCGCCTTCACCAAACGGCTCCGCGCCGTCCAGTGGCCCGACTCCTTCAAGCTAGCACAAGTCGAGAAGTTCGACATTCGCTCCGACCCAAAGCTCTGGTTGAAGACATACCACACGGCAGTCAAAGCTGCCCACGACTCCAACGACCAGGCCGCCGCCTACTTCCCTGTGATGCTAGACAAAGAGGCGCTACTGTGGCTCGAGGGCCTCCCTTGGGACACCATCTATAGTTGGGCAGACCTCTGCCACGCCTTCACAAAGAACTACCAGGCCAGCTACGCCCGACCGGGGTCTAGGTTCGACCTGGATAATGTGAATCAGAGGAAGGGCGAAAGCCTCCGGGAGTACACGAACCACTTCTTCAACAACCGGAACAAGCTCACCGACGTTGACGACCGTGACGTCATCGACGCATACAGGCGTGGACTCGTCGATAACCCGCTGTTCAGAACGCTCTTCAAGGGCAATCCAAAGTCAGTCGGCCAACTGATGGATGTGGTCAATCTCGAGATCCGGGATGATGAGGCCGAACAGGCCCAGTTCAAAAACAAGCACAAGCGGCCGGAGGATGATGACCGAGTTGAGAGTTCAAAACGCCATGAGTCGTCGCGTGGACGCAAGGTCGGCCCCGAGCCCCTTGTTGCCCTGGCAGAAGAAGAAGGCCGGCTGGAAACCAGGTTCCTCTCGGAGGAGTTCCATGACACTCTAAACTACCCTTTCATAAGGACGCCAAGCACAATCTCCACAAATTGTCACGCACTAAAAGAACTCGGCGTCATACCGCCGACCAAGAAACAGCGTTACAACAATTACGGCGGCCGCTACAACAACCATCGTCGTGACGGCCCCAACGACCGTGATCACCGCGACGACTACCGTCGCGAAGAAGACCAAAACCGCTGGGGCAACTACCGCCGTGGCGACGACCGCGGCCGCGATGCCCCAGTCCGCCGAGAAGCTCCACGTCATCAAGATGACGAGCGCCGACCTGGCACACCAGAAGAAGCTCCCAGGCATGGCGTTAATGGCGACTTCCAGCACGCCGACCGCCATGTCAACGTCATCATCGGGGGGTGCCTTCCCCGACAGACGCAAAGGCAAGCTCCACAAACGCGAGGTGAAGCTGGTCTCCACCAAGCTTGTGGAATACCTCCAGTGGTCGGAGATGCCCATCATCTTCAGCCGCGCCGACCACTGGGTCCACCTACCCGAACCAGGGTCCTACCCACTCGTGGTCACCCCAGTGGTTGAGCGGGTCCTCCTCTCCAAGGTCTTGGTCGATGGCGGGAGTGCCCTCAACATCATCTTCACCAGTACCCTCAACAGCATGGGGTTCGACTACAGCCAACTCCTGAGTGCTGAAGACCCGTTCTTTGGTATAGTACCAGGAAAAGCTTCCTACCCGATAGGGAGAGTCGCCCTGCCAGTAACATTTGGCACGGCAGACAATTACCGCACGGAGTTCCCGTACTTCGAGGTGGCCGACTTCCAGAGCTCCTACCATGCCATCTTTGGCAAGCCCATGCTGGCTCGGTTCATGGCTATACCGAACCACACATACCTTGTCCTCAAGATGACGGCGCCCAATGGGGTCCTCTCCAACCGTGGAGACATCAAGACCTCGTTCGAATGCGACGGAGAAGCCATCAAGATAGCCGAACTATCCCGGCAACTGGGCAACAGCGCCCTGCTAGTAGAGGCAGCTCCCAAGGCGGCGACCGGCAAGCCAATTCTCCCGGAGCAGAAGCAGCAGCCCACGGCGCTGACGCCCACATAAGCACCTAAAGCAATCAGCTTGGGACTCAACGACCCCGCCAAGACGGCCCTCATAGGGCCAGGGCTCACTTCCAAATAGGAAGACGCGCTCACCTCTTTCCTCCGGGATAACTGGGACATCTTCGCATGGAAGCCATCAAACATGCCAGGAGTCCCAAGGGATAAGGCTTAGCACTCCTTGGATTTGAGCAAGAACGCAAAGCCTGCCAAGTAGAAGCTAGCCGATTCGCTCAAGATCGAAAGGAGGCCATTAGGGTAGAATTGAATAAGCTCTTAGCTGCCGGTTTCATTAGAGAATGCAAACACCCTAAGTGCTTGCAAATCCTGTACTTGTAAAGAAGAAAACCGGTGAATGGAGAATGTGCATCGACTACACGGATCTCAACCGCTACTGCTCTAAATACCCCTTCCCTCTTCCACGAATCGACCAAGTCATAGACTCCATGTCCAGCTGTGTACTCCTCTATTTTCTAGATTGCTACTCGGGCTATCACCAGATAGCCCTCAAGACATCTGACCAGGATAAAACAGCGTTCATCACCCCACACGGCATCTACTGCTACAAGACGATGACCTTCGGGTTGAAGAACGCCGGCGCCACATACCAGAAGGCCATCCAGGGTTGCCTGCAAAGCCAAATCAGGCGAAATGTTGAGGCCTATGTGGACGATGTCATCGTCAAGACTTATGACGCCGACTCCCTGATCACCGATCTCCAAGAAACCTTCAACAACTTACGACGCTTTAGGTGGAAGCTTAACCCGACAAAATGCGTATTCGGTGTACCATCAGAAAAGCTCCTGGGCTTCCTGGTTAGCGAACATGGCATCGAGGCGAACCCAGTCAAGCTGGACGCCATACGCAACCTCGAGGAGCCCAAGTGCAAGAAAGACATCATGAAGGTCACAGGAATGATGGCGGCCCTGAGCCGATTCATCAGCAAGCTCGGTGAAAAAGGACTTCCGTTCTTCAAAATCCTCAAGAAGGCGGAAAAGTTCGAATGGACCCCCGATGCTAGCAAGGCCCTAGCCGACCTCAAGTAGTTCCTAGTCAACCCCCAAGTACTCACGGGCCCGACCCCCGAGGAGGAACTACTGCTCTATATCTCGGCTACCACGTATGTGGTCAGCACGGCCCTGGTCGTCGAACGGCCAGAGGAAGGCCACCCATACAAGATCCAACGCCCTGTATACTTCATCAGCGAGGTACTCGGCGACTCGAAGGTCCGGTACCCTCATTCTCAGAAGTCGCTCTATGCGCTCCTGATCACTACCAGGAAGCTACGGCACTACTTCCAAGCCCATGTTATCCGAGTCATCTCGAACTTTCCGCTTGGTGCCATCTTGCACAACCGGGATGCCAACGGGCGAATCGTGCAGTGGTCCGTCGAACTCGGAGAGCACACCGTCAACTTCGAGCCGCGGGAGGCCATCAAGTTCCAAATCTTGGCCGACTTTGTGGTCGAGTGGATAGAGATATAGGCGCCGACCCTAGAAGAGCGGCCAGACCACTGGAAAATGTACTTCAATAGTGCCCTCAACCTTGAGGGAGCCGACGCGGGTGTGTTGTTCATCTCCCCGGAGGGGCAACACCTAAAATATGTCCTACAGATACATTAACAGGCCACCAACAATGGGGCCGAGTATGAAGCCCTCATCCACGGTCTCTGGATCGCGGTGTCACTCGGCATTAAGAGGCTCATGTGCTACGGCGACTCCAAGTTAGTCGTCGAGCAAGTTAACAAGAATTGGGACACGACGAAAGAGACCATGAGTGCATTCTGTGCTGAGGTCCGCAAGCTTGAGGCCCACTTCTACGGGCTCGAGCTCCACCACATCCTACGGGAAGACAATGTCGCCACCGACGTCTTGTCCAAGCTAGGGTCCACTAGGGCCCAGGTGCCAGTCGGTGTTTTCGTCCAAGACCTGTGCACTCCGTCCATCAAGATGCTTGAAGACGGCAGCCCCGTGCCTGACCCGGAGCCACTCCCGAGTGGCCCGTTGACCAATGAGGTTGTCCTAATAGAAGCAAACTGGCGCGCCCCCTTCACCGCTTTTCTCACGGAGAGCTGGTCATCACGCACGAAGGAGGAAATCGAGAAGCAGACTGGCGTCGTCATCGGCGACGCCTTGTACAGGAAGGCAGCCTCCACAGGCATACTCATGAAGTGTGTCCTCCGTGATGAAGGCATTAGCCTTTTGCAGCTACCACGCAGCCGCCAGGACTCTAGTCGGCAAAGACTATAGGGCAGGATTCTACTGGCCCACGGCCCTGTCCGATGCCAAAGATCTGGTACGCCATTGTACAGGGTGCCAATTCTTCCAAAAGCAAAAACACCTGCCAGCACAGGCGCTCCAAACGATCCCTCCATCTTGGCCATTCGCAGTATGGGGATTCGATAATGTCGGGCCATTCAAAACCGCCCTAGGCGGATTCAAGCACCTCTTGGTGGCAGCCGACAAGTTCACCAAATGGATCGAGTACAAGGTTGTGACCAACACCAAGTCCGTTACAGCTGCCAAGTTCATCGAGGAGCTCACCCACCGGTTCGGCGTCCCGAACCGCATCGTCACTGACCTAGGATTCGAGTTCACAGGACACGAGTTCTAGGATTTTTATCAGGATAATTGCATCGACGTCTACTACTCTTCCTCGGCGCACCCAGGTGCAATGGCCAAATCAAGCGGCCTAACGGCATGGTCCAGGACTCGCTCAAGAAGGTCATGTACGATGACCTCAACAAGCACGCTGGGCGGTGAGCCAAAGATGTACCCCACATCATATGGGGCCTGCGGACACAGAAGAGCCGAGCAACCGGCTATACTCCGTTCTTCCTGGTATACGGCTCCGAAGCCTTCTTCCAGCCGACCTCGCTTACGGTGCCCCGCGCATCTAGCACTATGAGGAAGACGAAGCAGAAACAAGTCGGCGGTTCGACATCGACAGTGCAGAGGAGCACCGACTTACCGCCTTGATCCAACACGCTTGACACGAGCAACAAGTTCGTCGGTACCACAACAAGAACGTCCGAGAACGATCCCTGAATGTTGGCGACTTGGCCCTGCGCCGAGTTATGTCTACCAAGGACCAGCACAAGTTGTCAGCCCCTTGGGAAGGACCTTTCATTGTCAAGGAAGTTGTCTCGCCAAGAACATACCGTCTCCAGTGGGCCAATTGTGACCCCATCCCGAACGTGTGGAATATCCAGCACCTCACGAAGTTTTACCCCTAGATGTTTTCAACAGCTATGTATCTTCCTTCTCATATTAATAAAAAGCATTCCTCTTTCTCCAATGACTTTATGTCACATGCCCCACTGTTTCTTCCTCACCCAACATCCAAGCCGATACTCGGGGACTGAGCACGACCGTGGCAGCTTTTAACCTATCACTACCACCGGGAGAGTCCCTGCCGACTCTGATTTCCGAAGTCCTCGCCCGACCCCATGTTCCCCCCGACGACAGCCGAGCTAACCCGGTCGGCCCGAGTCCCTAACCGTGAAACCCTGAGCTCTTTGCTTAACCCGCGCGCTACCAGCGAGTAAGCCTTCTAGCTAAGCATCGATAAGTGGTAAGCCTTCCTCTCCATGAGCAGTGGTCAGCGGGATAAAAGGGCCCTTAAACGGCACAAGGCAACGGCCGGTCGGACGACGCAGGGTTTTAGTCGGCAGGGAAAAGGGTCAACCACATCACACAACGCTTCAACAAGCTCAACTTTACTTTATACAATACGAAACACAGTTTACATCCATAACTGTTATTTTACAGGCCAAGCTCTTTCGCTACAGCCTCCACCAAGGGCGCGCACTCCTCAACCAGATCGTCGAACTGCTCGTCGGTGACTCCGTTAGGAACACATTCACAGATCGGGGCAAGGATGAGGGATGGGAAGTGCACACGGATCAACGCCAAGATCCGACTACCGCAGCCGACTACGGTCTCCTGCACAAGCTGCGCTGCGCGCGTAGGCCTGGCCTGGAGCCGCTGAACCAGTGTCAAGGCTACCGGGCCCTACTCGGCAGGGACCAGCGAGTTGGCGTTGAACTCGGCCGCTAGCCACAACTCCAGAAGCTCGGCTCGGATGCCTGCAAAAGAAGTCTCTAAATACATAGGCCAACAAGAATAGCAGCTGACCCGACAAGCGGCACTCACCATGCATGACCCGGTCATGCTCATCGTTCAAGCACTAGTTGGCCTCCACCAGGCGTTTGGACTCGGCTTTGAGGCGCTGGTTGGATGCCTTGAGCAAGCTGACCTCCTACTCGAGCTTCCGCTTGGGCTTCGGTCAGCTTCTCCACCTTCCCTTGGAGAGCCTTCTCTTGCTTCTCCTCATCTACAAGGAATCACCATCAGCGACACAACCCCGACATGAGACCAGCCTTGGCACACTAAAGGAACCTACCTTTCGCCAAGATCTTCATGTCATTCATCAGCTCTTCGTTGAGCTTGACGACGTCGGCCAGCTCCCTCTCCTTCTTCATCAGGAACTCCTTGGAGGTATTAGTAGCCAGGAGCCTCTCCTCCTGCATCTTCGCCAAGGCCCTGCGGTCCTCGAGAGCTCGCTCTTTGAAGGCAAGGTCTTTCGCAGCCCGAGCTGTGAAACCCTGCACCACAACAGCAAATAGTTAGCCACTACAAGGACAACAACCTTTAAGAAGTTCAGAAAGCCATACCTTGACGACGCGATCCAGCACGTGGGCCACGTTCTGCAGCTTCCGAAGCTCGCCCTCGTGGTCGGCAATGTCGAGCTCCAGAGCCCGTTCTGGGGTCAGCGCCGACGCGCTAGGCCCGGCCACGAGCCCGGCCACAGCTGCCTCGACTCTGGGTGCCACGATAGTGCCAACCCCGGCACTCAACTGCTCCCCGAGTAGCTGATCATCGTCATCTTCAAGTGGAGGAGGACCACCGACCGAGTCTTCCACCCCCGTAAGCTTCCCCGGATCTTCATTCACGCCACCTGTCTCGAGCAGCTTCCCCCTGCTGGTCGTCGGCCGGGGGGCTCGACCCCAAAGAGACGCATGGAGGACTTAGCGGCTGAGGCTGGTCCTCGGTCAACAGGCCGCTCGGCGTCTACTTCGGCAGGCCTACTTCGACATCGGCCCCAGACCCTGCATCCACGGCAGACGACTGGATCGACAATGTCTTTCCACCCGCTCCTGCGAGCGACAGCAGACCAGCCCCGCCCCACCCCCATGGCTCCTGAGCCTACATTCACAACGAGCATAGCTTCAACATAATAGCTCCGGCGACATTAAAGGCGCGTCAAATGACTTACCCGCTCCTTCGAGGACGCTTGAACTCAATCCTCTTCAGAAGCATAGGTGGCGTCGAGCTGGGCGCCGGAAGCGACTCCGGCTGCTCCCCCGACTCAACATAGGAGGTCCCCTGACCACCAATATCGACCCGGGGCGACTCTCCCAAGTCCGGGATCGAGGGGGACCCGTCGGCTTCATCCTCAGCTTTGCTCGCCAAGGATATCAGCCTCCTCCTCTTCCTCGCCTGGGACTCAGCCCGCGCAGCCTGCCCCGACTTGGGCAGCTGCTTCGGAGATGACCCCCGAGCGGCCGACCTCATCGACCTCGACGCCGTCACTTTGCGCATAGCCGTGCACTTCTGTTTCCCAGCACCAACCGCAGCCGCTTGGGCCACCTGATCATCATCCGACTCCTCCAAGGGAGCTGGAATCAAATTGCCAGCCTCCCACTCAGCCTGTTCCTCGTCCACCACACGAGGAGCCCGAGATGCTTCCTCCGCCGTCATCAGCTTCTCCAGCCGAACACTGCCCTCGGCCAATAGAGCCGGACAAAAATACTTCGCTGCATGTTCCTGCAAAACAATCAACACGGCAACTCAGACCTGCATACACAGAACTATATATCCGGCATCAAGCCACACAAGTCGCACAGGAAACAAATACTAACCGGCGGTGCGGATTGTGCAACGAGAAGGGCACAGGCGCACCCTGGTTGAAGATCTCCCCCCGCATAAAGCTCGAAACCCTCTCCTTGGTCTCGGGGATGGACACTGGCCGGATTTGTTCTTGAGTCGGGTCTCTGGCGCCCGAGAACTCATACCCTGGGTGAACGCGGTCCTTTATGGGCTGCGTCAAACGTCGGACGAAGGAGATCATGATAGCCATCGCTGTCAGCTTATTCTCCTTCACCTCGGCAATCAGTTGCAACAACTCCTCGACCTTCCACAGCTCCTCCCCCTCAGGAAGTGATTCCCACTCCGTAATCTTCTTTGGCCGATGGCTAGTCCGGACGACAGAGCAGGGGGTGATTTCTGACATAGAACCAGTCAGATCGCCACCCTTTGTTGGAATCGTTCATATCCAACACAAAATATCTCTTGGACATGCCAGGCCTCAAAGAGAACCCCGCTCTACCAGTTATCCAGGCCGGGCCCTTACCAGCATCCTCCCCGATCACTTTCATGCGCTATAACCGCCGCCACAAATTGAAATGCGGCAGAATCCCGAGGAAGGCCTCACACAGATGAATGAAGACCGAGATAGATAGAATGGAGGTTGGATTCAAGTGAGTCTGCTCAATACCGTAGTAATGAAGTAGCCCATGGAAGAAGTCACCTGTTGGTAGACAGAAGTCGCGCTCGAAGAAGGACGCATAGACGACCGTCTCCGTCTTCGGGCACTCCCAAGGACGCCCGTCGTCCCCAGGAGGCTGCCATAGCAGCTCCTCCTTGGGCCCCAAAACACCTCGCCGCACCATAGCCTGAAGCTTCCCTTCGGTCATGGAAGACTGGCCCTAGACAGGCTCCTGGGGCGGCACTCCTCCCGGCACGCTAGTCAACTCCATGTCCTCGGTGGAGGAAGCACTCGCCCTTGCAGTGGCATCCGTCCTGGTGGCAGCCACCAGCTTCGTGGCAGCGCCATCCCTGCCGGCGGCGGCATCTCCCGTGGCCTCAGATTGGGCCCCAATGAGAGTCGTCGTCTTCCCCACACCGGCCTCTCCGTGGCCTGCAGGGATCTCTGAATCCGTCGCCCTCGACGGCGACGGCACCTCCTTCTCACCGTCGGGTCCGCCATCTCCGCTCCCAATGCACGAGCACTCGATGCAGGGGTGAGTCGCGGTAGTGGCAGCGGACGGATTTCGGCGATGGCGATTATGCGGCAAATGAATCGGACCTACGGCGGTGCTAAGCGGCGGCGGAAGATGGTACGGCTCTAGATCTGAGAATGACAGCGGTAAAAAACCGCCCGACGATCGATTCGATTTATCCCCCCCAACGGCTCAAAACACCCTAACGGGGCCACGACTAACGGACGAAATCCGCGGCATTTCCGTTAATTGCGGGCCAAGGGCTCTCCGCGTGCCAATGGCTCTTTCCCAAAGGACTCGGCCAGTCCCGACGCTCGGGAACTCGATGTTTTGACTCCGGTCAACGGGTCTCCTCGACTCGGCCAGCCCTGACGCTCAGGGACTCGGCGCTCTGACTCTAGTCAACGGGTCTCCGCGACTCGGCCAGCCCCAATGCTCGGGGACTTGGCATTTTGACTCCGGTCGACAGGTCTCCATGACTCGGCCAGCCCGACGCTCGGGGACTCGGCGTTTTGACTCCGATCAATGAGTCTCCGCGACTCGGCTAGCCCCGACGCTCGGGGACTCGGCGTTTTGACTCTGGTCAACCGGTCTCCGCGACTCGGCCAGCCTCGACTCTCGGGGACTCGGTGCTGTGACTCCGGTCAATGGGTCTCCGCGACTCGGCCAGCCCCGACGCTCGAGGACACGGCACCCTGACTCCGGTCAACGGGTCTCTGCGACTCGGCTAGCCTCGACGCTCGGGGACTCGGCATTTTGACTCCGGTCAACAGGTCTCCGCGACTCGGCCAGCCCCGACGCTGTCACACCCGGTTTTAGAAACAAAACCAAGTGCTACCTATATGTATGCCAGGATCTAGTTTCATACATATAGTGACATCATAAGTGAATAACAGTAACAGTATCACGTAAATAAAGAGAGTTGATCAGAGATATACGCTTAATCCTGGAAACGAAGGATCCAAACTCGCAGGCAATCGACTGGGGGTTGCGTACGCCTAGAACTTCAACTTCAAAACAACTTCTTCCTCTGAGCAACATTGATTATAGCAAGGGTGAGTACATGTCGTACTCAGCAAGTGTAGAGCAAAAGCAAATGACATGCAAGGCTAAATCAAGGATAGGCTGGCAATTAATAGCATTAAGCATTTTAGTTGGTCAAATTTTAATTAGCAGCATAATTACTAAGTATAAGTATATACCAACCCAATTAAAGAATTGAAATAAATAAATGCTCATAAAGTAACCACAATTTATTTCAACTTCAAGTTCAATTATCATGAGAGGGTCCAAGCCGCTCTTAACCGTGAGCACGGCTGATATATCAGTTTTACACTCTGCAGAGGTTGTACACTTTCCCCACAAACAATGTTTCTCATATAGCCTGAGGTAGCTAGCCTCTTCAACACTTCCTTAGGTGAGGGCCAGAGAACCATTACATGACCTTTACAAAAAATTATTAACATGCAACGACCCGCTGAGGCTTCAAGTCATAGCAGAGCATAACCTTTCCTAATCGCCGAGTTACTTACCAAAGCATACTCCCAAGAGGTCCGGCTATACCCCATCGATGCAACCCCTCTTGCCCTTTCGGTAAGGCCATTACAAGTTAACTCTTCTAATTAATTAGTCATGACCAGAGCCCATTAGCTATATGGTTGCACTGTTTTCTTGGGTGGTCACTCCATGTTCCAATTAAAATAATGATCTTGTTTACCGTCCAATGAGCATATCACAAATTCATATAGTTCAGCATTTAATGTTCTCCATAACCCATGGTTAAGCAACTAAGCAAAACTACCCAACAGTAAATAAATAACCCGGTTATGCAAGGGAAAAGGTAATGAAAACTAGTCAAGTCCTTAACATGGGTCCCATTACGATTATAAAAGCATGCAAGCATAGCATAACTATAAAGTGTGCATGTCATATGGTTATTAGGACTGAAAAGTATGATCAAGAATACACTTGCCTTAATTGCAGAGAATAATTGCTCAGATTAACCTTTCACTCTTGTCTTCAATCTCTCGAACCAGAATCCTTCTATTCGTAGCAATCAACGAGCACAAGCACACACTAACAAGGAGATAACAAGCACAACTAAGAAACAATACACCAATCAAACACAAAGCTTAAAAGAACGCACAGAAAGGCGGGGCTCGAAACTAAGGTCACGAGGGCTCAAGGAACGCTACGAACGATGCTAAGGACGAAAAGACACAACTAACGTAACATTTATGTTATGAGAGCACAAGAGACTATATGCTTGGTTTATTTTAGTTTTATAAAAACAATGTAAAGGATATTTCAGAAAATACCCTAAATTAGAATTATATCTGTTGACACCAGATTTTCGCACCTGACATGTTGAGTCAGATGGTGACATGGTAAAGATGAGGCTGTGCGGTGGACCCATTGACTGGTCAAAGCCGAAGGTGACAGGGAAGGAAGCCAATGCTAAGAAGGAGTCCGATCAAGCAGGAGTCTGATTAGATGACGAGTTCAAAAGGGGAGACACGTCGGCTAAGGAAGGAGCGTATCAGATTCGGGGACTATTTCCTTTTCAGAAGGTGTTTGAGAGTCCCGTTGTATCTTAAGCTTAGTTTACCTTATTTGGTTAGTCTGGTCCGATCAGGACTCTCCATGACCAGGGTATAAATATGAACCCTCGTCTATTGTAAAGAACAATTCTCACAATTCAATACAACCCGGCGTCACGCCAAAACCCTAGTAGTAGTTACCGACGAAGCTCATTGGTGGACGGGCTGCATCAGTTCTGATCTCCGGCTTACCAGTAAGTTAGTCAATTTATCGAACTAATATAGGCTTTGAATTGAGGCGCATCGCCCTTTCTCGTTTATATTGTTCAACCGATTTATCTCTGGATAATCAAGATTGATATAGATTCCCTACGTCGGAGCTAGATCAATATTGATTATTCAACAGATTATCGTTTATCGGACTATACTTTAAGCCTAGATTCCCTACGTCGGAGCTAGGTATCAAGATTAGTCTAGATTCCCTACGTCGGAGCTAGAGTAATCTTGGTTGCTAAAGGTAGTCTTTGCGGTTTGTTGGAGTTGCTAGATTGGTTTAGATCTACGCCATGTGAATCAATTCTACTTCTTCGACGGCTTTGAGCATAGGTCTTGGTCCGATTTAAGCAATATTTTTCTTACAGCATCGTTCTATGTCCGATCCTGCCTTGTGGTATAATCTGGTTGTTCTTTGAGCATTGCATTGGTGTAGATTCCCTACGTCGGAGCTGGATCTGTGTAATGCACTTAGATTAATCTTTAACTGTCATGCTTGGTCTAGATTCCCTACGTCGGAGCTAGGTTCATCTTGATTAGTTAAAGGAAGCTTTGGTTATGCCTTATTGCTATTTGAATGTTAAGTGTGGTGTAGATTCCCTACGTCGGAGCTGGATCTTGCTTAATTGTTCAGTAGCATATCTTAGAATCAGAACGTATCTGTTAATGTTTTATCTGCTTATGTTGCTTAATCTGATCAACACCTGTGCGAGCATCTTGTTTAATTGACAGGTTGGTGAATCGAGTCTGATTATCTAGCTATCTGATTTGATCATAGCTGGAGAAATCTAGATTCCCTACGTCGGAGCTAGATTTCTCTGAAAAGGCTATAGTCCGATCGGCTGGTTAGATAGTCCGACAAGATGAGTTAAACTGGCAATTAGACAAGATGGACAATGTATCGGCTTACACTGTGATTATTTAATATCTTGTTTCAAGACACAGCTGATCCATTATTTTACATATTGGCCTTGTTTTATGCTTTATTTCATTATTTAAAAGGCTAGTCTGTTGTATCAATCAAGGTCCGATCCTGATTGGTCCGATCCTGAAGTCCGATTTGGTGTCTGATTGAGGTCCGATCACTCGGTCCGACTGACGTCATCATTGAGGTCCGATTCTGAGGTCCGATCAATATCGGCCGATGCGTGTCTGATTGGGTCTTGGCTAAAATTCGACGCTACTCCATCGTCTGAAATAGAGCCGGCACAATCATAGAGCAATTTAACTGTTTTATCCCCTTGTCAATTTCAGGTCAAATTGACTGGCACGCCGCGAACCTGAACTGGAGTGTAGACTGGCACTGGAGCAAAGCAGACTCTCCCCGGTCATCGTGTGCTGCACGCGGGAGATACGACCGCCGATTTTCCGCGTCAACACATTTTTGGCACGCCTGGTGGGACACGAAAAACAAATCTAAGATGTCGTCGTCTGATGCTGAACAAGAAACTGCAGCAAGACTTGCTGCTGAGAAAGAAGCTGCTGAGAAGGCTAAGAACGACAAGAATAAGGCGACTGAGGTGACCATGCCGATTACAAAGGCCGATCTGTCCAAGGCTCAGTTGGATTCAGTTCAGGCCCACATCGATGCGTTTGAGAAGCTATGCCTTGGTCAGTTTGGGCGTAATCGTTCAGGTCCTATACTCAAAGGTCCTCTCCCGGATCCAGAGTTGATCAAGAAGGCAACTGAAGCTCGGGAGCATCAGGCTAATATGTCAGAGATGATTCACCAGGCTGTTCATCATGCAATGATCAACCAATCAGGCACTCTGGTGAATTCTTTGGACAATCTCATCAAGAAGGCGGTGGACGATGCTGTTTGCTTGAAGGGTCCAGTATTTATAGCAGATTCTGCAGGAGCATCAGGATCAGGAAGAGGCAAAGAAACTACAGATAATACAATGACCGTTGCTCCACAGATGCCGATTGCTCCACCACCTCCTGTTGAACTGGCTAACGGTTTCCTGTTGATGGCCGATGGAACTATTGTCGGCCCGCATGGTGAAAAGTATGCCAGGACTTTGAGCGAACAAGAGAAACAGCCTGCTGCTGCAAGGCTACGTACAGAAGTTCCTTCACATCAGCGTATGGTCGGAGATTACAATAACTACGTAATGGACATAGCTGATGGAATGCCACATGGAAATCAACAGTCCGATTGGTCACAAAAGATAGCCGAGGTGATCCAGAATCAATTCGGCTTGAAGCCTAAAGATGAAGCGAGGTTGTACCGGCACCCCTACCCATCTTACTTTGATGCAGTGCCACTTCCTCCACGTTACAGAGTGCCGGATTTTTCCAAATTCTCCGGGCAAGATGATATGACCACCATCGAGCATGTGAGCCGATTCTTGGCTCAGTGTGGTGAGGCTGCTTCTGAGGAGGGACTTAGGCTCAGATTTTTCCCTCTGTCACTGTCAGGGCCGGCGTTTACCTGGTTTACGTCGTTGCCAGCAGGATCGGTCACAGGGTGGTCCGACATGGAGAAGCAATTCCATAAATACTTCTTTTCTGGTCTCAATGAGATGAAGATCTCCGATTTGATTGCCATCAGGCAAAAGAATGATGAGACCGTCAAGGAGTACATCCAACGATTCCGTGACACTAGGAATCGATGCTATAGTTTGAAGCTATCTGACATGCAGTTGGCCGAGCTTGCATTCCAAGGTTTGCTCGCGCCGATTAAAGAGAAGTTTTCTGCCCAGGAGTTTGAGACATTGGGGCAATTGGTTCAGAAAGTGTCAACTCATGAGGTCCGATATCAGGAGATGAAGCGTATGAAGTTTTCTAAACAAGTGTCTTATCTCTCTGATACTGAAGAGGAGGCTGATGTCAATATAGCTGAATGGACTAAATCCAAGAAACCAGTGTCGCTCCCGTGGATCAAGCAGAATCCTGAGAAATTTGGATTCGATATAACAAAGGCCGATAAGATCTTTGATTTGCTGCTCAGTGAGAAACTTATCCAGCTTTCTCCAAATCACTCGATTCCATCGGCCGATGAGTTGAAGAAACGCAAGTACTGCAAATGGCACAACTCGACATCTCACAAGACCAATGAATGCAAAGTGTTCAGAAGGGAGATCCAATTGGCTATTGAGTCAGGCAAGATCAAATTTGAAGACAACAAGAAAGCCATGAAGATTGATGGTCATCCCTTTCCCAATAACTTTGCTGATTTCTCCTTTTCTGTTAATATGGTTGATGCTAGTGAAAAGGGGAAGTTCAAAGTGCTTACATCGGACCATGCCAAGAGTTCTGGTGCCGTTGATCCTGTGGTTCAAGTTACTGTTGAAGAGCTACGCAGGAATCATCAGGCATTTGGGCGTGAATCTAATGCTCCTGGTGGATATTGGCCGCGTGTGACTTCCCAAATGTTGATCAACAAATACAGGAGGCGGCAGGCAGCAGTCCGAGCGTGGAGGGAACGCGAGGAACGACGACGTCAGAGGCGTGAATATCAAGCAAAGCGCCATGATGAAGAGTTTGATGATCGGCGCCGACGTGATTACAGGTCCGACGGCCGACACCAATATGATGAGTGGTCCGATGACCGACGCTGGTATGATGACAGGTCCGATGATCGGCGCCGGTATGATGATAGAGTTGATGATCGTCATCACTACGGTTATAGGTTCGATTGGTATGGACGTCAAGCTTATAACCGGTGCGATCAAGATGATGATCATTGGGGATGTCCTTTCTTCGTGTATTGCTGGAACGAGAAGCTTAGACTGCTATCTTCCAGTTTCCCAATCTGTTCCCACAGTTCTCATTTCCTGATGGCTGCCGCGTGATAAATAGCTACTCCTTTCTGGTCCCAACTAATTTTCATATGATGTACTACGTAGCAGAAGACAGACCTGTTTATGGTTTCTAGTAACCACGATCTGCTACATATATTATGAAGTCCAATTTTGTTATGGGGGTCAAAAAAAAGTTTTCATGTTTATGTTACATAAGTAATTCATTAAACTCTTACATTTAGAACATAGGCTCTCCAACCAATTACTGTCGTACAATACATGATGTGGAAATGTACCACCGATGGAGTAACTTGTTTAATTCCTGCTTAGTGCCTCATGTTCCCATTATAACCTTTTAATTCACT
>CM014271.1:51818761-51842961 GCA_004135705.1 Alloteropsis semialata
GGGAGATGCCGTGCAAGCACCGGTTCCACGATCCGTGCATCGTGCCGTGGCTGGAGATGCACAGCTCCTGCCCCGTGTGCAGGCACCAGCTGCCCCCGGAGGAGCCGGCTGACCCGGCCGGCAGCGGCAGGCGCGGCGGCGACGAGGCCAGCGGCAACGCGCGCGGCGGCGACGGGGGAGGCAGCGGCAGGAGGCATTGGTTCTCGTGGCCGTTTGGCGGGCTGTTCTCGCAACGATCGAACGGGAGCTCCTCCTCATCTTCGTCCTCGTCGTGATCGCAGTATGCAGAATAAGAATCTTGTAGATAGAAGCATGTCCTTGGATTTCTACGTGATGATTTGGTTATTGGCGATTGTAAAGCTGCATTTGCCCTTGGATTAAATTGTAGAACTACTTTTGCTTCTGTTTAGTTGGATGGAGATTATTGGCCTGGTGTTGTCCGTCTGCCTTAGGGCCTCTTTGGCAAGCTTTTGTTGGCTCAGCTTCACCTGTTTCGCGTAAAACGAGACACTGTAGCGTGAAGCTGTTTCGTAAAACGATACAAAAATGAACTGAAAGCTGCGCAAGCTAGTTGTTTTAGCTTCACCAAAACAGCTTATCCAGTGAAGCTTTCTTGATGAGCTGTACCAAACGGCCCCTGCTAGTAAATTATGGCAGATGGTTTCTGTGCCATAAGTTGCGCCGTTAGATCATAATCCAAAGTTGTCAGTCTGCCTTAGTTGCCATCTCATTCTGTCAGAAGTTGCGAGCATAATCCCGTTTGATCATAATCCAAAGTTTTCAGTCTGCCTTAGTTTCAATCCCATTCTGTCAGAAATTGCGAGCAATAATCCCGTTTGATCATAATCCAAATTTTTCTGTATGTTAGTATCGTATATGCTTTTTTTATTTCTTTGCGAAGGTTTGTTATGATCGTGTTCAGAAAAACATCAGATGCCTGACAGCTAGTTTCATGTGCTCAAAGTCCTGTCTGGCCAATACGGTGTGTGACCTGGCGAAATGTACACCGGGACGAGCTCGGTCGTCATCCGGTGGTGGTTCGGTTCGTCTGTTCTTCTCTGGTTTGTTCTCGTATGATTTGGAAACTTCGATAACACCTTAATGGAGTTTTACGTCACAATCATCCCGTCAACTAGTTGAATGGCATTTATAGAATGCAGTTGCTGAAAGTGTCCATGGAAATCCTTTACTCTTGACCATTCTTTCTATACAAAAGGCGGTCTTCACAAGGTTGCTGAACCTGTTCAGAGAGACAAAGAATAGAATATTTGAGCATCAAGGTCACTTCCAGGAATTATGCGTGAAAGTGATGGAATAGGAGCATAAGGAATATTAACATGCTACTTGCAGATAATATATTACTTTAATAGCTCTCACTTATGCAATAATGCAACGGTATAGAATAATTTAATGCTACACCATTGTTACAACATAATGTTAACCATTAAGTAATATAATTAATCTGTAGTGGTCAACATATTATTTCTCGTATAGGCTACTAAGGAGCGATAGATGATAAAATGCTAAAGGAGAAGATGGAAGCAGTAACATATGATCTTACATTATTTAATAATACCAACTTAAGTTGTAGTACAATGACATTGAGATGGTCCAGTAATTAATATCCTGGATATCATTGCAACAACATAAACTGTATTACTAAGTAGATGCTAATTTGCAAAGACTTAATTGTCGACTATCAAAGCTTTACTAGGTGATCAGAAAGGACAGACGGCAAAGTTAACTAAATAAAAGGGATGCAAACTGATTAAATTAATATGCATAGCTAACCACGTGGCTTGATAGAAAGGGTTTGTATGATAAGGGCGATGATTTTGCTTACTGCCCAGTGGATAAAAAGGATATAGGAAAATAGAATTATTGCTCATGATGTAAGGATGATAGCATCATTACGTCATCACTTTGCATGGCCGGATTTGCATGGCTTAAAATATATGAAAGCTTAGATGCTAACGTTCTAACTTGACCGAAGGTACAGGTAGAGGCAGGGCTGGCTCGGCAGCGTTTATTTGCATGGACGGTACGGCAGAGCTGCAGGCAGCGAGGATCGGCATGCAGTGCTTGGATCCACGACATAGCGAGGATCTGCATGCAGTGCTTGGATCCACGACATAGGATAACAGGCCGGACGATCAAACAGAGAGGAAGAGAAAAGCATGTATGTGTGTGCTCACCAACTGTAGCGAACGACGTGCGGTGGCTGGGCGACAGCTACCGGCAGCGGCGGCTTCTTCTACGATGACGAGCTGGACGGAGGCCGTGCGCGGCCTGTGTGGCAGCGTGGGCTTCCGATCCGAGGACGGATGGCCGGGGACGACGACAACAGGAATTGGCCGGATTGAAGATGGCCGGCGGCGTCTCCGTGGTCCGTGCATCACTGGGCGGAGGTCTCCCGGCGGCTGGTTGACGACAGGTTCCGGCGGCCGAGTTGCTTCATGGCGGGAAGATGCTGGTGGCACACGTGGCTCTGCAGTGTGTAGACGAGCACGCATGAAGACAGCACGATGGGTCTTGCTGAGCCCTACGAGAATCAGGGGTAGATCGGAAACCAATCAGCCCAACACGAGGAGGACAGGCACAGACTTCAGTTTGATTTTCGTGAGAACGTACATGCTCCTCCGGTAGATCGATGGCGGATGGAAACGGCGAACTATGCCCGGCGGCGACGACAATCTCGAAGCTCCACGCGGATGGGCTTCTCTGACGTTGACGAAAGGCGAAGGGAGGGCAGCATGGCGCGGAGAACTCCGTGGCGTGGTTGCAGCGGATCGAGCGGCCGACGGTAGCTTGCTCCGGCGACCCCGACTAGAGGCGGCGCTGGCGACGGCACAGAGGCAGAGCAGCAGGCCAGGGCGCACACGCCAAGGGCTTGATGGCGGCGCTGCGCATGGAAGCGGGGAAACGCGATAGCCAGGGCAGGCGTTGCGTGCGAGCACACGCTATTTATAGCTAGGGACCCGGGCACGGCCTCATGTTTGGTGCGGCGCGCACGCCAAGGAAAAACAACGGCGGTGCAGGAGTCCTGCGTGAGACGATGCACAGGCTATTAGATATTAGGGTTTCCTTTAATCAGGAAAAGATATTCTAGTTGAAAAACAAATACAGAATTTCTTGATAATGTTTCCAATTCGTGATAAACATCACAAAGCACCCAAGAGTTTCGAGAGAAAATTCTAAAGATAGATTTGGACATGTTGAGCCCGAATAAAATATTTGGAGCTCGTGAAAAGATTTCTAGAAGCTTTGAGATAAAGGATTTAGCTCTAGGAAAATAGGAATAAATTCCAGAGAGGTTTGGAGAATTCCGGGAGGAACCTATTTGACATCTGAGAGGACTTGGAATGCTAAATGCTGAAGACACACCACGACAAGAACACAACAACCGCTCTTAAAGCCTATGTTGTTTTAATTTATTTGGAAACAACAATATTTTTTAATACTAAATTCCCTATAATAAAATATAAATATTGGAAAATTTTAGTAATTCTCAAATCCTTTAGATCATTTAGTGTAATCTATTCACATCCCAAAATATGAAATTTTGGGGTGTGACAGACGCTCGGGGACTCAGCGCTCTGACTCTGGTCAACGGGTCTCCACAACTCGACTAGCCCCGATGCCCGGGGACTTGGCGCTCTGACTCTAGTCAACGGGTCTCCGCGACTCGGCCAGCCCCGAAGCTCGGAGGTTCGGCGCTATGACTCTGGTCAACGAGTCTCTGCGACTCAGCTTATCCCGATGCTTGGGAATTGGACCCCTTGCGACATGTAAGGCAAGATTCAAGATGCATGCTGAAACAATATCAGTACAACATAGAGCAAGATGATGGAAAAGGTCTTCATTAGTAAAGAGGCTATACAATTACAAATACATGATGGCCACGGGCCATTTGCAAGGACAAAGATATTGACCATCAAGATTATGGTCTGGAGCGGTCACCGTCGCCCGAGTTGCTACATCCGTGGCAAGCTTCGTCCACATGAGCTCGTCGCAAGCTCTCTTGTAGCATCATGGCGACCAACGGTGAAACCACCAAACTTGAGGGTTGCGTGAGACTGCCTCCAAGCTCACCTCGGCTCTACAAGCATTTCACCCTTAAAGGCCCTCGGCCCAAGGCAATGCGAAGAGGAAAGGAAAGAGCCGACAGATGCTCACTAACGCCTCAAGCCCATCGCAAGCACTCTTCTAGCACCTTAGCGACAAGCCCCAAAATCCATCCCCGGAGGATGCACCCAAGGCAAAGCTCTCAACAGGGCCACCACAAGGCATCTATACATTTCTTCTGAGAGAATGGAGGCAAGGCTAAGCGCTAGACTTCTCAGCTTGGCTCCTACTCAGATACTTCGCCAGCGCAATGACCCAGGGACCCTGCGTCTATTTATAACTCCGTGCCTTCTGTATGCGCATGATCCCAGCCACACTATTCGGCGCGTGAGCCTTGAGCCACGCAGTACCTCGCACCGAGGCACTCAGACCGTCCTTAGCAGTTTCTGTCACAAGTACGCTCTGTGCGTTCACGTGAGAGCTGTTTTCGTCACAGTGTGCCTGACACCGTGATGATCTTCTCCTTTTGGGCGGCCCGATTGCCCCGATGCTCGGTGGTCATTCCTTTTTGACCATTAGCCCAATTTTCTAATTGGCCCAATGCTCAGGGACTACTCCATATGGAGAGCTCCTTGCATCGCTCCCCATATGCCACATCAGGATGTGTCACCTTCTTCAAAGTGGCACAGCACCTCAGTACCCGAGTTGGCCACAACTCGACGCTACGCGACTCGGGGTTTCACCCCCGGGTCTGTTCAGGATCATCCCCGATGATTTTTTTGAGCATCGCCCACCCTTGTGTCGGCCTGCCGACCAAGGCTCTTCAACCGACCTTGATGGCTTCGCTTCTTTATCAACAATCCGACACGCGCCTGCACATTGCTCTGGGACTTGTGGGATATGGGTACCCTCGGGCCCACTACTGACCAGGTACGTAGTCGGCCTGGGCCCACTCTGACAATGATGTGGGCCAACCCCAGGCCGACCCACGAGGATCCTCAGCTTGATGGACAAGAATGGAGAAGACTTAGCCCGCAAGGCGTGCAACAATATATTCGGATCCTGCCCGGATATCACGGAGATTGCATCACAACTGATTCGGATTAGTTTCCTAGTTGTAGCCGAGTATGATTAGAGATAACCGACTTGTAAACCCTAGGCCATCAGCCTATATAAGGCGGCCTAGGTCGACCCCTTCATTCATTCAACTCTTAGCCACCAGAACCCTCATTGTAACCAAGAACTCGCCGTTGTTCCCCGAAACTTCGCCGAACAGAGCAATACAACACTATCGAGCACAGGACATAGGGTATTATACCTCCGGGTAGCCCGAACCTGTATAATCCCTGTGTCCTTGTGTTACCTCGGGCTCTCTAGCCTCGCGATTGCCCTTTTGCCTACAAATCAATCACTTGGGTACCCCCGGGTGGACTGCCGGACGATAAATCCGACAGGGCTGCCTCTATTTTTTAGGCACTTGATTTTTACTTCCAACTCAGCAATACTCTCTAAACAAGCATCTACTTTTTAATGGCCCACTTGTTAGTTTCTATTTTGGAATAGAGTGCCCCTAGAGACCCCCTAGGCCTAGGGGATGAGGGAGGGGATTTGGAGGGCTCCCTATTTTAAGGGCCAAAATAGAGGGTCTGTTGGAGTTCGTTTTTTAATCACCCCCCTCTAAACTCAGAGTAAGGGACTATTTAGAGTGTCTACTAGAGTTGCTCTTAGCTATTTCTTTTAACTGGTTTGTCACGTGCCGCCATCCCGTGGCCTCTCGTCGATGCCAATCCAACGCTAGAGAGGCTTGTCCGTATGGGGCACGAGCTGATCACCTTTTTTGCTAAAGTTTTATCTTTGTCACATCGAATGTTCGCACAGTAATTAGAAAAACTAAATATAAGTTAATTATAAAACTAATTGCAGAAATCTTGAGCTAATTCATGAGAGGAATCTATTAAGTTTAATTAGTCCATCATTAGCAAATAGTTATTGTAACACCACTTTGTCAAAACATGGACTAATTAGATTTAATAGATTCGTCTCATTAATTAGTCTCCATCGATGCAATTAGTTTTGTAATTATTCTACGTTTAATACTCCTAATTAGTATCAAACATCCAATTTGACAGGGGCTAAAGTTTAGTATGTGGAATTCAAACACCCTCATAGTCTCGCTCTTCCAATTTCGGTCATCCCTATCTACCTCCATCGATGGTGAACACCAATATATGATATCTTGGCTCTCCTCTCTTGAATCCCTACCTCAATCGAAACCATAGCCCATTGGACCGCCAACGATTTGGAGCACCAGAGCTCTTTCAAACTTTTGCAATTTCACTAAAGACCTTAAAGAACCTTAAAGACCTTGTAATTTTTCTATGAGCATTGTTTACAATGTCTTGCATTTCTTCTTTGCGAGACCTTATGGTCTACGATTTATCGCGTATAGGTCCCTACAATCTTGTTTAATCCGTAGCTTTTATGTTTTAGCTCCGAATCGATCCGTTCAAGTTGCGTTAGGTTAAAGACTGCACAAACTACACACTAGTTGTGCTATTTTATATGATGCTTGTTTTTAAAATTAATTTAATATTAATTTTGTTAATATCTATTGAATATGTTTTTCTTTAATTAAAAGCTACATAGTGTTATACACCATTTTTCACAATAAACGTTAATTCAATTCATGTTTACTTTATATGATTTTCTAGTTAAAATATAATTAGTTATATATCGGATTTTTATAAATAATAATAACTTGATTAATGTACAATTTAAACAAGTTTATCTAAATAAAAGATTATTAGGATTTACACCGACTTTTATAAACAAGTCTAGTTAAAAGAAGATACAAAGTCAGTATCAAAATGCGACACGCATCAGAAGGTCAAAGCCTTTTATCAGAAGTCACTAAAATTATTACGATCTTTAACTATTCCCAGCTGGAAATGTTGACGTCCAAAAAATCAGGCGTTGACTCTCAGAAATTAACACTGTAGCCTGGAAGATTTGCTTGAACTTCAGTGCAGGTCCAAAATCTTGAGGTTTAGAGTGTGCCAGTCAATTTGATCTGAAATTGACAAGATAGAATTTAATCAGTAAACAAAGAACTCATCGGCCAAAGCCCTGATTTGTTTCAGCAATCGGATCAACAGGAAGAGAAGTCTGATGCAAGCATGAACCATCGGCCTTGAGTCCAATTCGTGATGATATGAAATATATTAAAACAAGCCATCGACTGTGAGAGCTGAATCGGAGATAAAACTAGCTTAAGCTCATTCTTTATTACAGATCTTTCCAAAGGTATTAAATAAACTGAATCTCGTGTCACTAACAATCGGATCGATTCCGATAGATCATGCATATCAAAGAACTCGTTTAAACCATATTTATTTGTTACTTGATAATTAAATCTGAATCAGCTATATAAACAATATGACCAGATCTATTATGAAGCTCAGATTGCAATGAAACTAAATAGATCTTTTAGATAGATGTAAGCCGATAAGATAAAATCAACAAGATACGGTAAAGGATGAGCGATCTAAACGAAGAAGAGCGATACGCTTCAATCTAAAGCCTGGAACAACTCGGTAAATTGGTGAATTATATAGACGAAAAAGGGCGATACGCCTCAATCTAAAGCCTAAAATAACTCGATAGATATCGCACTTACAGACAAACCGGAGGTAAGACGATGCAGTCCTGCTTGCTGAAGAACTCAACAAAAAGGGTTATTGGCATGAGGGCCGAAAGTTGTGTTTGTATTGATGGTTGTGTGAACGAACTTTGCAATAGCGCAGGGTTTATATTTATACCTTAGAAATCTAACTAATCCTTGACAGATACAACAATATCTCTAATTTATTTAAAGCAAACTAATCTAAACTACCAAAATCATTACAATTATTGCACGACCAGGCCGTGAAGAAGCTTCTAAATGCATCCCTTCAAAGTCATACACGCTTCGGCCTTCTTTCCCTCGTAGCCGATCAGGATTCCGTCGGACCACTTCCGATCGGAATTGGAGACTTCCAAATCAGAATTGGACTCGGCCTCAATCTTGGCTTCTCTAGCGCTCTCTAACACAATATTCCCTTTATACCAACCGAGTCAAATTCTGGTGTCAACAGGAAACGAAAACATGTCCAGGGACCTTATTATGGGTTTACCCACAACATTCGAGGGATATGACTTGATGTGGGTAATTACCAATTGCCTGACTAATCTGCACATTTCAATCTTGAAAAGACAGTATACCATCCATAGGTTAGGGACCAAACTTTGTTGGGGATCAGCCATGGGTCGAGGGCCTCCTTTGTGTCTAAAAGAGGCCCAAGCAAGGATCTAGGCATCCAATTGTAACATCTAGGGACCTGATTGTAATATTTACCCCCACCAATGGAATAAACATAAACAGCCATCTCCTTCTCCCTATAAATAGCGCCCTAGGACTTGGGGGAGAGGACTTTTGGCTCTTGCTCATTTGCTCTCTCATGTGTGCTCTCTTGTTGGCTTCCTCTCAATACCTCTTCCGTCTCTCATCTCTCGCTTGTTTGGGATTCAACCTCCAGGGCGAATCCCAACAGCTGGCACCCACCACGTGTTTGGCATGTTGATTTTTGTTTATAGAGAGATGAGATGAAAAAGAAAAAATGAGATCGAAGCCCACTATAATTGAGCAATCCAATAACAACCCAAAATTCCTTCATTCGAATATCCAAGCTCAACACGATGCAGCTAATCCAAACAAAAAGGTCATGAGCAACAAAGTGGCCAAACAAATTTATGAACGAAGATCTGAGTGCTCTCAAAATAGAGACAAGAATCACCAAGTTACCTTCATTCAGTGTTTTTTCTATCACGTCAACCGTATAGAGTAAAACTGACAGGGCCATGCTCCTATGTCAGCGTCTCCTGCTTAGCATACAACAAAAAGTTGTCATGCAAAAGGTTTGTACTCACCCACATCATCGATCGAAGCTGCGGGAAAGTATTCCCAATCCCCATCAAGCTTGGTTTTATTTATTAAAAAACAAGAGCAGCGTGAAACTATCGGACACTCACCACCATGCATTGACGATAGCTTTGTCTGCTCAATAATGGTGTCACGGACTCACATCACCACATCCACCACAAGCTGTCTTCTTTGCTTATCTAGTGACGATGATATCATCAACCAAGAGCACAGAGAACAAAGGTACTGGGCAAGATACTAGCCATTGTCGGTGCTACTATGTTGTTGGGGGATTGGCTTATCCAGGAAACACCTTCACCAGTTGGTTTGATTGTAAACCCAGGGCATTTGCCTTCGCCATCTACAGCTACAAGGCTTTTGCCTTCGCCGAGTCATCAGACGCTGAGAGACAGTATGATTTGTGGTTAAGGCGAAGGCATTGTGTGGCTTCTCATTGTCTTCGCTACACCCAACTACCTTTTATGGAGATGCGAAGGTAATGTTCAAATATTGTGTATACTTGGATCATCTTGTTATACAGGCCGAAGGCGAGTCCGAGCGATAGCATGGCGCTCTGTTCTCCGCTTGTGCTGTGCACGAAGGAAACCCACGAACACCACTATGCCACCCAAAAGATCAACAACAAAATCCACCACCACCCAAAACACGGCATCATCTGGCGAAGCCGACGTCCAAGCCACAGTTCCACCAACCATCTTAACACCCATAACCGAAGCCGTCAATGAAGACACCGAAGTAGATGAAGACACTCTCACCACCGAAGAAAAGCTGTGCAGGGTGGAGGACAGGCTCCGTCTTCGCCGTCTGGAGCAGCAGAGAGAGCTCGAAGCCGCTCAGCTCGAACTGCATCAGCAAATGCAGGAGGAAGAGGAAGAACAGCAACACCAGCTGCTGCAAGTCAAGAAACAGTTGGAGGAGTTGGGACAAGCGAAGCAAAGAAGATTGAACTCCACTGGTTCTAGAGCTGTGAAGCTCCGAGAAGAACTCGAGAAGGCCAAGAAACAAGTTGCTCAACTCCAAGCCTAACTCAACGACCCAATTGCCTTCGCCAGCGCAGGGGCAAACCACATTTCCACATCGGAAACTGGTTTCCAAGTGCTGCATACGCGTCCCATTGATCGCACCTGTCCTCTCTCAGAAAGTCTGCAATTGGCAAGATGGCCGCCTTCATACAAGCCAATCTCTCTACCAAGGTATAATGGCCTCACCAACGCCAAGCAATTTCTCATGAGCTATGAAGCTGCAATAGCTTCGGCAGGGGGAGATGATGTGGTGTTGGCAAAATCATTCATCATCGTCTGCGATGGCACGGCAATGAACTGGTACACCAAGCTTTCGGGGCTATCCATCACCAACTGGTATGATCTGAAAAGAGAATTGATCAAGAATTTCAGCATAATGGGAGATCAGGCACTCTCATATGCAGAGCTAACTCTACACCAACAACCGAAGGAGTCTCTGGAGGACTACTTTCGCAGGTTTGTCGGACTCCGCTCTCAGGCTCCCCATATTCCTGATGAAGCTGCCAAATTTGCTGCAATTCAGGGGCTTCGGCCAGGTCCTTTTGCTCAGCACATTGCAAGGGAGACACCAGCAACTCTTGGAGATCTTTATGAGGAGTTCAAAAAGTATTGTCGATCTGACAATGACAATCGAATGAGGATTGCCAGAGAAGCCGTCTTGAAAAATCAATATGACTCCCAAAACAAGCAGCACCACTACAACCAAAACCACTACCAAAACTATCCATCCCAAACCATCATGAGCATGGAAAATCTGCCTTCGCTCCCACAAAGTAAACCCACCTTCCCAGAAAACCAGTTCCAGAATCAAAGAGATGAGCCTTCCCAAAGAGGTGGAAGACCGGCCGAGGCCGAGGAAGAGGAAGTGGTCCACCTTCGGGACCAGAGCTTTTTTGTCAATATCATGGCAAAAATCACACCCATGGCATAGAGCAGTGCCGAGATATCAAAAGAACTATCGACAAACTGAAAGCAGAAAAAATCCAAGCTACACAAACGAAGCCATTTTCGGCTTCGCCACCAAGCACCCAAACCCAGCCACAAACTCAAGCTATCCAGCCATACTGCCCAGTTTATCCCTCCCTAAGCTCAAGCTTTGTTCACCCAACAACCGCGATGGCGACTCAATTTTCGCCTTCACCTCAAACTTTCCAACACTACTACCCGCAGACCATGTACCCACATTTCTACCCTCAAAACACCCAGCCTACCCAAAACAAAGACATCAAGGTAGAGGAATTACCACCTCCACCTCCACCTCCCCAAAAACAGCAAGACCCAAACACTGCACATCCCTTGCCCAGTCACGGCCTTATCATGCCTATAACTGGAGGATCATCATTCGCCTTCAAAACGAAGAAGCAGAGAAAAAGCTACTTTCGTCAGGTCAACAACATCTCGGTTGACGGTCCCTACAAGAAGTCGGAATGGTCTCACATGCCAATTACCTTCACCGAAGAAGATCTCAAACTCCACAACTTTCCACACAATGACGCAATGTCGATTGAAGCCAACATTGCTGGCTGGAGAATTGGGAAAGTGCTAGTGGACACAGGCAGCTTTGCTGATATCATCTTGGCGAAGACTCTAAGATCGATGACAAACATCAACCCAGATAACTTGGAGCCATCTGACACACCTTTGGTCGGTTTCGGGGGGAAGCACACCGCAACATTGGGGAAAATCACATTACCAGTATCCTTTGGCGACACATCAAATGCAAGAACAGAGTTCACTACCTTCGACGTCGTTGACATGTTCTTCGACTACAATGTTATCTTCGACAGAGGAGTCATAAATGCCTTCGACATCATCATAAGGCAAGCTTTCTTGTGCATGAAAATGCCAGCTCTCAAAGGGGTCATTACAGTCTATGGTGACCAAACAGAGGCAAGAAGAATTGAATATGCTAACACCCCAGGCCAGCGAAAAGTCCATGTCCTCGAAGAAATTGATCCCATTTACCCAGAGGAGAAGCCAAAAGCTGACAAAGGCAGCAAAACTATGCAAGGGGCAACAGAAACCAAAGAGGTGCAATTGCAGCCAGACGTCTTCGATAGAAAAGTCATCATCGGCTCAGATCTTGAGCCAGACGAAGAAGAAAGACTCATCGAGTTTTTGAGAAATAACAAAGATGTATTCGCATGGTCAAGCAAAGATTTGCCAGGCGTTGACAGAAGCATAGTTGAGCACAAACTATCAATCAGCCCTGACATGAGGCCGAAGAAGCAGAAACTGAGGAAAATATCCAAAGAAAAAGTGAGCGCAGTCAAGGCCGAAGTGCAAAGGCTGCTCGATGCGAACGTTATACGCGAAGTCGAATATCCCAAGTGGCTAGCAAACACTGTGCCCGTGAAAAAGAAAAATGGCAAGTGGAGAATGTGCATTGACTTCACCGATCTCAACAAAGCATGTCCCAAAGATGATTTCCCACTCCCAAGAATTGACAAGATTATTGATCAGGCTGCTGCAAGTGAGATGATGTCTCTCCTCGATTGTTTCTCTGGTTATCATCAGATCTGGATGAAAAAAGAAGACAAAGAAAAAACCAGCTTCATCACTCCTCTTGGTACATTTTGCTTCATCAGAATGCCAGAGGGGCTTCGTAATGCTGGTACCACTTTCTGCCGCATGTCCAGCACCGTATTCAAAGAAGAACTATTCAAATCCATACTTGCATATGTTGATGACATCTTGGTCAAAAGCGAAAAAAGACAAGGTCATGTCTCAGACTTGGCAGTTGCCTTCGCTCGAATGAGATAGGCGGGTCTCAAGCTCAACCCGGAGAAATGTGTCTTCGGAGTGACCAGAGGGAAAATACTCGGCTGTTTGGTGTCAGCCAATGAAATCGAAGCCAATCCAGATAAGATCAATGCAATTCTCAACATGAAAGAGCCAAAATGCATTAGAGATGTGCAAAAACTCTCTGGCAGAATTGCAGCACTCAACAGATTTATTGCTAAGGCAGCTGAGCGCAGTTTACCCTTCTTTGCAACTCTCAGAAATGCATCAAAGTTTGAATGGGGAGAAGAGCAGTCGAAGGCATTCCATGAGCTAAGGCAATATCTGATGCAGCTCACGAAACTGACAATTCCAGACCCAAAGGTACCGCTACTGCTATACATCGCAGCCTCGCAGTCAGCCGTCAGTGCTGCACTCATTGCGGAGAAACTGATTGAGGGAAGAAAAATACAGCAGCCAGTGTATTATGTCTCTGAGGCTCTGGCCGGATCGAAGCTATTCTACACCGAAATTGAGAAAATGATTTATGCAGTGGTGATGGCGTCCAGAAAGCTAAGGCATTATTTTGAGGGGCACAATATTAAGGTGCTGACAGATCAACCACTTAAAGAGCTACTGAGCAACAAGGAAGCTTCAGTAAGAATACGCAAATGGGCTGCAGAGCTGTCAGAATATGTGGTCGATTTCGAGCGAAGAACCGCAGTCAAATCACAAGTCCTAGCTGACTTCATAGCCGAGTGGACATCGCCTTCGGCACAGAATATGACTAGAGAGGAAAACTGGCTAGTACACAGTGATGGCGCATGGGGGGATAAAGGAGCTGGCATCGCAGCTATTGTACAATCGCCTTCGGGCGTGAAAATGAGATATGCAGCGAACCTAGAGTTCTGCAAAAACAGCGATAGAAGTACGAACAATGTTGCTGAATATGAAGCCGTGCTACTGGGGCTCAGGAAAGCGAAGGCGCTGGGGGCGCATCGCTTCATTGTGAAAACAGACTCAAAGGTGGAGGCAGACCACATCGAAAAAGAGAGTATTGCAAAGCAGCCTGAGCTGATCAAATACCTCAATACAGTCCGAGCAATGGAGAAAAAATTCAAAGGTTTCACAATCGAATACATCCCGAGGGCAAAGAATGAAGAAGCCGATGCACTGGCTAAAGCAGCAGCAAAAGGGGACAAGTTGCCACCCGACGTCTTTTTCCAGACACTAACAACGCCTTCGATCAAGGAACTTGATGAGCAGCCAAGTCTGATCAACGCAATAAACTCAGAAGATTGGAGGTCTTCTATAATGGCATACCTCAAAGGATACTATGAACCAATTGATGAAGAAGATCTCAAAACCATGCAACAGAGGGCAAGATCATATCAAATTATTGACAATGTCTTATACAAGAAAGGAGTTGTGGCTCCTTGGCTTCGCTGCGTTTCCATCAGCGAAGGCAGAGAGTTAATTCAAGAGATACACAGTGGTCTATGCGGAGCTCACTTTGGAGCGAGGGCAATTGTGGGGAAGGCAATGAGACAAGGATTTTATTGGCCTTCAATCATCAATGACGCAAAAAATACAGTCAAGACTTGCGACGAATGTCAAAAATGTGCGGCAACCAGAAAATTACCTTCGGAGTCATCACAGCTGATAACTCCAACCTGGCCATTGCAGAGATGGGGCATCGATCTGGTGGGTCCTCTCCCCACAGCTCAAGGAAACCTTAATATGCAATAGTTGCAGTAGAATATTTCACCAAGTGGATTGAGGCAAGGCCACTAGCAAATATCACGGCAAAGACAGTTATCAAATTCTTCTGGCAGCAAATCGTTTGCAGATTTGGAGTCCTAAGGGAAATTACAGTAGATAATGGGAAGCAGTTTGACTGTGACGAATTCAGGCAATACTGCATGTCCATAGGGACGAAGGCAAGATTCGCATCAGTATATCACCCACAGTCCAATGGCGCATTCGAGAGAGCAAATGGCATCATCTTCACCGCCATCAGGAAATGCCTCGCAAATTGCAAGAAAAAAAAGCAAATGGGTAGAAGAAATGCTGAAGGTAATCTAGGCTCACAACACCACCACATCAAGAGCAACTCAGTTCACACCATTCAAGCTATTATATGGCGAAGAAGCAATGTGTCCTGAAGAAATTCTCCACAAGGGGCTTCGCACTCAGCAGGAAGCACCAAAAGACAGCGAAGCTATAGATAAAGATCTTACAGAAATCTACAGGCTGCAAGCAGCTAAAAACATTTCCAAGTATCAAGAAGAAACCAGGAAATGGCGTGACAAGAAAGTGGTAAGGAAAGACATAAAGATAGGCTACTGGGTGCTAAGGAAGAACCCAAGTATGCCTTCGGGAAAATTGCAGAACAAATGGGAAGGCCCATTCCTAGTCATCAAGAGCAACAGACCTGGATCTTTCCGTTTGGGGGATGAAGAAGGCAAAGAGCTGCCGCATTCATGGAATGCGGACAGCCTGCGAAGGTACTACCTGTAAGCATCATGTAACAATTGGCTTCCTAGTCTATAAACGAAGTCAATTGATAGAATAGATTTTCATTTTTTCTTTTCCTTCAAACAGGCCCGTACTCTTTTCCTCGCAGGGGAACCCTTACTAAGGGGTGAGATTTTTAACAAGGCGGTGCTAACTGTAACTCGTGAGAAATATATGAACGAGGCATTCCCCAAAAAAGTTGCATCGAAAGCGATTGGCTTCGGCCAAGTCGCTAGCATTCGATAAACCGAATAGAACTGAAATGACCCTACCAAAGGTAAGGCCAATTCAGATCTAAAATGCTTACTCTGAGGAGTAAAAGGGGCTTCGGCTCAAATTACTTTTTCATACACAAAAATGCTTACTCTGAGGAGTAAAAGGGGCTTCGGCTCAAATTACCATTTCATACACAAAAATGCTTACTCTGAGGAGTAAAAGGGGCTTAGGCTCAAATTACTTTTTCATACACAAAAATGCTTACTCTGAGGAGTAAAGGGGGCTTCGGCTCAAATTACCATTTCATACACAAAAATACTTGATCCAAGAAGCAAAAGGGGCTTCGGCTCAAGATAGTTTCCATACGCAAAAATACTTGCTCTAGGGAGTAGAAGTTCTGGCTCAGACTATTCTTTCATACACACAGCTCTCTCTGAGGACTATAAATGGCTTCATCTATGACTGATCTTCATACGCAAAAAGCTACAGAGACCGCCATGCGAGCGCGTCGAACGAGAAATACAAACTCGATTTGGAGGGAGGAGGCATTTCTCTCGAAAGCAAAGACAAATCGAGTTTCATCTTTTCGTTCAAAGCGCACAACCACGCGAGCGATTTTCTCACATAATAAATACATTCATCTTCGCATGAATAATCACAAACTCGCTTCGGGGGGAGGAGGCGTTTCTCTCGAAAGCAAAGACAAAGCGAGTTCATCTTCATACATACGAAGATGGAATTACATCATAAGTCCCATTCATTTACACAACACTTTCAGAACATTTCAAACACATAACCATAAAACTGTTCGCCAGATCTCCTAAACCAAGGAGCATTATAGACGCACGCAAAGTCATTAACATCAGGACTAACTTCCAATGGCTCCGTCTTTGGAATTCCTAGGGAAATAGCTTCGGCATTCCTCTTCGCAGCAAGCTCAACTCGATCGGAGCCGTGAGCAATAAACGCTGTGAAAAAATCAAAAACACTGAACTCAGTGTCGCGATAAAACTCGTGACAATACTCCAAAAAACTATGATGACTAGAGTTTGGATAAAGACGTTGAAATTCCCTCCATGCGAAGCCAGAAATACAAAGCTGCCCATCACGCATGGCCAGCGGAGTAAGCGAAAGCATTTCATCACCCTGGATATACACAAATGTACAAGTTCAAAAGAGCTTCTCGTTCAATAAGTCCTAGCACTAGTTACAATTCAAAAGGTCCTTAGACCTGTGGATCGACATTTGAGGCTCCTTGAGTACTCTGTCTCTGCGAAGAAGAAGTGCCGGCTTCGCCGGTAGCGGGCACAGCTGCAGCAGAACTTGACCCAGCTCCGGCTTCGGCAGCTTCCTTAGCAGCAGCTTCTCTCGCAGCGGCTTCGGCCTCAGCCTTTTGCTTCTTCAGCTCCTTCGACTGAGAATACAAAAGCTATAATATAAAACAACGTAAAATTAAGGACAAAAAAGAATCAAAGTCGAAAGCGAGGGTAAATAACAAAATACCTTCGCGAGACGTTCTCGGATCAAATTCTGAGCTGCCGAACGACCACTGGCAATCCAAAACTGCTTGAGAAAGAGTGCCTTGGCTTGCAAAATTTTCAACGGAAAATACCCAGTATCGGCAGGATCCCTGGAGCGCCGGGTAAGGATAACCTTTCCGAAGCAAAGCATTGTAATGATTGCAGCCGTTGTCCGAGAGAACCTTCAGCAAGTTGCAGGAGCAGAGATTGACAGCGAAGTCACTTAGAGTTTTCACAACTGTTGGAAGCGAAGCAAACTCGTTGTCAATCCAACTAAAGAGCTTCTCCAAGCTATACTCCTTATTGGGAAAGGCAGCCGGCTCCGCACCAAACTGTCGCAAGGCTTCCTTGTATAAGCGATACAATTTCAAGCCTCGCTCCCAAGCAACATCAACCACATTCTCATTCTCCTTGCGAAGGTTAAGGTTTGATGCGCGCAGCTGCACAGCCTCACGCTCAATGTTTTCGCTGCGAGACCGATATGTGTCGACATTGCTTGAAAGTTTTTCCTTCGCAACATTGAGGGTGTTCACCTCACCTTTCATCACAGAAATCAATTCAGTGTCGTCAACAATTTTCTTGCGAAGGCCTTCCAAGGTGTCATCTTTATCAACAATTGTAGCCTCCAAGGCAGCAACCTTTTCCTTAAGGGAATCGGCTTCGCCAGCTTTAGCCTCTAAAGCCACGACCTTGTCCTTCAAAGAATCATTCTCAGCGATAATAGATACTCGATCTTGGCGAAACTGAGCCTTTTCATTTTCAAGATCCTGCTTAATTCTATCAATAGTTGCCTGGGTCTGGAGAAGCTCTGCCTTTTCCCTTCGCAACTTCTCTAGCTCTGCTCGTTCAGCAGCAACTAAGTTGAGGTTGGGAACCTGAGCGGCCAACTCGTTGATAGCTACAACAACCTATGGTAGAAAACAGTTTAGTATTACAAAATAAATGAAATGAAGCTAAAATCAAAAACAAGATCACAAGACGAAGGCAATGAGGACATACCTTCATTCCCGAAGCCAAAATAGTGGAACATGTGCTTTCAGGATCAAGTGTCTGGATAAGTCGTTGATATTCTGCAAGGAAAAAAACGATGATAACACTGTTATCTTCGCAATATAGCCAAAGGAAAAACCAGCTATAATCCCAAACAAAAAACACCTTTCAAATCAAAGTCTCGAAGAGGCCCACCTTCACGCACGCGAGGTGGCACATCTCCCTCGCCACCTAGTAAACGGGTCTCAATCACATTAGCATAAAACAGAAGAGCAAGTAACGCTGCCAAAGGAAAAAGCGAAGAAACAACATGAGTACTGATGAGGACATCAACCCCGACACGGGAACTGCTACTCCAACTAAACCAGTACAAGCGCCACCAGGACCACTCACTCGAGCTCGTACACGTGACTTAAACTTCGTGATGATTTTGAAGAATGAAGGACCAGAAGCCTCCTAAGTGCATGCGCCACCTAATTTTAGTTTTTGTCAAGTAATAACCAGGAAGGTGCTGCACCACCTAAATCAGGAAAGGGGAGATAGCGTGTGGCTGATTGAGTTGCCTACTCCCTGCCTTATGGGCAGGCTGGGCGCCTCCCTCCCTCACGCCTCCTTCCTCCTATTTAGCCAGGGGCTGCGCCCCCTCTTTCCCTGGGGTTTTCTTTGATAGGTTTAGCAATTGTGCAAACGTCCTGATCTGCAGTTGTGCTCAGCGGCCACCTGTGGACAGCCATTGTGAACCCCAATTCGTGAGTGAATGATATTCAGTTTTACCTTCATCTTGTTCTTGCTTGTTTCTTCGATTGCTAGCAGGAATAGAACTTCGTGTTCAGGTTGACCCTTGCCACCAGCGATTTGGAGTTGGTTCAGCGATTGCTAAGGCGCCACGACCTGTTCGTTCGTAGTCGGATCGTGAGAATCTCCTCCTCCACAAATCGAAGTTATCCCACTCACCGAAAGATCGGGCACTCCAGCTCTATCAAGTGGTATCAGATTACAGGTTGATCGGTGAGTTTTATCGAGTTTTATCCCTTTCGTTTGAGAGTTGTTCCTCGTCCTATCGTCCACCAGAAAAGCTACAAAAAAAATTTCAGGTTAGAACTTTGTCCCCGAACCATTTGGCCTTGCACTTCTTTCAGTAATTTTGTGTTGTTGAATTTGAGTGTTTTTGCGTCACCTTGTTGCTGGTCGCTTCGTGTTGTCCGCTTTTCTCCGCCATTCTTCTTTCATCCATACCACATTCTTCCTTCCTCCTTTGCTTGTTTCAACCAGTTGTGATCAAAAGCATAGAAAGAAAGAAAGAGAAAAAGAAGCAGGTGCGGGTGCCGAATCAAAAAAAAAGAGAAACAAAAAAAAAGAGAAGAAGTGCAATCAGTTTGGTGCGCCCCATATCTGTATCCAGTTTTTTTTGGTAAGCATTTGGTGCGCCCATATTTGTTATCCAGCATTTTTGGAAAGCACACACCCTCCTATCTTGTGCGCCACCTTTCCCAGCCAGGGATTTGGTGCGCCATTGCCACATTTTCCTATCAGTACCTCTCTTCTTTGATACCATATTCTGAAGTGCCCATATTCTTTGATACCGTATGTCTTCTTGTTACCGAAATACCCCTGTGCATCGACAAAAAAAAAAGTTTGTGTCGTGATTGGCTCTTTGTGACCCTCTTTGTTCATATTATCAGTTTTGAGGATCCCTGAGAAAAAAAAACCAAAAAAAAGAAAAATCAGAAAAAGTGGAATTTGGTGCGCCCTCTCCACCTTTGCCCGCCTTCCTTGCATCTATTCTTTTCGGTTTCACTTGGTGACAGCAGCATTTGTTACGTGTTCCGCACTCTTATTCAACTCTACATTTGCTGATTGATTGTGCTAATCCTTGCTCTCAAGTGTAGCCTTCCTACAGCCCCACAAATTCCTACAGTGTGCAGGTTGTGTCCTCTGGCAATCGCTCTATCCAAGCTTCGTCGGTTGCACCGCTGGTTGCAGGTCACCCCTGCTGGCGTGGTAAGAACGTGTAAGACCTTGATAACGGTTTTTTAGTTTGAGCGCCCTGTTCAGCAACACATCCCACTAGCTGTAGGGCATACTATTTTGTTCCTTGTTTTCTTGTCTTTGCGCTAACAATGGCAGGATCCTCGGGGGAGCAAGATGATGACAACGCCATGCCACAGTCCCCTCGTACCAAGAGCATCATACAGCATTTTGAGCGCCAAATGCGCCTGCAAGTTGATGGCCTCGCTGAAGACATTCACGTCACCAACGAGCGCCTTGGTCCGCTTGAAACAGCACAAATTGAAGCCACTACGATGCTTCAGGAATTGAAAACAGCCCAAACCACCACCAACACCAGCCTCGACACCATCATGACTCAGCTTGAGGAGTTGACCCAGCAGCTTGGTGAGGTACAGGGCGACGCTAATTATGGTGGCGACACCGAGCACGACGATCCGGCCAATCGTCACCGGCGAGGACCTCGTCGTGGGGTACGTAACCAGGATGATTCTTTCGCTAAGATTAAACTCACTATACCTGAATTCAATGGAAAATATGATCCAGATGCTTATCTTGAATGGGAACTTGCTGTTGATCAAAAATTTGCATGCCATGCTTTTCCTACACAACATCAAGTTAGAGCTGCCACTAGTGAGTTTACCCATTTTGCTTCTATTTGGTGGCGCGAACATTGCAGCAAACATCCCACTGATATTCCTACCACTTGGGATGCTTTAAAAGCCCTTATGCGCCACAGATTTGTTCCCTCGTATTATGCTCGCGATATGCTTAATAAACTGCAGCGTTTAAGGCAAGGCACAAACTCTGTTGAAGAGTACTATCAGGAGCTGCAAACTGGTATGCTTCGTTGTGGTTTAGTTGAGAACAATGATGCTGCTATGGCACGCTTTTTAGGTGGTTTAAATCGTGAAATTCAGGATGTGCTTGATTATAAGGAGTACACTACTATTACTCGTTTATTCCATCTTGCTTGCAAAGCTGAACGTGAAGTGCAGGGACGACATGCGAGGCCACATGCTAACTCTCTTGCAGGTCGCACCACGTCATGCTAACACCCAGCAGTGCCGTCTCCACCTAGCAGCACTCCGCGTGACAAGGCAACAGCAAATAGTCCAGCACCATTTCCGGCAACAAAGGGTGCCTCTTCCTCTGGACGCACCAAGGACATTCAATGCCATCGCTGTAAAGGTTTTGGTCATGTGTTACGGGACTGCCCCAACAAGCGCACGTTGATTATACATGACAATGGTGAGTATTCTTCAGCTAGTGATTCCGAAGAAACCATATATGCTATGCTTGCCACTGACGTTGCAAGATCCAATGAAGAACACGTGGCTGCCACGGACGCTGACAAGTATGAGAGTCTTGTGGTGCGGCGCGTACTCAGCACGCAGGTTGCACAACCAGAGCAGCATCAACGCCACACCTTGTTCCACACCAAAGGCGTTGTGCAGGAACGAGCCATTCGCATCATTATCGACGGTGGCAGCTGCAACAACTTGGCAAGCACGGATCTGGTGGAGAAGTTGTCTCTTCCAACGTGCCGACACCCACATCCCTACCGTATTCAATGGCTCAACCAGGGCGGCTCACTCAAGGTAACACGCTCGGTACGTGTTCATTTCTCTATGGGGTCCTATCATGATTATGCTGATTGCGATATTGTTCCAATGGAAGCCTGTTCACTTCTCCTCGGTAGGCCTTGGCAATATGATACAGATAGCTTGCATCATGGTCGCACAAACCATTACTCTTTCATATTTAAGGGCAAGAAAATCATTCTTCATCCCATGACCCCAGACCAGATTGTAAAAGATGACATTGCTAGAGCTAAACACCACCAGCAGCAACCGCACACACCAGATGAAATTAAACTGAAAGCTCCTATTTTACTAGCCACTAAATCTGATTTTGATGAAGTACGTGCTGATAATCTGCCTTGCTATGCGCTTGTCTGCTCTCATGTGCTATTTTCACTAGATGATGCGCCACCTTTGGACATACCCCCTGCTGTTACTAAGCTTTTGCAGGACTATGCCGATGTGTTTCCGACGGAGTTACCACCAGGTGTTCCTCCCATTCGTGGCATTGAACACCAAATCGACCTCATCCCAGGCGCTCAGCTTCCCAACCGCGCCCCGTACCGAACCAATCCCGATGAAACAAAAGAGATTCAGCGCCAAGTCCAAGCGTTACTTGATAAGGGCTACATTCGTGAGTCTCTTAGCCCTTGCTCTGTTCCTGTTTTACTTGTCCCAAAGAAGGATGGCACCTGGCGCATGTGTGTCAATTGTCGAGCGATTAACAATATCACAATTCATTATCTCTATCCTATACCTCGCCTTGGTGATATGCTTGATGAGCTTAGCGGTGCTGTTGTTTTCTCCAAGGTCGATTTGCGTAGCGGGTACCACCAGATTAGAATGAAACTTGGGGATGAATGGAAAACGGCATTTAAAACAAAATTTGGCTTATATGATTGGTTAGTTATGCCGTTTGGTTTGACTAATGCTCCCAGTACATTTATGCGCTTAATGAATGAAGTTTTGAGACCTTTCATAGGGCTGTTTGTGGTTGTTTATTTCGACGATATTCTGATCTACAGCAAGTCTATGGAAGAGCATTTGGAACATTTGCGTGCTGTCTTTGATGCTTTGCGCGCTGCCCGCTTATTTGGTAATTTGGAAAAGTGCACCTTCTGCACAACATGTGTTTCGTTTCTTGGCTATGTTGTCACTCCGCAGGGCATTGAGGTGGATAGCAGCAAGATTGACGCCATCCAGTCCTGGCCCACACCGTCGACAGTTACGCAAATTCAGAGTTTTCTTGGGCTTGCAGGATTCTACCGACGGTTTGTGCGTGACTTCAGCTCCATTGCTGCCCTGTTGCATGAGCTCACCAAGAAGGGCATTCCTTTCTCCTAGGTACGGCACAAGAAGAGGCATTCACCATCCTCAAAGATAAGTTAACACATGCCCCCTTACTACAGCTCCCTGATTTCAATAAGATGTTTGAACTTGAATGCGATGCTAGTGGTATTGGGTTGGGCGGTGTCTTGCTTCAAGAGGGAAAACCAGTAGCTTACTTTAGCGAAAAATTAAGCGGTGCGAGTCTGAATTACTCAACTTATGACAAAGAACTTTTCACTTTGGTTCGCACTCTACAAACTTGGCAGCATTATTTATGGCCTCGCGAGTTTATTATTCATTCTGATCATGAGGCTTTAAAACATATTTGGAGCCAAATCAATCTGAACCGTCGGCATGCTAAGTGGATCGAATTCATAGAGTCTTTTCCTTACATCATTAAACACAAGAACGGGAAAGACAACGTTATTGCTGATGCTTTGTCGCGTAGATACACCATGCTGTCCCAGTTGGATTTTAAAATTTTTGGCTTACAAACTGTGAAAGAACAATATGCCGATGATTCTGATTTTAAGGACATCATGATGCATTGCAAGGATGGTAAACCATAGGGTAAATTCCACGTGAACGATGGGTTCTTGTTTCGCGCTGACAAGCTGTGTATTCCAGCAAGCTCGGTTCGTCTTTTGCTGTTACCGGAAGCGCATGGCGGCGGCCTCGTGGGACATTTTGGCGTTTACAAGACACAGGAGATTTTGGCCACACACTTCTTTTGGCCCCAGATGCGCCGTGACGTGCAACGCTTTGTTGCTCGCTGCAACACGTGCCAGAAAGCTAAGTCACACCTTAACAACCACGGTTTGTATATGCCATTACCTGTCCCTACTTCTCCTTGGGTCGATATTTCTATGGATTTTGTTTTAGGATTACCTCGAACTAAGAAAGGGAGGGATAGTATCTTTGTGGTTGTTGATCGCTTCTCTAAAATGGCTCACTTCATACCATGTCATAAAACTGATGATGCTAGCAGCGTTGCTGAATTGTTCTTTCGTGAGATTATTCGTTTACATGGTGTTCCAAATACGATAGTCTCAGATAGTGATGCTAAGTTCCTAAGTCATTTTTGGAGATCTCTTTGGAATAAACTAGGAACTAAATTGCTTTTCAGCACTACTTGTCACCCCCAAACAGATGGGCAAACTGAGGTTGTGAACAGGACCTTATCTACCATGCTTAGGGCTGTGTTAGACAAGAATCTGAAACTTTCGGAGGATTGCTTGCCCCATGTCGAGTT
>CM014271.1:51843961-51901239 GCA_004135705.1 Alloteropsis semialata
GCATCAGCTTTCCCTCTAGGGAGACAAGACCAAGAAGAAAAGAAGAGCAGAACTAACCACCAACATGATTGCAAGTAGGGTTTGCAACCCTTACCTTCATTCGACATTATTCAATCACTTGCATTCATAATTAACTCAATCAAGATAGTGGTGCCATGAAGGAAGCTTACTACCTATCTGTGGCAATGAGGCCTTAACTCATTAATCCTCATTGCTAGCATCATGCAAGGCAAAATCAAAAGTGGCAAGCAAAAGCACATGCAGTATCACTATCGTGGTGTCACCTTCATTTTTGAATAAAAAGAATCTACCGGGAATCAGCACTTAGCTTTCCCTAGCACTCACTTGCTCATCATATGCATGCAATTAAGAAGCTTCCAGCAGGAGGCTACGGCAGTGTTGACACCAGCGGTGGTAAATAGAAAGTTCGCAAGTGCACGACTGTCGAAGTAGCTTTCACTCGAGAGTAAACCAGGTATCGAATCCACGGGGAATGTGAGGGCACTGTCTAATCGCTAAGGTTGACTGGATATATCGAGTTTATATGAAGGTTAGTTAGAGAGGATAACATAGCACTAAACTGGGAATATAGCAAAGGGAGTTCTCCTATGCTTGCTTTGGGCACTGGGGTATCCTAGGCCTCTAGGAAATTGCTAGCATACAGCTCTACACCGTACCCGAGCGTGGAGTATTACAATGGACAGACAGGGCTGTCATCACGTGCCGCCTACCTCTACTAATCTGTGGGGTTACGAGGCAAACGAGGGTAGATATATGCCTAAGCACCACGCTTAAGATAATATCAGCTATCCTAACCTTGATCAGAGATTAAGATACTTTATAAATAAAGCAACGAACCCACAAGCAATATAAAGAACTTAGCTTTCTATAACTCAGACTTAAATACTTAGCTGAAATCCCGGATACTTACTAGGAAGCTCGCATCCGCCGAGATACAGGTGGAGGGTCGCTGACATGCCGGGACTGCTCCAGACTCTCCCTCACTCTCTCCCTATTTCTACTCTAAGATATGAGGAGGGCTTCACCTTGAATCTTCACTCTAGCTCGATGATGATCTGCCCTAGACTCAGGTATTTATAGCTTGTAGAGGCGGTTTGGAGTCGGTACGAGGAGGCTGAGGCGGTTTGGAGGTGGGCCCAGGTCGACCGATCTGTGGCGTCGGCCGACCCTAGGATCCATCGTCCTAAGGTGTGCACGTCTTGAATTTGCTCCCAAAGGCGGTTGTAAGGTACGGGTCAAGGGAGGACCAATTCGGGCGCGCGCTCAGATCAGCGGACCTAGGGGGTCGGCCGACCTAGAGTTGCCGCCTCTCAGGCCCAGTTTCTTCTGAGTGGCTGCACTATGGGCCCTAAGGTCGGTTCCAGGTGGGTACAAATCAATTGCATGAGTTTGAGTTTATATGTGGGCCCTTCAATCCATGGGTAGCTCATCCCTTTCCCTTGGTGTGAACCGTCGTTGAATCAACGGTTTGGATCTTCTCTAGGTGTGCTTCATCTACATGGGAGGAAATTAAGCTCGTTTGGGCCAAGGCCTAGGTCGGCCGACCTGGAGGGGTCGAGCGACCTATCCCTGGGCCCACTTTTGCTCCCACTTTGCCCCTTTGTTCCTACAAGCACATATACACCAAAACTAGTGGAATTCTTTAGTAAATAACCCTATGTCTATTCTTTTGATCTTTCATTTATATCTATGTTGACTGTGAAAATTTATCATTTAAGAGCCGTCAACAAACTCCCCCACACTTTTCCTTTGCTCGTCCTCGAGTAAAGACTAAGGTTTAATCACAAAAATGATTATGAACAAACATATAGGTTATTCCCAAACTTTCAAGTTCAATGGATTTATTCTGGGTAGCTAACATGTCTTCTTGGGTTATTGTAGAAAGGAATAGCCTTTTTATGTCATGATAACTCTCACCTCCAAGTACTTGGGTTTTCAAGATTTTGTAAAAGAAAGCATTGCCTTGCTCCTCAAAGAGTTTCTCTCTAGATCTCTCATTTTTGGTGGTTGGAACAACACTCATTCTCTCCAAAATGGATCTTTGTATGTGGAGCTATCTGGATACATACCCTATTTTGCTCATGTTATCATTCCAAAGTTAGGATCCAAATCAGAAACAAGTCATGTAATCAAGTCAAGATGTGCATGCGTATGATATGAAGTGGAAGGTAACGGTACTCCATTATTATGACCCTCTCCCCCTTTCTTTTCCTTTTTGGATATGGGCTATTGCTTCTTTTCCTTTTTTCTCTCTTTTTTCAGTCGTATGCCTTTTTTGGGCATAAGTCTTTCTTTCTCTCTCTTTTTTCCTATGCATATAGCCCATACCTTTTCTCTATATCTGTTGGAGGGGAAAGGTCACTTTTAGGAGTATTTATTCATAAACACAAAATGGAAGGCATGTTTTTGCTTTGCCCTCAACGTAAGGGTTAGTATCTCATGGTGGAGTGTACGTGATCTTGACTTTAAAAACATGAAGTATTTCTAACAAGGGTCACACAACTTTGAAACAACTCAAAGCTCAAAAGGGAATGTTTGGATAAGAGTATGATGGTTGTCACTCAGACTAAATAATATTTTCATGTGATGGGGAAATGTGAAGGGTTGATTTATGTTTTGAATTCCAGGATCTATTTTCATAGCGATTCAACTGAAACAGTGGATAAGAGAGTCGAACCATCGTGTAGGAAGAAGCGGAGGCCAGGAGGAGCCCAGGCCAGGTCGGCCGACCTGGTGGGGTTGGGTGACCTGGTGGTGGCCTGTCTGGTCTTGTTCTCTCGCCTGATGTTCTATTTGGTTCTGTTTTGCAATGTCCTGCGGCGTATCACTCCGTTTTTCATTGATCTTTCGGTGAGGGGCTCCCCCACACTGTACCTTTATTCAAAGCCAAGTGGAAACACAAAAACATAACCCTAATATACTAAAGACTTTTATTTTGTTCATGATAACAGAGGCACATTATAGATTAATCAAATGAAAGAATGAGGAAATAAATAAAAAATAACTTAAAAGCTATTGTGCCTATTTTATTCTAAAGCCTAGGTGCTCAAAGTGCATTGAAGAGGCTCCCATCCCCTCGGGCTTTAGCGAAATGCTTGAGCTTGACAACTGTTGCTTTGCGTAACATATCAAAGTCATCCTGCAAGCTCAAGCATGCAAGTCGCTCTTCGGTGAACTTCTTCTCCAACTTAGCATTGTCACGACCCAGCTAGGTAATCAGCTTGAGTAACTCTGCATTGGAGGAGGCCTTGGGGGTCTTCTTCTTCTCATCATCACTCTCATAGTAAACCCCTGGCCTCTGAATTGGAGGAGGAGAAATATGCCTCTTGATCTTGCCAGCGGGAAATGACTCCACTGACTCCTCTAATTCTTTCCTCTCATCTGGTGTGAAAGGAGGAAATAGTCCCTTCCCATAGCCGCCTCCGGGTTTCCACTCCCCAAAAACCCGAAATCGCTGCTCAGGGGTGCTAGTGGGAGAATAGATGGAAACATCGGACATATAGTGATACGGCACGATGTCATCCCACTTATTCTTCACGACCTCCTTCAGCTTTTCCCCTGGTTGGAGCGTCGGGAACCCATCCCCCTTGGTGGGAATTGCCCTGGTCGCCTTCTTCGGTGTGAGCTACCCCGTCGTCGGCCTTCTGTATGGGCTTGACGCCCGTGCCTCACGCCTCTGGGGGTCTTCTGGGAGAATGGGATCGTGCCACTGAATGGGGCGCTGAGGGGCCGCCAGGGGCCGTCGCCCGACCTGAGGGGTCAGCCGACTCCCTGGTGCGGCCTCTCGCGCCCTTCTCTGGCAGGAGGCTTGCTATCGGTGGGATGACTACGGCCATGGCTGATTCCAAATTGAAAGGGACCAATTGGTTGGCTGGAGCTGGTTCGCCATCAAGATTGGAGGTCGATCGAGAGGCGGGGCGACTCTTTCCGGCCATTTTCGTGGATGTGGAGAGTTTTGGCTCGGAGTTTCAGAATGTGGGTGAGGAAGAACTCAGATGAGAAAGGGAAAATAGGATGGGTGGATTTTTAAAGAGAAAACAACCCTCTTCTCGAGTCAAACAGAGGTAGAATCGCTCATCCACCACAGAACGGCTTCAGAGACGTTGGAGAGGAGCGTGTGCAAAGGATAGGGCTGATCGGACTCCAGAGGCCGTTGGTCGACCTGGTGGGGTCGGACTACCTGGGCCTGAGCTCGAACGCCTTCAAGTTTTGTGTACGCTACGTGACATGTCCAAACTGCCCCAAAGTGTGTGCTATGGTGCTATAGGGGCTAAGTACTTTTTGGTAAAGGGTATTTATAGATGGGAATTATCCATGACCAAATTGATCACATCAAATTCCTCCTCTACTTTATTATCAGGCTCAAAGAAAACTTTTAAACGTTGACCATTTGAAGAGGTTACCTTCATCATCTTGGAGTGTGATGGCCCCGTGTGATGAAGTCTCCACAACAACGAACGGTCCTTCCCATTTGCTTCGAAGTTTTCCGTGTCCAAATAGCTTCACCTAGAGTTAAAGAATAATACCTTATCCCTGGGGTGGAACTCCACCTTGATTCTCTTATCGTGCCATCTTTTGGTCCTTTCCTTCTAGACTCTGGCACTATGGTATGTTTTGTCTCTCCATTCTTCTAACTCTGATAACTACATTTTCCTCATCTGCTGGGCTGCTGGGAGATCCATATTCCATATTCCATTTTCTTATGGCCTAGTGTGCCCGATGCTCTAGCTCCACTGGCAAGTGGCAAGTCTTGCCATAAACTAGTTGGTAGGGAGACATTCCGATTGGCGTTTTATATGCCATTCAGTATGCCCATAGAGCATCTGGTAACTTGTTCTTCCATCCTTTTCCCATCTCCATCACAGTTTTCTGTAGAATGTTCTTGATTTGCTTGTTTGATGTTTCTGCTTGACCGCTTGTCTCGGGGTGGTAAGGTGTAGCGATGTTATGTCTTGCCCCTAACTCTGCCAGGAACTTGCAGAAGGTCTTGTCAATGAAATGCGACTCTCCATCATTGATTGCCATCCTGGGTGTTCCAAACCATGGAAAGATGATTTCATGAAACATCTTTCTCACGTATTTGGAATCAGTGGCCCGACATGGCATTGCTTCAACCCACTTTGAAACATAGTCGACCGCCACCAGGATGTACTCACTATCATAGGATGTCACACCCGGATTTACGAAGGAAATCCGAATGCTACTATATGTGTACCCAGAAAGTTTTAAACACACATATAGCTCCAGAATAAGGTAAATCAAAGTAACTCAGTGCTCGAATTACAAAAGAAACTATTACAAAAGACAAGAGTCTTAAAACAAACCACAACGGAAGTCTATCTACTATCTCTCACGATGAAGTCTCCATACCACAGGGACGCCGGCTGGTGAACCACAACCTAGAACTCTTCTGGAAAATCTTCAACTGCTGCCTCATCTGAGTACCTATCCGGGATTTTGTTGAATAATGCAAGTGTAAGTAAACCATCTTACTTAACAAATATAACACGAGGGATGAAGTCTTAAAAGGCTAGACACGGTTTAACTGCGGTAAGCACTTTTAATAGTTCAATTTTAACATTACCCAAATTACTACAATGTAATAGGAATAACCCAGTTGTAACCCAAATTAAGAGTATATAGAAGTATCATCAAGTCCACCATCATTCCAGTTTCATTCTATTTTTAAACATCACCGGGTAAAAGCCACTGTAAAAAAGGATCCAGGCCACTCGTAACCGTGAGTACGGCTGTTATAACAGTTTACACTCTGCAGAGGTTGTACACTTTCCCCACTGGTCGCGTAAAAGTTCAGAAGAACTTTATAACCCAACCATGCAGTGCTAGCTAGGCACATTCATCACACTACCTTTGGTGTGACTGCATAGGGACGCTACAAGACCTTTCAAAATTTACTTAGTCAAGACCAGAGCCCATTTGATTCCCGTGGTTGCACTGTTTTTCCGGGTTGCCACTTTAAGATAGACCATAACTAGTGATGCCCAGAACATAGCACACAACAATTGTTCCAGTTTAAAGGTTGATTAAGAACAAAGCACACAGCACATGTTTCGATTTAGGTTGAATGGAGCAAAGCACACAGCACATGTCCAAATTAAGGGTTGCCTAGAACAAAGCACACAGCACATGTTCTAGATCGTGAATTGCCTAGAATAAAGCACACAACACATATTCTAGAACAAGAGTTTGCTGAGAACAAAGCACACAACACATGTTCCAGCTTCCTAACCATGTTGCTAAAAAGCAAGTTTTAACCAGTCATCATTAAGAAGTATCAAGTATCATCGTTCAGCGGTATCAGTTTGCATAGCCTAGCTCATTGTTACCCATAAATGCATAACCAGTTGAACAAGGAAAATAAGTCTCAAAGATACTAGGGATAACCTAACCAGATTAACTCATGCATGAATGTATGTGATTAATAATGTGTATAGGCATCAAGGAATTCTCGTGCTATACTTGCATTCCTCAATATATTGCTGTTAATTCCGTTCTTCAGAACCTTGCTCTGCTTCAATGTCGAACAGCTCACCGAAATGCGATCAGCACCAGCACACAAGGTACATCTAACAAAGCAATACACCAATCAACAAACAGATTTGAAAAGCGCTACTACTAGTAAACACTAGCTGCTACGAACTTGGGAGCGTAAGAAACACTAAAGACAGCTACGGTTGAAAAGGTATGGGCAATTTAAGGGTCAAGGACATACTGGTACAAAAGAACATAAGCTGGAATTATCTTGGTTGAGGACAAATAGATTGTGACATCATCAAGGCATGAACATGATGTCATCATGGAATATTGGAATAAAGCTTCAATGAAATTTTGTATAAATGGATCAACAAAGTTTAGTATATGCACATACAATTCAACATACTATTTTAATATCTAGATTTCACATATGCGGCAGCAATATATGAATTCAGAATTAAAATAATACACTAGAATTATAGTGGTTCATACACTAAACATTTATTAAGCCAAACGACAAATTACCATAAGATAGGAACAAAGGTATAGGCTAACTATGTGGCAACAAAAGGGATGAAAGGTATGAAATTTGGACAGGTTACGATCACCGCGAAAGCTTGGGCTCTGCTGAACTTATGGGCAAGATACAAGGCGGGTGAAAAAGCCTAATCATCTATTATTTAGAAAAGCTAGTTTGAATTGACCTCTAATCAAATTAATTACTAATTAAATTCCAAAAATAGGTTTATGGAAAACAGCATCACTAACATGTAGATTAGGTTATTACGAACCTAACGCAACTTGAACGAATTGAAACGGAGCTAAAACGTGAAATCTATGGGCTAAACAAGGCTGCAGGGACCTATTCATAATTAACCATAGCTGAAAAGGGTTAGCAGGAAAGATTTGCAAGACTCAAGAAATAGTGCTTGCAAAAGCTAAAAAGGCCGGGGTTAGATCTGCTAAAAGGATCGGGTGGGGTTTATGTGCAAAGGTGGGATTTTCTAGGGGGTTTTCTGTAACTTTGCCAAGACTCAAAGAATAGGCAAATAATTACAGATTTCTTTGGGGCTCAGAATGCAAAATGACCAGAACAGAAACTAATCTACTACGTGATTTTGTTCCAGAATTGGCCGGCGGCGGCGGTTGTGCATGCTGCTGCGTCGCGCAGTCACGGGAGCACGGCAAGCTGTGGGACCGCGGGCTTGGGGTTCGACGTGCAGGGGATCGGCACAAGCGCGGCATGCGACGCACGCAGCGAAGGATAGAGCCACGCGGTGGAGCAGCAGGGCGGCGGTAGCAGCAGGTGGCGGCGGCGCTGCGCACTGCACGCAGGGCGGCGAGAGCAGGGCATCGGCGGTGATGCTGGACGGCTGCCGGGGCTAGGGATTACGGAACTCGCGTGTGAATGGCAAAACGAAAAGGAAACGGAACAAGGATCACGATGGAGTGCTCACTTCATGCCAACCATGGACGACGGTGACGGAAAAGCTCGCCGGATTTGGAAAGGAGGTCGCCGGAATCGGAGAAGACGACGAAAACGATGTCCGATTCTCGCAATCCATTACACCACGACGTAGAGCTCGACGAGAGGAACTCCGTGGTGGTCTTCGTTTTCGCCGAAAGTACACGGTCTCGCCGGAAAAGCTCGCCGGAGTTCGGGAAGACCGAGGTTTGACTTTCAGATCTACGGAGTTTGGAGAGTCAACTCGTGGAAACGATTTTAGATCTGGAATCCTCGCAACGAGACGAACGCGACGATATATATATAGACGGGGTTCAGGATAAAGATATTTTCAAGGTGACTTTTCTATTTTCGGAATTTCCGAAATCATTTTCTGCGCAATAATAAATCCAGAAAATACTGGACTCAATTTAAGTGCACGAAAAATATCAAAAAAATTCCAAAATTTATGGGAAAAATCCCAGAGATAGATTTGGATACGATGAACCCAAATAAAATATTTGGAGCTCATGAAAAAGGTTCTAGTAGCTTCCAAAAATTGGATTTAGCTCTAGAAAAAATAGGGATAAATTGCAGAAAAATCCAAAACATTCCCAGAGGCACCTATTCGGGTTTTAAAAACAAACTCACACAATAAACACTAAGAAGCTCGGCACAAAAGCAATACTCACTTTCTATTTAATTCTGACCAAACTTAGGATTTATTGGAAACTCTAAGAAGGCCAAAAACCGGGGTGTGATATAGGATTTGACAAAGGGTCCCATGAAGTCAATGCCCCACACATCAAATAACTCAACTTGTAAATTGTTTGTGAGTGGCATTGCATCCCTTGATGTAATCCCTCCATGCTTCTGGCATTGTTGGCATTGTCAAATGAATTCTTTTGTGTCTTCATATATGGTGGGCCAGTAGAATCCACTCTGCCAAATTTTTGACCTTGTTTTGAACGCCCCATAGTGACCTCCATATGGGGCTGCATGGCATTGCTTGATCATCTTTCTTGCTTCATTTGTTGGTACACAACGCCTGAGCATGCCATCTGCACATACCCTGTACAGGTATGGTTCATCCCACAGGTGTAGTCTACTTTCGTAGACAAGCCTTCTCTTGTTTTCCCCTGGTGGTACGTACCCTGCAATCATGAAATTCACAATATTTGCATACCAGGGGTCGGAGGCCGTCACCTTGAGTAAGGTGTCGTCGCACAGGAAGTCATTTATCGGTAAGTCGTGCATGTCAGTGAACTGCATACGCGACAATGATCCACTACTGAATTTTCTACTCCCTCTTATCTTTAATTTCTAAGTCAAATTCTTGGAGTAAGAGAATCCAGCGGATAAGACGAGGTTTAGCATCTTTCTTGGTGAGCAGGTATTTTAAGGCAGCATGATCGGTGTAAACAATTATCTTAGCTCCAATCAGGTAAGATCTAAACTTGTCTATAGCAAAAACCACAGCTAGGAGCTCTTTTTCTGCAGTAGCATAATTTAATTGAGCTCCTGTCAAGGTTTTGCTAGCATAGGAGATAGCATGATGATTCTTATTCTTGGTCTGTCCTAGGACATTACCCACAACATAGTTGCTAGCATCACAAATAATCTCAAAAGGTAGCGTCCAGTCAGGGGGTTGAATGACTGGCGCTAAGATGAGAGTATTTTTCAGGATTGTAAAAGCATGTAAACACTCATCATCAAAATCAAAGGGTACATCCTTAGCTAGAAGGCTAGTGAGGGGTCTGGCTATCTGAGAAAAGTCTTTGATGAAACGCCGGTAGAACCCCGCATGGCCTAAGAAGCTACAGATTCCTTTAACATTGGTCTGAGGTGGAAACTTTTCTATTACTTCAATTTTAGCTCTATCCACCTCTATCCCTCTTTCAGACACTAAGCGTCCTAACACTATACCCTCTCGGACCATAAAGTGGCACTTTTCCCAGTTTAGCACCAGGTCCTTGTCTTGGCATCTTTGCAGTACCCATATCTAAGTTCTGCAGACAATGATCAAAGGTTTTTTTCCATAGACTGAAAAGTCGTCCATGAAAACTTCCATAATCTCTTCTATCATGTCTGAGAAGATGGACATCATGCACCTTTGGAACGATGCTAGTGCGTTGCACAACCCAAATGACATTCTACGGTATGCATACGCTCCATACGGGCAACTGAAGGTGGTTTTCTCTTGATTGTCAGGGTGGATGGGAATTTGATGGTAGCTGGAATACCCATTAAAGAAGCAAAAGAAGGAGTGGTTCGCAAGTCTCTCCAACATCTCATCGATGAAAGGGAGCGAAAAATGGTCCTTCTTTGTGGCCTTGTTGAGTCGGCGATTGTCAATGCACATCCGCCACCCAGTAACGGTTCACTGAGGAATCAACTCATTTTTCTCGTTACTTATGACGGTCATGCCTCCCTTCTTGGGCACTACATGGACAGGACTGACCCATTCACTGTGGGAGACGAGATAAATGATCCTGGCGTGCAGAAGTTTTAAGACTTCTTTCTTCATGACTTCCCTCATCGCGTTATTTAGCCTACGTTGAGGCTCCCTAGATGGTGTGGATAAAGGGTCTATGGGAATGCGATGGGTACAGAGCATGGGGCTTACTCCCTTCAGGTCCTTGAGGGAGTACCCGAACGCTGAGCGGTGTTTCTTGAGCACCTTAATGAGTCTATCACTCTTGTCCTGTGACAGCTTGTCACTAATGATGACGGGGGAATCCCTGTCCTTATTTAAAAAGACATAGCAGAGGCCAGCGGGCAAGGGTTTTAGCTCTATATGCGGCTTTGATGGCTCCTCATCTTAAAGTGGCTCAGAAGCGTCATCCTCTTCTTCGATAAAGTCATGGACGTGTTTTTCTAGGAATGACTCAAACGGGTCACTTGGTTGGAGGGACTTCACTGCCTCGGCTGGGTCAGGCTCCACCTGAGGTTCGGCTATGGAGTTTCTAACCCTAGCTAGAGGAATGGTGAGGTGATTTCTTTCTACTTTGGCTAGGACATTTCCTTCTGAGGTTACATCCTGAAGGAGGCCCTTGACAGGGTGCCCTATCATGAGGTCGAAATCTTATGTCTCAAAGACGTAAAAGTCCAGAGCCATCTGTATCCCATTGTGCTTGAGGAAAAGATCTCGTGCTAAACCGAGACTCTCGAGAATGTGACCAGAGGGTGTCCTAAAGAGCTTGGGTGTTGGGGCCAGTTTATTGCTGCGCCCAAGGATGTGCGCGAAAGAGCTGGACATTATATTGGCCCTAGTAGTTGGGTTATAGAGGATCTCTACAGCCACCTTACTTACGAAACCTCGAATGGTTTGTGAAGGTGAGTTAATCTGAATGACTTCGGAAGAAGACTCAACTTCGTTAGACCATTCCATGTTTAGGATGGAAATGAGTTCCCGCACGTATTCGTTAAGGAAGTTTTTCTCCAATTGAATGGAGGGGGTCTCTACCGTAGGTCTCTTCTGCACTGTGTAGTTCGAGGTATTCCCAAAATCTTCAAAGAGATCTTCCTCGAAGTCAAAAGGTAATCCGAGAGGTTGAGTTTCCTCTGCCTCAACGGATGGGGTCTCAGGAACTGGGTTTGGACTGGGCAAGTCTACGGGTAAGGTAAGTTCTACTTGGAGGTCCTCTTGCTCAGTTTCATCTGCGTCAGCAGGAGAGTTTTCCCAAATTGCTGCCAGGACCTCTTTTGCTCTAGCCGGGGTTATGTGTAGGAATGATCCTCCGGCGGCTATGTCAATGTACCGGGCATCTTCACTAGTCAAGCCAGACCGAAAATGCTGCATCAGCATATAGTCTGGAAAGCCTAGATCCATCCCGGTGAGACACGAGTCCTGGAACCGGTCCTATGCTTTCACGATCATTTCCTTCTCTTTTGTTGGAAGTTAATGATTTCCTTTCGAAGTGCACAGATTCGGTGAACGGGGAAGTATTCCAGACAAAATTTGTCTCGTAACTCTTTCCATTCACCGTTCGTTAGCCCAACGGTATGGTCATACCACTTTCTTCCCTCTTTTTGAGAGAGAACGGGAAGAGCTTCCATCTAATCATTGCCTGTGTCATGCCTGATATAACCAGACACGAACAGAGCAACTCAAATTCGTGCAAGTGACGGTATGGGTTTTCACCATCACTTCCTGAGAAGGATTTGTCCTGGACCATAGCTATGAAGGCAGGGCGAAGTTCATAGCTATCTGTTAGGATAGGATTTGACGCGGGGTACAGCTGCAATAATTTGCCCTTTGGAGCAGAAAACTCATGGATTTGGGTGGAGTCCATGGTTAAAGAATATAAAAGAAATATAAAATAAAAGATAAACGGGCAATCGTAGTTCTTAGACCATAGCTACCGTTCCTCGGCAATGGCGCTAGAAAACTTGTTGACACCAGCGGTGGCAAACAGAAAGTCTGCAAGCGCACGGCTGTCGAAGTAGCTTTCATCCGAGAGTAAATCAGGTATCAAATCCACGGGGAACGTGAGGGCACTCTCTAATCACTAAGGTTGATGAGATCGATCGAGTTTATATGAAGGCTGGATAGAGAGGATAACTTAGCACCAAGCTGGAAATATAGCGAAAGGAGTTCTCCTATGCTTGCTTTGGGTACCGGGGTATCCTAGGCCTCTAGGAAATTGCCGGCATACAGCTCTATGCCGTACCCGAATGTGGAGGATTACAATGGACGGACAGGGCTGTCACCACCTGCCACCTACCTCTACTAATCCGTGGGGTTACAAGGCAAACGAGGGCAGATATGTGCCTAAGCACCATGCTTAAGATAATATCAGCTATCCTAACCTTGATCAGAGATTAAGATACTTTATAAATAAAGCAACAAACCCACAAGCAAAATAAAGAACTCAGCTATCTATAACTCAGACTTAAATACTTAGCTTAAATCCCAGATACTTACTAGGAAGCTCGGATCCGCCGAGGTACAAGTGGAGGGTCGCCGACATGCAGGGACTCCTCCAGACTCTCCCTCACTCTCTCCCTATTTCTACTCTAAGATATGAGGAGGGCTTCACCTTGAATCTTCACTCCAGCTCGATGATGATCTGCTCAGCCCCGGTGTTGGGTTACTGCCGAAGCTAATAAGCCCAAACAATAGCTACGACAGAGAAATAGAGACAAGCAACAATATTTTACTTATCAACAGTATTCTCAGGAATCAGCCCTTTACACGTTGGTGGGGGGTCTCCTTTTATAGGGAGGCCAAAGGGCATCTTTACATTCCTGTTATGCCCCTGAAAACCAGGCATCATCTTATACAACCTAGATGTTCTAGGGACATAATTGTACATTTGCAACCATCAGTGTGAATGCGCAGACTAGTTACACCGTGTTTGACTGGGTTTGGACTTGGTCTTCCTCGGCTTCGTTGTCGCATAGAGGGGCTCCATCGCCTTCGGCTCTCGTCCTGGCGTCTATGCAGTGTCAGCCTCCCTCTATTGGTTTCCGAAGCCATCACACCATGCTTGACCTGATGCACAGCACATAACAAAGCAGACCAGGATCTTGCTCATCACATTCAGTACTTAGTGTTACCTCTGTTTCATTTAAACAGCAACTGAAGCTGGCCCGCAGCCGCATTTCTGTGTTCCCTCTTGATTATAGAGCGAAGCCATTCTCATGTCGATACAATAGGACGAAACCATTCTCATGGCAATATAGTATGACGAAGCCAAAAATGATCTGCCCTTTCATTAAACGAAGGTAAGTACCTGGAATAATGCTTAAAATTTATCTGAGGTGTTTCTCGGCAGGCCAATCCCCCAACAGTAGCCCCTCACGGACGAGGGCTTTCTTCAACAGGCTGAGCTCCTCAAAACATGGATTGCCTTCGTCTGTCCGAGAAACGCCTCCTCGTGTTGGAGAATTGCCCGAGTATGTGTTTTTTGCTTTGAGCTTTTTTTCATGGCTTCATTGTCCTCGCTGCCATTTTAATTTGGCTTCGTTTGTTTTGAACTATAGTGGTGGTTCAATTCTCGAGGCGAGTAACGGTCATATTTTTTACCATTATTTTGATTTGCCTTCATCGAGTTTGAATTTCTGCGACAGTTCGTTTACCGAGAAGGTTAACGGTCATATTTTTTCACCCCCTATAAATAGGACTGAAGGGGGGTGACTTTGCTTGCTTCATTTTCAGGCTTTCGCGACAGCTTGCTGCTGACGCTTTTTGCCTGCTTCGCCCTTCGTTTCGGTCACAAGTTAGCTTTTTAAGTTTCCTATTAAACTGCTTCGTTTCTTATTTCATTTTTATTTAATTGCTTCATTTGCTTTTTGTTGTTTTTGCCTTTTGTAGCAGCTCGCACGAAGCAGACCGCTCGGTTGATTGGGGCTCCTGACTCTGAGAAGGATGGTTCTCATAGTCCTGCCGCAATGACGGATGACAAAGCTGCTGCTTTTGCTGTTTAGCTTGAGGAGGGTGCTACCATCATGGAAGTTGATCCTAGGGGCAAGGCCCCTACAGAGGAAGTTGAAGATGCAGATGAAGAAGATACTGATGATGCTGAGTCTGTAGCTGACGAAGCCATTGAGGATGTTGAGGCTGATGTATCAGATCTCATAGATCCGAAGAAGAAACCTCGCACTACTGTTTTTGGAAAGTCTTTCGTAAGTGAGGCCTTGATAAATTTTTATGAGGAGAAAGGTTATTTCCCTGCTGATCATGGCCGAGCCCCCTGGTAACGAGGTCACTCCTGTCCCTCAGCTGGACGAAGCTGTTGTGTTTTGGGATTTTTTCACCGTGGGGCTTCGGATGCCGATTCACAAATCATTGCAGAGATGCTTGGGAAGTTCGAAATTCAACTTTATCATCTTACACCCAATGGCATCACACATCTGCTTCGATTCTTTTGGGCGGTGAAGACCAACGGTTCCGATGTTGATGTAGAGGGTTTCGTTCGTTATTTTGAGGGCCATCATCAGATGAAGGCCGTTAAAATTGATGGTGTTGAGTATGAGCCTGACTATGGCAGTTTAGCTTCTGCGCTCGCCAGCGTCTTACTAATCTGCAGAAGGTGGAACTTACCTTCAATCAGCGTAACGCCTGGGACCGGAACTGGTGCAAGTACTGGCTATATGTGAAGGTGCCTTCGTTGGAGGTGACTTTGGAGGATGGCGCAAAGCAGGTGAGCTTTCCCCTGCATGGCCAGGTTCTGCCGAGTAATTTCATTTCCTGTCCTCCATTCGATTCGAAGGTGCCTGGCTACTGCCGCTGTGAGACTGCTTTTTTCAAGGCCAGTCGTGTCAGTGGCAGTCGTGATCTTATTGAGGAGGGGCTTGCCATGGGTGTGAATTTCCTCTCAGCTGATTGGAAGCCGTTTGTGGTTGATATGAAGCCATATCGAGGATTAGCTCATGTGTGTTTTCCTCGTTTTGGGGGCCAAGAAGCCTCCACATATGTCAGATTATGCTTTCGTTCAGTCCATTGAGCTGATGGCTGAGATAATACTTGGAAAATATACATCGAAGGAGCACGAGAGTTGTGTTTGACGATGTCCGTTTCAACAGAGTGTTTGAAGAGATGAAGGTTAGCTACCCTCAGCATGTTGCCCCCCCTAAACCCGGTAAGAAGCTCACGGCTGTTGACCATCCTACCGTACAGCCACTGCTGAAGCCGAGCCACGGGTGGGGGTTCTGATGATGGTGAGGATGAAGCCGGTGGTAGCAATGCCATAGCCCCTTGTGGCCGTGGGGTCAAACAAAGCCTTGTGGCACTAAGGCCATTCCTACTAAGAAGCGGGCTTTCACCTCTGCACTTGAGGCTTCGAAGCAATAGCGGCTAAGCGGGCTTTGCCTGTCACGCCTATTTCGAGTGCGCCTCCGCTGCCAGTGGCTTCGTCTGCACTTCCTACTGTTGAAGCTGCTCCTGCTACTTTGGTGTTGTCTTCTTCTGGTCCTGCTGTGGCTTCGGCAGCTGTGGACCTTGATTTTGGAGGTTAGTTGTTTTTGCTTTCTTTCATCTCTTGACTTAGTTTTTATTAATTTGCATTTGTTTTTCACAGTTAAACCATTTACTGGTCCTTTCCTTCGGGTTCGCATTCCGGGTTGCATTGATGACAAGGAGGATGATGTTAGCTACAGCCGCCTTCTGACTGAAGATGAGACTAAGATTTGGCTTCTACAGACTTGGAAGTTTCGTCGAGCCAGGCCGTACATTCTTCGCTTGATGTTCTGGTGAAGGCGGCGGCTAAATCTCCTCTTGGTACTGTTCCTGAGGATGGTGAGCAACCTGAATATGCCGCCGGTGCTGGAGAGAGTTCAGGTCATGGCTTGCATACAGCTGCTGCCTCACCTGTTGTTTCTGTTCGTAGTGTCAAAGCCGAACCCTCTCGCAGCCCGGTTAATGTTGATTCAAGGCCTGTCAATGTTTGTTCTTAGCTTCAAGTTGCTTTTGTTTGATCTGGCTTTTGCCAATAATTCCTTGAGTATTCTAATGCAAAATGTTTATTTCAGGCACTGCTAATGTGGACCTTGGGTCTTTTGTTGATCGCCTTCGTCGAGATGGGCTTCATTCTATGAACGATATGCCTGATTTTCCCTAGATGATAATGTCTGCTTCTTCTTGCTTTTTGGTCAGCCGTGTGCTTTTCGGCTTCTTTATTGATTATGTGGTTTCATTTTGTAGAGTTTGAAAACCAGGTAAAGACTTTTGATCTAGATGCCCTTGTTGGGTCTTGTATCACTGGCAACATGAAGGTAATGCCATTACCTTTTGTCTTGTTTTTTAATTTTATGATGTTTGGCTTCGTTTAAGATTATGCCTTTATTTTCAGTCCATGATTTCACTTCATGAGCTCTTTGCGCGCCTGCCGCTTCGTCTTAATGACATTGAGGGCGAAAGGGCTGAGCTAGAGGTATTACGGAAGGAGCATGAGAAATGGGCTTTTGAGCAAGCTGATGTTGCTAGGCTAAAAGAATCTCTTCAAGCTGAGAAGGAACAGCTTTGTGCAGATCATGAAACTGCTTCTTCTGAGATTTCATCACTTAAAAATCAGTTGGTTGCCCTTGAAACTGAGCATTCTCGCAATGCTGAAACCATTGAAGGGCTTCGCACAAAATTTGTTGACGATGCCACTTTAGTTCATGACTTGAAGAATCAGATTAAGAGCTTCGAGGGCGCGAAGGAAAAGTTCTCTGCCGATGTTGAAAAGTACAAGAGGGATCTTCTTGTTGCAGTTGATATGAAGAATTCTCTGAGTGACGAAGCTAATAGGCTCAGGGGCACTGTTAAGAGGCTTCATTCTGAAAAGGAGAAAATAGAGGAAGAAATCTGGATTCGGGGTTCGAGGGTTTGTCGTGAGTATGAAGTGGCCCTTAAGCAGTATGGTGGAGAGCCCCTTTCCTTTCCGAACCAAGACTATGGTCTCGAGAAGCTTTTTGATTGGCTTGACAATGAGTTCAAGTTCCTTCCAGATGTTTTGTCCAAGGTTGGGGACTATGTTGCTCGCACGTGCATAACGAATGCCTTCAAGATGCTTTCGGATCAAGGCTGCTCTCACTACAGGAACCTCCTGAAGAGAGATTATTAGTTTCCTGTTGCTCTTAATCCTGATCAGAAGGAATTGTTCAACAAAGCTGTTATTGCGACTCGGGCCACATTCTTGAAGAAGTTCTGGGCTGTTACTGGTCGAGAATGCGCGCGTCGTACAGCTCATGATCGACTCGCCAATGTTGGCTTCGTTTGTCATTTTTCTGTACTTATTTTATTTTTTCAACAAAACTCACCATTATTTTCTTCTGATAGCTTATTTTGTCTCCGGCTAAAGAGTTGTTTGCAATGGAGATGCAACAAAAGGCTGAAGCCGATGCTGCTACCACTGCTGCTGGAGCTTCTACCTCTGGAACTAGAGCCGGAGCTAGCTAGGGTGGTGCATCCGATGCTGATCCGAAGGTTTAGCTTTGTTAGAGCTATTGACTACTGAGACTTTTGTTGAGAGGTTTTCGTTTCTGGCTTCGCATGGGAAGAATATCAACGGCGTTATCCACATTCGTGCCTTGGTGATTTTTGGGAGTTCTGCCATGAGTTCTATCGTCATAGCGAATTTGACGTTTTTGATTTTTTCATTTCGTTCATTGCTTGGCGCTCGGAGCGCGTTGAACTTGCTAGGAGGAGCAATGCCGAAGTTGTCCCCTTGCTTCCTGTGAAAGTTGAGCCAATATGCCTTAGCACTGGTCTTGAAGAGTTTGCTTATGTTTTTAACGCTCCTAGATTTAGGAGATCTGGCCGGCAATTCGATGGCTATGTCTTTGAGATGTTTTAATCATCTCTTTGTAAATAGTTTTTTTGTAATTGACTTGAGCAAGTGTGTATTCTGATTGAGAGCGTATGAATGGATGTAAACTCGATTTGCCTTCATTTGAGGGAAACGCCTCCTCCCCCCGAAAAGAGTTTTTGTTCGTTCATACGCACATATTTGATGTAATAATTGTGAGATGCTCGATGTACTCCATTCTTGACTTCCCTTGGGAGCGATTTTGCTTTTGATTGCAAATGAGCTTAATTAGCCGTTTGTTTTGTCATTGTTTGGGTCGAAGCCCCCTTTACTCTTTGAGTAAGCGTTTTTGGATAAAGTAAATCTTGTGTGGGCCGAAGCTCCTTTCACTCCTTTAGAACAAGTGTTTTATAATGAAGAAAGCTCTTTTTGAGCTGAAGCCCCTTTTACTCCTTAGAGTAAGCGTTTTTATACAAAGTAAGTGTTATATGAGCCGAAGCCCCTTTTACTCCTTAGAGCAAACTTTTTGAAATGAAGGAAATTCTTTTTGAGCCGAAGCCCTTTTTACTCCTTAGAGTAAGCGTTTTTAAATAAGGGAAAAACTTTATGAGCCGAAGCCCCTTTTACTCCTTAGAGTAAGCGTTTTTAGATCTAAATTGGCCTTACCTTTTTGGTAGGGTCAATTTAGTTCTATTTGTGTCATCGAATACCAGCGATTTGGTCAAAGCCAATCGCTTTCGATGCAGTTTTTATGGGGAATATCTCGTTCATATATTTTGCACGATTTACACTTAGCACCACCTCGTTAAAAACCTTGGTCAGGGTTCCCCTGTTAGGAAAAGAGTACGGGCTTTTTGAAAGAAAAATCTACTCTACTAATTGACTTCGTTTATAGATTATGAAGCCAATTTTTACAATCTTTTTACAGGTAATACCTTCGCAAGCTGTCCGCATTCCATGAATGCGGCAGCTCATTGCCTTCTTCATCGCCTAAGCGAAATGATCCGGGCCTGTTGCTTTTGATAACTAAGAACGGGCCTTCCCACTTGTTTTGTAGCTTCCCTGAGGGCATGCTTGGGTTTTTCCTCAGTACCCAGTCGCCTATTTTGATGTCTTTCCTTACTACCTTTTTGTCACGCCACTTTTTTGTTTCAGCTTGATATTTGGAGATGTTCTTGGCTGCCTGCAGCCTATAGATTTCGATGAGGTCCTTGTCGATAGCTTCGCTATCTTTGGGAGGTTCCTGCTGGGTACGAAGCCCTTTGTGGAGTATTTCCTCTGGACATACTGCTTCTTCACCATATAGCAGTTTGAAAGGAGTGAATTGAGTCGCCCTTGAAGTGGATGTGTTATGAGCCCAAATCACCTTTGGCAGCTCTTCTACCCATTTGCCTTTTTTCTTACAAGTTGCTAGGCACTTTCTGATGGCCGTGAAGATTAAGCCATTTGATCGTTCAACAGCCCCATTGGTTTGCGGGTGATATACTGATGCAAATTTTGCTTTCGTTCCGATTGACATGCAATATTGCCTGAATTCATCACAATCGAATTGTTTCCCATTGTCGACTATGATTTCTCTTGGGACTCCAAGTCTACATACAATTTGCTGCTAGAAAAACTTGATGACTGTTTTAGCTGTGATATTAGCCAATGGTTTGGCTTCAATCCATTTGGTGAAATATTCAACTGCTACTATGGCATATTTAAGATTTCCTTGAGCTGTTGGAAGCAGGCCAACCAGATCTATGCCCCATCTCTGCAATGGCCAAGTTGGAGTTATTAACTGTGATGGCTCCGAAGGAGATTTTCGGGTTGCTGCACATTTTTGGCATTGATCACAAGTCTTGACTGTGTTTGTTGCATCATTGATGATTGTAGGCCAATAGAATCCTTGTCTCATTGCCTTCCCCACAATTGCTCTTGCCCCAAAATGAGCTCCGCATAAGCTGCTATATATCTCTTGGATTAGCTCTTTACCTTCGCTGTATGAGATGCAGCGAAGCCAAGGGGCCACAACCCCTTTTTTGTACAAAACATCGTCAATTATTTGGTAGCACCTTGCTCTTTGCTGCATGGATTTTAGATCGTCTTCATCAATGGGCTCATAGAATCCCCGAAGGTAAGCCATTATTAGCGATCGCCAATCTTCTGAGCTTATTGCATTGATCAGCGTTGGCTGCTCATCTATGTCCTTTATCGATGGTGTTGTTAATGTTTGAAAGAATACATCTGGTGGAAGCTTGTCCCCTTTTGCAGCTGCCTTAGCCAGTGCATCTGCTTCTTCATTTTTTGCTCTTGGTATGTATTCTACTGTGATACCTCTGAATTTTTTCTCCATTGATCTTACTGTACTTAGGTATTTGATGAGCTCGGGTTGCTTCGCAACACTTTCTTTTTCGATGTGATCTGCTACTACCTTCGAATCTGTTTTCACTATGAATCATTGAGCACCCAGTGCCTTCGCTTTCCTAAGCCCCAATAGTACGGCTTCGTATTCAGTGACGCTGTTTGTGCTTCTGTCGCTGTTTCTACAGAACTCTAGGTTCGCTGCATATCTCATTTTGACGCCCAAAGGCGATTGCACAATTGCTGCAATGCCAGCTCCTTTGTCCCCCCAAGCACCATCACAGTGTATTAGCTAGCTTTCCTCTCTGGCTAGATTTTCTGCTGAAGGCGATGTTCATTCTACTATAAAATCAGCCAAGACTTGTGATTTGACTGCTGTTCTTCATTCGAAATCCACCACAAATTATGACAACTCTGCGGCCCATTTGCGTATCCTTACCGAAGCTTCTTTGTTGCTTAAGAGCTCTTTTATTGGTTGGTCTGTGAGCACCTTGATGTTGTGCCCCTCAAAGTAATGTCTTAGTTTTCTGGATGCCATCACGACAGCATGATCATCTTCTCGATCTCTGTGTAAAACAGCTTCGACCCGGCCAATGCCTTAGACACGTAATATACTGGCTGCTGTACCCTTCTGCCATCTATCAGCTTTTTCACAATGAGTGCAGCACTGACGGCTGATTGCGAGGCCGTGATGTACAATAGTAAAGGTGCCTTCGGATCAGGTATAGTTAGCTTCGTGAGCTGCATCAAGTATTGCCTTAGCTCTTGAAACGCCTTTGACTGCTCTTGTCCCCATTCAAATTTTGATGCATTTCTGAGTGTTGCGAAGAAGGGTAAGCTTCGTTCAGCCGCTTTTGCGATGAATTTATTAAGCGCTGCAATTCCGCCTGATAGCTTCTGAACATCTCTTATGTATTTTGGCTCTTTCATGTCAAGAATTGCATTTATCTTGTCTCGATTGGCTTCGATCTCATTCGCTGATACCAGACAACCAAGTATTTTTCCCTTGGTTACTCCGAAGACACACTTCTCTAGGTTAAGCTTGGGGCCAGCTTCTCTCATTCTTGCGAAGGCAACTGCCAAGTCTGAGATGTGGTCTTGTCTTTTGACACTTTTGACCAGAATGTCATCGACATATGCGAGTATAGTTTTGAACATTTCATCTTTGAACACTGTGCTTGACATGCGGCAGAAGGTAGTACCTGCATTCCGAAGGCCCTCGGGCATTCTAACAAAGCAAAATGTTCCAACTGGAGTAATGAAGCTAGTTTTTTCTTCATCATCTTTTTTCATCCAGATTTGATGATATCCGGAGAAGCAGTCTAAGAGGGACATCATTTCACTTGCTGCAGCTTGATCAACAATTTTGTCAATCCTTGGGAGTGGGAAATCATCTTTTGGGCAAGCTTTGTTGAGGTCGGTGAAATCAATGCACATTCTCCATTTGCCATTTTTTTCTGAACTGACACGGTGTTTGTAAGCCAGGTTGGGTATTTTACTTGACGTATGACATTGGCATCCAATAGCCTTTGCACTTTGGCTTTCATAGCATTCACTTTTTCTTTGGACATTTTCCTTAGTTTCTGCTTCTTGGGCTTCATATCGGGGTTGATTGTGAGTTTGTGCTCAATTAAGCTTCTGTCGACACCTGGCAAATCTTTGCTTGACCATGCGAAGACATCTTTGTTGTTTCTCAAGAACTCTATGAGTCTGTCTTCTTCGTCTGGCTCCAGATCCGAGCCGATAATCACTTTTCTGTCAAAGACGTCAGGCTGTAATTGCACCTGCTTTGTCTCTGTTGCTTCTTGCATTCTTTTGCTATCTTTCTCGATGTTTGGCTTTTCTTCTGGGTAGAATGGTTCCTTCTCTTCGAGCAGATGCACATTTTGTTGGCCTGGTGTTTTGGCTTTCTCAATGTTTCTGGCTTCTCTCTGATCACCAAACACAGTGATGACTCCTTTTAGGGCTGGCATTTTCATACATAAGAACGATTGCCTTATGTTGATGTCGAAGGCATTTATAACTCCTCTTCCGAAAATAACATTATAATCAAAGAACATGTCTGCGACATCGAAAGTGATGAACTCAGTTCTTGCATTGGATGTATCACCAAAAGATACTGGCAATGAGATTTTCCCTAGTGTTGGTGTACGCTTCCCCCCGAAGCCAACAAGTGGAGTGTCTGATGGCTCCAAGTTATCTGGGTTGATGTTGGTCATGTTTCTCAATGTTTTTGCTAGGATGATGTCAGCGGAGCTTCCTGTATCCACTAATACCTTTCCAATTGTCTAGCCTGCGATGTTGGCTTCGATTGACATTGCGTCATTGTGTGGGAATTTATGAAGCTTCAAATTGTCTTCGGTGAATGTGATTGGCATATGAGACCACTCCGATTTCTTGTAGGGACCGTCAACTGAGATGTTGTTGACTTGGCGGAAGTAACTCTTTCTTTGTTTTTTGGTTTCGAAGGCAAGTGATGAGCCTTCAGTTATGGGTAGAATGTGTCCATAACTTGGGAGAAGGTTAGGTGGTTCTTGTGTTTGGAGTTTTGGTGGTGGTGGTGGTAGCTCCTCAACCTTGATGTTTTGCGAAGCAATTTGCCGGGAGGTTTGAGGGTATAGGTGTGGGTATATGGTTTGTGGATAGTAGTGTTGAAAGGTTTGTGGCGAAGGCGAGTACTGGGTCGCCATCGTTGTTGTTGGGTGTACAACATTTGAGTTCAGGGATGGATATATTGGGCAATATGGTTGTATAGCTTGGGATTATATAGGCTGGAAATTCGTGGACGAACCTGAAGGAGGCTTCGTTTGGTTTGCTTGTATTTTTTCTGCCTTTAGCTTCTCGATGGTTTTCTTGATGTCTCGGCACTGCTCTGTGCCATGAGTGTGGTTCTTGCCATGATATTGGCAGAAAAATTCCGGTCCCGAGTGTGGACCTCTTCCCCTTCCTCGGCCTCTGCCAGTTCTTCCACCCCTTTGGGTAGGCTCATTTCTTTGGTTCTGGGATTGGCTTTCTGGGTAAGTGGTTTTGTTCTCTTGGAACGAAGGCGGGCTCTCAACATTCATGATGGTTTGATGGGAATAGTTTTGGTAGTTGTTCTGGTTGTGGTGATGTGATCTATTTTGGGGTTCATGTTGGTTTCTCATGATGGCTTCTCTGGCTAATCACCTTCGGTTGTCGTTATCAGATCGACAGTATTTTTTGAATTCCTCATACAGATCTCCGAGAGTAGCTGGTGTCTCTCTCGTGATGTGTTGTGCAAATGGGCCTGGACGAAGGCCTTGAATAGCTGCAAACTTGGCAGCTTCATCGGGAATATGAGGAGCCTGAGCCCTTAATCCTACAAATCTGCGAAAGTAGTCTTCCAGTGGCTCCTTCGGTTGCTGGTGTAGTGTGAGTTCAACATATGAGAGAGATTGGTCTCCCATGATGCTGAAACTTTTGATGAGCTCTCTCTTCAGGTCATACCAGCTGTTGATGGATAAGCTTGGTAGCTTCATGTACCAATTCATTGTTGTGCCATCACAGACAATGATGAAGGACTTTGCCAGCACCACTTCGTCTCCTCCTGCTGAAGCTATTGCTGCTTCGTAACTCATTATGAATTGTTTGGGATCAGTGAGGCCATTGTATCTTGGCAGGGGAATTGGCTTGTAGGATGGTGGCCAAATCGCTAGCTGCAGGGCTTCGGATAAGGGACAAGTGTGATCAATAGGTCGGGTGTGCAACATTTGTAAACCGGTTCCCGAAGTAAAAACTTGATTTCCTCCAGCTTGAGCGAAGGTAACTGGCTCATTGAGTTCTGCTTGGAGCTCAGCGACTTGTTTCTTGGCTTTTTCGAGTACTTCTCGGAGTTGGAGCTTGTGGAGTTTAATCTTCTTTGCTTCGCTTGCCTCAGTTCTTCCAACTACTTCTTGATTTGCAGCAACTGGTGCTGTTGTTGTTGTTCTTTTTCTTCTTGCATTTGCAATTGTAGCTCATGATGGGCAGTTTCGAGCTCTCTCTGCTACTCTAGACGGTGAAGGCGGAGCCTTTCCTCCACTCTGCGCAGCTTGTCATTGGTGGTGAGTGTGTCTTCATCAGCTTCTGGTTCATCAGTGACAGCTTCAGTTATGGGTGGTAAGGTGCTTGGTGGAATTATGGCTTGGGGATCAGCTTCGTCATCTGAGGTTGTGTTTTCAGTGGTGTTTCTTGGGTTTCTAGGTACTCTTTTTGCTTGTGGCATGGTGGTATTCGTGGGTTTCCTTCGTGCACAGCACAAGCGGTGGGCGCCAATTGTTGGGCTACTGCCAAAGCTAATAAGCCCAAACAATAGCTAAGACAGAGAAATAGAGACAAGCAACAATATATTACTTATCAACAGTATTCCCAGGAATCAGCCCTTTACACGTTGGTGGGGGATCTCCTTTTATAGGGAGGCCAAAGGGCATCTTTACAGTCCTCTTATGCCCCTGAAAACCAGGCATCATCTTCTAGACTATACAACCTAGATGTTCTAAGGACATAATTGTACATTCGCAACCATCAGTGTGAATGCGTAGACTAGTTGCACCGTGTTTGACTCGGTTTGGACTTGGTCTTCCTCGGCTTCGTTGTCGCATAGAGGGGCTCCATCGCCTTCGGTTCTCGTCCTAGCGTCTATGCAATGTCGGCCTCCCTCTATTGGTTTCCGAAGCCATTAGGACCATGCTTGACCTGATGCACAGCACATAACGAAGCAGACCAGGATCTTGCTTATCACATTCAGTACTTAGGGTTACCTCTGTTTCATTTAAATAGCAACTGAAGCTCACCCGCAGCCGCATTTCTGTGTTCCCTCTTGTTTACAGAGCGAAGCCATTCTCGTGTCGATACAATAGGACGAAACCATTCTCATGGCAATATAGTATGACGAAGCCAAAAATGATCTGCCCTTTCATTAAACGAAAGTAACATACCTGGAATAATGCTTAAAATTTATCAGAGGTGTTTCTCGGCAGGCCAATCCCTCACTCTCTCCCTATTTCTTCTCAAAGATATGAGGTGGGCTTCATCTTGAATCTTCACTCCAGCTCAATGATGATCTGCTCAGCCCCGGACTCAGGTATTTATAGCTTGTAGAGGCAGTTTGGAGTCGGTAAGACGAGGCTGAGGCGGTTTGGAGGTGGGCCCAGGTCGATCGATCCGTGGCGTCGGCCGACCCTAGGATGCACCATCCTAAGGTGTGCACGTCTTGGATTTGCTCCTGAAGGCGGTTGGAAGGTACGGGTCAAGGGAGGACTGATTAGGGCGCACGCTCACCTCTCGGGCCCAGTTTCTTCTGAGTGGTTGTACTGTGGGCCCTAAGGTCGGTTCCAGGTGGGTACACTTCAATTGTGTGAGTTTGAGTTTATATGTGGGCCCTTCATCTCGCTCAATGGGATAATTTTTTCTGAATCAAAGAATAATTATTTCCTAAAAGTCTTTAAGCTTATTGGCATTAGCTTTAAGCTTGGGGGCTGAGGGGGAATTAGTATATTTCTTTTGGAAAGTTTTTCATTAAAGACTCTAGAATTGTTTTTAATCTTTGAAAACATTTCTAGGCTCGGGGGCTGACCCACAATGGGTCCATCTTTTTTCAAATGCTGGACACCATTATATTAAATGGGAAAGTTTTTGCATATCTTTGATTAAATATCAAAGCCCGAGGGGCTGTTTGCAAAAGTAAACAGCAAGGAGCACATCATTTTCACTACTGAAGGTTTTCAATGAAGGCGTAAAACGACGAGGAAACAACTCGATTCATGCTCAATTTGTTGGAAAACAACTCGGCAGATGTGAAGACATGAAGACGCTCGGGAGCTTGACGGACCAAGATCCATAGGAGTCCTTATGCGATGTAGGCCCATGAGGAGATTGTGCCGACAACTCTGACAGATACAAGGAAGAGACGTACAGGTTAAGGAAACTAGTCGGCTACTAGGAAACAACCCGGCCTAATCATGTTTGGACTTTATGTTTAGTATCCGACTAGGAATCTGTATTATTCGACTTGTAGACCCTGTCTCCCGAGTATATAAGGTGAGGCAGGGGCCCCTTGTAAAATCATAACCATCAATACGAAGCAATCCATCTCATATAGGACGTATGGTATTACGCTCTCCATCGAAGTGACCCGAACCTATCTAAATCGTCTTATGTTCACCATCGCGCTTCTGGTTCCAGTGAGGCCCTCGCGAATAACTCCATTACCCTGGGACCCTCCACGGTAGGCTAGCTGGTATAAAAAACCAACAGAGCGGGGCAACGATTTGAGGTGAGGCCGTCGGGGTGGGTGGTGTGGAGCCGGCTGACATCGTTGCGGCGCTGAGAGATGACTCAGAGTCGGTGGTGGTGGAGTGGATCTCAGTGAAGAAGCTTATACCCTTGAGCTGCTCAGGGCAGTCCTTGAGACTCTCGAGGAAGATGACATGAGGATGATCTGCCATCGAGCTAGCCGTTGATGCTCCACGATCTCCCCTACCTGGCAAGCCAACTGTCGGATCTATTGATCGGTAGTCCACAAGGGGGTACCCAAGTGGTTGATTTGTAGGCAAAGATGATCGCAAAGCTAGGGAGCTCGAGGTAACACAGGAGACGCAAGGTCTATACTAGAATAAATTTGAGTACAAGGATATTGGAGCAAAAGAAGAAGAAGATTGGCACCCACTCGAGCCCATTTTCCTCTCAGGCAAAGAAGCACAATATTGGATCATCTGAGCCACTAATTCAATGACGGTTGAAAACAATGGACAAGATCAAGCCTTAATGCCATCACAAGGATTGAAGGGCCCACGACCAAAGCTTCATGCACCCAAAACGATGGCACCCACCTGGAACCGACCTCAGGACCCACCAGACAGACACCTAGAGCAAGGTGGGCTCGAGAGGCAGTCGAGCTGGGTTGGCCGATCTGGCCACACGCCCAACTCGGTCCCCCCTTGACCAGATGCTCGCACCGCCTTCAGGGACGCATCTGGGTCGTGCAGAGCTCGAGACGGTGCATCCAAGGGTCGGCTGACGCCGCCTCCCTCCCCCCCGGCCGACCTGGGCCCACAGCCAAACGGCCTCAACCACCTTTGGTCGGCTCTACACTGCCCATGGATGCTATAAGTGCCTTCAAGAGCCTCTGCATTTGACACACACCAGAAGAATAGCTCTCTTTGCTACAAGCTTAGTCTTAGTCTTAGTAGTGATAGTCTTAGTAGTTGATCTTCTTGAAGGGCTTCTGGAGGAGTCTTGGTAAGCTCTAGAGTTCATCCTTTGTATCTCATTACTTACTTGTAAGACTTTGATCTTAATGGAATTATCATCATACTTATGTTGTATGCCTCAACTTTACTCTACTTACTTAGCATATACATCTTATGTCTTGCACCTTATTCAAGCCGATGTATGTTATGACATTGGCTCAATGTGCCTTATGGTTGCTTTGTCTATTAACGTGATAGATAGAGTTGTATTTCTTTATGCAAGCATGTTGTTTGATATAAGAAATGCCGTTGAGGGTATAGCTACCCCATGGATTAGTAAATGTAGGCGGCAAGTGGTGACAGCCCTGTCCGTCCTTTGTAATCCTCCACGTTCTGGAGATGATGTTAGGCCTTTATCATAAGACGTCTGGTTATCGTCCCTTGATAAGGGAACCCTCCAGATACCTCGATATGCCCTCTAACATATATTCCTTGGTTGAGCTTGTATAGGATAAGGTTGTTGCTGACACCAGATTTTTACTCGGTTGGCATAAAAAGAATATTACCTTTAGTGGAAGCTGGGAAGCAAGGATTATAGCCGAGTCCGATTCTGATTTAGTGATCTCCGATTCCAATTAAGAATCGTCCGATGAAGTCCTGGTCAGGCACGATGACAAGAAGGCCAAAGCCTATACGACTCTGGAAGAGGGATGCGTCTGGAAGCTTCTCTAAGGCCTAGCTATAAGGCAATTGTAATTGTTTTGGTAGTTTAAATTAGTTTGCTTTAAATAAATTAGAGATAGTGTCGTATCCGACAAGGATTAGTTAGATTTCCAGGGTATAAATATAAACCATGCGCCATTGTAAAGAACGTTCACACAACCATCAATACAAACACAACTTTCGGCCCTCGTGCCAACAACCCTTTTCATCAAGTTCTTTAACAAGCAGGGCTACATCATCTTGACCTCCGGTTTGTCTGTAAGTGTGACACCTATCGATTGAGGCGTATCGCCCTTCTTCATCTATTTAATTCACCAATTTATCGAGTTGTTCTAGGCTTTAGATTGAAGTGTATCGCTCTTCTTCATTTAGTTCACTCACACCTTATCGTTTCTTGTGATTTTGTCTGATCGGCTTACTTTTGTTCAAAGATCTATTCATTTTACTTATTTAAAGTATCTTATAATAGATCTGTTCATGTTCTTGCTCATAAAGCTGATTTAGATTTAATTATCGAGTCACAACAGAATAGGTTTAAGCAGATTCTTTAAGATACATAGATCTATCAGAGTGAGTAAGCTAAATTGGTGCCTGCTAGCAACGCTGTCTCGGCTAAGATCTGATCCGATTGTTAGTGACATGGATTTCAGTTTATTTAAGCTTTTAGATTTATATGTTTTAAAGAGTATGATTAAATCTATTATGTTTCCGATTCGGATTTTATAGTCGATGGCTTATTTTTATTCATGTTATATAATCACGAATCGGACTCAAGGCCGATGGTTCATGCTCGCATTGGACTTCTCTTTATGTTGATCCGATTGCTGGAACGAATCGGGACTTTGGCCGATGAGTCCCTTTTGGTTTACTAATTAAATTCTACCTTGTCAATTTCAAGTTAAATTGACTGGCACGCCACGAACCTCAAGATTTTGGACCCGCACTGAAGTGAAGCAAATCTTCTAGGCCACAATGTTAATTTCCAAGAGTCAACGCCTAACTTTTTGGACGTCAACACATTTTGGCATGCCTGGTGGGACAAAGCAAGCTTCCATGATGGTACCTCCTCCCGTAGACAAGGGAGAAATCAGCACTGTCACGATGGAAGACCTCAGTGAAGAGCAGAAGAGACTCATGGAGGCACAACTTGAAGAATTCAAAAATCTGTGCTTAGATTCATTCAGTAAGACCCGCAATGCAGTGATAAAAAAAATCAGTTTCCTGTGCCTAAGGAAGCGTTTGACAGGATCACACCGGATGAAAAGAAATTCTTTCAAGATTACATAGATGCTGGATTGAGTCATGCTATGATTAAACAATCAGAAATATTGTTTAATACAGTAGTGGGATTGATCGCCAAATTACTAGATGGTGCAGTTTTGAAAGATGTCCAGAAAGGACCTGCTTACTTTGATGCTAGTGCCTCTGCAGTAAAGTCAGAAATATTGTTTAATACAGTGGTGGGATTGATCGCCAAATTACTAGATGGTGCAGTTTTGAAAGATGTCCAGAAAGGACCTGCTTACTTTGATGCTAGTGCCTCTGCAGTAAAGGATCTCAAGAAGAAGATTGTGCAGATCAGTTCTTCCACGTCACCAGAGACACATCCTGAGATGTATGAAACTCCTAAGAAGCTAAAGGCCAAGGTGGGAGATGGAGAAGAGGAAGAGAAAGAAAAGGACCTGGACAAATCTCGTGCAACACATACTATAGATAATTATGGTAGTAAGATTCCGGTGGTTGATGGTAGAATGGTATATCCCTCTTTCTTCAATACTGAACAACCACCAAGGCAAAAGGGAGCTGATTATCGGGAATATTTGGTCGGACATGTTGAGCCACCAGTTATAATGACACCGACTCGTGCCCCGATCAATCAAGGAAATTATGCTCAGGAAGATTGGGCGGATAAGATTGTTGATGTCATGAAGAATCAATTTGGTTTGAAGCCCAAAGGACAATCTTATCTATATCGGAAGTCGCATCTGGACTGGTTTGATACATTGCCAATACTAGCCCGATTCCAGATTCTTGATTTTTATAAGTTTTCTGGACAGGTAGATGTCACTACCATCGAACATATTAGCCGATATACTATTCAGTGTGGAGAAGTGGCATCGATTGATCCTTTGAACGTTAAACTTTTCCCGATGTCCATCTCTGATTCGGCCTTTTCGTGGTTTTCATCACTGCCACCCAATTCCATCATTAATGGGGTCGATCTGGAGAAACACTTCCATGCTTGTTTCTTTGTGGAGGTGCAAGAGACCAGATTGTCCGATTTGACAGCTCTTCGACAAAGGAATGGTGAATCAGTCAGTGAATTTGTCCAATGATTCAGAGATGTCCGTAGCCGATGTTATTCGTTGCATCTATTGGAGGGACAGCTGGTTGACTTGGCTTTCCAAGGATTGTTGCCTCGGGTTAGGGACCTACAAGCCAAGACTTTGAAAGCTTGAGGCTTATGATTCAGAAACTCTCTCAGCATGAAGGATGCAACAATGATTATCAGAGAGAGAAATATCAAAGAAAAATTGCTAATATTGAGTATGAATCGGAGGATGAAGATCCTGAAGTCGATTTGGCTGAATGGACCAAAAGCAAAAATTCCGTTGCATGCCCCTGGGTCTAGGTCGAGCCAGAAAGGTACAATTTCGATATCAATAAAGCCGATAAAATATTTGATCTACTATTGGCAAAGAAACAGATTAGGCTATCTCTGAATCATATGATTCCTTCAGCCGAAGAATTAAAGAAGAAGAAATACTGCAAATAGCATAATTTAGTTTCCCATCGTACTAACGATTGCAAAGTTTTCCAAAATGAAATTCAATCGGCTATTAAGCGTGGAGTCATTAAGGTTGAAGCTGGCAAGAAACCGATGAAGCTTGATTGGCATCCGTTTCCTCAAAATATGGTTGAAATTGGAGCACCAGATAGAAATATGAAGGCTAAAGTTCTTACATCGGATCATGCAAAGAATTCAGGTGCTATTGATCCTGAATGCCAAGTATCGGCCGATGAGGTGAGGGATCGGAACTATCAAGTCTATCGGGAAGATCGTTGACGCAGGGAAAAGCCTCGGGTGACGTCAGGTCAGCTCATTGACAAGTATATGCGTCAACAAGATAGAGATCAGAGTCCTCCGATGAGGAGGTTTTATGATGAAGAACATTGGGGATGTCTGTTCTATAGGTTTTGCTGGAATGAAAAATTAAGACTTCCATCCATCTACAATTGTCCAGAATGCAGTAATCAATATGAAAGCTAACGGGAGTCATAGAGGCAATGCCGATCTGTGCATGATCGACTAGATTTTGGACGTCATTGTGATTGGCATGAGGATGTTGCTTATCAGCAAGAGCGTGAAGATTGGCGTGAATACCATGATCAGCGTGAGTATGAAAATCGGTGCTATGACCGATGGAAAATAATCGCCATAGGTATAATGATCGCCAAAAATATAAAGAAGAATGTGTTTCTATACATGATCGCTTGGTTTACAGGAAGAAGGAAGATGTACAGAGGCCAGAAGATGATCAAAAAGTCAAATCGGGGCCGCGTCCCAAGGTCAACCCATAGTGGGTCCTGAAAGGTTTGACTAAGACTCAAAAAAGGAGGGCTCAACATCTCCGATATAAAGAACAGCTCAAAGAAAAGCATCAGGGAGATGATCAATCCAAGATCTGGGGAGCTAAACCCAAGCCTGATGATGGGGGCCATTGGCATTGGTGAACATGGTATTTGTGCTTCCTGCTGAGTATAATATAAATTCAACCGATGACGAGGCTGATGACATTGAGGAGGCTATGGCTCAATTAATTCTCCAAGCCCAGCAAGCTGTGTTTGAAAAGCTAATTGATGAAAAGTATCAGCGCTTAAGACCATTATATGTCAAAGGATATATTGATGGGAAGCGACAAAAATGCTTGTTGACAGGGGAGCTGCAGTAAATTTAATGCCATACACTACGTATCGAAAGCTTGGCAAAGTCCCTGATGATTTGATCAAGACCGATATGATGCTCAAAGACTTTGGTGGGAATCCATCGCCGACTCGGGGGATATTAAATGTTGAATTGATGATTGGGAACAAGACTTTACCTACTACCTTTTTCATCATCGATAGCAAGGGTTCTTACAGTTTACTCCTTGGACGTGATTGGTTTCATGCCAATTGCTATGTGCCATCTACCATGCATCAGTGTCTTATTCAATGGCATGGAGATCATATTGAGACTGTTCAAGCCAATGAATCGGTCAGCATTGCTACCGCCGATTTGATGGTTTGGGAGTTTGAACGGATAGAGTGCTTGTCGGGCAAGGCATGGAAGGCAATTTTCTCCAAGTGTCCAATGATGGTATAAAGCTGATCCAAGCAGTCGGCTCTGAAAGTCTGTATTAATGGAAGAGTTTATAGAAGATGAGGGTAAACTTGGTCAAGGGTTTATGTCGGCCGATGAATTAGAAGAGATAGATATAGGTTTAGGAGATAGACCTCGGCCGACATATACTAGTGCTAAATTGGGTCTTGAGTATAAATAAGAATTAATAAAGTTATTAAAATAGTATCGTGATTGTTTTGCTTGGGAATATTATGTAGGTTTAAGCTAATCTATTGTTGAACATCAGCTGCCGATCAAACCAGGATATCGGCCTTTTAAACAAGCACCGAGATGATTTAGGCTAGAATTAGATAAAGATATAAAAGCCGAAATAACTTGGTTATATGAAGCTAAGTTTATTCAACCTTGCCGATATGCTGAGTGGATATCTAATATCGTGCCTGTTTTTAAGAAAAATGGAAAATTGCGAGTTTGTGTGGATTTCAAGAATCTTATTAAGGCGACTCCGATGGATGGGTATCCGATGCCGATTGCTGATATGTTGGTAGATGCGGCATCAGGACATAAAGTGATTAGTTTTATGGATGGTAATACTGGTTATAATCAAATCTTTATGGCAGAAGAAGATATTCCTAAAACTGCGTTCCGATGTCCTGGTGCACTTGGGCTATATAAGTGGGTTGTTATGACCTTTGGTTTGAAAAATACTGGCACCACATATCAGAGAGCAATGAATTATATATTTCATAAATTGATCGGTAGGATTGTTGAAATTTATATTGATGATGTGGTAGTGAAGTCTGATGGATATAAGCAGCATCTGGCCGATTTGCAGGTAACTCTTGAGTGCACAAGAAAACATGGTCCAAAGATAAATCCCAACAAGTGTGCATTTGGAGTATCGACCGGACAGTTTTTTGGATTTATAGTTCATGAAAAGGGTATTGAAATCGGACAGAAGAGTATGAAGGCTATTAAGGATGCTAAGCCACCTACCGATAAGACAAGTCTCCAATCATTAATCGGTAAGATTAATTTTATCAAAAGATTTATATCGAATTTGTCTAGAAGAATTTGTCCATTCTCTCCACTGCTGAAATTGAAAGCCGATGAGGAATTCGTTTGGGGAGAAGAGCAACAAAAGGCATTTGATGATATAAAGAGATATATGATGACACCGCTAGTTTTGATTCCGCCTCAGAAGGATAAGCCATTCTGATTATATTTGTCGATCGATGAGTTATCAATTGGGTCTGTTCTTATATAAGAATTTGAAGGGAAGGAATGAGTAGTTTATTATTTAAGTCAGAAATTAATTGATGCAGAGACAAGATATCTCCCGGTTGATAAGTTATGTTTATGTTTATATTTCTCTTGCATCAAATTGAGGCATTATCTATTGTCTGCTGAGTGCACAGTAGTTTGTAAAACCGATGTGGTCAAATATATGCTATCCATGCCAATGTTGAAAGGGAGAATTGGAAAGTGAATATTAGCTTTATCATAGTTTGATTTAAAATACGAATAGGCTAAAGCAGTAAAAGGGCAAGTAATGGCTGATTTCGTGACACAACTGATGAGGACATCACCAGCTCAGATACAACCACAATAGCAACTTTTGATTCAAAGGTGAAACAATTCTTTATAATGATTGTATGTGATACATTTGATGAATTAATGCTACGCCATGATGTATGTTCATTGTCATTTTCAGAAATACATTCGTGCATCAAAAAAGGTGTTAAACACACATGGAAGGCATGGAGGATGAAAGAAGTTGATTGGGGGCCAAGTCCAAGTATTCCCCACGTCCTCCACCAGGCCACCCCGTCACTTTTGGCCCAAGGAAAGAAAGAGATCAAATCCAACATGTTTTGGAGTTGGATTCGGACTGCAGCATTGGGCCAACTTGTGGAGGCCACCACGACTTCATCCGAACTCCGTTTTGGGCGTTCAAGTACTTCATGGAAGCGTCTTGAAGTCAGTTTTCATATGGATCCAGACTCAAGTCCATATCTATTTCGAGGCGGCTGGAATCCTCGATTTACTCCTCATAGGTTTTTCTGTCCAGGGTGCTGCGTCGCCTGATTTTGGCCCGATGGCCCGTGTATCATGTGGGGCCCAATAGGGGCACATCCTAGGGTTGTGGGACGACCTCCACCACATCCTAGTCGTCCCCTACCCTCTAATATACCTCCATAGCCGCCACAAACAGATTGGGTTTTGTTTAGATGTAAGTTTAGCCATTGCTACTTCCTTGTAGACGCATGTGTCGGCGAGACCATCCGTTCTACTCGATTCAGAACCCCACCTTTGTGATTTCAGATTGAGTATCATCTCCATATTTGCAATTGAGTTGCTTGTTCTACTTGTTCTTGCTTGTTCTTCGATTGCTTGCAGGAATTATCCTCGTGGTTTGGTTGATCGTGCTCCACAAGATCGCGGCGACCGCTGGAGTTGGTGTATCGATTGCTAAGGCGCAACATCCTTTGATGGTTGTAGTCGGGCCGTGAACGTCTCTCCAGTCCAAATCAAAGTTATCCATCTCTCATCGAAAGATTGGGCACAAACCCTAGCGGGTTCTTATCAACAACACATCGGAGATGAAGTAAAAATGGTTGAGCCGATGCCTTTGACATTGTTCTTTGATGGGTCATCATGTGGTCAAGGATGTGGCATTGGAATTGTGATTATTTCACCTCGAGGGGCAAACTTTGAATTTAGTTATCCGATGGATCCCAGTTTCACGAACAATCGGGTTGAATATGAAGCATTGCTTAAGGGATTAAAATTATTATTGGAAATTAGAGCTGAAGCTGTTGAAATTTTTGGGGATTCTCAGTTAGTGGTTAATCAATTGATCGGCAATGAGTGTAAAGATGATATCTTGATTGGATATTATGAAGAGTGTCGTCAGTTGATTAATGAATTTGTGATGATTAATATTGAGCATATTCCTAAAGCCCAAAATCAGGAGGCAAATAATTTAGCACAAGCTGCTTTTGGTTACCGCCGTTTTCAAGAAATTATGATGATATAACTAGAAATTGGAGATTGGAGGTATGATATTATAAATTATCTTAAAAATCCGTCTCAAAAAGTTTCCAGGAAACTGAGATTCATGGCTGCTAAATATGTATTGCTTGATGATCGATTATATTATAAGACGATTGATGGTGTGTTCCTCCGATATTTAAGTAAATTGGAATCTAAAGATAAGATGGATGAAGTGCGTGAAGGAGTTTATGGTGCACATCAATCGGCTTATAAAATGAAATGGGTGATCAGAAAGATGGGTTATTTTTGGCCAACAATTTTGGAAGGTTATTTTGAATATTATAAAGGTTGCCAAGAATGTCAAAAGTTTAGTAAGGTGCAAAGAGCACCTGCGTCATCCATGAATCCAATTGTGAAGCCATGGCCTTTTCGAGGATGAGAAATTGATTTGATCGGACAGATTTATCCATCATCGAGTAAAGGACATAAATTTATATTGGTGGCAACTGATTATTTTACTAAATGGGTTGAGGTTATTCCTTTAAAGATTGCTAAATCCAGAAATATGGTGGAAATTCGTCAAGGAGCATATTATCTATTACTACCGATCAGGGTACTATGTTTATGTTCGACGAGTTTCAGAAATTTGCTGCCAGTATAGGAATACAATTATTAAATTCTTCTCCTTATTATGCGCAAGCTAATGGTCAAGCCGAGGCATCAAATAAAAGTATTATTAAAATCATTAAACGCAAGATTGATGAGCAACCAAGGCGATGGCACTTGACGTTGACCGAGTCATTATGGGCATATCGGATGGCGTGTCATGGTTCTACTAAGTTGTCTCCATATCACTTGGTTTATGGAAATGAGGCTGTTTTGCCTTGTGAGGTCAAAATCGGGTCAAGGCGTATATCGGAACAGGATAACCTGACTGCCGATGAGTATAAAAGTTTGATGAATTTTGAATAGGATGATTTGGCTGAAACTCGCTTGAGAGCTCTGGAGAATATTGAAAACAATAAGCCACGAGTTGCTAGGTACTATGATAAAAAGGTTAAGCCTAAAGAGTTTATTCAAGGAGAATTGGTTTGGAAACTGATCTTGCCGATAGGGACTAAAAATTCTAAGTTTGAAAAATGGTCGCCTAATTGGGAAGGTCCCTATTGTGTGAATTGGTGTTTCCCTGGAAATGCGTATATTTTGGAAACATTGGAAGGAGAAGAATTTCCTAAGTCGCTTAACGGAAAATATTTAAAGAAATATTACCCAAGTATTTGGGTCGACGCGTAAAGCCGATAATCTAAAATGATGTCGACTAGAGATAGCCGATACGACATGTATCGCCTTTAGAGCAAAAATATTTACAATTTAAACATGTTCATCGATGAGCAAGGTCATCGGATCGGACGAGTGTTGCTAGTGAGTTCTAAATGATTACAATGATCAGAGATATTTCCGGATCATTTCCATCGCACGCAGGCGGATATTGTCGACGACTTGAATTGCTTCTAAGTCGGTAACATTGGAGCCGGGTACAGTCTTGATGCTCTTATGTACTTGGCAGACTTCAGTCAAATGCTTCTGCATCTCTTCTTTGGCCGATGCGATGGCTGCGGGAATGGCACCAAGTTCATCTTGAGTATTGGAGATTTCTTTACATACTTCTTCAAGTTTCTTGACCAGATCAGCCTCGATGGTTTGGAGTTCTTGGATCCGATCCTTTAGCTGATTTGGTTTGGCCTCCAGGGATTTGATCTGTGCTTGCATCGTTTTGAGGCTTTGCTTGCCTTCATCCCTCTTTTTGATCAGATCCTGTTGGGCCAGTCGCTCCGATATCCTCTGGTGAGCTGCAAACACTTGAGGCTGGTGACCCTCGATGAATGATGCTGGTATGATGGTGCTCTCAAGCTTTGATGGGAGTTGGCCTTTAAGCTATTTGAATAGTTGGCAAATCGGCTCTGCATCTTCCACTAGGATTGCCGTGCTCTTATTCAAGTGAATTAGAATGTCTTGGAGCTTAGCTTTGGCTTGATCGGAGATACCCTCAGTATGTTGCACAGAGCTGATTTCTTCAACTCCGATTGAAGCATTTAGGTCGATCGATGCAAAACTGATTGCCGGAGAGTCTTGTGCCTGAAATAGAATGTTGAATAAATGCAAGTTATAAATATGAACGAATACTGATGCAAGAAATTGGTAAATACCAGTTTAAATTGCCCTTCTTGAATGTAATCGGGTATTACTTCTGGGATTGATGAAGCTGGGATTGTGCTGGGCTGTTCAACTTGAGTCACTTGATGAGACGTTGGCACGATCGGAGGGGAGACAGTCGGTTGAATGATTGGTTGCTCGGATTGATTGGCGCCTATCTCCGATTGTGTTTCTCCGATCGATTCTTCCACAATAGGTTGGAGATTGATGCGAGGGATCTATGGATGAATCAGTTAGAGTGAAGAATTATGTTAATTCAAGATGGTATGTTATGAAGGAGTTCCCTGCTGAGCCGGTTCAGCGTGTGTTTCTTATATCTGGCCTGGTTGAGGATCGGGAAGAAGGATATATGTTTCCTAAAAAGATTTCCATTAAAGATTTATTGATTTAGGAAATAGTGTGAAAATGTGTATAATCGGTTTGTTACCGATACAGCATCAATAAGCAATCTTGCCGCTTCAGCAGCTTTGGCGGCGCGTTCTTCTGCATCTTTGGAGGTCGATTGACCTAAGATTCATCCTCTTGCACCGATGGGCTGTATGACATGTGTTATTTTTCTGATATCGGAGAAATTGAATGAAAATACAATCGTACTGGGGTGTGGCTTTTCTTTAGTTTCTTTGGGACCATGGCTTTGCTGGAGGAAAGTTTCCTTTTGAGTTTACCATCCATGATATCAGCCAAAGATCGTGCAGAGGAGCTGATTCGTGAACTTGGTATTCTGACTTCATACTGAATCAGTCTTCCACTCTGACTCACAGTTGGGACATCTTCTTCAGCTGGCTATTGAGAATTCAAAAATAAGAATTTTAGAAACCTTTTTAAAAGAAGATTGAGTAAAAGAGGAAAGGTGCCGATGAGAAAGACTTACAAGATTATCCAACGCTTCATAGTCGGAGTCAATGAGGCTGCAATATGTGAGTGTGGGCACTCTAAATAAATGTGTTGACCACTCTTTCCACCAGGTTTTGAATAATTTGGATTGGAAGCTGGTACACAACCATTCAGTTATTGTGAAATCAGCCTCAGGAACTAGTGACAAGATCCGATCCATTTCTAGATCAGTGGTTATCGATTCCCGTTGCTTTATCTTATCAGCAAAGTATAGGCCGATCGGTAACTGACCGAATCCAAGTTGACGGGCCGCAATTGATGGGTTGTAAAATTCATAAGAGCATTTATTGCGACCGTGCGAAATATTGCTGCTGAGCTTGGTTGGGGGTGATGAAGGATTTGAGTATTGACATGATTGATTCGAGGTCGTTTTGAATGTTGAATAGTGGCAGCTCATATTTACGATCAGCATCTTCATAGGTAAAGTGACGCAGATACTCCAATGCGATGCCATGATAGAAGCTTTCAAAAAAGCTGGCCATGATGCTGGATAAAAGTCTCGATCCCGGGCAGGCTGATGTCGCTTCTCCAAAGGACATGCATCGGCGTGTGATTGCATCTTCTTCTTCTATGTGGAAGGTTGGGAATTGATGATTTTTGAAGTTTGACGCAGAGCAGATTGAAATTGGGTATGCAACCAAAGTTGGATGAACCACCAAGGGCCTCCGATGTGGCCAACGGGTTGACCTGCCAAAAGCTTAGCCGATACTTGATGCAACAAATGATAAACTGCTCCGAGGACGAGACAGCCAGGGGGGACTGACCCACCGTGTGCTAAGACCTCTGCAATCGGTTGCATGTTGCTGGTGGCACCGAGGGTTGCTCCACAAAACACAAATCATTCCAACCACAAGAAAGGTTGCATGCTCTCTATCGGTGACTGAGCCGGTTTTGTAGTGATCGATGATGTACTTCTTCCATCCCTTGGAGCCTGGGCTGACTAATTTGTGATCGAGATTGCCTAGGAGCTTCCTTGGATTTGAAGCAATCGTGGTGTTGAGGCCAGTCAACATATGGACGTCCATCAATGTTGGAGTCATCGGCGCATGACCAAAAAGGTAGGCGTTTAGTGCATCGTACCAAGGTAAGGAGATAGAGGCCAATAAATTTTCATCTTTGGCTATATCGGCGAGGGATAAAGTGATGCACTGATCTATTTCTTTCTCGTCCCAAAAACCTGATTTGGCGGCACAGACTCTTAGGAGCCAGTTTCTCCAACTGGGGATGCTGCTTGGCCACGATCGGAAGGAATTGGTCCAATCGGAAGCTTGCAGGCTTGACCCTTTGAAAGGAATCCGTTCCGATTCTAAGTTGATTAAGTCTGTCGGATCAGGGTTGCCCATCGGACCCAAGTAATTGGTTGAGGGGAGGTGAGAAATTGGGATAATGATATTGTTCTTAAGATTCCGCGAGGAAAATAAAAGCAATAAATAAGGACATGGCGGTACGCAAATGATCTTGGAAGAAAGGATTACAAAAGAGGAAGATAGAACTTGAATAAGAGGCATGAATGATGATACTTTTACCTCTGGGACATGGGTGCGGGTAGCCTTGTCATCCTGAGCCGCCATTGATGAGATTGGATCTAAAATAAACAGTAACCTGGGGTAAGAAACTCGAAGAATCATCAAAGGGAATGGAGTAAAATCCAGATGGGCGGTATGAATCATATGCGGAGGAGGTCCTTACCAAGTTTGTGTTGAAAGCTTTGGGAATGAAGATTCGTTTCCATTGCACGAGATCTTGAAAATAGCGATGGCGGAGAGCTCAGGAGGCGTTAGCAGATGCGAACGGGAGGAAGAAGATGACGGTCCGTCTGGTATTTATAGGGTTTATGGAGGAAGGAATCGCCCGGGGATTGAGGCGTCACGCTCGCGCGAGGATTGAGGATTGCAATAGTGAGGAGACACGGGTTTCTATAAACTGTTCACTACAGAGGTCATCATTGCTTGAAGAATTTTGGAACAAAATAATATATTATCCCAAAATTGGGGGCATATGTTGACACCAGATTTTGACTCGGTTGGCATAAAAAGAATATTACCTTTAGTGGAAGCTGGGAAGCAAGGATTATAGCTGAGTCCGATTCTGATTTAATGATCTCCGATTCTGATTAAGAATCGTCCGATGAAGTCCTGGTCGGGCACGATGACAAGAAGGCCGAAGCCTTTACGACTCTGAAAGAGGGATGCGTCTGGAAGCTTCTCCAAGGCCTAGTTGTATGGCAATTGTAATTGTTTTGGTAGTTTAAATTAGTTTGATTTAAATAAATTAGAGATAGTGTAATATCCAACAAGGATTAGTTAGATTTTCAGATTATAAATATAAACCATGTGCCATTGTAAAGAACGTTCACACAACCATCAATACAAACACAACTTTCGGCCCTCGTGCCAACAACCCTTCTTGCCGAGTTCTTCAGCAAGCAGGGCTGCATCATCTTGACCTCCGGTTTGTCTGTAAGTGTGACACCTATCGAATTAATTAGGCTTTAGATTGAGGCGTATCGCCCTTCTTCGTCTATTTAATTCACCAATTTATCGAGTTGTTCTAGGCTTTAGATTGAAGCGTATCGCTATTTTTTGTTTAGTTCACTCACCCCTTATCGTGTCTTATGATTTTGTCTGATCGGCTTACTTTTGTTCAAAGATCTATTTGTTTTACTTATTTAAAGTATCTTATAATAGATCTGTTCATGTTCTTGCTCATAAAGCTGTTTTAGATATGATTATCGAGTCACAATAGAATTGGTTTAAGCAGATTCTTTAAGATACATAGATCTATCGGAGTGAATAGGCTAAATCGGTGCCCTGCTAGCAATGCTGTCTCGGCTAAGGTCTGATCTGATTGTTATTGACATGGATTTTAGTTTATTTAAGCTTTTAGATTTATATGTTTTAAAGAATATGATTAAATCTAGTCTGTTTCCGATTCAGTTTTTATAGTCGATGGCTTATTTTTATTCATGTTATATAATCACGAATCGAACTCAAGGCCGATGGTTTATGCTCGCATCGGACTTCTCTTCATGTTGATTAGATTGCTGGAACGAATCGGGGCATTGGCTGATGAGTTTCTTTTGGTTTACTGATTAAATTCTACCTTGTCAATTTTAGGTCAAATTGATTGGCACACCACGAACCTCAAGATTTTGGGCCTTCAATGAAGTGAAGCAAATCTTCCAGGCCACAGTGTTAATTTCCAAGAGTCAACGCCTGACTTTTTGGACGTCAACACTTGTATATCTAAGTTCCATTTGTATGATGTTGATGAACCGTCTTTGATCTGACTAATGTTCTATTCAATAACTAAGACTTATTAATGAGTAATGAACTTCTGTGTGTCACTCTACTCCCAACAATGTTATATCCTTTACCCCTGCTTAGAGTTTGGTCGATTGATAATGTTGTAAGTAAATGCATTGGATGATACCTCTCCCTTTAACTAAACGCTTTCCCTGTGGATAAACAAATAATGATATTTTGGAATACTCTCGGGTGAAATGCTACAACGTACTAATGTGCACTTGCAAGAATAATGTAAACGTTAAGAAATACCAACAAGCCTTTCTGGCGCCGTTGCCGGGGAAAGCAATGGTTAAAGTGTTTTGTTCATCCATGTATTTAATACAGCATTATTAATCACCAATACTCTAGCAAGTTTACCCTTTTGCTCTATTTCTCTGTGATGTGAAACAGGATAGTGTATGACTGGTTTCCAATTACCATCCAACTATGTCGAAAACCCGAACACTATCGGAAGGAGGGTACGCACTCGTGTCGTGATCCCTCAGGTGCTCTTGTCGGAGACCGTACCAGTCATCAGAGAGCCATCTGCTCAAGGAGAACAACCCGTTCTCGAAGCACCACTACCTCAAGAAGCTATGGCCGAGAGGACAATCCGTGACCATGCATTCGAGCTCAAGGCCCCACTCATTAACATGGTGCAAGCCAGTCCCTTCTGTGGGAAGGCCAATGAAGATGCCAGCGCTCATCTACAGCACAACCTGGAGGTATGTAGCACTATCACCATAAGGGGAGCCGGCCAAGAGGTGATCAGGCTCCGCATGTTCCCGTTCTCACTGTTGGGAAGGGCCAAGCAATGGTTCTACTCCAGCCGAGACGCGATAAACACTTGGACCAAGTGCTCCAACGCATTCCTTGCCAAGTTCTTCCCCATTAGCAAAACCAATGCCCTAAGGGGAAGAATCTCTAACTTCCAGCAAGAGACCAGAGAAACGGTGTCGGAAGCGTGGGATCGTTTCTAGGACTATGTCCTAAGATGCCCCCACCACGGCATGCAAGAGTGGCTCCTGCTCCAAAACTTCTACCACGGGCTCTCCCAGACGACCCGTGAACATATTGCTGCCGCTAGAGGAGCATTCCTCTCGTTGACCGTAGCCACCACCAAGCAGCTCATCGAAAAGATGGTGTCCAACCAAGCTTGCAACGACAAACGCCTTCAAGGGCGTAAGCGTGGCATGCACACAGAGAAGGAGGTAGACATGCTGGCTGCCAAAATGGACCTAATTATGAAGCACCTCGACGACCACACCAAAAAGGGGCTGACAACAGCGGAGGACCATGACCGTAGCCACCACCAAGCAGCTCATCGAAAAGATGGTGTCCAACCAAGATTGCAACGACGAACGCCTTCAAGGGCGTAAGCGTGGCATGCACACAGAGAAGGAGGTAGACATGCTGGCTGCCAAAATGGACCTAATTATGAAGCACCTCGATGACCACACCAAAAAGGGGCTGACAACAGCGGAGGACCACTAGACTCACACATGACATGTGAAGTCTGTGGAGAAACTGGTCACTCAGGGAATGATTGCCCCGAGACTCAAGAGGAGGTGCAGTTCATCAACGGCAACAATGGCTATCGGCCGCAAGTAATATGGAACCAGCAATGCCCGTTCTATTAGGGAGGTAACTACGGTAAATCATTTTCTAACCAACCCTCTCTGAAAGATCTAGTCCTTGGTTAGGCTAAGATCAATGATTCTATCTCCAAGAGGCTTGCTGCAAATGACCAGGCTCTCAAGGGCATAAACCCTAAGATTGAGAGTTTGTCCTCCACCTTCCAGAGCCAGCTAAGCTTAATAAAATTCTAGAATCCCGGGGCAACCGGATTCTTGTTTTGAAAAAGGTAAAGCTGTTTCCATGAGAAGCGGTAAGGCTACTCGGGATCCAGTCCGAGATAACCCCACAGCAAAGGCAACAGAAACCGAAAAGGAGGAGCCAGCAAAGGAGGACAAGCCAGAAGCTAAGCTAACACCAGCAGGAAGAACCACACCACATGAGTTCTATGACACCAACGTCTTGCCATTCCCTCAACGCCAAATGAAGCTATCGGTGAACGAACAATTTGCCAGGTTCATCGAAGTAATTCAAAAGCTAAACATACATATTCCACTGTTGGATGCCGTGCAGGTACCAACATACACGAAGTAATTGAAGGACATATTGAACAACAAACGTTCACTACCAAGTACAGAAGTTGTAAAGCTGACAGAGGAGTGCAGTGTGGCCATCCTCAACAAAATCCCAAAAAAGAAGTAGGACCCTGGGTGCCCTACCATCACGTGCACCATCAGGACCCAGTGTTTCAAACACATTCTCTGTGACCTTGAGGCAAGTGTCAGCGTCATGCCAAAGGTAGTCTTTGACCGCCTTAATTATACTACCTGTTGTGATATAGCCGAAGACAATATGCTCAATCAATAGCTAAGACAAAGAATAGAAGACAAGTAACAATAAATTACTCATCAATAATATTATTGGGAATCAGCCCATTACACATTGGTGAGGGCTCCCCTTTTATAGGGAGGTCAAGAGACATCTTTACGTTCCACTTATACCCCTGAAAACCAGCCATCATCCTCATGACTATATAACTAGATCAATCTAGGGGCATAGTGGTGCATTTGCATCTCATGGTGTGAACGGTTTGACCCCTGGCACCATGTTGACCTCCCTTCTCCTGGCTTCGTCATGGCTTCAGAGGCTGTAGACGCCTTCACCGCCAAAGGTGTCTTTGGGTGAGGCGGCCTTCTCTTGCCCGAGGCAAAGCCGCCAGTGTTCTAGGATAAGCCTATCACCAAGTCAGAACGAAGAAACTGCCAGGATTCTCAGTTCACCAGAGCCCCGTAGTTGCCTTCGCTTCCCTTGGATGGGCCACATCATTAGCGAAGGCACCCCCGATTGCTCCTCCTTGATCCGTGAGCCGAAGGCAATTAGTTTGTCATGCATAACAGCGAAGGCAAATCAGAGCGGAATAAATGTTAACACTGTAGAGGGGTTTCTTGGTAGACCAATCCGCCAACATTAGCCCCTCGCGGACGAGGGCTTTCTTCAACAGGCCGAGGTCCTCAAAATTTGAGGATTGCCTTCGCCTGCCCGAGAAACGCCTCCTCTCGTTGGAGAAATTACCGATTCTTTGTTTTTCATTTAAGATTTGGCTTCGCATCGAACTTTCTTCGAGATGAAACCAAGCACTTTTGATTTTTGATTTTTATTTTTTATTAGTAATTTTGAATTGACGGCGACGTTTCATTTTTCAAGACCAGTAATGGTCATATTTTTTACCCCCCTATATAAAGGACCGAAGGGGGTGGCTTGTTTTACCTTCACTTGTTTTTACTGTGAGTTGCTTGTTGTTGACACTTTCACCTTCGCTTCTAGCTTTAAAATTTGTTCTTGACGAAGCTGTTTGGTTTTTAATCCTCTGCTTGCAAGCTTGAGAGGTATTGTTCTTGTCTCGAACTCTTGCTTTCTCATATATTTGCTGTAACGGTTAAATCGTCTTCATATTTATGTTTTTAACTTATTTCTGATATTGCTTTCGCTTCATCTTTAAGGTTCATAAGGCCGTTTCTATTGATTCTTACAATGGCCGCAGAGGGTACCTCCCCTTCTCGCGACGGGCTTTCTAACGCGGAGGCAGAACGCCTCAAGAAGCAGATTGAGGAGGAGACTCCTACTGTAGATGATATCCCCGAAGAGGGTGATGACCATGATGACGACAAAGCTGAAGGCTCTGTAGATGGTGAAGATGAAGAGAACTTGGATGATGTTGAGGCAGACACTAAAGATCTCATTGATCCCACCAAGAGGCCAAAAACTCTTGTTTTTGGTAAATTGAAGATAAGCAAAGTGGATATCACCTTCTTCGAAGGCAAAGGTTACTTTCCCAAAGGACACGGTCGTGCCCCTAGTGGTGATGTTGTGCCGGCTCCCCAGGATGAAGAAGCCATGGTTTTCTATGATTTCTTTATTGCTGGCTTAAGGATGCCTATTGACAACATTATCGCCAGGATGTTAGCTCCTTATGGTTTGCCTCTGCATCACTTGACTCCCAATGCGATCACTGATCTCCTTCGTTTCTTCTGGGCCGTTAAGACTAATGACTCGCCGGTAAACGTTGCTGCCTTCCATCGGCTATATGAAGGGCATAACCAGAGCAAGTGCACCAAAGTTGATGGTGAGTTGTTTACTCCAGACTTTGGCTGTGTTAATTTTACTGGACATCGCCGGGGGTTTGCTTTTGCGAAGGTAGAACTCTCCTTCGCTCAAAGGAACAAATGGAGCAAAGACTGGCAAAAGTGCTGGCTATATGTGAAGGTGCCTTCGAAGCAGGCTACTTCTGCTGATGGGACGAAAGTGTTAACCTATCCTCTGCATGGGAAGGTTGAACCCCTCAACTTTATTTCTTGCCCTGACTTTGATGTGGGTGGTATTGGATTCAAGAATTGTTGGCAAGCATTCCGGTCAGCTTCGCGTGTAAGTTGCAGCCGCGATCTTGTGGAAGAAGGGCTTGCTGCCGTGTGAGTTTTTTATCGGCTGACGGGGAGCCGTTCCAAGTTGATTACAAGCCTTTTGGTGGCCACACCAATGTTGTGTTTCCCCACTTTGGGACGAGGATCCCCGAAGGCATGACCGAGCAAGACTTTGTTGTTTCTGTTGAACGAGCTGCCAAAGATATACTAGGCACTTATAATATGAAAGAGCATCGCAGCTGCTTAGAATTCATTAACGGAAAAAAGGCTTAATAGAGTATTTGAAGAGCTTGGAATTGCTTATTCTGATCGTGCGGCTCCCATCCCCACGAGGAGGGAGAAGAAAGGGAAGAAGAAATTTTCTGAAGATGATGCGAGTTCTGGCTGTGGTGGCAATGGGCAGGGTGGCGGTCATGGAGAAGGCAAAAAGGCCTCCAGCACGAAGACGACACCATCGACTACATTCGTCAAGCGAAGTAGCACTAGTACTTTGGAAGCTGCTCAGAAAAGGCGCCGTCAGGAACAGGCTATTGCGGCCATTCCTTTGTCTATTGTTGTTCCTGCTGCTCCACTCAGTGGCCATCCACCTCGGCCTCCTCGGGCACCTTCAGTAGCCCCCGTTTTGTCTACTCAAACTATCCCTGCTGTGGCGCCTTCGGCTCCGGTTGCGACTGCTGTTGTCACCCCGGCCGCTCCTTCTTCTACTACTGTGCACAATGATGCTGATGCTGCCTTCGCTGGTGAGATGGAGCTTTATGCAAACTCTTTACTAGGCAGCAGTATTCATCTGTTGCGAAGGTATATGTGGAGGAATCCTATTGTTGACATTAATATTACTAGTGAAGGTGTCCCTGGAATACCTGAAGGTGAGCGCATTGTGGATCCTTTCGATGACGACATCGATTTGAGTCGTTTCGAGGAAGAGGAGATCCCAGCTCATGATGAGCCAATGCCTGAGCCCCCTCTGCTGATTTGGTTGTCAACGCTCCGATGCCTCCTCCAGCTTCGCCTCCCAGAGTGCAAGATCCTCTGGAGGTTTTGGCTCATGCGTCTGGGGCTGTTAGTCGTGAGGCCAGAGATACCGAGAAAGATGTAATCGAAGCTGACTCTTCGATTGCTCCAACTTATGCTACTGTCGCCATGCGGGTTCAAGACCCTTCTTCTACCGAAGGTAGCTCTAGTAGTACCTCCTCCTCCTCCTCTAGCTTTAGTGATGGGAGTGTCCGGGCGGTTGGGGATGATGTTGAAAGAGTTTATGATTCAGGTGATGAGGGCGTTCGCCAGACTAGGGTGCCCGTAGTCGGTTCTTCGCATTTTCACTCTATTGATGGCTGTCCTAACTTTGTCTGCGAAGGTATTGACTTATTGCACCATGGCTTGTTTTTTGCTTTGTTTATTTTACTTAGTCCTTTTCCCTTTGCAGAATACGAGGAACACAATAAGTCTTATGATGCTAAAACCTTGCGATCCAGCATACTAGCTGCAAGTCTGAAGGTTTGCTTTACCGCCTTCGCATTGTATATTATTGTATGCTTTGTCTTTGCATATTTTGTTTTGCTACGTTCATAGTTTTATTGTTTCTTTTTGGTGCAGTCTGTTATCGCTATGAATGAGCTGCAGTCTCGCCTTCCCCCCAACCTTGGCTTCGTTGCCGCCGAGCATCAAGAATTAGAGAGGTTGAGGAAGCAGAATGCAGAGTTTTTGAGTGCTCAAAAAGACATTGACTGTTGAAGCAAAGTCTTGAAGAAGAAAAAGCTCGATATCACCAAGACCAAGAGTCTGTTGCCAGCGAAGCTCAATCTTTGAAGGATAAGGTTACCTCTTTGGACGCGCAACTGGTGGACCAAAATAGTGTCATTAAGACGACTGCTAGCGAAGCTCAAACACTTAAGGACAAGATTGCCTCTTTGGAAGCTCAAGCAGTAGAGAAAGATAGTGTCCTTCAGAACCTTCGCAAGCAGGTTGCTGATGATTTGAGTGTTGTTGCCACTTTGAAGAGCGAGATCCAGGCTCTCGAAGGCGAAAAGGTAAAACTCACTCGCGATGTTGAACAGTTTTGCTTGCGCAGTGAGTCAGTTGAACGGGAGATTGGTACCGTTCGGTCATCTCTTGTCTCCCTTCGCAAACTGTACTGGTTGTATAATTACACATTACTTCAATTTGGATCCGAGCCCCTTCCTTTTCCTGATAAGGAATATGGCCTTGGGAGGCTGTTTGATTGCATCAATTCCTAATTTACTTCGCTCCCTAGCGTTCTTTGCTCCGTTGGCGACTATGTCGCCTCAGTATGCTCATGCAACCTTTTGAAGATTCTTGCAGACCATGGCTGCGAACATCACAAAGCTCTGCTTGAGAAAGGATATAAATTTCTGGAGGCGAAGGACCCTAGCGATAAGGCTCTCTTTTGCAAACATTTCTGGGTTACCACTGGACGCGAAGCTGCCCGCAAGACTACTTTAGATCGGTGGCGAATGTATCCCTTTGGTTACCTTCATTATTTCTTTGAGTTTTTATTCTTAGTTTCAGGCCTTTTTGTTTGACAGCATATGCTATCATAGGTGAGGGAGCTACATAAGAAAAGGAAGGTCGAAGTCGAAGCTGCTGCTAATGGGGCCGCTATAAAAGAAACTGCTGCGAAGACAGCTACTGAAACCTCTTCGTTGCGTGGACAAAGTAGCCAAGGCGCACCTGGCGTGAATCTGCAGGTGTATAAGCCTTCTGGGATGTGAATAGATCTAGAATTTTGTTAAGTGGGCAAATTGTTTGAACCTATAAATTTGTGTATATTCAGATCCCTGGTGAGGGTGATGTACTTGAACTAGTTCATTTGGGAATGCGCGATGGTCCGATTTGTGTTTTCGGCTTCGTTTGGAAGGAATACCAGCGATGTCATCCGAATGCTTGTCTTGGCGACTTTTGGTGTTTTTGTCATGATTTTTATCTTCGCAATGAATTTGAAGTGTACATTTTTTCACTTCGTTTATCGCACAAGGTTTAGAACGCATTGCATGTGCTGCTCAAAGGAATGCCGAAGCTATTCCTCTGTTGAGCCACTGGATCTTTGTCCAAAGGTTGAAGACTTTGCTTATGTTTACAATGCTCCTTGGTTCAGTTCTGCTGGGAAGGAGTTTGACTGATGTCTTGAATTGTTTTGACATTGTAAAGAATTTTTGTAATGGGCTTGGCCCTTTGTTGTGTAATTGTTCTTGCATGTATGAGGAAAGATGAACATGATTTGTCTTTGTTTTTGGAGAAACGCCTCCTCCCCCCGAAGCAAGTTTATCTTTGCTCATGAACGTCTTGTTTTAACTGAGTGTGGTTTAATACTAACATGGAGTTTAAACGAAGCTGTTTTTGCTGCCATCTGCTGTGAAGCTGATTGTTTGGGTTATACAAAAATCCCTTTACCTGGAGTAAGCATTTGCTTGTCATCAGTGATGGCAATTTTTGTATCTGGGCTGTGTGAAGCCCCCTTTGGCTCTTCAGAGTAAGCGTTTGCTTTTAGTTGAATCGACTGCATATTTTTGAGCTATGTGAAGCCCCTTTTATTCCTTTGAGTAAGTGTTTGCTTTTAATGGAATAACTGCATATTTGTGAGCTATGCAAAGGCCCTTTTACTCCTTAGAGTAACCATTTGCTTTTAATGGACTCAATTGCATATTTTTGAGCTATGCGAAGCCCTTTTACTCCTTAGAGTAAGCGTTTGCTTTTAATGGAGTCTGTCGGATCTAATGTCCGGCAGTCCACCCGGGGGTACCCAGATGGTTGATTTGTAGGCAAAAGGCGATCGCGAGACTAGGGAGCTCGAGGTTACACAGGGACACAGGAATTATACAGGTTCGGGCTACCCGGAGGTATAATACCCTACGTCCTGTGCTCGGAGGTCTTGTATTGATTTGTTCGACGTGGTTCCGGGGAACAACGGCGAGCTCTCGGTTACAATGGATGAATGGCGTAGGAATCAGATGGGAGGAGATGAGATTGAGATGTCTAAGGGGGTCGACCTAGGCCGCCTTATATAGGCTGACGGCCTAGGGTTTACAAGTCGGTTATTTCTAATTACTGTCCGGCTCGAATCAGGAAACTAATCCAAGTCGGTTACAACATAATTGCCGTGATCTCCAGGCGAGATCTGAGGATATCGCCGAATACCTTGTGGGCCAAGTCTTCTCCGATCTTGTCCATCAAGTCGAGGATCCTCGTGGGCCGGCCTGGAGTCGGCCCACATCCTTGTCAGACGTGGGACCAGGCCGACTGGCTATCCGGTCGGTAGTGGGCCCAGGGGTACCCATATCCCACAAGTCCCCGAGCAACGTGCAGGCGCGTGTCGGACTGTTGATGAAGAAGCGAAGCCATCAAGGTCGGCTGAAGCGCCTTGGTCGGCAGGCCGACACAAGGGTGGGCGGTGCTCAAAAAAAGAAAACCGCAGGCCATCCGGGAATGACCCTAGGCAGGCCCGGGGCGAAACCTCGAGTGATGTAGCGCCGAGTCGTGGCCGAGCCGGGCGCCAAGGAGCTGCAGCACTTGGGGAAAGTGACACATCCTGATGGGGCATATGGAGGGCGACGCAAGGAGCCCTCCATATGGAGTAGTCCCCGAGCATTGGGCCGACTAGAAAAGTCGGGCTAATGGTCAAAAGAGAATGATCTCCAAGCGTCGGGGCAGTCAGGCCGCCCAAAGGATAAACTCGCCAAATAGTGACAAAAACAGTATTCACGTGGATGCACAGGGCAATCCCGTGGTCGGATGAAGCTGAAGGTGGTAAGGGCGGACTGAGCGCCTCGAAGGAAGGAGCTGCTGCGTGGCACAGGGCTCACGAGGAGCTGCTGCGTGGCATAGGGCTCACGAGGAGCTGCTGCGTGGCACAAGGCTCACGCGCCGAATAGTGCGACCGGAGTCACGTGCGGTTGTATAGCACGGGGCTATAAATAGACGCCGAGGCCCGGGGCCTTGTTATTATCCGAAAGTAGGTATAGCAACCACCTTACTTGAACATGTTGGGGACTATGTGCTGGGTTCATCCTCCGGGAAGGAACCATGGGGACTTGATAGTTTGGTGCTAGAAGAGTGCTTGCGAAGGTACTGAGGTGTTGATCAGCGTCTGAATGCTGTCCCATTCACCCCTGCATTCCCATGTGACGAGGGCCATGCGGGGTGAAATGCTTTGTAGAGCAAGGGATACCCGGAGGCATTCGCTATCAACCCTCTGTTGGTGCTGTCCCGTCGACGGCTGCAGTGGTGCTACAAGAGAGCTTGCGACGAGCTCATGTGGGCCAAGCTTGCTTCGGATGCAGCACTAGGCGCAGGGACGAGTGCCCCAGGCCGTCATCTTGACGGTTGATGTGTTTGATTCCTGTAACCGGCATATGACCGGCTCTCTTTGTAATTTGTAACCCTTGTATTGAACCTTTTCTCCTATTTATTGCTTAGAAACGCAATATCTGTGTCCCTGGACCAGGGGGTCATGAGAGGCGTCGTAGGTTCGCACCGTAGTAACAAATTACAGAATCCTCTTGGCAACGTGCCAAGGCACCGAGTCCGGAGACCCATTGACCGGAGTCAAGAGCGCCGAGTCCCCGAGGGTCGGGGCTGGCCGAGTCCGGAAACCCGTTGACCGGAGTCAAAAGCACCGAGTCCCCGAGGGTCGGGGCTGGCCGAGTCCGGAAACCCGTTGACCGGAGTCAAAAGCGCCGAGTCCCCGAGGGTCGGGGCTGGCCGAGTCCGGAAACCCGTTGACCGGAGTCAAAAGCGCCGAGTCCCCGAGGGTCGGGGCTGGCCGAGTCCGGAAACCCGTTGACCGGAGTCAAAAGCGCCGAGTCCCCGAGGGTCGGGGCTGGCCGAGTCCGGAGACCCATTGACCGGAGTCAAAAGCGCCGAGTCCCCGAGGGTCGGGGCTGGCCGAGTCCGGAAACCCGCCGAGTCCCCGAGGGTCGGGGCTGGCCGAGTCCGGAAACCCGTTGACCGGAGTCAAAAGCGCCGAGTCCCCGAGGGTCGGGGCTGGCCGAGTCCGGAAACCCGTTGACCGGAGTCAAGAGCGCCGAGTCCCCGAGGGTCGGGGCTGGCCGAGTCCGGAAACCCGTTGACCGGAGTCAAAAGCGCCGAGTCCCCGAGGGTCGGAGCTGGCCGAGTCCGGAAACCCGTTGACCGAAGTCAAGAGCGCCGAGTCCCCGAGGGTCGGGGCTGGCCGAGTCCGGAAACCCGTTGACCGGAGTCAAAAGCGCCGAGTCCCCGAGGGTCGAGCTGGCCGAGTCCGGAAACCCGTTGACCGGAGTCAAAAGCGCCGAGTCCCCGAGGGTCGGAGCTGGCCGAGTCCGGAAACCCGTTGACCGGAGTCAAAAGCGCCGAGTCCCCGAGGGTCGGAGCTGGCCGAGTCCGGAAACCCGTTGACCGGAGTCAAGAGCGCCGAGTCCCCGAGGGTCGGAGCTGGCCGAGTCCGGAAACCCGTTGACCGGAGTCAAGAGCGCCGAGTCCCCGAGGGTCGGGGCTGGCCGAGTCCGGAAACCCGTTGACCGGAGTCAAAAGCGCCGAGTCCCCGAGGGTCGGAGCTGGCCGAGTCCGGAAACCCGTTGACCGGAGTCAAAAGCGCCGAGTCCCCGAGGGTCGGGGCTGGCCGAGTCCGGAGACCCATTGACCGGAGTCAAAAGCGCTGAGTCCCCGAGGGTCGGGGCTGGCCGAGTCCGGAGACCCATTGACCGGAGTCAAAAGGGCCGAGTCCCCGAGGGTCGGGGCTGGCCGAGTGCCGCAGTAAAGAGCCGTTGGCGCTTTGACAGCTGTTGGCCCATGGGGAGCCGTTGGCCCGCGATTAACGGGAGTCTCGCGGATTCCGTTCGTTAGTTACGGCGCCGTTAGGGTAATTTGGATCGACCGGGGGGGATAAATCGGAACTGTTCACCGGCGGCTTTTACCACAGTCATTTCCAAATCAACATTCACCCCGCGCCTCCGCCGCCGCCTAGGGCCGTTGTGAGATCGATTCACCCACCGCTCGTTCGCCGCCACCGGAGTTCACGCGCCACCACCGTCTCGAAGTGCCCCCGTCGTGCCTGTGCCCTCTGACGGAGATGGCGGACACCAGGGAGACGGCGAGGACACCCGCAGCGGGCGAGGAGGTGCCGCCAGCGACGAGGGTGGTGAGCACCCCCATTTCCATGGTGGGTGGCAACGCCGACGGAAGAGCAGGGATGACGCCCTCCGCGGGCCACTCTGGGGCCGCGGGGAGCGCCGCCGCCCACGAAGGCGGTGATGCTGGTACGCCGGTGACCGCCACCGGGGCGGACACCGAGGGGAAGGCCGTGGCCTCGTCTGGAGAGGTCCCGGAGCTCACCTCCGTGCCTGGAGGAGTGCCGCCCAAGGAGCCGGCCTGGGGCCAATCCTCCATCACCGAGGAGAGGCTGGAGGACATGGTGCGCCGTGGAGTGCTCGGGTTGCGGGAGATCCTGCAGTGGCGGCCCGCCGGCGATGACGCCCGGCCGTGGGAGCGCTCGGAGACTGAGATTGCCGTCTTCGCGCCGTTCTTCGAGCGTGGGTTCGGATTGCCCACGGGAGACTTCTTCCGGGGTCTGGTTCACTTCTACGGGGTGGAGATGAGTCACTTGAACCCCACCTCAATTCTTTCAATTTCTGTCTTCATTCATCTGTGCGAAGCATTCCTTGGGATCCCGCCACATTTCGGGTTGTGGCGGCGATTGTATCGGATGAAGGTTATCGGGGAGAGCTCTGGGAAGGGTCCTGCTAGGATCACTGGCGGAGCTGGGTTTTCGTTGAGAGTCGGCATGGCCAGGAGGTATTTTACCCTGGACATGAACGACTCCAACAAGAACTGGCGACAGGAGTGGTTCTATGTAGCGAACCACCCCCCTGCTCTGCCTCTTCGGACTGGCCACCGACCAGTGAAGAAGGACTGCTGGGAGTCGCAGCCGGAGGGCCAGGAACTTCAACAGGCTGAGGAGCTGCTGGGATTGATCGCCGAGGTGAAGAAGCAAAGGCTGTCTGCTGCTGCTATCATGATTTCCTTTGTCCAGCGGTTAACGCAGCCGATCAAGGACCGGGTGCATCCCGGGTTTGAGTTCTCGGGTGGCAGGGATCCTACTCGGGAGCAGGTCCGAATAGTTTGTGTTGCCGAGGTCTGCGAGAGGATCTCGGGGTACATGCGGGGCCAGATCTTCAACGAGGGGACTCCTGTCCCATTCTCTCTCCGGAATCCTCCTCCATCGGTGAGTTTCTCATCCTCTTGCGTATTTTTGTATATAACTTACTAAACTGTCGAATGACTGACGAGCTATGCTTGTTGCTGTATGGTTGCCTTGCAGGAACGAGCGACGAAGTACCTCAGCCACGCGCCGCTGCCTGAGGGTGACGTCCGGTTGGAGAAGTTGATGACAGCAGAGGAGGCATCCCGGGTGCCTCGAGTCATGGAAGAGGAGCAATCCGACTGGGATGAGGTCGGCATCATCCCGGCTCCTCAGGAAGGAGGGGAGAATAACCCGGTGACGCGGATACTGGGTATCAGCATGGGTCGGCCATTGCGCCAAGTTGTGCGAAAGCTGACCCCAGCCCAGAAGTCGGCTCGAGAAAGGTCTCCCAAACCAGCACCGGTGCTGGGGCAAGCCGCGCGGGCCGAGGCCGAGGCGCGAAGGAAGAGGAAGGCTGCGGGGGATGGCCCTGACGGCTCGTCATCCAGGCTTGAGTCGGATCAGCCCGCGCAGCAACCCTTAAGGGCTCAGGGAAGCATCTTCGCCCAGCCAGGGCTGCAGCCGGACTCGAGCCTGTTACCGAGCCAGACGCCTCCACAGGTGCTGCGGGCGCGTGTAATTCAAGTGTCCTCGCAAGGGCGGGTAAGTCACCTTGAGTTTCTGATTGTTGGCTGGACAATTCTTGATCTGTTGACGTGTTGAATGCAGGCTCGGGGGCCAAGCGGGCGTAGGCACTCTACTCCGCCCGGGGGCCGGTGACAAGGCGCCGCCGAGTCGGTCTTCCACCAGAGAGGCGGGTTTAGGGTCGAGCATGGCCCTGATCGTGCCGGAGCAAGTACCAAACGGCATGTCGGGGCCGTCAAACCCGCTGAGTCCACCTCGCATCGCAGGGACGGGTGACCCGGCGAGGGATCTGCAGGCGGGCACGTCTGAGGTCGCCCTCGAAGAGGAGGTCCCGGAGGGTCGTGCAGAGATGGAAGAGCTGCCGAGGAGTCCTCCACCACTTGAGGATGACGACAACCGGCTCCTTGGGGAGGCTCTGGATGCCGATCCAGGCGTCCACGTGCCTCCCCAGGGGGAAGCAGTCGCGGGCGAGCTCGGGGACGGACCGCAGGCCCCGGAGTTGACCATGGAGCGGCGGATGGAGCTTGACGTCGCCGACCACGCGAGCGAGCTCCGGAAGCTGCAAAACGTGGCCGGCGTCTTGACCCGTGTCGTACAGGTATGTCTTCTTGGCGCCGTGTTGTCAGTATAGCGCGCGCGATGACCCTGAGGTCAATGAGGTATGTCACAGGGTTTCTCAGAACGGGCCGCGAGGGACCTCGACTTCAGGCGGCAGGCCCTTAAAGACCACCGGGCCTTGGCACGAATCCGCGCAGATAGAATCCGTGAGGCAGAGGCTGCCAAGGAGTTCCAGAGGCAGAGGGAGCGAGAGCTCGCCGACCTGCAGAAGACTAACGAGGACCTCATGAATGACATGAGCATTCTCACCGAAGGTGAGTTCTTCATGCATTGCTTGCTAGTGTATCTCGCCGAACAATTGTGCTCATGGGGGTTCCTTTGCAGAGTCGAGGAAGAGGGAGGAAGCCCTTCAAGGGAGGGTCAACGAGCTGGCCGGGGCCAAGGAGAAGCTTGAAGATGAGCTGGCCGGGGCCAAGCATGGGCTCGAGGAAGAGGTGCGTGGGCTTAAAGCAGCCAATCTTCGCCTCGCAACCGAATCGGAGCACCTGAAGGAAGCCAATCAGGTCCTGAAGGATACGCACGACCAGGTCATGCATGGTAAGTGTCTTTTGCCGAATCGTCTGGTGCTGTGGAGAAGTCGGTTGTGCTTATGCATGTTCATCTGCAGGGCTTCGGGCGGAGCTGATGGAGCTAAAGCAGGCGGCCGAGTTCAACGCCAATTCCTTGGTGCCTGCCGAGTCCGGCCCGGTGGCGGTGACGTTGGCAGAGCGGCTCAGGGCCGGTCCGACTCGGGCAGCCCAGTTGATGCAGCAGACTGCTATCGGCTTCGGAAGTCAGGTCCTGGCAATGTTCAGGATACATTTCCCTACGCAGGAGCTGGCTCCCATCGCCGACGGCATCCCTGAAGAACTCGCCGACGAAGAGTTCGACGAGTTAGTCGAGGAGTGTACCCCTCTGGCTGAAGCGGTAGCGGCTGAGCTGGGCCTGTAAAAGCAACTATAGGTACAAACTCTGTAGAATCTGTAAATAAAATACCAGTTTTATTTGAAGTATGAGTGTGCACTGGTGCTTTACTGGACCCTTTTCCCTGCCGACTAGGACTTTGCGTTGCCCGGCTAGCCATTGCCCTGTGCTGTTTAAGCACCCTTTTTGACCCGCTGACCACTGCTCACGGAGAGGACGGCTTACCCAGCTACACTGCTCAGCGGGGAGGCTTAGGTG
>CM014271.1:51915842-51972533 GCA_004135705.1 Alloteropsis semialata
AACCGGTTTCACCGGTTTGGGAAACCGGTTCTACCGGTTCTGGCCCAGTTAGCTGAAATGAAGTTCCGGCAGCCTCTGTCCTGTATCAGAAGTTCCGGTCCAAAAGTCCGGTAGCCTCTGTCTCGGCTCCAGAACTTCCGACCCGAAAGTCCGGCAGGCTCGGTTTTGTGCCAGAAGTTCCGGCCAAATTATACCAGAAGTTCCGGCAGAGGTTTGTTTGTCAACTGTTATGTAAAGTGGAATATTATAAGAAATTCTCTCAGCACTTCCATGGCATACAAATTCATATACTATCTTTGTGATAGTAAGTACTCTTGGCACCATTTTAATAAATACAATTTATTTATGTGCCGGGACCAAATTGTGAAATAAACTCCTCAAACCCATTAAATTGAACAAGTGCATGTGACAAGTGATTCAAACACTTGATGCACCTATTGAGGGGGAGTTCATTCTACAATTTGTGTCCTCAAGACTAACAATTTCTTTTAGTGATCTTGCAGTCTCATTTGTGAGAGTTTGTCTCTCTTTGAAGCAAGCTATGCCTTTTGTCCAAAAATGGTAAAATTGTATCTATCTCCTACTTGGGCAATGAGTTCTTCTTAATAAATAGCTGCTTGCCATAATATAGATTAAATCCCTTTGCTTGGCTTAGTGACAAGATTGATGCATATGAGCTTGCCTTTCCATCCACATACACATGTGCATCAAGAAAAAGGAATTTAATCTATATTGTGGAGTTTCATCTTTTAGTGATCCATTATGCCTCTCCAATTCAAAGGTCACTAAATGATTAAAATAGGTCTTGTGCTATTTAATGCATTTCTCTTCTATGTTGCATAAAAAAAGGAAAAATATAAAGAGAAAAGGCATTCGGATTATTTTGACAATGCACAAGCTTTTTGATATGAATCTTCACCAATGTGAAGAAAGGATTACCTAGAGGCCAAGGTATGTGTCTTTAACCCATGTTTTTACATTGAGCATCTAGGCCTCATATCCATGCTAGTTTGTGCATTCTTGCATGTAACTCTCTCAAGTCCCGTTCCTTGTACCTATTAGATGTTTAGTAAATTCCTTCTTTAAAATTGACTAAGTGTCATATGTACCATAAAAACGGTGAAAGGAATATAATAAACATTGCAATATGATACTTTGACTTGATGAGTTGCCTGCTTGTGTGATATAGGATAGAGTTTGAAATCCAACTAGCATGATAGGACTTGTGTGTTTTTGAAAATATTTGGTTCTTGGTCTTTGTGACCTGATCGATCTGTTTGTGACTATTGTTGCCCTTGATTGTTTGATGGCTAGTCACGAATGGTGAGATTTTCCTCAAATCCATAAAATTCTTTATCTTTTCCGACCCTCTTGGAAGAATCAAGGAGGTTTGAAGAATATTGGAAAATCTCAATATATCTATGCTAAATCTGGTTCCTGATGCATTCCTAAACTTATCCATCTCATCAAATCAGGATTCAAGTGTAAAGGAGATCAAAATCAACTTTTCTGGTTTTCTGGCAAAAACCGGTTTCTCCGGTTTGGCAAACCGGTTCCACCGGTTTTGGCCGGGTCCACACAACCTTATCTCTTTACCTCTAGAAGTTACCCCTTCAACCCCATTCACTTCCAAACACATCCAGACCTGACCCCTCTCTCTCTCCCTTGCTCCTTTGGCGACCGAACCTCCCCCATGGCGTTTTGAAGGCCCCCCAAGCAAGGAAGCTCGGCCCCTTAGATTCTTGAGGAGACATTGGTGGTCTAGGTCGGTTTCACCGGATTGGAAACCGCTATGGACTCAAAAGCTCATGCGGCCTAGGTATTCCGAGGTATAAAATCTTCCCATCACCCGATCTATCTCCTCGTTGAATATCTGTTGAAACCCTTCAAGAAATCATGTACTAGTATGCTCAGGAAGCTTTCCCTTGACTGGTTTTGGATTTGGTGGGCTACATTTTGAGGATGAGCATTTTTAAGTATCATATGTTCCCATAGCCCGATCTATTTCCTCGTTGCATATCTGTGAAAACCCTTCAAGGAATCATCTCCTAGTATGTCTAGGAAGCCTCCCTGTGAATGGATTTGGATTTGGTGGGCTGCATTTTGAGGATGGACGATTTAGGGTTCCACTACCCAAGAACCGGTTTCACCGGTTTATAAAACCGGTTTCACCGGTTTGTGCTGGGGAGCCCCAAATAATCCATCTTGAACATGTAGTTCTCACTATTGAGTTTGTAGGATTTTATTCATGGATATTAATCTTTTGTTCCTACACTTTAGCCATTCATCTTGCTCAGCTAGGACTTTTCTGTGAACTACCCATGCTTGGACTGCTGGTTATGGAATATATCACTTTGACATGGATTTAAATTCTCTTGATCATTTCTTTCAATTCCATCATTTATCTCTGACCTAGAACCTGATCTTGTGCGCTGTGCAAAACTGGTTTCACCGGTTTGGCAAACCGGTTTCTCCGGTTCTGCACAGAGCTGCTGTCATCTGTCAATAAATTCCAATCTTGTGACTCCTTTTATCTCCAAATCATTCCTGTGTCCTAATACATGTTTTCACAATCCTTTTGACCAGGAGATTATATTTTATAAGAGAAGATCAAAGGAGATGGCTGATGAGCAAGGTGGTTCTGGTTTTGGGGGTTCGTTGATGATGATCCTCCTAGGCGCAATCTGAGGCCTAGGAAGAAGAGAGCAGCCTCGAGAGACATTGAGGATGTTCATGAGGAGGCTCTTGACACTTCAAGTGATGATGATGTGGCTAGTGATGAAGATTATCGCTTTGAGCAACGTCAGGGCAAAGGGCTAGCTATTGAGAGCAGCGAAGAAGATGAAGAAGGTGGTGCAGGCAGTGGTGAGAGAGAAAGAAGTGGTGATGAAGTTGGTGAAGGAGATGAGGAGGAAGATATGACTATGCCAGAAATTAGAAAACCTGTTGGGCCAGCCTCTAGAAGGGGAGAGAACTTTCTTCTTGGTGGGATGATAGATGTAGCAAGGAGAAAGAGAAGAGAGAATTACATTGGCACTCCTAAGACTGCTACGGATTATAGGTTTCATACTATGTTCCACCAAGATTATTATGCTACAGCAATTACTGGCAAGAAGGGGCATATGGAGGCCGAGTCCAAATGGATTGATTGGGATTACATGGCAACATTTGGTGATCCCATATTCAATGAAGTCATCAGTGTATGCACCAACACAAGGATTAGTCGGCTCATGAAGTTCAAATATTCATGGAACAAAGAGATTATCGCTCAGTTTTATGCAACCTTATATGTTGAGGAAGGTGTGAGCGTAAGAAAGATGCATTGGATGACAGAGGGAGAAGCACATAGTGTCACCTTTTCTGAGTTCTCCAGGAGATTCGGACTTGGAGATGAGGATGCTAATTATCCCTCACTACATAGAGCTGATGGTCCCATGCCACCTAAGGACACAAAGTTCATGTATCCTAGGGATGAGCAAGTCAATGTTGGTAAGGTAAAGGGTCTCTACACCTATTATCAGATCTTGAATAATCTTTTTAGAGTGACTCTTACACCTAGAGGAGGACATCAACAAGACGTGTCAAATTATGCTAGAGACTTGCTTGCTGCTATGAGAACACCTGGGGTGAATTTTAGCATTGGGGAATACTTGTGGGAGGAGATAAGGAATATTTCAGAAAGTCCCCAAAGGCTTTGTGGTTTTGCTCCTTATATCATGTATTTGATTGAGAAAACTATTGTGAAGAAGTTTGTGCATGACACAAAGCATGAGCCTTTAAGATTGAAGGCACCCAAGAAGGTCAGAGTGCCATCTCCAACACATGGGTAGCAGGGAGAAGCAAATCAGCAGCAGCAGCCAACTGCCCAGCCTGGAACCGGTTTAACCGGTTTGGGAAACCGGTCAAACCGGTTTGGGACAGAACAGCAGCAGTCTTCGTCCTCCCATTCTTGTGAGAAGCCGTCATCCCCCATTCGTCGTATTTTGAGCTTCTTCACTGGAATTTGTAAGAATCAAAGAGATATTTTGGTGGAGCAGCAGAGGGTGAGAAGGGTAACCAAGAAGGATAGAGATATGATGAAGAGGTTGTATAATGCACAAAATATCTCGCCTCCAAGATCTCCTATCTGTCCAGAGCGTGAGGAGCCAGAAATCCCCTCTCTTGATGATATGGTGGCCAACTATCAGTCACAGGCATACTTTGAGCCACTTCAGCACCACTTTGGATATGGTGCATATCAGCCCCCTCCACCTCCACCTGCGCCTGGCATGACCGGAATGGACTTCCCTGGAGCATCATCGTCTGCAGCACCACCTCCTCCTCCTACACATGGTGACGATCTTGCTTCTAGGGCAGTAGCAGCTCTCTTTGGTCCTCCTACTGGCGCTTCTTCTGGTATTTGACTTGATCCACATCCTTCAGCTCTTAGATTATGTCCTTCCATCTAATTTTCCCTTTTTAGGAACTCCGTTTTGGCAAGAAGACTCTCCAAGCCACAACGGTGATGGACAGTGATGGATTGACAGGTGTGAGCAGCACTACTCTTCTTCAGGCCCTTCTTGGATGCTTGATGATAAAAGGGGAGAAGAGCAAGGATTAAAGCCTAGTTTTTCCGGTTTTGTAAACCGGTAAAACCGGTTTCTGCTGTGTTGCAGAAACTTGGATGTAATAATTCAAATCTATCGAACCTTTATCATTTGTGAATTTGAGGAACTTGATTGTGTGCTACTGAGTGTAATGAACCTTTTATTTCAGTTAAATGATGTTATGCTTGTGTGATATGCATGGTTGTGTGATGTAATGCGTTGTATATGTGCTGACTGGATGAACCGGTTCCACCGGTTCATGAAACCGGTGAAGCCGGTTTTGCTCTGGACAGCACATATACTCTTTCTTTGATTTTTGTGATATGCATGTCATATTTTATTTCAAATCATGTTTTTGTTTATATCAGTTTTGTATTGGATCCATGATGCTTAGAAATAGGGGGAGCTCCCATGTTTTTCTCTTATATGTGCATTTGGCATGTGAGGCCAAATTTTTGAAATTCAATTCAAAGCACACATTAAGGGGAGCTCACAACTGATCTAAGAATTCTTTAATGATTATTTAATTTTGTCTGTAAGCTTTAATCGAGTTGTCATCAATCACCAAAAAGGGGGAGATTGAAAGTGCATCTAGGCCCTCAAGTGGATTTTGGTGAATTGAGTGACAAAACGATTAAAGGACTAACTTGTTTGTTTAAGTGCATGAGCAGGGATTTATTCTTATAATTCATTTACAGTTTATATGCTCATGATATATATGTGTTTATTAATCAAAGCAAGCAAGTATGATCCCATGATTTCTAGAATGTTGAAAATGGCATGTCATTGGTATTCATGATGGAGACATAGTTCTATGATTTATATATGGTCTCTAATTGCTTATGATGGACAGTCATTAAAATATTGGGATGATAGTTTCAAAGAAGTATGCTTGGATCATTATTGGTCTCATGCCAAGGATGGTCTTTGGACAAGGCATGAGACACTATCACTATGATGAAGATAGAGATTCATGGATCAGTTGAGAAAAGAAGAATTATTGCATAAGATTGGATATTGCAATAAGATTGGATAGTGCAAGACTTCATGTCTGAATGATAAAAATGACATGAGCATATGTGTTACATATTGGTCTTCAATTGGAAGCTTGCATTATGTGGGATATTCTTTGTCAATCAAGAACAAGCATTTGAAGATTCTTTCAAGTGGAATTCATTCAAAGGCAAAGCAAAGTCGACTTGATGATATAAGTGTAAGTGATGAAAAAGCAAATCGAGATGACTAGAGCGAGGGACTAAGCAAGCTAAGGTGCAAATTGCTAGGGTGAAGCATCTAGTATCCGGGGTGTGTTCGAAGTATCATATCCATGTCTCATCAAGAAAAGCAATGCAATGCATATATATGTTATAATTGATAAAGAGGGTGACCTAAGGATTAAAGTGAACTCAAATATAAGTTATGGAAAATCCTAAGTCACTAGCTCAAGGTGGATATGCTCAGTTGAAGATACAATGTTGAAAAGCCCTCAAAGAAGTGATTGATCAAGTATTGGCATGATCATTGACATACAAGCTCAAGTAGTTGAATTATGATTTATCTTATGTCTTGAGTATAGGTATGCCGTACTATCAAGAGGGATGCAACATTGGTTGAATGACAATCTCCAAAAGTGCTCAAGTGAACCCTTGTGAGTCTAACCGTGAGAGATTCTAACTTAGTGGGGATTCCCTGGGTAAACTGGTTTTACCGGTTTTGGGAACCGGTTAAACCGGTTTATGTGGCCTGAGCGTCTAACGGCTAGTTTGTTTGAAATCTGGTGAAACCGGTTTTCGTAACCGGTGAAACCGGTTTTCTCTGACAGAAAAATGGCTAGTTTTTGGTGGGATGGGTATTTATACCCATGAGCTCCTCATTGAGGGGCTGCTGGTTCTTTGGCGTCCCTTGCACATCCCTGAGGCCAGCTGGGCTCTCCCCAACCTCTCTTTGTGAGATTTGAGCAATCCTTGTTAGATTCTTGAGTTGGGTTGAGAGAGTGACTTGTGTGTGAGCATTGGAGAGCAATCCATTACTTGAGCACTTGTGGTTTCGTCGATCAGCTATTGAAGCATTTGTTACTCTTGGAGGTTCTTCCTCCTAGACGGCTAGGCGTCGCCCGGTGAGCTACCAAAGTGTGTGGTAAGCCACGGGAAATTTGTTTGTGCAGGTTGGTGTTGCCTCCTTCATGGGAAAAGATCGAATTAGTGGAATCGAGGAGATAGCTTGACCTAAGTGGTGGTCGCATAAGCTTCCTCAACGGAGAGTAGGATTCACCGTGCCTTGGTGGCTGCTTAGTGCAAGCGGTGAATCCGAACTTCGGGAGAAAAATCTCTTGTCTCTTGGTTTGAGCTCTTTCCTCAATTTGTCCTTTCTAGCATATTACTTGTGCTTCCGCTTCGATCTACTTTGGTGTGCTTGAGCTGTGTGCAGGAGCTTCATTAGAACACTTGGAAACATCCCTAGAAGCTTCACACCATTTGTGGTTTGTGCTAGAATTCGTAGAGGGGCAAATTACATTTGTTGGTGCAATCTGTGCAGAACCGGTTTTACCGGTTTGCCAAACCAGTAATACCGGTTTTGGTGCTGACAAATGGAATTAGTTTTTGTAAATTGCAGATTCGCCTATTCACCCCCCTCTAGGCGACATCAAGGTCCTTTCAGTATTGACTGCGCCAAAAACTGAAGAAAATCGGCTGCCTCTGCATCTGGACTGTGCCACCTGCGAAACCGCCGCCAGGTCCTCCCGCAAAACCGGTCCGCAGACTGCTGACCCGCGCCTCCCTCCTACGAGCGGGCGCCACGTGCCCCCTCACGACCGGACACTCGCGCGGAGCGCCCTCTGCTGGGTCGATCTGCTGCTGGGGCTGCTGTGCTCTGGCTCGACCGCTCCCACGTGCAGGCCTATGGGCCCCGGTAGGTGATCCGGCGGCCGACCTGGTTTGACTACGGGGGCGCTGACGTCAGCATCCCCTTGTGTCTTCTTTTTTTATATATCTTTTATATGCAAAATCCAAACTATAAAATAATTTATCCCTTGGATTCGTCTTGACGAGATCTTCGCGATGGTGCACTCCAACTTGGCTTTTGAGATTTTTTGTGATAACAATATTTTAGATCCATCTCAAACCGATAGTGTCATTCTTTCTGTAAGACAAGATAAAACACCAACACTCGTGGAATTCATTAGTAACGAACCCTATTACTATGTTTGGTGATTATATTTGGCATATTCTCTTCAGGATTCGATGGTCAAAAGTGGTACTTGAGGACCGTCAACAAGCTCCCCACACTTAGCCTTTGCTCGTCCTCGAGTAAAGTTCAAGGACTACGGTGGAACAAAACGACTTCTTGATATGATGCAAGCATATAAGTTATTCCAAGATATACCTTTACTTGTGAATTTTGAAGTATCTATCATGTCATCTTGGATGGTTGAGAAATGGAACGGCCTTGATTCAATTAATCTCCACTCTTCTGGTAAGCAACTTGGGTTTTGATAGATTTTCAAAAACAAAACCTTACGTAGCTCCTCAATTGATTCTCTCAGATCGCTCAGTGTGTATGATTCCTTACCAAGGCATTAATTTGCCACCTTCCACCCTACTTCTAGAAAGGCTTATGTGGAGCTCATGGTAGGAGTCAGGATAAAGTATACTTGCATCACATATATTGCGAAGTTAAAGAGTCGATCCAAGAAGAAAACCATTCATACAATCCGATCAAGATGTGCGCGTGTGTGGAAAAATGGAAGGTGTATGAGAACTCCTTTTTGTATGATCTCTCTCCTTTGAATTTATTTTGAGAACATGGCTATCTCTCTTTTTTCTTTTTCTTTTTTTATGCTCAATGCTTTTATGAGCATGTATTTTTTTCTTTCTTTTTTTCTTGGACCTTCATGTGTCCATAATGTTTTTTCTATAGCCCATGTCTCTTTTGCAAAGGATATTTGGAGAGAGATTCATAACACATATGGAGCATTTATTTGGTAGATGAATGAATATTGCTAACTTCCAGTGTAGAAGTTTAGCATATGTATGTGGGGTGTATGTGATCTTGATCAAGAAAGCATGAAGAGCATCTTACAAGGGTCACAACAATTTGACAAAGCTCAATGCAATAACAAGCAGCATATGTATGAGGTTTTCAGTGTAAACAACATATGGCTTTGGTAGGAATAAGGCATCACTTGAGGAGCTTTGCAAGGCTATTGGTTTTAAACTTTTTGCAAGAAAAACATCTCAAGTACTTTATACAGAAAGAGCAAGATTCATCTTATCATATCATATCTCATTTGTCAACCATTTAGATAGCATGCTTTCCTAATGATATATGTTCACAAGCAACAGGTAAATGTGCATGGAATAAAGAATATGCAAGCTGATACATCCGGCCCAGGCGGGGGTTGGCCGAGGCCCAATAAATTAAGGTTGCCCGGCCCCCAACAGTTCTTAGGCACACCCACTCGGGGAAAGGCCCAATTTCCCTAAAAGACTAGTCTGATAGGGGAAGGGTGGCTCTCTCTTTTAAGGTGGCGTCCTCCTCCCAAGCTAAGCAAGGTGGGATTATTCAGAGACTCACACGGTCGCCGTCCGACTACAACTGGGCCACTTGGCCCATTTTATTGCGTATTTGCCAGCGGGTAATAGTGGAGGAAGATGTCCTCATCATTCCCACCCCCTTAACAAGGGCCCGGCTCTGATACCAAATGATACATCCGGCCCAGGCGGGGGTTGGCCGAGGCCCAATAAATTAAGGTTGCGGGGGAGAGAGAGGAGAAAGGAAGAGAAAGAGTGAGGGGGGAAAGAGGGAGGCGCTGTGGGCCGGCCCATTTAGGGCCTGGGTCGGCCAAGGGCAGTGGGAAGAGTTGAGGGGAGAAAAGATGAACTCAGGAAAATTTCGTTCGGGCCCATTTTAGTTGGATCTCAGTTTATTGATTTTCCCTACAGAGCTGCATATTACAAAATCTGCATAGAATCGTAGAAAATTCCAAAAATTACAAACTAAAATTTGTTAGTTTTCTCCTAAAAATATCTATGCAGTAAAAATACTAGTTTAAGTAAATTATGTGTTTTATCCTTCTGTTTAATTGTGTTAGTAAATACTTGCTTATATGGTATAGCTAGTCCATGCTTTTGTTAATAGCTCATCTTTTTGTGCAAGAAATGATAATAATATTATTAGGTCTGAATGCAATCTTCAGAGATCAGTAGGGTTTCTTGTGCTAAATTTAAATATGTGGTTTTGCTCTCTTTTTGCTAAGTAATTGTACATTTTGCTATCAGATGCTAGATGATGTTCTTGCATTAAAATTACATTAGTTGCATCACCATGTTAATATGTGCTGTTATAAGAAAAAGTTGATGATCAGGAAATCTTAGTAACAACTTTTATATGAACACAGTAGTAAAACTAGTGCAAAATATGAAATAACTATATGTACATAAGTAGGTGTCACTACATGTTTTCATAAGCTACGTTACCTACATGCTAAAATGGTTAGTCCTACCACCCACCTATACTGCATGATAAAATTTATTTGCTTCTAAACAAGTGCTCATGAGATAAAATAGGTAAATCAATTTATGGTTGTTATGTTGCACTCATGAGCATCACATTCATTATTGCCTTTGCATTCATGGCACTCATGCATGATGCATTGCATGTAGATACCGCAGTCGCTGACGGGTTGTATGAGTTGGTGGCGGAACCTGTCGCTGACCTGGTGGAGACCACAATAGTTGCTAATCCCGTTCCTGAAGACCCGAACCAAAGTTCAGTAGAGCCCAAGGCTGTTGACCAGGACGGCAAGCCCTGTATCATAACCCCTATTTTTCAAAACTATGCAACATGATTATTTAGGTATTGTGCATTTACATTTTGGATATGATTGAAACCCTAGTATGCAAAATCTCTAGGATCCTATGTTAAGATACTAGTATGTGTAGGTCGTTAGCTTGCCATGCTAAATAGGACCGGTAGAAGTCGAGTGATTCCTGGCACTCGTGAGATATAGGTTCTTTACTTTATGTTGGAATCATAAGGTTCGTGGGTGGGGCCTGGTTCGATGCTACTATGTTGTAGAGATTTGCCCCGTGCGTAGCAAATGGAACTAAGGCCGTCCATTGTTGTACTGCTGGACAAGTATTGAACGTACTGAGCACACTGGCGTCTGGGTCCCAGGAAACTGATGTACCTAAATCAATCAGTATTTGGACTTCTTCCCACTCCTCTGGGAGTGGTTGTGATGGCGGGTGTAGTTGCAGCTACGTGGTTTGGGACAAGTAGGGCTTTGCACCCGGGACTAGTGGGTTTAGACTAAGTATCCAGGAGAGGACGGGAAAAGTTGTCGCGTAAGGCTCTAGGAGCACTTACGTCCCGTGTGTTTAGGTTTCCCTTGCAAGGTGTAAATCGGTCATGATCGCGGCAGTTCTCCATTATGAATACCGCTTGTCCACTGTGCTGCATTGAGTAATCAGGAGGGAATGATGAAGAATAAATAATGATGGTTCTCTGATTAATTATTTTCACCATGATTGCTACAGAAAAGGTGCTCACATGGATACTTGATAATGACTATGAACTTGATGCTAAAATTTTGAAAGTAAGGATCAACCATTAGTCGCTTTTTGTCAAAATAAACCCAACAGCCAAAAGCCTTGCATATTTAGGAGTCGACAATATAAGCCATATTCGGATAAGTCTTGCTGAGTATTAGGTACTCAGCCTCACTTGTGGCTTTGTTTTTCAGAGCATGAATTCTGTGTGTCCGATGGCTCCGAGCAGTGGATCATCGATGGTCAGACCGTTCCGGTGGGTTGGACCGTCGAGTAGATTGAAGACTAAGTGGTGTTTGTTGTGTGCTTCTGATGACATGTTCTTCAAGCTTATGAACATGTTATTGTATCTCGTCGTTTAGCTTCCGCGCTTTTATTCAGAACTCTGGTTTGTACTCTAAGTGTTTTAAACACTGGCTTGTAAAACTTAATTATGAAACTGTTGTAATTTATGGTAATGTTGGTAACATCTATGCTCTCCCTCGAGGGAGCCTTGTGCATATTTGTTCGATCGGGAATTCAGTGGTTGCATCGGGCTTGACCCAACAGATCATCTAATTGAACTGTTTGAAGTACGGGTAACCAGATCAAGTGATTAAGATGTCGGTTAACGTGCTTGTGCCAGTTTAATTTGGACGGTTCTGCCATAGCTGGTATCAGAGCGAAAATGTGCAGCATATGGTACTAACAAAGCCCTAAACTGTGTTTCACATTTAAAATTGGAGCTTTCTTCATAAATCGGATTAGGATCACTAAGGAAAACCTAGGAGGTAGGTCGCAAGCCCTATCAGTTGTGTCTATTAGTAGGTGGCTTAAAGTAATTATTTGACTAACTGCCAGCACATTTACTTTCTGTCAAAACTTACTTTCTTGCACAACCAACCTTATTTTCTGTAACGACGCTCAAAGGTGAGACCCCCCATTCATCTAGGGAAGATGAACACCGTGTTGGGGTGTGAACCAAATGCTGTCCCCAAGCAGTAGCTTCCTTGGTGGTGCAGCCAATATGACATCTTCACAGTGTTGTAGTGGCTGTAAAGCTGGTGAATACGTCATCTCGGTGACGTATGAATGCTGTCCATACAGGGTCAAACGTATGGATGCCGTTTCTATAGTGAATGGTAATGTATGGGGACGCTTTCATGAGTGCTGGCATGAAAGGTTCATTTGATATATTGTGATCTTCTGCAGGTACACTAACTGCTATCACGTATGTTCAAACAACTAGATTTGACTATGTTATAAAGAGAGATGTATGTATGCCACCGTATGAGTCCACATACTTGTCAATTTATTGGCAAGCTTTTCTTTTGTGAGGACGTATTCATGCATCATATCTAACTCTTTTGGGTTTTTGTGCACAATATACATAACCAATAATTTTCTTCACATGTTGAGCTTGAAAAATCAGGAAATTACAAATCTGGACAGATCTGACACATGTCAGTTTTCGACTTGGTAAATGATTTTCGCTGTAGAACTGTTAATTAGGAAAGTTATGGGGAATTTGTAGAAGGATCTGTTGCCAAAATTTCAGAATTTTCCTCCATGTACAACTTTAGTTATGGGCAGAACACATAGGACTTATTACCCTGAATCCTCTGAAAAACAGCAGACCTTGTTATACGTAATTCACCTAGATGAACTTGGAATTTGCCAAACCTCAGAACTGCAAAGATGTAGAAAAACCTGTCATCTACCAATTTCCAAGAGTTGAGAATTTTTGGATATCAAATTTTGGAGTTATGACTTTTCCTTCACCGCCACTCCTGCATTTAAATTTCAGCCTTCAAAATGTTTATCTTTGGCAAAATACTGAGACACATTTTGGTTCAGTTTCAGATGACTGGCTCCAGCTCTTCGTTGGTTTAGACAGATGAGCATGGCCACACTTGCTCCATGTGCTTACACCATGGGGGTTTTCCTGCTCTTCTGTGGGAGACTCTATAGCAGTTTGGTCACACCGAGCCCCCGCTCTACGTCAGGAAGACTCGAGTGGGGCAAGGCCTGTCTCAGTACGAGATTGTTGTCACTATCCCTTGTGTGAAACCTGACATACGGGGTGATTTGAAGGTGACTTCCTGCGGCAGTCAGTTTGGCGACACTTGTGACTTAGCAGCTTGGCAAGCTCTCACCCGCTTTTGTGAGAGATATCCTCTCAAGATTTTGGATACACCTGCATCCATGTTTCCAAATAATTAATGGTCAAGCCAAATCCTTATGGGAGGCAAATGTGAAGAAAATCCAAGACTCCACTTCCACACTTTATGATCCCAACCGAGCCACAACCACCAAATACTCAACTACTCTATTTGATTTGATGAATAAGATGAGTGCCAACCAAAATTTCCTTATGCTATAGCTAGACAACCTTTAGCAGCAAGCTGTTGAAAATGCTGCTCGGATTGAAGACCTAACCGAGCAAGTGGGTGACAAAGATGCACTCATTGTGCACCTTAAGGATGTACTGAATGAGGCCAATGAGCAAATCCAGGAGCTGTAGCAACAGCAGCTAGAGGGACAAATCGATTGGGTGGAAGAACCCGTAATTCCTGAGCCACCGCTAGAGTTGCCGGAGCAAGGGGATTCAGGCATGGAAAGTGACCATGAAGCACCGGTAGCTCCCGTAGCATTGGATGTTGAGAGCTCAGTTGATCAGATAGTTCCACCATGAGTCCCTTGCCATGGTTGGATTAGTGATTCCGATGAGGAAGAAGATGACTCAGAGGAAGAAGAGGATCTAGAGATGCTAATTGTTTTTGAGTCAGGCGAGGAAACACTGTAGACAAGTAGCGAACTAGAAGTGTATTCTCTATTTGTGTAACTCCTTGATTGTATAATATGGGGTTACAACTTTTAGAACCATCTCTAGTTATGCAATGTAACCATGGATATAAAATATGACCTTATGCAATAATGGAAGTCACTAGAAAAGTGCTTTGCCTTTTGTACTATGTGCTGTGCTGAGACTTGTCGAAATTTTTGAACCCTGATGATGATTTTTCCGGGCTAAGACATAATTACAAAAGTTGTTGAGAATTACATATTCTGTCTACTGTCAAAATCTCATCATTTTTGGCCTCCTAGATCAAGAGATATGCCCAATTTAGTCAAGGTACTCTGTTCTGGAATTTCCAGCACGCGCAGTCTAAAAACACGATCTGTTTGACCATCATCCCATGTGATTCTCCATTAGGATTGAGTACCATTTCTGTTAAGGACTTGTTGAACTTCCTGTCATAAAATTTTGAGCATTTTTGGACTACATTTGAGCAAGATATCGAATTTTGAAGTCAGCTGTTCTGATCACAAGATATTTTGGACAGTTATTGTTTAGTATTAATTGCAATAACTAAGACTTGGAATTAAGAATTTTGTTACACATTTGGTTTATTGCAAATGCTAAGATGACTGATCCACATATGATCTTGGTGCAGTATGGTGGATACCCGTGAACGCTCGGGCAGGTCGGGATCCACACCACTGCCGCCACCAAAGCCGCCATTGCCGCAGAACTTGGCGGAAGTGCTGGCAATGCAAACTGAGCTGTTGCGCCAAATGCTGCAGCAAGGACAAGCCAATTGTCAGCACCAAAATCAGCATGAGCAACAACCCCGTGAAAGCTCTTATCAGGATTTCTACAGTACCTAGCCACCGCTCTTCCATAAGGCAGATGATCCACTGGATGCCAATGCCTAGATCCGAACCATTGAGTCCAATTTTCCACTTATCAATGTGTCAGATGCCAACAAAGTCTTGTTTGCATCACAATAGCTACGTGGTCCTGCTAGGATCTGGTGGGATAGTTTCAATGCCCTACTCCATGCTGACTAGGTAGTAGGCTGGGAGGAATTCAAGGAAGCCTTTCTCTCACACCACATTCCAGCTGGCCTACTGGAGAGAAAATGAACTGAGTTTTTGGCTCTAACTCAAGGCAATCGCAATGTTTTTCAGTATGCCAATGTGTTCAACCAATTATCCCAATATGCTGGTGAGCATGTGGATAGTGATGCCAAGAAGCAATACCGGTTCAAGAAGGGACTAAGCCCCAAGCTTCAGAAGCACTTGGCCTTGGTGAAGGTTGAGAACTACACAGAAAAGGTTGTCAAAAGAAAGAGAGCATCAGCTCTGCAACCTACTACTCCTACCAAAAAGTTTTGACTGGTTCCCAGTGCACCATCACAGTCCCAGCAGATAGCTCCACCTAAAGGTTGTTGGTCTTTCAAGCCTCCTCAACAGTAGAACCAAAGCACCTATCGTGCATCACTACCAGCTCTATCTCAAGCTAGCTTTGGAACACTGCCACCACCACAGCAACCGCAAAGCCATGCCCATAACTTCCCATGCTTCAATTGTGGGAAAACGGGTCACTTTGCTCGTGAATGCAAGCTTCCAAAGCAAGGTCACAAGAGTGGTCCATCTGGAAGTCAAGGCTCTAGCAATACTCAAGGCCGCAAGCAAATGGTCCATGTTCGTCAAAGACGAGTCAACTTTGCCAACATTACAGACCAGCCAGAAGGAGCACCAGTACTTACGGGTACATTCTCTATCCGAGGCCAACCTGCAGTTATATTATTTGATTCAGGCGCATCACATAGTTTCATTGATCCAAGTTATTCTGCTAAGAATAAGTTTGACGTGGAAACATTGAGAAAACCATATATCATTACTTCACCTGGGGGTAGGATCACTTCAAACAAATTTGTGAGAGGAGTACCTATTAATTTAGGAGGCAAATTAATTCCCCGTGATCTGATTGTCATGAGCACAAATGGCATAGATGTGATTTTGGGTATGAATTGGATGAAAAGGCACAAAGTTCAGTTAGAGCTAGCAACAAGAAAAGTGCACATAGACTCACCAATTCATGGGACCATTACCCTTAATTTGCCCTTCCATAAAGACCCAGCTTCTGTTACATATCAAGCTTCTGAAATCAAACTTGAGGATATCCCAGTAGTATGTGAATACCTAGATGTCTTCCCAGATGAGCTACCCAGTATGCCTCCAGACCGTGATATTGAGTTTGCCATAGAGTTACAACCTGGCACTGCACCCATCTCTAGAAGACCCTACCGCATGGCTCCTTAAGAGCTAGCAGAGCTAAAGAAACAAGTACAAGAACTGCTAGAAAAGGGATACATATGCACAAGCACCTCACCATGGGGCTGTCCAGCTCTATTTGTCAAAAAGAAGGATAAAACCTTAAGGCTGTGTGTTGACTATTGACCCCTCCATGCGGAAACCATCAAGAACAAATATCCATTACCCCGCATTGATGTTCTTTTTTATCAGCTTGCAAATGCCAAAATATTCTCCAAGATTGATCTTCGATCTGGTTATCACCAAATAAAGATTCGTCCTGAAGATATTCCAAAAACAACCTTCTCCACTAGATATGGACTATATGAATATTTGGTGATGTCCTTTGGTTTAACCAATGCCCTAGCTTATTTCATGTATCTCATGAACTCTGTTTTCATGCCTGAGTTGGATAAGATTTGTGGTAGTATTCATTGATGATATCCTGATCTACTCCAAAGATGAAGAAGAACACACTAAACACCTTCACATTGTTCTACAACGCCTTAGAGAGCATCAACTCTATGCCAAATTCAGCAAGTGTAAATTTTGGCTGAGAAGTTTGAAATTTTTGGGACACACTATCTCTAGTGAAGGAATTGCTGTTGATCCGAGTAAAGTCCAGGAAGTATTAGATTGGAAGCCTCCCAAATCAGTTCATCAAATCAAAAGTTTCTTAGGATTGGTAGGATACTGCAGAAGGTTCATTCCGGATTTCTCTAAGATTGCTAAACCAATGATTGAATTGCTCAAGAAAGAGGTTAAATTTAAATGGGATGAAAAGTGTCAAGCATCTTTCCTTGAGTTAAAGAAACTCCTCACATCTGCACCTGTCCTTGCTCAGCCAGACACGTCCAAACACTTCGATGTGTATTGCGATGCATCAGGCACTGGCCTTGGTTGCGTTCATATGCAAGAAAACCGAGTCATTGCTTATGCATTTCGTGCTCTTAGGCCACATGAGAAGAATTATCCAACCCATGATTTAGAGTTAGCAGCAGTAGTCCATGCACTCAAAATATGGAGACACTATCTCATGGGGACTCATTGCAACATCTACACTGACCACAAGAGCTAAAAGTATATCTTTACTCAATCAGACTTGAATATGCGCCAGAGAAGGTGGTTAGAGTTAATAAAGGATAATGACTTGGAAGTACACTATCACCCGGGAAAGGCAAATGCCGTTGCTGATGCATTAAGCTGCAAAGCACAATGTCATTGCTTGTTGGTTGAATCATACAATGACACTTTATGTCTTGAGACGGGAAAATTGAGCCTAGAAATCATTTCACATGGCATGCTTGCCAATATTTCTCTCCAACCCACATTGAAAGATCAAATCATCTCAGCTCAACAAAATGATCCGAGTATGGAAAGGATAAACTAAAGACTAGACCAAGGAGATGAGAAGGTAAAATGTTTTCGAAAGGATGAGAATGGTGTCCTTTGGTTCAAAAATCGGTTAGTAGTTCCTAAAGATTTAGCCCTTAGGAAACAAATCTTAGATGAAGCACATCTCTCTAAGTTTTCAATCCATCCTGGCAGCAAAAAGATGTACCAAGATCTGAAGAAAAGTTTTTGGTGGACTAGAATGAAAAGAGAAATAGCAAAGTATGTGGCTAAGTGTGATACTTGCCAGAGAGTAAAAGCAAGTCACTTGAAGGTAGCCTGTATGCTACAACCCTTACCTATACCATCATGGAAATGGGAAGATATTAGTATGGATTTTATTGTGGGTTTACCTCGTACACCCCAAAAGTACGATTGCATTTGGGTAATAGTTGATCGACTTACGAAGATAGCACATTTCATCCTAGTCATAACCACATACCCAGTAAAGAAGTATGCAGAGCTATATCTATCACGCATAGTATGTTTGCATGGGATACCCAAGACCATTATCTCTGACCGTGGTACCCAGTTTGTCTCTCATTTTTGGCAACAATTGCAAGCTTTAATGGGAACTAAATTAATTCATAGCTCCACCTATCATCCCCAAACGGATGGCCAGACTGAAAGAGTAAATCAAATCCTAGAAGACATGCTAAGAGCTTGTGTAATTCACTATGACAAAAATTGGGAGAAGCGCTTACCAATAGCTGAGTTTTCATACAATAATAGCTATCAAGAAAGCTTGAAGATGGCACCTTTCGAAGCTTTATATGGACGTAGATGTCGAACCCCACTAAATTGGTCCGAAGCAGGGGAACGAGCCGTGTTCAGACCAGGTTTAGTTACTGAGGCTGAAGAAACAGTGAGAGTGGTACAAGCCAACCTTAAAGCCGCACAATCTCGACAAAAAGCTACTTTGATAAAATAAAGAGACCCCTATGCTTTAATGTCGGAGATCATGTGTATTTGAAGGTTTCACCAAGTAAGGGTGTACATCGATTTGGAGTCAAAGGCAAACTAGCTCCAAGATATATTGGACCCTTTCCAATCTTAGAATGTTGTGGACCTGTGGCATACCGAGTGAAACTCTTCACTCCCTCTCACCTTACCGATCTCCACAATATATTTCATGTATCATAGCTTAAAAGATGTCTAAGAGTGCCAACTAAAGAAGTAGCCTTGGAAGAAATCACCCTAGAACTAGATCTCACATATGAAGAATGGCCGATTAAAATTCTTGACCAGAAAGAAAGAATCACTCAGAACAAGAGCATGAAATTTTACAAGGTTCAGTGGAACAACCACACCGAAGATGAGGCCACATGGAAATGAGAAAGTTATCTTCAGAGCAATTACGCAGACCTTCTCACTCAACAAAGAGGTACTTAAAAACTTGACAGACATAGTTTGTATGCACCGAAATCTCGGGACGAGGTTCTTTTAAAGGGGGAGGGCTGTAACACCTCCGTTGTTTGGCCCTATGATTATCAACTAACCTACCGCATTGCACCATTAAGCATGTTCTAATGTTAGCATTACCACTAGCGTCCAAAGGAGCATTAATGCAAGCATGATCACTACTGCATTATCATCGCGTGCATAACATATGTGCTATCATTTCATGTGCATTTTGTGCATATCTCATGCTAAGATCTTTATGGTGGTTCACTCATGCTCCATTTAACATGCCTAGCAAGTTGCATAAACATCTCATGTGCATAGCTAGTGTTCTAGACTTGTTTTAGCTCTCTAGGGCTAAGTTCAAAGTCATATTTCTTGCTGTCATGAGTGATTAATTAAAATAGGTTAATTTGGACATCATGCATTGGAGCCTTTATCAAACTTGTAAAGCTCTCAATGATCTTTCCAATGGTACCAAACTCACTCCTTGAAGTTTCCCCAAACTTCCACAATCCTAATTCTAAAACAGCTACACAGCCCAGTTTTTGCCCTGCAGCCTTGCCCTTGCACGTCCCACGGTTGTCCACGACGGCCAAGACCGGGTAGAAAACCATCACCTCGTCGTCCTCGTTCTGGCCATGGCCATGCCCATGCCTTGACCACTGTCCACACCTGTAGAGCCGCGGCTCGACCTGCTCCCGAGCGTTTTGCTTCGTCACGGCCCTTCCCACGCACACCAGAACGAGTCGGCATTAAAGGAACGCCACGGCCACCATGGCCACCGATGGCTCTTCTTCCTTCCGCACCCTTCACTCGGCCTTTGTCCAATTCCTCCCACCCAGAGCACCCTCATACACTCCTCCACACACCGAAGCCATCCCCAACCTCTCCCATCCACCTCCTTGGCCGAAATTGCAGACCTCGGCTTGCCATCGCCGTCCCGAGAGCTTTCTCGTAGGTAGCTTCACAAGGTTCATCATCCTCCAATCCACCTAGCAGAATGAGTACGCCTCGTTCGGGAACACGCGACGCACTCCTCGTCTTGGAGTTTCATCACCGGGAGCAAGGAGGGGGCGGGCGGCGGCGGCGCTGGCTAGGTGTCGGTGCCCACGCCGCCCCTGCTCGCGGTTTCTTTGAGGAAGAGGGAAACGGGGCACGCCTGGGGGCGTCAGCCGGCTGGGCCTTAGGGCACCGCGGGCCAGGAAGGGGAAAGAGGAGGATGGGCCGTTAGCCGTGCCTGCAGCATGGGCCGGTGGGGGAGAGAGAGGAGAAAGGAAGAGAAAGAGTGAGGGGGAAGAGAGGAAAGCGCCATGGGCCGGCCCGTTTAGGGCCTGGGTCGGCCAGGGGTAGTGGGAAGAGTTGAGGGAGAAAAGATGAACTCAGGAAAATTTCGTTCGGGCCCATTTTAGTTGGATCTCGTTTTATTGATTTTCCCTACAGAGCTGCATCTTACAAAATCCGCATAAAATCATAGAAAATTCGAAAAATTACAAACTAAAATTTGTTAGTTTTCTCCTAAAAATATCTATGCAGTAAAAATACTAGTTTAAGTGAATTATGTGTTTTACCCTTTTGTTTAATTGTGTTGGTAAATACTTGCTTATATGGTATAGCTAGTCCATGCTTTTGTTAATAGCTCATCTTTTTCTGCAAGAAATGATAATAATATTATTAGGTCTGAATGCAATCTTCAGAGATCAATATGGTTTTTCATGCTAAATTTAAATATGCGGTTTTGCTCTCTTTTTGCTAAGTAATTGTACATTTTGCTATCACATGCTAGATGATGTTCTTGCATTAAAATTACATTAGTTGCATCACCATGTTAATATGTGCTGTTATAAGAAAAAGTTGATGACTAGGAAATCTTAGTAACAACTTTTATATGAACGCAGTAGTAAAACTAGTGCAAAATATGAAATAACTATATGTACATAAGTAGGTGTCACTACATGTTTTCATAACCTATGTTAACTACATGCTAAAATGGTTAGTCCTACCACCCACCTACACCGCTTGATAAAATTTATTTGCTTGTAAACAAGTGCTCATGAGATAAAATAGGTAAATCAATTTGTGGTTGTTATGTTGCACTCATGAGCATCACATTCATTATTGTCTTTGCATTCATGGCACTCATGCATGATGCATTGCATGTAGATACCGTAGTCGCTGACGGGTTGTACGAGTTGATGGCGGAACCTATCGCTGACCTGGTAGAGACCACAGTAGTTGCTGATCCCGTTCCTGAAGACCCGAATCAAAGTTCAATAGAGCCCAAGGCTGTTGACCAGGAAGGCAAGCACCGTATCATAACCCCTATTTTCCAAAACTATGCAACATGATTCTTTAGGTATTGTGCATTTACGTTTTGGATATAATTGAAACCCTAATATGCAAAATCCCTAGGATCCTATGTTAAGATACTAGTATGTGTAGGTCGTTAGCTTGCCATGCTAAATAGGACCGATAGAAGTCGAGTGATTTCCTGTCACTCGCGAGATATAGGTTCTTTACTTTATGTTGGAATCATAAGGTTCTTGGGTGGGGCATTGAGTAATCAGGAGGGAATGATGAAGAATAAATAATGATGGTTCTCTGATTAATTGTTTCCACTATGATTGCTATGGAAAAGGTGCTCACATCGATACTTGATAATGACTATGAACTTGATGCTAAAATTTTGAAAGTAAGGATCAACCATTGGTCGCTTTTTTGCAAAACAAACCCCACAGCCAAAAGCCTTGTATATTTAGGAGTCGGCAATATAAGCTATATTTGGATAAGTCTTGCTGAGTATTAGTTACTCAGCCTTGCTTGTGGCTTTGTTTTTCAGAGCATGAATTCTATGTGTCCGATGGCTCCGAGCAGTGGATCATCGATGGTCAAACTGTTCCGGCGGGCTGGACTGTCGAGTGGATTGAAGACTAACTGGTGTTTGTTGTGTGCTTCTGATGACATGTTTTTCGGGCTTATGAACATGTTATTGTATCTCGTCATTTAGCTTCCGCACTTTTATTCAGAACTTCGGTTTGTACTCTAAGTGCTTTTAACACTGGCTTGTAAAACTTAATTATGAAACTATTGTAATTTTAACACTGGCTTTTAACACTGGTTTGTACTCCTTCGGTTTGTACTCCAAGGAGGAAGACAAGGATGCATCAAGAGTGGAACAGAAAGAAGAATCACGTTCACATCAGTCCAACGTGACAGAACTGTCTAGAAGAAATATTCATATCTTTTGACTCACAAAAGCTATGAAGGCTCATGAATACTCTCTGGAAAGATCTTGAAGTCTAGTTTCCAAATATACCACTTCCGGGTTGTTTGGAGCTTTCCCTTGAAGTGGCCGGGTTGTTTAGTGCACACTAGTCTGAGGGACTATAGTCCACCTGAAGTCAAAATGTCCGAGCAAAACTGTACTAATCTACAATAAATATTGGAGCAAGCTATATGTGGTTTGAAAGCCTATCCAGTTAGCTTTCAAACGCATCCAGCAGCATCTCATTTGAAGCTTCCAAGAAGGAGTTAAAGCCAAAACATTGAAGACTGCGCAGAATTCCAGAAGTCACGCGGGAACCACTCAGGAGGCTTTTTCACACTAGCGTTGCTTTCACATTGTTTCGTGTTTATACCTATCCAGGAGGGTTATTCCTTGTATAAATATCCCCCTATGTGTATGCAAACGATAACTTTTGATGAATTGAGATAATCCCAGTGATATTGCAGCCGAGCTGCTGAGTGCTTACTCAACCCTTGTTCTTCCTTGTTCTCTTGGACTTGTGAAGAGATCTCTCTGAGATCCACTAGTTCGTGCTTTGCGAGTTCCAGTACGGCTGCCTCACCTTGTGTGGATTAGCTCTGGTTGTGGTTCTGCGATCGTTTGGAGATCGAGTCGAAGTCTTCGCGGTTTTGGTGTCTCTCTCCCCGTCGCTTGGTCGCATCCGACCTTGGTCAGGTATAAAGCTAGTTACCCGCTGATCTTCAGCAAGTTTACCTTACTTCCCCGCTGTCTCTATAGCCAATCACCTTGTTCAATCCTTGGCAGTGGGAAATCATTTTTTGGGCAAGCCTTGTTGAGATCTGTGAAGTCGATGCACATTCGCCATTTGCCATTCTTCTTCTGAACTGGCACAGTGTTAGCTAGCCATGTTGGATATTTGACTTCACGTATGACATTGGCATCTAGTAGCCTTTGTACTTTAGCTTTCACAGCATCGGCTTTTTCCTCTGACATCTTTCTCAGCTTTTGCTTTTTTGGCTTCATATCAGAACTGATTGCCAGCTTGTGCTCAATTATGCTTCTGTCAACGCCTGATAAGTCCTTGCTTGACCAAGCGAACACATCCTTGTTATTCCTCAGGAATTTAATGAGCCTATCTTCTTCGTCCGGCTCCAAGTCTGAGCCGATAATCACTTTTCTGTCAAAAACGTCGGGCTGTAACTGCACCTGCTTCGTCTCTGTAGCTTCTTGCATCTTTTTGCTATCTTTCTCAGCACTTGGCTTTTCTTCTGGGTAAAATGGATCTTTTTCTTGAAGCAAATGTACATTTCGTTGACCAGGTGCTCTAGCTTTCTCAATGTTTCTGGCTTCCCTTTGGTCACCATATACAGTGATGACTCCTTTTAGAGCTGGCATCTTCATGCATAAGAATGATTGCCTTATGATGATGTCAAAGGCGTTTATAACTTCTCTTCCAAAAATGACATTGTAGTCAAAGATCATGTCTACGACATCGAAGGTGATGTACTCAGTTCTTGCATTGGATGTGTCACCGAAGGATACTTGCAATGAAATTTTCCCAAGTGTTTGGGTTCGCTTCCCCCCGAAGCTGACCAATGGAGTGTCTGATGGCTCCAGGTTGTCTGGGTTGATATTGGTCATGTTTCTCAGTGTTTTTGCTAGGATGATGTCAGCAGAGCTTCCTGTGTCTACTAGCACCTTTCCGATCGTCCAGCCGGCAATGTTGGCTTCGATTGACATCGCGTCATTGTGTGGGAAATTGTGGAGTTTGAGATCTTCCTCAGTAAAGGTGATGGGCATATGAGACCATTCTGACTTTTTGTATGGACCATCAACAGAGATATTGTTGACTTGACGGAAATAACTTTTCCTTTGCTTTTTGTTCTCAAAAGCAAGCGATGATCCTCCAGAGATGGGCATGATGTGTCCATAGCTTGGGAGTGGGCTTGGAGCTTCTTGTTGATTTGATTTTTGTTGTGGTAGTGGTGGTGGTGGTGGTAGCTCCTCAACCTTTATGTTTTGCGAAGCCACTTGCTGGGAGGTTTGAGGGTATAAGTGAGGATATATGGCTTGTGGGTAATAATGCTGAAAGGCTTGTGGCGAAGGCAAATATTGAGTTGCCATTGCTGTTGATGGGTGTACAGTGTTTGAGTTTAGCGAGGGATATACTGGGCACTATGGTTGGATAGCTTGGGAAGGGTTTTGGGTGTTTGGGTGCGAAGCCGATGTTGGCTTTGTTTGAGTTGCTTGAATCTTCTCTGCTCTTAGCTTTTCTATTGTTTTCTTGATGTCTCGGCACTGTTCTGTACCATGGGTATGGTTTTTGCCGTGGTATTGGCAAAATAACTCAGGTCCCAATGGACCTCTTTCTCTCCCTCGGCCTCTGCCGGCTTTTCCACCCCTTTGAGTGGGCTCATTTCTCTGGTTGTGGTGTTGGCTTTCTGGGTAAGGTGGTTGGGTTTCGTAGGAAGAAGGTGGGTTGTCTACCTTCATGATTGTTTGGTGGGAGTAGTTTTGGTAGTTGTGGCTGTGGTGGTGGTTTTTGGATTGTGGCTCATATTGGTTTCTCATGATGGCTTCTCTAGCCAATCTCATCTGGTTGTCATTGTCAGACCGACAGTACTTCTTGAACTCATCATATAGGTCTGCCAGAGTAGCTGGTGTCTCCCTTGTGATATGTTACACAAACAGTCCAGGGCGAAGCCCTTGTATTGCCGCAAATTTCGCTGCTTCGTCAGGGATATGTGGAGCTTGAGCACGCAGAGTAACAAATCTGCGGAAGTAGTCCTCTAGGGGCTCCTTCGGCTGCTGGTGTAACGTGAGTTCAGCATATGAGAGCGATTGGTCTCCCATAATGCTAAAATTTTTGATAAGCTCCCTCTTCAAATCATACCAGGTATTGATTGATAGACCTGGCAGCTTCGTGTACCAGTTCATTGCTGTGCCATCGCAGACAATGATGAAAGATTTTGCTAGAACAACATCATCTCCCCCAGCCAAAGCTATTGCAGCTTCGTAGCTCATGAGGAACTGCTTCGGGTCAGTGAGGCCATTGTATCTTGGTAGAGAAATAGGTTTATAGGAAGGTGGCCATCTTGCCAATTGAAGGCTTTCTGAGAGTGGGCAAGTATGGTCGATAGGACGGGTGTGGAGTGTGTGGAAGCCAGTTTGGGATGAAGAGTTATGGTTTGGTGGATTGGTGGTGGTGTTTGGCTCGTTGAGCTCTGCTTGGAGCTCAGCAACTTGTTTTTTGGCTTTCTCGAGCTCTTGACGCAGCTTTTCAGCTCTTGAGCTTGTATTGTTCAGCCGCCTCTGTTTCGCTTGCCTCAGCTCATCCAAGTGTTTCTTGACTTGCAGCAATTCAAGCTGCTGCTCCTCTTCTTCCTCTTGCATTTGTTGCTCCAGCTCGAGCTGTGCAGCCTCCAGCTCTCTTTGCTGCTTGAGGCGTCGAAGACGAAGCCTTTCTTCAAGTCGATGCATTCTCTCTTCAGTGGTAAGGGTTTCGTTATCGACCTGTTGGTCGTCGATAACGGTTTCGGTTTTTTGTAGTAGGCTTGTTGGTGGAATTGGGGGTTGGGGAGCAGCTTCGTTGCTGGGAGTTGCATTCGCTGCAGTGGTGGTTGACTTGGCTTTTTTTGGTGGCATGGTGGTTATCGTGGGTTTTGTTTGTGCACAGCACAAACGGTGGGTGCCAGTTGTTGGGATAATAGCCGAACCCAATGAGCCCAAGCAACGGGAGAGACTGAGTAAACTGGGACAAGCAACAATATATTACTTATCAACAGTGTTCTCGGGAATCAACAACCTTTACATGTAGGAGAGGGGCCTCCTTTTATAGAGAGTCCAAGGGTCTTTACATTCCCATTGTACCCTTGGAAATCAGGCATCATCCTGTAGACTATATAACACAAATAGCCCAAGGACACTTTGGTACATTTACTTCTCCCAATGTGAATGAGTAGACTTGCAATCCCGTGTTTGACTTGGCTTGGACTTGGTCTAAACCTGCTTCACTCACCAGAAAGAGCTGTGCAGTTCCTCGATTTGGCCTCCTCCGAGTCGGGACGACCCGAAGCCGTCTCTTGACGTCCAAAAGCCAATGGCTCTCCCAAGGACCTGCAATATAGAGCGAACCGAAGCTAGCCATTAACTCAATCATAGCTTTTGACACTCAATAGTATCAATACTTCATCAAATTAGCTTCTAACTTAGTTTGGATAACGTCGCTTTGGTATACTGCTAATCGTGATGACCGAAGCCGATTAGCTTTGGTTTAATTCCCCGACCGAAGCCAAATTAGGGACCTATTGAGTGATCGAAGCTGATTGGCTTCAGCTCCCTAGTTCATTGCCGCCTTTACGCATGAGAGAGAGCAAAACAAGCAGAGGGCGTTTGTCGGCGGGCCAAATCCCCAACACGAGCAAAGACTAGGACTTAGGCTCCCGAGCAAAGGCTAGGACTTAGGCTCGGTGGATCAGGAGTTGCTTCCATATTACTTCCCAAAAGTACAAGTGGCTCAACAAGATATTCTTCTTTGAATTGAATAAGCTGGCGAAACTAATATTCTTGTTACCTTAACACCCATGGGGCTTGTAGCTTCTCTTTGTCTTGGGCAGTTGGAAGGTAGAATGACTTAGATATAGTGTCATAGTCTCTTCCTTGTTCAACCATCAATCCGGAGGTTTTTAAGAGTTTTTCAAAGAAAACAAAGTTCCCTGGATGTTACTCTAAAATCTCTCAAAGTGTTTGTATCCTTACCAAGACCTCTCGCAACTCTCATTTCTCTCCTTTGGTGGAGTTTTTAGGGTAGGAGAGCTTGCGGTATACTCAGATTGCATATATCGTTGAGTCAAATTCAAGATCCAAGAAGAAGTAAATCATACTCTTAAATCAAGATGTGCATGTGTGGGGACATGAGAATAAACTCCTTCTTAGAGTGATATCCTCCTTTTTGATTTAATTATGAGGGCATAGCTATCTCATTCTTTTTCTTACTTTTTTTAAGAAGATAGCCCACGCCTCATTCATGTACCAACACGAATCTTTTTGGAGAGAGATCACTCTTTACTTGGAGTGCTTTATTTCAAATAAATGGATGGCATGTTGTGCTTACTTCCAGAGTAGAAGTATAGCATATATTGTGGCGTGTGCGTGACCTTGATTTTGAGAGCATGAAGTATATCTTACAAAGATCACCATGAACTTGGCAAAACTCAAAGCAAAAACGAGTAATTTTGTAGGGGTTTTCAACATATAGGGCTTTTGGTAGGAATTTATTCACCATCAAGGAACCTTGTACTATTTATTTTTGAAAAGAAAACCCTAGAAATCTAGTCTTACTTGGTATGAGTGCAAAGCAACTCAAATCTTATCCTATCACAACTCCCAACAACCTAGATTTAGAGCATGCATATGATAACCACGAGTTTTAAGAGTAAAAGGAAACAATCCAAATCCAGCAAACTCAAAACTTAGGAGAATAGCAGGTTGAAACATAGGCACAAGAGAGAAATAAGAGCAACTATTTATCATATCCAAAATAAAGACTTAACATTTCTTAGAACATTACAGGGAACAAGCTTAAGTTTCTCTCTCTCTTATTATTTATTGCAAAAGGGAAATTAAATTTAAAATGCCTTACCTATAGACTTACTGTTGATGGTCCTTATAACAGAAAATCCGACCGTCAATAGGCTCAGAAAACAAATAAAGATCAAGCATAACTTAGACATTAGTATTCAAATAATATTGTACCATGCATATCTAGAATATATTTGAGTACAGGGACTACGGTGCAAAAGATGGACGAAACTGGGCACAGACCCAGGTCGGCCGACCTGGCTAGGTCGGGCGATCGGGCCTGAACCCCAATCGAGCCCATTTTCCACACACGTCAAGAAGCACACAAAGGAAGGATCATGGATGTTGAATCATGGTCGGTTCAAGTCAAGGGTGAGGATGAGCCACGTGTCACTCCCACGGATTGAAGGGCCCACACCTCAACTCATTTGCGCAAAAAAGAAGTATACCCACCTGGAACCGTCATAAGAACCCACACGGCAGTCTACCAGAGAAGAGTGGGGCCGAAAGGTGGCGGAACCAGGTCGGCCGACTTGGCCCTGCGGCCGTTTTGCTCCCCCCTTGACCTGTACCTGTAAACCGCCATCAGGAGTCCATCTGAGCCGTGCAATGCTGAAGACGGTGCATCCTAGGGTCGGCTGACCTTGGCACATCGGCCGACCTAGGCCCATCTCCAAACTGCCACAACCGCCTCTGGCCGGCTCCAACCGCCTATGTGATACTATAAATACCTGCAATGGGTGCCGTACTCAAACACACACCAGAAGAAGAGCTCTCCTTTGCTACAAGCTTAGTCTTAGTCTTAGTAGTGATAGTCATAGTGTTAGATCTTCTGAAGGGCTTCCGGAGGAGTCTTGGTAAGTTCTAGGGTTCAGTTCTTGTATTCTCTTACTTACTTGTAGTACTCCGAGCTTAATGGAAATACCTTCATACTCATGTTGTATGCTTCAGTTATACCTTATCTACTTAGTATATACTACTTATGTCTTGCACCTTATTCAAGTGAATGTATGCTATGATATTGGCTCAATGTGCCTCTTGGTTGCTCTATTTATTAACATGATAGATAGAGTTGTATTGCATATTGCAAGCATGGTGTTTGGGATATGGAATACTGTTGAGGGTACCGCTGCCCCCATGGATTAGAAGAGGTAGGCGGCAGGTGGTGACAGCCTTGTCCGTCCTTTGTAATCCTCCACGTTCGGGAGTGGGTATTAGGCCTTTATGATAAGACGTCCTACTGTCGTCCCTTGATGAGGGAACCACTTGATACCTTGATATGTCCTCTTGCATATGATCACTGAGTGAGCTTGTATAGGGTATTGTAGATATCCAAGTCCCATATGTATGATGCTAATGAACCCTTAGTAATCTTTACTAATGTACTATTACTAGCTAAGACTACCATAATGATGAGCAATGAACTTCTGTGTGTCACATTATCCATTCACTTCTATATCATTTACCCTTGCTTAGATTATGGTATATTAATGTTATTGTAAGTAAATGCATTGGAATGACACGTCTCTTTTAACTAAACGCTTTCCCTGCGGATAAACAAATAACGATACTCTGGAATACTCCCGGGTGAAATGCTACAACGTACTTCTGTGCGCTTGCAGAATATCTGTAACGTCTAGATTTACGATGAAGTATCTCTAGTACCATCACTTCTCTAAGTGGTGAAGCTAAGAAATACCAACAAGCATTTCTGGCGCTGCTACCGGGGAAAGCAATGGTTAAAGAGATTTGATCATCCATGCATTTGATGCAACATAATTAATTGCCAGTAATCTAGTAGGTTTACCCTTTTGCTCTGTTTCTCTATGATGTGAAACAGGGTAGTGTATGACTAGTTTTCAATTACCATCTAACTACGTCGAGAACCCGAATACCATAGGAAGGAGGGTTCGTTCTCGTGTCGTAATCCCTCAGGTGTTCTTGTGAGAAATCAAACCAGTCATCGGAGAATCCTCCAACCAAGGAGAACAATCCATTCCCGTAGCACCTCAACCGGAAGAAGCCATGGCCGACAGGACCATCCGTGACTACTCCGCCCTGTCCGCTGCCCAGATCCCTGTGGGTCCGGAGGTGGAAATGGGGGATCATGCTTTTGAGCTGAAGGCCCTGCTAATCAACATGGTGCAGGCTAGCCCCTTCTGTGGGAAAGCCAATGAGGACACCAGTGCTCACCTGCAGCACTTCTTGGAGGTCTGCAGCACCATCACCATCCTAGGAGTGGATCAAGAGGCCATCAGGCTCCGCCTGTTTCCGTTCTCACTGTTGGAAAGAGCCAAACAATGGTTCTATTCCAACCATGATGCGGTGAACACGTGGACTAAGTGCTCCAATGCCTTCTTGGCGAAGTTCTTCCCCATTGGGAAAACCAATGCCCTTCGGGTAAGAATTTCCAGCTTCCAGCAAGAGTACGAGGAGACGGTTCCGGAAGCGTGGGATCGCTTCCAGGACTACATTCTGGCATGCCCCCACCATGGTATGCAAGAGTGGCTCCTGCTCCAGAACTTCTACCATGGATTGTCCCAGACAGCCCGTGAACACATGGATGCTGCTGCTGGAGGGGCATTCATCTCCTTGACTGTGGCCGCCGCTAAGCTACTCGTCGAGAAGATGGTGTCAAATCAATCCTGGAATGACGACCGTCTTTAGGGACGCAAACGCGGTATGCACATTGTAAAAGAGGTGGACATGCTGGCCGCCAAGATGGACCTCATCATGAAGCGCCTTGATGACTGCACCAAGGATGGAGGCGCCGACAATGAAGGGTCACTGGACTCACACATGACGTATGAAGTCTGTGGAGAAACCGGCCACTCGGGGAACAACTGCCCCGAGACACAAGAGGAGGTACAGTTCGTAAACGGCAACAATGGGTACCGGCCTCAAGGAAACTGGAATCAGCAATGCCCATTCTACCAGGGAGGTAACAATAATAATTCTTTTTCCAACCAACCTTCCCTTAAAGATCTTGTCTTTGGTCAGGCCAAGATTAATGAATCTATCTCTAAGAGGCTTGCTGCTAACAATAAAGCTCTGGAGGGCATAAATTCTAAAATAGAAAGTTTGTCCTCCACCTTCCAGAGCCAGTTGAGCTTTAACAAAATGCTAGAAACCCAATTAGCTCAGCTAGCCGCCGCTGTTCCTTCTAGTGATAAGGGGCGAATTCCTGGGCAACCGGATTCGTCTTTTGAAAATGTAAAGGCTGTTTCTATGAGGAGCGGTAAGGCTACTCGAGATCCAGTCCCACCTAACCATGCAGGAAAAACAGCAGCGCCAAGAAAGGAGATTCCCGCAGTGGAAGAAGAGCTTGAAGTCGAGCTAGCACCAGCCGGACAAACTGCGCCACATGAGTTCTACGACAGCAACGTCTTGCCATTCCCTCAACGCCAAAAGAAACCATCGGTGGACGAGCAATTTGCCAGGTTCGTAGAAGTTATACAAAAGTTAAATATATATGTGCCATTGCTAGATGCTATGTAGGTACCGACCTACGCAAAGTACTTGAAGAACATCCTCAACAACAAACGTCCACTCCCAAGTACCGAGGTCGTAAAATTAACTGAGGAGTGCAGTGCAGCCATCTTAAACAAGGTCCCAGAGAAGAAGAAGGACCCAGGGTGTCCCACCATCACGTGTACAATCGGGACATAGCATTTCGAGCATGCACTCTGTGATCTGGGGGCAAGTGTCAGCGTCATGCCAAAGGTAGTATTTGACCACCTTAATTATACTACCTTGTCCCCTACTCCCATGAAACTACAGCTGGCCGATTCCACGGCCCGCTACCCGGAGGGGATAGCCGAGGACATTCCGGTACGCATCTGGGATTGCTTCGTCCCTGTCGACTTCGTAGTACTGGACATGGACGTGAGCAACGACTTGTCGCTCATCCTTGGGAGACCCTTCTTAAGCACAGCAGATGCTCACATTAATGTGGTTGCTGGAGAAATCCAACTCCACATTAATGGTAAGAAGGAGAAGTTTGAGTTCAGGCCAAAGGTGGAGCAATGCTCCATGATCAAGATCAAGTATGGGAGAAATAGTCAGAACGTCAAAGAGGTGGAGGTGACACCTCCAGAAAAAGACTGCCTGATTAAGTTTATGGAGAAGTTCTGGGAGAAGGATTTCCCCATCCGGTATTATGCAAAGAACAACAAGAAGTCTACACGAGGTGCGAAAACACAGACGAAGAAAACACCGGAACAAGCTGTCGACCGCCAAAAGAAGGTAAAACAGGTATGGCGGGTTAAATCATCTGTATCCTCATCTCCAGGATCAGATGCTGCTTCATCAAGTTGAAATCCTACATCGGAGACGTCTTCACTTGACGACGTGAAACATGAGTCCTGCGCCGACAGGTACATCGGTGACAACGAAATAGCTTGGGGGAGGACCCCCAATCAGGTAAGCTCAGGTAAGTATTGCTGAATAAATTTTTCTTTTGAATAAGGTTAGTAAATGAGTGCTATCCATGCTAGTCCCTTAATGTTTTGAGTCTATGCTTAAATCTTTACTTTGGACATGATGAAATAGTTGCTCTTATTTCTCTCTTGTACCTATGTTTTAACATGCTATTCTCCTAAGCTTTGAGTTTGCTGGTTGAGCATGATCTTTTCTGTTATCTTGTCTATTTTGTGGGTAGCATATGCGAGCTCTAGTCTAGGTTGTTGTTGGCTATGATATGATAAGACTTGAGTTACCTTAAGATCTTACTAAGCTAGACTTGATAACCCTCTTTTAAAATAAAATAAAGGATTCCTTATGGTGATTAAATTCCCTACCAAAGGTCATATTGTTTAAAATCGCTACATAAGCTACTTGCTTTTGCATTGAGTTTTGTCAAGGTCATTGTGATTTTTAGAGATTTACTTCATGCTTTTAAAGCCAAGATCATGCACACGCCACCTTATACATGTTACACTTCTACCCTAGAAATGTACTTGACGTCGTATTCCATGTTAATTTTTGGTATGTTTCTCGGTCCTGTTGTTATATTTAGTCATTTTATTTCATTAGATTGATTTTTGCCGATTAGGCAAATTTGAACTGCAAGTGTTTTCAATAATGGAATATAATGATTTGAAAAATGATATTCATGTTATTGAGTCCAATGTGAGGCCGTATCCATGAAATGGAAGGGCATTTCTAACATCTTGCTCACGAACCATGACCAGGAATGTGTGGCCGAATCATTTTAAAATTCTATAAAAAGCGAACAAAGTCTGAAAATCAAAAAATTTGTCTTGATATCATGATTTCATACATGCAAGCTGTGGTAAAAATTTGAGAAGGTTTCGCACAAGTTGTCATGCATGCTCCTTACAAATCGAAGCATCTCCGGAGAAGATCCATAGAGTAGAGAAAGAGCCGTTATGATTTCAAAGAAAAGTGCGGGCGAATTGGGGTTTGACTTCAAAACTATTTATATATGCAACACACAACTTAGATTGTTTCATGCCAAAATTTGGTTATTTTTCAGATCTGTTTGGTAATTTTTATTTTGTTTCATTAAACAATATCATATGTGGTATTCATTGAAATTGAGCTATAACTGCATAAAATAATAGATTTTTTCCATAGAATCATCAAACATGAATTGTCAAGTGACTTTGGCAAGGTATTTAAGATATATTCAATCAAATTTAGTTAAACACATTATGGAAATGATTTATTCGATATAAATTGAATTTGAACTTGAAACGCATGAAATAATAAATTTTTTTGCTTAATCATCCAACATGAATTATTGAGTCACTTTGGCAACGTGAAAAATGTGACAAAGTTATGCAAATATTAAATAGTCGAACAAATTGAATGGTATAAAATTTGAAAAAAAACAAACAGCGGCTTTGCCGTGTGACGGATCACAGCACACGGCAAACGGCTGCACACTTAGCAGCTCAGCTCGCACCACAGCCACACACGAACACCACACACACCCGCAAACCACACACACACACACGCACACCACACACACACATGCACACCACACACACATGCACATGCCGCGCGGCCACCCCGCTAAGCCGCCTCCGCTGCGGCGCGCCGTCCNAGCTCCCGCGCGCGCCGCCCGCCGCAGCTGCTCCACCCGCTCCTCGCTCCTGCCCCGCTCGCGCTCGGGACTCGGTGGCGGCCGCTCCTCGCTCCTGCCCCGCTTGCGCTCGGGATTCGGTGGCGGAGCGCGCCCTGCCACTGCGCGGTGGAGAGAGGGAGGGAGAGATTTTGGGACTTAGAGATTTTTTGGAGGAAGAAGCCGGCTGCGGCGATTTATAGCTGGAGTTGACATCGGTACCGGGTGAAGTATGCCCCCGGTACTAAAAGGTTGGCTTTTGGTACCGGGTGGTGTTACCACCCGGTACCAATGTCTTATTTAGGCATTGGTACCGGGTGATAACACCACCCGGTACCAAAAGTACTTCTAGGGCATCCAAATCTAGACCCGGTACCAATGCATGCATTGGTACCGGGTCATAAATAATCGGTACCTATGATAGGTGACGGATAGAGCGTTTTCCAGTAGTGGTATATTGTTAGGCTACTTCCAATGGGAGTTCCATTCTCATTAAATAGGGTGCCATGTCACTTGGTGACGTGTGGCAATGAGTGAATGAGGAGAGAGATGAAAGGGGTTTTATCTAGATGAAACCATGTGTACACTCTTTCCAACACACTTTGTGTCTTGCATGTATTGCCTATGAAACACCAAAAAATAAAACAATATATTGTATGGGGTGTTTCATTCATCAATTTAATTCTCTTATGCCTACATGCATGGCATTCTGGGAAACATAAAACTGAAACCTTGCAATGGGAATAGCCCTAGGCCATCCCCAACCCAATGACTAGGATATCATTAAATATCATGCCAAGTATGCAAAAAACTGATGTGGTATAGAAGTTAATGAGGAAAGAGATAGACATGTTTTCTTGCATTAGAAACCAGGTCTACACAAGAACCAATACAAGAAAAAAGGGGATTGGAGGAGGGCCTCTCCTTTGCCCTAACCCTACAATTTAATTCAATAAACAACAATTGGTCATCATGAAATTGAATGTAATACCCTAAAATTCATCATAAGGTTTTGTTTATGTTTCCAAATTCAAAATCCAAACCAAATCCCAAAATAATCCCCAAACAAAAATCCAAAACCCAAATTCCTAGAACCATCTAAAAGCCCACAATCTAACCCTAATACCTTCCTATAACTATCTCACTTCTCTCTTCTCTCCCCTCCATCCCTTCACCGCCGCCTCCCTCTCCTGCCCCTGTTCTTCTTCACCCGACGCCTCCCCCTCTTCCACCCCTCTCCTCTTTCCCTGATCTCCACCAAAGCTTCATCCCTCTCTGCAATCTCTCTCTCTCTCTCTCTCTCTGATTTCTTCCACCAGCGCTGTGTCCATCTCCTTCTCTCTCTGATTTCCTCTCTTACCACTGATCTCTCTCCATCGAATTCTCTCTGTTGCCTCTCTCCAAATCGCATAAGTTCAGCAGCAGGCCGATGCAGCAGCACCAGAGCTACCGGACCAAGCCGTCGTCGCCACGAGCATCACGACACCGAGCCACTGACCACGTCGCCCACCCAGCCCTGGAGGTCGCTGTTCGTGCGAAGGCCGAGCCGTCGGCCATCTGCTCCATCTCCGGCCACTGCTCCGATCGACGATCTGCTCCGTGTCGACCGTTGCATTTCTCACGTCGGTGAGGATCTCTAACTTTTCCCTGCACATCTTCAATCTTGTCTGCCCTCATGTTCGCTGCTGCAGCCTTGCGTCCCCGTCTTCACTCTGCAGGACCGTCTGGCCGGGCCACACCGTCCGCGAGCGCCGCGGCATCCGGCCGCCCCTGCCCCCGTCCTGGCCGGGCCCGCCATGCAGCCCACCGCACCGGCCCTGCCCGCCACCGTAAGGACCCCTGCTCTCTCCTTGTTAGGTGCTAACTTGTAAAATGCATTAAAAATCACAAAAAAATCTGACAAATGCAAACTAAGGCCATGTTTGGATCCCCTATGGATTATTAGAATCCTGTATGGTGAATAGTGATTGTGAGAATATGGACAGTGGATAATAGTAATCTAGTTTGTTTGGATCTTAGGATTAGGATTATAATCTCAATTGTAAAAGTCAAATATCCAAAATACCCTTAGCTGGATTATGAGATGAAGGTTTGGAGAGGGGCAAAATTATCTTTATGCAACCAAAAATCCCCTAGAAGCTGGCTGAGATGAGATAGTAGATTATGGCATAGGATTCTTGAAATCTCTGGTAGAATCCAATCTGTTTGGATTGGTTTCTGAACTTTTAGCTAGATTGTGATTATTTTAGGAGATCCAAACAGGCTCTAAAATGTTTTGGAATCCTCGCAACTAGAGCTATAACTTTTCTTACATGCCCATATTCATTGTCTAAATACTTTTGTGCTCTAGAATAAATGTTAGCTTTATTAGCAATTAACTGTATCTCATCTTCTAGGCATGCACTGGTATTGCTTCAGTGGAACTTGCTGAAATAACTTTTTGCGGGAGAGGCTATTGCAACGTCCTCGCCTGGCACACCTACATCGCCGACCTGTTCGACGAAGAGCCAGAGCCAGAGCCGACCAGGACTGTGAGTTCACACCACACCGGCCACGCCTACACCGCCGACCCACCGTAAGCACCATGATCCCGTCCGCGTATCTTGTTTGTAGATCACGTAACCCAGTTAGGCGTCTCCAGTTCGAAAGAGATACAGTTGGAAATATGCAGAACTTTACATATCTATGACCATATCTGTTTCAAATTGCCCACGTTATTTGGACAGCGCGAGGATGCGTTGCAGGAGTAGGTTTCCATGGTCTACTCTGATCTAGGATAGAATTTTGGCAACACCTCATCGTTGTTCTCTGGATACACAATCTCCCTGCCGGGACGTGTATTTGGAGAACAGTGGGAAGGTGCTGGCAAAATTCTGTCCCAGATCGGAGTAGACCATGGAAACCTACCCCAGCTACGCATCATCAGGTGGGATTAGGACCTATCTTCACCCATTAGAAAGTATAGACATCGTGTAGATGCAAATGACTTTTACATTACTCGCTGATATGATAGAGGATGGATGACCGTGCTTGGATGTACACGGGCTAGAAATGTGGGGGTGACTTGACCGTGGATTGGATTGAGAAGACTGAGGCTTTCTTGGATCGAGCATTTGCAAAGCTTAAAGGGGTCAAGACCACCTGGTGTCCCTGTAGCAAATGTGGGAACACGCATCGACAAACAAAGGAAGACATGACACAACATCTTTGCAATTATGGATTTACGAGAGAATATACCCGGTGGACCTACCATGGTGAAGGCAGTCGTATGAGAGACGAGGTCATGAGACAGCGCATTGAGGAACATGATTCTGATGCCGGGGTAGAAGACATGTTATATGACTTTCATTAAGCACACTTTGATGAAAGACGTAGGGAGGATGAGCCAGAGCCAACTGTGAAGGCATATTACGACATGTTGGCTGCAGCACAGCAACCCCTTCACGGGCATACCAAGGTTTCACAATTGGTTACCATTGCGTGCCTAATGGCCGTGAAGTCCTAGTTTGCCCTGAGTCAAGACGCCTTCGATGTTATGATGATAGTTTTTGGCAGCCTGCTTTCGGAAGGTCACATTCTGCCAAAGAACATGTATGAGGCACAAAAACTCCTTGGTGCACTTAAGATGCCATATGAGATAATAGATGTTTGTCCCAAGGGATGCATCTTATTTAGGAAAGAACATGCGGAAGCAAAGTACTGTCCAAAGTGTAAATCCTCTAGGTTCGTGGAGGTAGACTCTGGTGATGGTCAGAAAAGGCAGCTCGCGGTCCCCATGAAAATCCTATGGTACCTTTCATTCATACCGAGGATCCAAAGGCTTTACATGACCGAGGAATCTGCGAAACAGATTACATGGCACAAAAAGGGAACTCGATACAAACTTGAGAAGCTTGTATATCCATCCGATGCTGAATCATGGACCCATTTTGATGGGATTCATCATGATAAAGCTAATGAAGCTTGTAATGTACGTGTTGCGCTGGCGACAGATGGCTTCAATCCTTATGGAATGTCGGCTGCCTCTTACACTTCTTGGTCCATGTTCGTTATCCCCCTCAATCTCCCTCCCACCGGCGTTATCTTTCAACGACAGAACATATTCTTGTCGTTGATAATTCCTGAACACCCGGGGAATAATATGAGTGTTTACATGGAGCCTCTGATTGATGATTTGATCGATGCTTGGAAGGAAGGGGTTTGTACATACGACCGAGCTACAAAGACAAACTTCAGAATCTATGTTTGGTACCACTACTCCCTGCATGACATGCCGGCGTATGGGATATTCTGCGGCTGGTGTGTCCATGGAAAGTTTCCTTGCCCAATATGCAAGGCAGCTCTGAGGTTCATTTGGTTGAGGAAGGGTGGCAAGTATTCTGCCTTCGACAAACATCGACAATTCCTCCCTCTGGAGCATTCATTCAGACAAGATAAGAAGAAATTTACGAAAGGTGTCGAAGTTAAAGACCCTCCACCACACATGATAACAGGTGGCGAGGTTCGTGCTCAGTTAGACGCTCTCGTGATCAATGAAAAAGATGGTGGTTTTGTGAGATATGGTGAGCAACATGCCTGGGCACAGAAGTGTGGTTTGTGGAGGCTCCCCTATATGCAAGACCTTCTTCTTTCACATAACATTGATATGATGCACACCAAAAAGAATGTCACCAAGGCATCCTGGGGTTCAATCATGGACATTCCTGACAAGACAAAGTACAACGTTAAGGCCAGAGTGGATCAAGCTATGTTATGCAATAGACCAAAGTTCGACATTCCATCTCCCAAAGAGGGCAAGAGATGGAAAAAGCCTAAGGCCGATTTCTGCCTGACCCCAGCCCAAAGGAGGAAAGTACTAGTATGGTTCCAAGGCTTAATGTTCCCTGATAGGTACGCAGCAAATCTGAGTAGGGGAGTGAACTTGTCTATTATGCGAATCAACGGGCTCAAGAGTCATGACTACCACATATGGATCAAGTGGCTTCTTCCGGGGATGGTTTGAGGCTATGTCCCTGATCATGTCTGGCAAGTGCTGGCAAAGTTGAGCTTTTTCTTCCGCCAGCTTTGTGCTAAGGAGTTATCTCTGACAGTGATTGAAGAAATGGAAAGAATGACGCCTGTGTTGCTCTGTAAGTTGGAGAAGATCTTTCCACCAGGCTTCTTCAATCCGATGGAGCATATGATTTTGCACCTCCCATACCAGGCCCGTTGGTGCTATTCAATTGAGAAATGTCAAAAGGTTCTTCGAACTAAATGTAAAAATAAGTGCAAAATTGAAGCTTCCATTGCAAAGGCATACATTCTGGAGGAGATGTCAGACTTCACATCAAAATTCTATGCTGATAACCTTCCTAGCGTGCATAATCCACCCCCTCGTTACAATGCTAGGGAAGATGAATCGAATCTCAGTCTTTTCCGAGGGCAACTCGGAAGTGCAAGTGATGCAACCATCAAGACCTTGAATCTTGAAGAGTGGCGCACTATCATGCTATATGTGTTGACCAACCTTTCCGAAGTCCAGCCGTACATACAGTAAGTTCTCAATGAACATTTAGTATGCAAATACTTCCTCTTCTGCATCCAACCCCATTGTTCCTCTTTGGTACATGGAATTTTATATGCAATTCTGGCATCCATCAAGGGCACCTACACTGCAGGAAGCTGAGACCCTTCTTAGACAGGGTGTGGGAAATGGAAGTCCTGATTTCATTTCTTGGTTCAAATAGGAGGTAATGTCCAATTTAGCTCGTTCATAGTATGACATTACAAGTTACTCGTATGTACGAATAATATGATGAACTGTCCTGCTTGAACTTGAACTTGCAGGCTCAAAAGGATACGTCTATGATTGCTGAGTTGCGACAGGTTGCCAATGGTTGTGCCTATAGGGTCAAGTCATTTGGCGTTTATGACGTGAATGGATATCGCTTTCACACAACAAGGCACGAGCAGAGTCGTGCCCAATCGAAAAACCACAAATACTGGAGTTTTTACCCCAGGAGACGATGAGCTCGAGTACTATGGAAGAATCGAAGAAACATACGAACTCACGTTTCATGGTTCCATTCCTCTGAAACCTGTCATACTCAAATGCCATTGGTTTGATCTTCAAGCTGTGAGATGGACCCCAAATATTGGGCTAGTCGAGATTCAACAGTCGTCCGTGTACACATGAGACATTGTCTAAATTGTGGCTCAACAGGCCACTCAAGTCTGTTGTCTGTCATACCCATGCCAAACCGACGAACGTCTCAAGGGTTGGGATGTTGTGTACAAGGTATTGCCACATGATAAACTACCTGTCCCAAACAACGAAGACTACAACATAGACCCAAACACATACGCCGGAGAGTTCTTTTAAGAAGATGGTCTAGAAGGGAGATTTGAGATAGACTTAACCAAAGCCATCGGAATGGAAGTAGACAATGAAAGTGATGATGCCAGGGATGAGGTTCATAATTTGAAGGACATAGAATTACTTGAGCGATTACATTTAGGCAATGACAGTGATGATGACAACGAACCTCCTTTGGAGCACGGTGTTGATTGTAACGACACACGTGATAGCAATGACGAGACATACGATCCAGCTAATCCCGATCATGATGAGTATTTCTAATACATGTAAGATACATACTAATTAATTTACTAGCTATAATACTATGTTTTGTTTATATTACTAGTTGTACTAATTTATTTACTCGTTGTACTAATTAATTTCTAATACATGTACTGATTGGTTTACTCTTTTTAATTGCAGGTGATTGATCAAAGATGGTGGGGGCGGCAGAGCTATGATGAGGTTGATCACGGAGGTGCTCAGCTGAGTTAGCGGGAGTGGTGATGCCTCCCGGACAACTCGAGGGAGAGCCAATGGAAAAGGGAAGGGTCAACCGAGTTCATCAGCGCATGCAGCAGCCGAGGACTCTGGCACGCACGTCTCGACTGAGGAGGGGGAGGAAGAGGACTCACAAGAGGTCATTGTCGCCTGTAGCTTCCCCATCGTCGTCTGAGGACGCAGTACCTGAGGTGCACGACCCTGGTGAGGAGGAGGAGGAGCGGGAGGAGCAGCAGGAGGAGCAGGATGAGGTGCAGGAGTAGGACGAGGAGCAAGAGGGGACGGAGGCAGGAGCCATACCTCGTGTCTGGTTGCGAGGCCCCTCTAGGCGCATGGATCATCGTAGCTTTTCCCTTAGAGTATTCCATCCAAGCTTATCAATCTGTGGATCGACAATGAACTTACTAGGGTTTTCCATCTAATCTAACGGATCTATCCTAACATGAAGCATTGACTGCATATAAAGGGTAAACCTACTATAAGATGTGAATGGTGTGTAGGTTGATCGCACCCATGAACATAGGCCAAGATTAAGCACAACCAAAGGGGTAAACGTGCCTATCGCCTTCTAGTTGTAGTTCTAGCCAATAAGACCAAGCACATTATGCATCTCATCCAAAGCCGTCTTTAAACTACTATCCTCTGGTCAAACCCCCGAAAGCCCCACCGTACACGGGATCACACCCTGTCACGATGCTCCCTATCGGCGTGGGTAACTTAAGAGCACGTTCACGAAGAACGTGTTGAACCACTTGGTAGATCCGGTATGAACCTCCAGCCACCATGGCTACAAGATCACCCTAAGCAATCTATATCGATAGTAGATTGAAAGCAAAGAAAACACAAGAAAAGCACAAGATCATAGAAGGAGGAATCGAGTCGCTAAAAGATCGGATGACATGAATAACATTACTCATATAATAGATTGTGTTTGGATCATCACCACCGAGTACATACCATTGATGACTCCAACTAGCTCTTGAACTCCGCCATGGCACAACCACGCAAGGAAGCCATGGCGGCTAGGGTTGGCCTAAGCCATCCCCTAGACAACTTTGAGGACTTGCGGGGCCGTCATCTCCCTTTGGTATATGCCCAAGGTTTTGCCGAGTTCTGGTGGATGGATCTGCGTGCCTCCGGGCATCGGGGCTATAAATAGTCCGAGGAAACCCTAGCTCGAAGGGGAGGTCGAGGCGGCGCAGAAAAGGGCTAGGCCGGCCGGCCCCATAGGTCCTGGGCCGGCCGGCCTAGGGCCTTTTTGGCCCGCCTCGGCCCCATCTTTTGCGTGCAAGCTCCTTGATCCTTCAGGAATTGATTTGCCAATGTATGTGGGTATTTGACGTTGGTTGCTTGGGATAAGATTGGGTCTTGATAACTTTCCAAATGTTTGCCTGATTCGCCTTGATCCCGAAGTCATCTGACCTTATCTTCAAGTCTTTGCCCTTCCACATTCTTGGAGGTAGGTTCACCATAGATGAGAGAGAATGAAATCTGAGTCGTATTAGGGTTTTGGCCTTCATATTCCTTCATGCTACGCATGACCTTGGTCTTCGTCCAAAAGTGCTCATTTATAGCCCAAATACCTGCGTAAACCAAAATCCTCCAAAAATACATGCGTATGCGAAAACAGGGTTATTTCAAGTGCCAAGTGGTGGGTTAATATATGAATTGGTCCCAAAACACCACTTAATTAGCACTAAAAAGGTGTCGCTAATGAGTGTCAACATACCTCCAGAGGGACGGCCGATTATTCAACCCGATCGAAAAAGGTAAGTAACTTTATATATTTTCACTAGTTTTTCTTTTGATATGTTAAAAATCACAATTGAAACTAATAATTTATCTTAATCACTTGGGCAGGAACTTTGTGACCGTCGCTCTAGGTATCGGTCCAGGTGCTCACAATCGCATGGCCAATGGCATTCTGGGGCTGCTCTGTAAGCTACACTTCCCTGGCGTGATGCAGATTGCTGGTCGAGATCAGCCGACGTCGTCGTGGGAGCACTACATCGCCGCTGACGATGCACCAGATCCGGAAGGCCGGATATATCCGAACAAGGCACAGCGGGTGTTGAACGAACTGTGGGTAAGTCTTCCTCACACTACATTTCTCAATACATCACATTCATCGGACATTTTTTGAAATAATGACATCACGTATATGTGCAGGATTTTTACAGATTGGAGGAGGGAGTACCGCTTGCAAGGGCGGTCGCGGTGGCTAACACAGCCTGTTACAAGCTGGTGGCGGATATGCATTACGAGGCGCGCATCTAGGCCATCATAACATACAGCGGATTGCACGGAGAGCGGGTCAAGAAAGAGGTTGCGAGAAATATGAGGCTGACCCAGGAACAATTCATTTCGGTAAATATACAACATTATTAATACTGACTTTTTCTGAGATGCAGTACGCTCCATTTGATCTTGATGACGTGCAGGTGCCTCCATGGTGGTTAGCCGTGAATATTCAGTGCTGGGAAATGATGGTGGACAAGTGGTGTGCGGAGGGTTGGGTGGAGATCCACAATGCTTGCCGGCAGCGGCGTTTGATGATGCCAAGTGCACCACACCATCAAGGCAACCGTCACCTTAGCCAGTACGCGGCTGCCTGGGTACATGAATTCATTTCTTTATTCTAATGCTTAATTCTGTATAATTTCTAATCATCTTGCTTTTTTTCACAGTCGGTGGCACATGGTGGCTTGCCTTGCACCCAGCTCCAGGCATATGCTTTGGCCCACAAGGGGAGGGCGACCTCCGATGTCACCTACAACCCGGAGGACCTGCCCGAGGCGTATAGCAATGCGTCCATCCACTGCCACCTTAGTGATTACACAGAGATGGCAAGGCAGGTCCATGGGCCAAAGTACGATCCGAGCACGCAGCCCATTGATGGAGAAATTGTCATGAGGGTGGGAGGAGGCAAGAAGCATGTCCGGTTCTGGATTGCCGACAGCTCACTCAACACGGCCAGTACTCCCACTCTTTCGCAGATTCAAGCTAGGAGCACCGACTCAAGCCCGGCCATACGCCCACGACCAGACTCTACACAAACCCAGATGGAGGCACTCTAGGTTATTTCTGTTTTACTCGTCGTTCACTGATTTTTAGATACGTTTGCTTTGTATTCTAACCCTAGGATCAAATATTGTAGGCCAGGATGGACGCAGAGTTTAAAGCATGAGAGCAGGAGATGGAGTCGAGGTGGCAGGCCGAGCGAGAGAGGATGGAGTAAGAGTATCAACGGAGGCAGGAGGCTGATCGCCTGAGACTGGAGCAGGCGCTTCATTACATGCAAAGTCTAGGCACGACGATAGGTCATTCGCCGCCACAATTCAGTCCACCGCCACCTCCACTTTGTGCGGCTACTCCTACTCCTGTGAGTGACTTGACAATCTTGTAGTTTCATTTCTTATAGCGACTTAGTAATTTGAATGATGGATAGAGCTACAATGACTTAGGATACAACTACAATGACTAAGAACTTATGATAAAGCTACAATGACTTAATTTGAATGATATATCCTAACTTAGAACTTTGAATGATGGATAAATCTAAACTTCGAACTAATGACTTAGGATACAACTACAATGACTAAGAACTTAGGATAAAGCTAAAATGTAAACTTTTCACTGTGCAGAATCAACCGGCGGCATCCAATGATGGGCCAGTCAATCCAGACATGTCGCCTCAGTGGCTGCCTTAGCCTCCTCAGCCGCCTCACTGGCTGCCGCCTCACTGGCCGGCTCACTTGACGTGGCCGCCGTAGCAGCCGCTGCCGCCGCCGCCGGCGGCCCAGTGAGTTGTATGTAGTTGCTTTGTAAGGGCATATATGCTTGCACATGGCATTTGGACTTGTATGGCTTTGTATGGACTCGTATGGACTCATATGGACTTTGTATGGACTTGTAAGGCTTATGGTTATTGTGACTTGGTATTGTGATATATGAAATGCGTGTGATGTTTATTGTGATATATATGAACTGCCTGTGGTGTTTCGGGGTACCATATACGAGCAAAAACAAAAAAAAAACAGTCACAATATGGTCACTTTGCCGTGTGCTATGACCAGTGCACAAGGCAAAGCGGCTTTTTCTGGTGACTGAAAATAGTATTTGCTGTGTGCCATGGTAATAGCACACGGCAAACTGACAAAGCTTTGCAGTGTGCCCTGACCGCGCGGCACACGGCAAAGTGCCAAAGGTTTGCCGTGTGCCGCGCCGTCAGGACACACGGCAAAGACGCCGTTAGCATCGAGTGGTTGTTATGCCACTTTTTTTTTTCCGTGGGTCAGATCCAGCACACGGCAAACACTTTGCCATGCGCCCGAGGAATGGCACACGGCAAACTCGTCTTTGCCGGTGCTTGTTTGCCGTGTGTGGCGCATGGCAAACACTTTGCCGTGTGCATTATGCACTTTGCCGTGTGCCTCAGGCACACGGCAAATATGTCGAATCCCGTAGTGATTCCTAGTTTTTGCAAATACATTCTTGAATTGGCGAGATGAAGTTGCTATAATCTGAATGCACCCTGCAGGTGTCTTCGCTATATTTGTCGGGTAATTCTAGTGGTGTTTCAGTTCGTATGCTTAGTACAGCCTTTGCGATCTGCTATGCTATCTTTGGATGCAGAAGGTAAGTGTGTATGTTCTTTTTTAAAAGTTAATAAAATAATATGTTGTAATCTTGTTGCTTAGGTAATAAAATTGGAAATACATGGATGGCCCTCGAACTTGTCCTGAAATGTCATCTAAGTCCCTGAACTCTCAAGATGCATCTTTAGGTCCCAAACTTGTCTCATTGTGTCATTTGGATCCCTAAACTTCTTTGGGTGAATTTCATATCCATGAAAATCGCTATTAGTTAATTGTATTTAAAATGGATTGTTTATTAAACAATTGTTTCAACCAGTTCATTTAGAAATCTTACACCAAGATCATTTTAATTCTGAATTAGGCGCATTAAAAAGTCAACTGTTGATATTATAGTTTTCTCATTTAATATAAAAATAATAGTGCTAATTTTGAATATTTCCTACTAACTAATTATATTTTACATGCGCTTTGTATAACTTTATTAATATAATTTGTTTTATTTTCAATAAAAATCAAAATAACAGTTTTATTAAATTTAAAGTAGCAAAAGAATTTTTCATTAACTTAAAGTAGCAAATCAACATTTTAATTAAATTAAAAATAACATATTGAGAGTTTAGGGATCTGCATGACACCGTGGGACAAGTTTATGGATCTAAAGATGCAATTTGAAAGATTAAGGACCTATGTGATACCCTGGAACAAGTTCAGGGATCTAAAAAATACATTTTTAGACTTTACGGACCTAGATGACACACTGAAACAAGTTCAGGGACAGCTGGTGTACTTTACTCTAAAATTTGGGGTGTCGCATTATAAAACAAAATTGCTCTTTCAATACTCAGTAAGCTTCAGTTTGATGGTTTTGGTTGTACGCCATTCTCACACCATTTTATATATATTTACAATTATCGAGCACTTAAGAAAAATGCTAAATGTTGGATTTGGGTCCAGCAAATCCAACAAGAACGTCTGGTGGTACATTTGGAGGAGATTGTAGGACAGTGATTTTGAAGGTAACACATGAATGCAAAGATTTAGATAGGTTCATGACACCAAGGAGGTGTGCAATACCCTACATGTTGGTAGGTCAAAAGAATCCGAAGCCATTGGTCATGTAATACTAGGGGGTCTAAAAAGGTTGGTCCCTTGGCCGTGTTATATAATTCGACTGCTTTGGGTTACAATTTGGTTATAGATCCATTCAGCTAGTCTCTTGTTTGTTTCATTGGTTTGATTATAATATAAAGTAAACATACTTTGAGGCAGTTTATTGAATTATATAATCTGGAGTAATATGATTGAATAGATTATATAATTCGAACAGTACTTTATGGTGTTGCTGTTGACATTATTTTTTAGATCATAAGCTAAATTTTATAAGTAAGAGGATAAACAAGCATGCCCTAAGTAAACTAAACATGCGTATATATATACATCTGGAAATAGAGACTTAGCTAGATAGTTCTGTACGCAAAATACACGTCAACGACATGATGTATGCCGGAGGTGCACGCGCCTTAGACCTTATTTAGTTTGGAAAATGGAACTTGTCGAATCGTAAAAATGGATGTCGGAAGGGGTATTTGGATACTAATAAAAAAGCTAATTACACAACTCGTCTGAAAATTGAATTTTGAATCTATTAAATCTAATTAATCCGTCATTAGAGATTGTTTACTGTAGCATGAGGTTGTCTAATCATGGCCTAATTAGGCTCAATAGATTCATCTCGCGAATTTATCCGGGGGTTATGGAATAGGTTTTGTCATTAATCCACATTTAATACCACTAATTATTGTTCTAACATTCGATGTGACGGATGCATAGTGAAAATTTGCTGGAACTTGCCCATCTAAATAAGGCCTTAATTCGCATGTCAAGCAGCGTCAAAGCATGTACAGTTATTCCACTGCACCATTGACTCGTACGCAACTCGTTAATTAGAAGGAAAAAAAAGGACCGGTTAGTAATAAGCTATGTGCCTTTCAATTCCTTGTCCGCATTATTTTCCTGGCAGAAGCCAACTTTCTTGTGTGCCCGTACGCATCACTGACTATGAGGTGATTTGACCTGTCTAGCTCAAGGAAAATCGCAAGAAAAACTAGCAAAAAAAATTTCCAGCCTATGCATGCTAGCTCCTGACCCTTTCTGATTTCCTCCTTGCCTGTTCTCCTGACTGGGTCAAGGCCAACAATTACATATATGTTGCATAAGCAGTGTGTATCTTGTAGCATTGTACATGCAATGCAATGTTCTAGTGTGCTGCTCATTGGTTAGACCAGAAAATTAAAGAAAAATAGCAGCCCCCACTTGTGATGGTCGTGAGTTGCGGCGGCTTACAACAAGTTTATAATCTTGAATAAGATAGCTTGCACTTGCAAAAGTAATCGTGCGTATGGCAACGATCAGGCCGCACATGCGTTTGTTCTTGTCCTTGTGGTCCTTGGCTTGTCGTCCCAACCGGCGCTCAGCCAAATCCTGCTGCAGGTCAAGGATGTTAATTTTCGACATGAATTTCTAGTTGGGTGCTTCAATGATCGATCAGTTCACTCCATATCTCCATATGCATGTGTGCAGGGCTTCGACTGGGAGTCATGGAATACGTCAGAGCCCGGATGGTACGACCTCCTGGCGAGCCAGGTCGACGACATCGCCGCCGCCGGGATCACCCATGTCTGGCTACCGCCGCCGTCGCACGCCGTCGACGCCCAAGGTCGGTCACAAATTAAAGTTACTAGCGTTTGAAACACATGGAAAATATTGTCACAGAGACAGAGTTCTCAAAAATCATGCATATGTGCAAACGAAGGTTACCTTCCGGGGAGGCTGTACGACCTGAACGTGTCCCAGTACGGGAACCAGACGCAGCTTCGGGCCCTGATCGCGGCGTTCCACGGCAAGGGCATCAAGTGCATCGCCGACATCGTCATCAACCACCGCACGGCGGAGAGCAAGGACGCCCGCGGCGTCTACTGCATCTTCGAGGGCGGCACGCCGGACGGCCGCCTCGACTGGGGCCCCCACATGATCTGCCGCAACGACAGCTACTCCGACGGCACGGGCAACCCCGACACCGGCCTCGACTACAAGCCCGCCCCGGACCTCGATCACCTCAACCACCGTGTCCGGAGCGAGCTCACGGACTGGCTCAACTGGATGAAGGACGACATCGGATTCGACGGCTGGCGCCTCGACTTCGCCAACGGCTACTCCCCGGCCGTCGCCGGCATGTACATCAACAACACGACTCCCGACCTCGCCGTCGCGGAGATATGGACGGACCTGACGTACGAGGCCGACGGCAAGCCACAGGCAAACCAGGACGCGCACCGCCGAGTTCTCGCGGACTAGGTGGACGCCGTCGGCGGGCCCGCGGCCGCCTTCGACTACACCACCAAGGGCGTCCTCCAGGCCGCGCTCAACTACAGCGAGCTGTGGAGGATGCAGGACGCGCAGGGGAACGCGCCCGGCCTGGTCGGCCTGCAACCGGCTCAGGCCGTCACGTTCGTCGACAACCACGACACCGGGTCCAGGACGCAGCAGAAGTGGCCGTTCCCGCCGGGGAAGGTCTTGCAGGGCTACGCCTACATCCTCACGCATCCCGGCATCCCTTGCATCGTACGTGTGACGTTCAGCAGCAGTAGTAATTCTGTAGTGTTCTATACATATTTCAATAATTCCGATCGATGACACAGATGTTATATATTTTATCTTCTTCAGTTCTACGACCACTTCTTTGATCCGAGCATGAAGGACGAGATCACCAAAATGATCAAGATCAGGACGCAAAACAATATTGGGCCGGCAAGCAAGCTGCAGATTCTCCTCGCTCAGGGCGACGCCTACGTGGCAGAGATCGACGGGAGGGTCCTGTCCAAGGTTGGAGCTCGGTACGATGTCAGCAAGGCCGTTCCCGACGGGTTTCAGGTGTCCACCAGTGGCACCGATTTCGCAGTTTGGGAGAAAATAAGGTAGCGCTCAATTAAGTCTCACGATCGTGTGATGTTGCTAGTTGAATTAGCGATCGAATCAGGCATTCAGCGTCAATGAATCTAATCGACAGGTGTATCTCATCTCCATTTCAGCTCCGATTCGCGAACGAAGACACCGCCATCGTCGTCCGCGTCAAGGTCACGGAGGTGGGTGGTCGCAGTCGTCGCCACGGCTGTGCCGTTCTCGGCCTTGCTCGTGGGAGCGATGCTCTTGTGGCGGCGACAGAAGAGGAGGCGGCGGCAGCAGGTGAACGGGGCCGGGGTCGAACACTCCGACGGCAACGACGATGAGGAGGAGTTCGAGGAAGCAAATTTCGAGAAAGGGGTGGGTCCGAGGCGGTACTACTACCGGGAGCTGGTGGCGGCCACCGGCAACTTCGCCGAGGAGAACAAGCTCGGTCGCGGCGGCTTCGGCCCGGTCTACCGCGGGTACCTTTCCGGCCAGGACCGGCACGTCGCCGTGAAGGTGCTCTCGCCGGAGGCCTCCGCGCAGGGCCGCAGGCAGTTCGAGGCCGAGGTCCGGATCATCAGCCAGCTGCGGCACCGCAACCTCGTCCAGCTCGTCGGCTGGTGCGAGAGCCGCAAGGGCCTGCTGCTCGTCTACGAGCTCGTCCCGGAGGGCAGCCTGGACCAGCACCTCTACTGCGCCGGCAGCCGCCGCCTCCTGACATGGCCGGAGAGGTACAAGGTCGCGGTGGGGCTCGGCGCGGCGCTGGTGTACCTGCACGAGGAGTGGGAGCAGTACGTGGTGCACGGGGACATCAAGCCCAGCAACATCATGCTGGACGCCTCGCGCGGCGCCAAGCTCGGCGACTTCGGGCTGGCGCGCCTCCTCGACCACGGCGCCGGGCCGCAGACGACGAGGGTGGTGATGGGCACCATGGGGTACATGGACCCGGACCTGGTGAGCACGCACAAGCCGAGCCGGGCCTCCGACGTGTACAGCTTCGGTGTGGTGCTGCTGGAGGTGGCCTGTGGCCGGCCGGCGACCGACGAGCTCCCGGGCGGGGAGACGCTGGCGCTGGCGGAGTGGGTGTGGGAGCTCTACGACCGCGGCGCCGCGCTGGAGGCCGCCGACGGCAGGCTGGACGGGCGGTTCGACGCGTGGGAGATGGAGCGCGTGCTGGTGGTCGGGCTCTGGTGCTCGCACCCGGCGCCTAGGGAGCGCCCGTCCATCGTGCAGGCGCTCAACGTGCTGCAGTCACGGGACGCGACCCTGCCGGCGCTCCCGGCGAACCCGCACCGCGGCGCCGGCGGCTTCAGTCGCTACGTTCACTGCTTGGATTCCGTCGGCAGCGTTGCAGAGGCGTGCTGACTCTAGTGCGTCGTCGCACTCGTTGCACATCAATTTTACCGTGACGCAGTGACCACTGACCAGTCTCCAACTGACCACGGTCGCGCGTCATCGTCAATTGGTCATGGAGGCAGCAGTGATGCACTGCGAACTGAGTGTATGCTGTAGGCTGCAGTGCTAGTGCGGAGAAATCGCCAAAAAAAAACAGGGGAAACAGAGAAATGTGCTATGAGGGCAGCGGGCTCGTTCGGTTAGGGGAATTCAGGCCCGGAATGATTCCTGGTAACAAAATCTATATAAAATTGAATAGCAATCTGGGCCAAAATTGTTCCTGCACCGTTCCAGGTGAAAATGAACGGGCCTTTAATCGTTTTGGTGGGGATTGGAGATGATCCCATGCAGGTTGAAACTCTCCTCAATCTACAACAATTCTTTTGGAGGAACGATTAACAGGCCTTAAATATTGAGAATTAATAAGGATAAGAAATACTTATGCTTTCTTTTGCAAATAAAAAATATGTTATTCAACAACCGTTGAATCTCATGGGAATAATTCTCACGCCCCTCCGACTACCCATGTTTGATGCAAACCAGTGCTACCCTCCGCCAGACTATCTCCAACAATGACACCCAAAATACAACACTCGTTTCACGTTTGCATAGCGTTAGAGGGTTCAATACCCATTTTTGTTCTTCTTCAGCAATAAGACCCAAAATAGAACCTTTTTTGTGAACGAGTCTTCAGATCAAAGGATACTCAGATTTAGGTTATGCCTCTCCTGGCACCTAAAATGGGTCCCCTGCATAAGTACCCTGTTAGAGGCTGAAACAATACTATCAGAGACCCATTTTGGGTTTGGGTGCCCTTATGGGTCACTTCTTGGAGATAGTCTCAAGCTTGCACAATGTTTGCCAATTGCCACTGGATGCTGTCAGCCTGTTTGGCTAAGCGCCACAAGTTGCCACAACTAAGGTTAGGCGTGACCGCATGAGCCTCATGATATGAATGACTTGCAGCAAAGCAGAGTTGTTTAGTTATCGACCAAACTTCGCCGTTTGTTTCAGTTTATGGCCGATTTTAATGGCTCGATTATGGGATATCCAAAAATCAGATGACTCCCATAATCCATAGTCCAGAATTTGGCTGGCTTCTGGATTGTGGATTATGGATTATAGGAGTCATCTGACTTTTGAGTATTCTATAATCGAGTTTTTAAAATCGTCCATAATCTGAAACAAACAAGGCCAGCTGAGTTGTGATAATTGAGTATGGCTACCGTTTGGACCTCTACCATAAGTCTTGTCTAAGGTTTGGCTGGCGACTTTCTAGTTCATAGCCAAACTTGATACATTCATTGTAATCTGGCAAATGGCGAGCTTACTCTACAAGCCATCTATTTAGATTATCCCTTGTGGTTTGTTCTATTTTCAGTACATGCACAATTTTAGCAACAATTATAATTATGGTTCGGTAATAGTAGTAATAGCCAAAGGATTCGCAATTTAGCATATATGAACCTCAACGGAAAAAGGGGAAAAGGAAGTAAACACTGGTAGAGGCGGTGTAATTGGCTGGCTCACCTCTTCCATGATCATGTAACGCAAGCACCTACTTCACCTGCCCTAACTTCTTCTCAGTTTTGCAACGCAAGCACATGTACCCGACGTCTTCTCGCATTCGCCAGAAATTCCTCACCGCCGACCATCATATCTCATCGGACACTACTCAAAAACTCGTTATTAGTACCGGATCCAGAGGCTCATAGGTACCGGTTCTGCAACTGGTACCGCGCAACCGAGACTAAAGGCCTCGGTCTTTGGTACCGGATGCAGAACCGGTACCTATGATGGCCATTGGTACCGGTTGGTAATACCAAAGGGCCCTCCCACGTATGCTACGGGGAGGCCATTTGGTACCGGTTGGTGTTACCACCCAGTACCACCACTCGGTACCAAAGGGTGTATTTTTTTTAAATGTTTGATGTTTTTGTTTATTAGATGCAATTCGTCTACGTGTGTACGTACAAGTCATATGTAAGTACATGTGTAATTCTTACACAATCTTTCACGCAATTGAAATTATCGCAGCTATATATATATATAGAGAGAGAGAAGTTATATATGCATAATTGTTTACAATTGACGAGCAGAACAAGAAGAAGGGGCGTAAAGGGAGCGATATTGAGCAAGATCAAGTCCGTCATGGTGGTACTCTCCATTTGGATTTATAACTTGGTCTATAATGAATCCAAATAGTTGGTCCGCAACAGCTTTTACTCTTTCTCTCATTGGGAGCTCTTCATGGTAAAACATCCTCTGCATTAATCACAAATGAGAACATTTTAATCTAATTATCCATGAGATAACACTAGATCATACACATTAAAGAACAAGTCATATGTAAGTATGAATTGTTTGATTTCTTTGTTTGATTTCGTACCATGAGTTCTTCGTTAGTTGGTTTTTTTGGAGAAATAAAGTTGTGCATCCATTGTGTTGGCGGTTCTTAATGACAAAATATTATAGCCAACAAGGATACAAAAGAATGATAAAACAAATAGACATAGGGTTATTTACTAATGAATTCCACAAGTTTTGGTGCATATGTGCTTATAGGAACAAAGTGGCAAAAGAGTGACGAAATTGGGCCCAGGGCCAGGTCGCCCGACCTCTCCTAGTCGGCCGACCTGGGCCCAGGCCCAGGGAGGTCTGACTTTAGCTCACCAATAGAAGCACACTTGAGAGCGATCAGGGACGTTGAGATCAGGTCGGTGAAATTGAAGAGATGGGATTGGACCACGTGGCAATCACTTGGATCCATGGGCCCACATCCCTAACTTAACCGACATATCTTCGACATTACCCACCGGAAACCGACCATAGGGCCCACGGGAGAGTGACCCTGACAGAGTGGGGCCGAGGGGCCACAGCCCTGGGTCGGTCGACCAGGCCGCGCGACCATTTCGCCACCGCCTTCACGAGCAACTGTCAACTGCCTCCAGGAGCCCATCTGTACCGTGGATCATCTACGTCGGTTGATCTGACGGTCGGTCGATCCCCCCTAGTCGGCCGATCTGGGCCCACCTCCGGACCGCCTCAACCTCTGCAAACCGACTCCAAACCGCCTCTCCAAGCTATAAATAGCTGAACTCGGGGCAGGGCTAAGCATCATCGAGATGAAGTGAAGATCCAAGGCGAAGCCCTCCTCATATCCAGAGTAGAAATAGGGAGAGAGTGAGGGAGAGTCTGGAGGAGTCCCGGCCTGTCGGCGACCCTCCACCTGTACCTAGATGGATGCGAGCTACTCAGTAAATATCCGGGATTGAACTAGTATTCAAGTCTGAGTTATAGAAAAGCTGAGTTCTCTATTGTGCTTGTGGGTTCGTTGCTTTATTCATAAAGTATTCTAATCTCTGATCAAGATTAGGATAACCGATATTATCTTGGGCGTGGTGCTTAGGTGTATATCTGCCCTCGTTTGCCTCGTAGTCCCACGGATTAGAAGAGGTAGGCGGCAGGTGGTGACAGCCCTGTCCGTCCTTTGTAATCCTCCACGCTCGGGTACGGCATAGAGCTGTTGGCCGGCAATTTCTTAGAGGTCTAGGATACCCCGGTGCCCAAAGCAAGCATAGGAAAATTCCATTCGATATAATCAGCCTTAGTGCTAAGTTATCCTCTCTACCCAGCCTTTATATACACTCGATTGATCCGGTTCAGCTTTAGTGATTAGACAGTCCTTTACGTTCCCCGTGGATTCGATACCTGGTTTACTCACGGGTGAAAGCTACTACGACAGCTGTGCGCTTGCGGACTTTCTGTTTGCCACCGCTGGTGTCAACAAGCTTTCTGGCGCCGTTGCCGGGAAACAGTAGCTGTTGTCTAAGATCTAAGGTTGCCCGTATATCCTTTATTTTATACTTCTTTTATTTTTTGTTTTCAACCATGAATTCTACCCAAATTCATGAGTTCTCTGCTCCAAAGGGCGAATTATTGGAGCCGCACCCCTCGTCAAATCCTATTTTAACCGATAGCTATGAACTTCGCCCTGCTTTCATAGCTATGGTCCAGGACATATCCTTCTCTGGAGGTGATAGTGAAAACCCGTACCATCACTTGCACGAATTCGAGTTGCTTTGCTCGTGTCTAGTTATATCAGGCATGACACAGGCGACGATTAGATGGAAGCTCTTCCCGTTCTCTCTCAAAGAGAGAGCAAGGAAGTGGTATGACCATACCGTTGGGCTAACGAACAGTGAATGGGAAAAGTTACGGGACAAGTTTTGTGTTGAATACTTTCCTGTTCACCAGATTTGTGCACTTCGGAAGGAGATCATTAACTTCCAGCAACGAGAGAAGTAAACAATCGCCAAAGCATGGGACCGATTCTAGGACTCATGTCTAACCGGAACGGATCTAGGCTTCCCAGACTATATGCTCATGCAGCAGTTTCGGTTTGGGTTAAATAGTGAAGATGCCCGGTACATAAACATAGCAGTCGGGGGCTCATTCCTTCACATAACCCCGGCCAGAGCAAAAGAAGTCCTAGCGGCCATTCGAGAGAACTCTCCTGCTGACGCGGCCGAGACTGAGCAAGAAGACTCCCAAATAGAACCCATAGACTTGCCCAGTCCAGCTCCTGAGACCCCATCCGTTGAGGAAGAGGAAACTCAACCTCTCGGAATACCGTTTGAGTTCGAGGAAGATCTTTTTGAAGATTTTGGGAATACCTTGAACTACTCAATACAGAAAAAGCCTATGGTAAGGACCCCCTCCATTTACATGGAGAAAGAAATTCTGAACGAAACCGTGAGGGAACTTTTGTCCATCCTAAACACGGAATGGTCAAACGAGTCTGAGTTTTCTTCCGAAGTCATTCGGATTGACTCACCTTCGCAGATCATTCGAGGTTTCGTAAGCAAGGTAGCTGTATACATCTTGTATAACCCGACTGTTGAGGCAAACATCATGTCCAGTTCTTTCGCGAATATCCTTGGACGTCGTAAAAAGCTGGCCCCAACATCAAGACTTCTTAGAACACCCTCAGGTCGTATTCTCAAGAGTCTCGGCCTAGTACGAGATTTTCTCCTCTTTCACCATGGGATTGAGATGGCTCTGGACTTTTACTTCTTTGAGACATCTAATTTCGACCTCCTTATAGGACATCCTATCGAGGGCCTGCTACAGGATGTAACCTCGGAAGGAAACCTCCTAGCCAAAGTAGGAAGGAATCTTCTCACTGTACCGTTAGCTAGGGTTAAGAACTCCATAATTGAACCTTTGGTAGAACCTAACCCAGCTGAGGAAGTGAAATCCCTACAACCTAGTGACCCATTTGAGTCATTCCTCGAAGAGAATGTTCACGACTTTATAGAGGAAGAGGATGACGCTTCTGAGCCGCTTGAAACTGAGGAGCCACCTAAGACGCACGTAGAACTAAAACCCGCTAGCCTTCGCTATGTCTTTCTAAATGAGGATAGGGATGCCCCTGTCATCATTAGTGACAAGCTATCGCAGGACGAGAGTGATAGACTCATAAAGGTGCTTGAGAAACACCGCTCGGCGTTCGGGTACTCCCTCAAGGACTTGAAGGGAGTAAGCCCTGCACTCTGTACCCATCGCATTCCCATAGATCCAGCTTCTACACCTTCTAGGGAGCCTCAGCGTTGGCCAAACAATGCGATGAGGGAAGTCGTGAAGAAGGAAGTTTTGAAACTTCTGCACGCCGGGATCATCTATCCCATCCCTCATAGTGAATGGGTCAGCCCTGTCCAAGTAGTACCCAAGAAGGGAGGCATGACCGTCGTAAGTAACGAGAAAAACGAGCTGATCCCGCAGCGTACCGTTACTGGGTGGCGGATGTGCATTGATTACCGCCGACTCAACAAGGCGACAAAGAAGGATCACTTCCCGCTCCCCTTCATCGATGAGATGTTGGAGAGACTCGCGAACCACTCCTTATTTTGTTTTCTTGATGGGTATTCCGGCTATCACCAGATTCCCATCCACCCCGATGATCAAGAAAAGACCACCTTCACTTGC
>CM014271.1:51973533-52035664 GCA_004135705.1 Alloteropsis semialata
GCCACGTGTCTCTAACGGCTCTTTAGTTTGAATTTCCGGACGCTCCGGTTTTGGAACCGGTAGTTCCGGTTTTGGTCTGTCACTCTAACGGCTAGTTTTTGTGTTGTGGAGTATTTATACCCCACGCCGTCCTCAGTGGCAGGCTGCTGTTGCTGCAGTTGCTTTTGTGCTTCCTGCCTGTTCTAAGCTAAGCCAAAGCCAAGATAGCTCTCCCCAACCCCTCTTTGTGAGGTTGTGTGATCTTTGATAGATCTTTTGAGTTGGGTAGTAGAGAGGAGCCATTTGTGAGCACAAGAAGAGCACTCATACGCTTGAGCACTGTTTCGCCTTGTCAAGTATCAAGTGAAGCATTTGTTACTCTTGGAGGCGTGCCTCCTAGACGGCTAGGCGTCGCCCGGGAGCTCCCAAGGTGTGGTGAGCCGCGGGACAGTTTGTGCAGGTCAAGCTTCGCCTCCGAAAGGGAAGAAGCTAACTAGTGAAGTGGGGAAAGGGGTTGAGAGCGACCCGGCTTCTTTGGAAGCACCCAACGGAGATGTAGGATTTGCCCTGGGTGAATCTGAACTTCGGGAAACAAATCTTTGCGTCTCCTCACTGGTTTGCTTAAGTTTGCATTGTATTCACATTCATAGTTTGATCTTGTGATATTGGTTGATCTATTCGGGTGTTAGTGTTTGTGCAGTGCAGGTGCTTTGTGAACCTGCTAAGACACATCCTATGAGCATACACTCTTATCTGGATTGATCTCGAGCCCAGTTTGCAACTCACAGGTTTGGGGGTTCTGACTGCCCAAGCCAAAACCGGAGGTTCCGGTTTTGGAAACCGGAAGTTCCGGTTTCTGTGGCAGATATACATTCCGCTGCTTAAGGTTTGAGTTTCCATATTCGGAGACTCCGGAGATTTTTCCGGAGACTCCGAAAGTCGCTGATAAATTTGTTTTAAGTGGCGACATTTTCAGGTTACGCCTATTCACCCCCCCCCCTCTAGGCGACATCAAGATCCTTTCACTTAGACAAGGTACTACAAAGATGCCGAGACAAGGACCTGGTGCTAAACTGGGAAAAGTGCCATTTCATGGTCCGAGAGGGAATAGTGTTGGGACACTTGGTGTCCGAATGGGGGATAGAGGTGAATAGAGCGAAAATTAAAGTAATAGAAAAGCTTCCACCTCCTACCAATATTAAGGGGATCTGTAGCTTCCTAGGCCATGCGAGGTTTTACCGACGTTTTATCAGAGATTTCTCTCAGATAGCCAGGCCCCTCACTAGCCTTTTAGCCAAGGATATACCTTTCGATTTTGATGATGAGTGTCTACATGCTTTCACCATTTTAAAGAACGCTCTCATCTCAGCGCCAGTCATTCAACCCCCTGACTGGACGCTACCTTTTGTGATCATGTGTGACGCCAGTGATTATGCTGTTGGTGCTGTCCTTGGGCAAACCAAAAATAAGAACCATCATGCTATCTCGTATGCTAGTAAAACTTTGACAGGAGCTCAACTTAACTATGCTACCACTGAAAAAGAGCTCTTGGCAGTAGTTTTTGCTATAGACAAGTTTAGATCTTACTTGGTAGGAGCTAAGGTGATTGTCTACACCGATCATGCTGCCTTGAAATATCTGCTTACCAAGAAAGATGCTAAACCACGCCTTATCCGATGGATTCTCTTACTCCAAGAATTTGATTTGGAAATTAAGGATAAAACGGGAGTAGAGAATTCGGTGGTAGATCATTTGTCGCATATGCAGTTTACTGACATGCAGGATCTACCGATAAATGATTTCCTACGCGATGACACCCTACTCAAGGTGACTGCCTCCGACCCCTGGTATGCAAATATTGTGAACTTTATGGTTGCAGGATATGTACCGCCAGGGGAGAGCAAGAGAAGGCTGATCTAAGAGAGTAGACTTCATTTATGGGATGAACCATACCTGTACAGGGTATGTTCAGATGGCATGCTCAGGCGATGTGTACCAACAAATGAAGCAAGGAAGATCCTTGAGCAGTGCCATGCAGCCTCATATGGAGGTCACTACGGGGCGTTCAGGACAAGATTGAGGTGTTTAAATACAGTCTGGAAAGCTTATGTTGTCTTCTTTCCAACGGATCAGACCTTGCACCGAGATTCCTTTTGAGCGTTCCACAACTGTCCTAGAAATTTGTGATCTGCAGTCTGTGTGGAGTAAGCTTTTTGTGTAGTTTGTCTTGCTATTGAGAAAAAAAGTGTTTAGTCTTGTGCAAAAAAAAAGGTTGAAAAAAAGAAGAAAAAGAAAGAAAGAAAGCAAAAAAAAAGACAGGACAAGAAAGAGAAGAAAGAAGGGGCTGAATTGTTGAATCTATTGGTTTACTTTGTGCTGTGCTAGTTGTTCTTTTTCAGTGACTACCTTTGTGCCTAGGCTCACGTCTCTAGCATGGTTTAGCCTAGGACCAGCACAGTACCACCGTTGAACGATTATTCAGCTTGCTTTTGTAACTAATGTGGTGCTAGTTATTCCTTGCTTTAGCCCACCTACAGCTCCACATATTCGACTACAGCTTGACAGGTCTTGTTGCTGCGGCACCGATACACTTCTTCCTGGTTTGCAGACTTGTTGGTAGCCGTTCCCTCCTGTCAAGCAAGGTAAGAATTAGTAAGAGCTTGTGTAACAGGTTGAGAGTGAGCACCTTGCAGTAGCTACATCCTAGTAGTTGTAGTAGGGTTCTTATTTCTTCACCTGTTTTCTTGTTGCCTCTGTTTGGCTAACAATGGCAGGCTCGATGACTCACATGGGAGATGGAAGCTTGCACCATGGGTGTTCACATACACAACAACATATGGGAGCATACACATTGGAGGTACATGATGATGTTCTAACTGAGGTCTGTAATGCTCTACCGCCTTTTGAGGAAAAATTTGACCCTTGTGCTTACATTAATTGGGAGCTTAAGGTAGATGCGAAATTTGATAATTATGGCAGCTAGTGCTTTAACAAAATATGCCTTGACTAAATGGAAACATAATTGTAGACATAATAAAGTTCCACCAACTTGGAAGGATTTCAAAATGTTTTTTCGAGATGAATATATTCCTAAATATTATATTGATCTTTTGCTTTCCAAACTAGAGAAATTGAAATAGGGTACTAGGACTGTGAATCAATACTTCCATGATTTTAAAATTTGTATCATATTTGGTGGATTAGAAGAATGCAGAGAAGATAATATGTGTAGGTTCATGAAATGGCTCAATTCTGAAATTCGAACCTTGTTACTTAGCAAATCATACAATAGTATTGGTCAATTGTTTTGGCTTGATGTTAGTGCTGAAAAGGAGATTCTGTTATCTTTGAATACTTGCAAGAATGATGTGATCTATAATGTCCAAAATTTGTCTACTTTGCATGCTAATCAAGAGCAACAAATAGTGGAACCCGTAGTTGCTTTACCTTTATCACAAGATGAATTACTTGTTGTTCCTTGTGATAAAGAGGACTTGTGTGCTTATGATTCTTTTACTCCTATGCCACAAGTAGTGAATAAGTGTGATACTTTTAGTTTGGAACGATACAATTGTGCTGAAGAAAAGCTTTTTCATCCTATTACTTGTGCACAAGATGAACTGAAGTTGTTGTCTTCTTTAAATACTTTGGGTTATATTGAATTTGATATTCTGTGTGATCTAAACTGTTTAGAGGAAAACTTTTTGCTGATTCTGAACTGAGATGCTTGTCTAATCATACATATCGCTTTATTGGCAAGTATAATTGCAAAGGAGAATATTTGGTGCATAAAGTTTATATTTGCTCTAATCTAAAATATCCTTCTGGGCTACAATACTATGATCAAATAGGGGGCTGCACTAACGCTAATAATACATTGCAAAGTTTTCATAGTTGTTCCCTTATGCAACAGGGTCAGTCAAAAGAAGGGAAGCATTATTGTTGTGGCGGTGCAACATAGTCGTTGCTCCATGTTCCAACATCAAAACAAGCGCCTTTGACTGCCACGGGAGCAAGTCAAGGACGACTTGCAGCCAAGAAGGGGAGAATAATGAGGACATCACTGGCTCAGATACAACCACATTAGCAACTTTGGATTTAAAGGTGAAATCATTCTTTATCATGATTGTATATGACAAATTTGCTGAATTGATGCTACACCATGATGTATGTTCATTGTCATTTTCAGAAATACTTTTGTGGATTAAAAAGGGTGTTAAACATACATGGAAGGCATGGAGGACCAAAGAAGTTGATTGGGGGCCAAGTCCAAGTATTTCCCACGTTCTCCACTAGGCCACCTCGTCACTTTTGGCCCAAGGAAAGAAAGAGATCTAATCCAACACGTTTTGGAGTTGGATTCGGACTGCAGCATTGGGCCAATTTGTGGAGGCCACCACAACTTCATCCAAACTCCGTTTTGGGCGTTCAAGTACTTCATGGAAGCGTCTTGAAGTCAGTTTTCATATGGATCTGGACTCAAATCCATATCTATTTCGAGGCGGCTGGAATCGCCAATTTACTCCCCATAGGTTTTTGTGTCCAGGGTGCTGCGTCGCCTGATTTTGGCCCGATGGCCCGTGTATCATGTGGGGCCCAATAGGGGCGCATCCTAGGGTTGTGGGACGACCTCCACCACGTCCTGGTCGTCCCCTACCCTCTAATATACCTCCATAGCTGCCACAAACAGATTGGGTTTTGTTTAGATGTAAGTTTAGCCATTGCTACTTCCTTGTAGACGCATGTGTCGGCGAGACCATCCGTTCTACTCGATTCAGAACCCCACCTTTGTGATTTCAGATTGATTATCATCTCTATATTTGCAATTGAGTTGCTTGTTCTACTTGTTCTTGCTTGTTCTTCGATTGCTTGCAGGAATTACCCTCGTGGTTTGGTTGATCGTGCTCCACAAGATCGCGGCGACCGCTGGAGTAGGTGTATCGGTTGCTAAGGCGCAACATCCTTGTATGGTTGTAGTCGGGCCGTGAACGTCTCTCCAGTCCAAATCGAAGTTATCCATCTCTCATCGAAAGATTGGGCACAAACCCTAGCGGGTTCACATCAAAATCTCCAATTCCTTCATGCTTAAATCTCTCGTTCCCAAGTCATTGCATGTGGACACCAAGGACCATGAGTTGGGCTATGAAAGCCCATATGGTCCATTGGTTTGGCTCCCTCCTCTAGGCTTGATTCCTTCGAGCTCGTAGTTAGTTTTGGGCTTTGATTGTGTCTTTCATCATCCAAAGTCTGGCCCAATTCTGAGTTGTAAAAAAACCCTCCATTTATGTTGTATTTCCTACAAAAACACAATATGCTCTAAAATACAACACACATGCGAAAACGAGGTTATTTCAAGTGCCAAGTGCGGGGTTAGTATATGAATTGGTCCAAAAATACCACCTAAATAGCACTAAAAGTGTACCACTAATGACCGCCAACAATCCCCCCATGCTTATACCTTGCTCGTTCTCGAGTAAGTCAATTCTTGCTTAAAGGGAAATCAGCGTTGCCTTTGAATGTCATCCCTGCATTTATTCATACATAACAAGACATATTGCTCTCTTTTAACAATTTAGCTTTAAAGTTCAAGTTGTGACCGACTTCTTTTTCATTATGGAAGATAGACTAGCAATAAAGAACAAGCCATAAGTGAACTTCAAACCGTTACCTTGTTCCATCGTGAAGAATTTTCAAAAAGATGCATATCCAACATAAGTGAGATTCTCTTGCAAAAGCTCATGGAGACACTCATCTCGTCAAGTCACTCAAGCCTATACTATATTATTCTCAACCTATCCTACTCATGTATGAAAGTCGGAGGCTTTTGTGGAGCTTGGTAAGTAAAAACAATCCTAGCAAAACATTATATCCGAAATATTGTCAAATTAAAAGAGAGATCTCTTGGAATTAACAAGACTCGAAAAAAAGGCCATGGAAAATAAATGTTGGAGAGAGAGAGGGATGAAACACACACATTTAGATAGGTGGACATGTGCAAGTGGCAAAGGGTGATCTCGAGACACAAATGAAGTTCTCTTTATCGGATTGCACATGGTTGGAAGATTTCAGTATGGATTTATCTTCAAGGCACTTGGGAATTTATGAAGCAAAAAGAACCGATGAGCATCTTTATTATTTTTTCTATCTTCTTTTTCTTCCCTTTTTTCATTCTTCTCTTTTTCTCTTTTTTTCTTTCTTTTTCCTTTCTCTTTTTCTCAACATCATTTTTTCTTTTTGCTTCTCAGAACTTTTGCAACATAATACTTACTCAGCACTAGTTAGAGATAGTGCGATTACTCCTCCCCCCATGCTTGAACGATGCTCCTCATCGAGCATAAAAGAGAGGGAAAAATGTCTACTGAAGTAAGTATAAAATCCATAATCTTTTTGTAGAATATCTGAATTTCCATCGAGAACTTTATTCCATACTCAAATTGGGTTGTGGTCAAGTAGGTAATCACAAAATGTTTGGTTTAGGGTGGATGCCCAGCGAAGTTTGTGAAATTTCCATTGTGAAAACTCACAATGCATGGACAAAAAGGGCTAGCATAAAAAAGTTACACAAAGGAATGGCCAGCTTCTTAGTCTTGAACCACAGAAATCAATCCTAATCCAACTCATCAAAATATAGGTTTGCGAACTAAAGGTTTCATCATGAAAGAGCATACAAGTATAAAGGCTTTGGTAGGTAGAACTTTGCAAGAGATTCATAGCATAAGATTTAAATTTTAATGAAAACAACACAAGGTATCGGGTTATCCATAAACTTAAATCAAAGAGCAATGAAATGTATGTGGGTCTAAAATATAGTCATTTAACCTCCACAATTAAAAGAGCCGGTATTTAAATCAATTTAAGATCATGTTATAGAGAGCAATTAGCGAAGGCATGTACAACTTCATGTAGGTAAAACAAAGTAGCAACTTTCATCATTTTTCCATAAGCAAAGGCAACGTAAAACATCGAGGTAAGCACATGGTCATGCCTATTTATGGAAAAGAAAAATAAAAGAAATCTAGGTTGTCCTCCTAATAGCCATTTTATTAATGAGAGAGAAAAACAAAGGTTGCACCAAGTCGAAGATTGAAGGCATATTTACAAGCATTTATGATCGGAAAAGAGGATGTTCGTGGAGATGTTACCATCTTTATAGTCCTTTGTGGTTCGCTTTTAACATCTCCATGTATTGAATGTAGCTTGCTTGTGTCTTGATTTGCCAATGCTCCAGAGGTTTTGTTTATCTTCCAAGCTTCTCAACTTGATCGTTAATGCTTAATCGAACCATTGCTAATCTCTTCTTCATTGTTGTCATCATCATCTCCTCTTTCTTGTTCTCATCGCCATCTTTGCTGCCTCGTTTTCATGAATTTCCCCTCTGCCCAGAACAGAACATATATCTAATATAGCTCTATTGAAAAGTTCATGAAATTACCTTTCCAACGCGGGGTCATTCACTGAAAACGGAGTTCAAACAAGGGAGTTATGCCCGTTTTACTTCAGCGCTGCGTGCTGTCCAGAATTGATTTCAGGACGTGCGGTGTTTGATGATTTGGCCATAACCCCTTGTAGGAACCTCCGATTGTCTTGCCGCTTGATCCGTTGGAACATAGCCTTTGTGGGGCTTCTGAATATCTGAAAATATTCTTGTTGTTCACTTCTAAGGTTGTGCAAATTTTTGATGACAACAATTGCTTCTTGTGCATCAATCCGAAGATGTTGATAATCTTGATCTTGTTATCTTTTATGGCATTATGTTGCACATCCGAGTTGAAGGTGCAAGGCCTCCCCCATGCTTAGCATTTTGCTACGCATGGAAGAAGAAGACAAAGCCTTTCATGTTCTTCTCATTCATGTCATTTTAGTCGTCCTTCAGTTTCCTCATCGTGAAAGCATTTTCATCTTGCCTGCAAAATATTTCAAATGTATATTCTACCCCCAGGGTGACGGTTGGGAGTAGAAGCAATTTTGAACAGTTCAACAATATATCCTAAGATTCTTAACTTGTGGCATAGTTAGTCTAGTGAGAACAAAAATAAAAACCTAATGTGTGTGTACATGGGTGCAAAATGTGTATGCAAATGAGAGGAAAGCATATAAACAAAGACAATGTTTACACCTAGTTCTCACCATGTTTACAACTAGGTTGCCGAATTTCTCCATAGCCAAAAGACTTATTTAACCAAGGTCAAGATACCATATCTATCCCAATATAAAAACATCTTTTATAGCACAAGAAAAATAAGACGCATTGCAAAGCTTATAAACTAACCAATGCAATCATGAAAACAAATGAATAGCTAGTAAGGTTTATTTAACTAAATGATGAAGGTCCGCAATCATGTTTAAACACCACGTTTACACAAGATCATTAAGTTTATAAAACAACCAAGCCAACTATATGCAAAGCATGCAAGACTAAATGCAAACGAAGCAAATAAACATGATCATGATCATGATGATGGTCTAAAAATAGAATAAAACCTAGATTAATTAGCCACAATTCAATCATCATAAGGTCGTGCCATTCTTTGTTTTCTCTAAAAAACACAAAGAACGGGTTGCCTCACGAAAAGCGTTTCATTTAAAGTCATAAAGCTCGACTTTCTCACATACTTCTTATCATCGTAAAGCCAAGGTCCTTCATGCAAGAAGTAAAGGTGTCCATGCAAGTTTAGTTCACTTCCCACTCTGCATATGATCACTTATGTTCAATAGAAGACTTGCCCAAGCTATCTCACATCATCACCACCACCTTCTTCGTTGTCCTTCATCGCTGCCTCTTCTTCCACGAATTTTCCTTCTATGTCCAGAACAGAACATGTACGCAATAATTATTTCAATGCAAGATGCATGAAATTGTCTTTCCATCAAGTGTTTATTCACCCAAATTGGATTCTGATCAAGTGAGTGACACCTGTTTTATTCCAACTCTGCAATCTGTCCAAAAAATTTCAGAACGCGTAGTGCCCATTCTTTTAGTCATATCTCCTTGTACGGGTCTTCAAATTTGTCGATCTTGGATGTGTTGGAACAAGGACTTGATGGACCTTCTGAATATCAACTTTTCTTCCCTTGTACATCTCTGATCATGTGCACAAAATCGATGAAAACAACAATGTTTGATTCTGAGATTTGGAGATGGTGATGATCAAGTTTGCAGCTCTTTGGGCATGACTTCTATCCACATTATTCGAGTCTCATGTCCTACATGGTTAGTGAAATTCTTTTAGCTTGACCAAGCGCAAAGCAAGATCGAGATTTGCAAAAATTATTGTAAACATACGCATCCATAATCACCACCATAATCAAATTGTAGCAATAATCAAGGTGTAACTAAAAGAAGCATATGTTTCTTGCATAGCACTTAGCTCATCATTAGGCAAAGGTTCTTTTGGCAGAAAATCAATAGGTTCAAATATAAACATTGCCTCTTTATCATTCTCAAGAAATTCTTGCCTATCAACATGGTCATCAATGGAACAAGGCATAGAATTTAGACTATCATTCATACTATTGGTTGAACCTGAGTATTTCAATAGATTATCCTCAATACCAAAAGTATCTTGAGATTTCAATGTGTACCTTAGCCTTGGAGCCTTTTCAACAAGAGTGGTCTCCGATTTGTCTACTTGAGTTGAAAGCAAATCAATCTCAACAAGTGGAGGTGTCTCTTCATCGCCTTCTTGCAACTCTTCCAACTCTCCATCATGTGGAACATGCAATCCATTAGCAATATTCACGTTCATCTCTTCTTTGAAGTCTTCATTGTTTGGAATATCCCCTACATCTTCATCCTCAAATTCTTTTGTATTGCTTTCATTATCTTTCATGTACCACATGTTGCCAAGATCGCTCATTGTGGACCCACTCTTTTCTTCCTCTTTGAGCACTTCCATGTCTTGATTTGCTTGCTCCACGTCATGTTTCTCCCACTTAGTTTCTAGCTCGAGTCCTATTTTTTCCAATTTATCCCTTAAGACACTAGCTCTTTTCTTTATTATCCTTGTCCCCTTAGCAATAAACTCTAGACCATGATCAACCGACCAATTAAGTTCTTCAAATGAGTCAAAATATTTATCTTCAATTGGTGTGCATGGTGTTGTAGAGAGGGAACTTTTAGGCTCTTCATGGTTGCACTCTTCTCTTCCTTCATCATCAATCTTTGAAATTTCAAATTGATCGATCCATCCATCATCCTTTTCTTCTCTTTCTTCTTCAAATATCTTTTGGATCAATTCTCCGCTCATCTCTTGATCAAATATATCCTCAACTCTTTTTGGTACGCGTCGGTGTTTCTCATTCCTTCGGTAGTTAATGAGGTGGCCAAAATCAATTGGAATCCGATCAAGTTGATCGAATTCCGCCAATGATCTAGCATTCTCCAAACGTCGGCCTATACTTATCTTAGTTTCAACATTTTTAACATGCAGAATGACTTGTCTTACCTTAGGAAGTGGTTCTTCAATTTCTTGTATGGTCGGTTCATCTTCCTTGAGCCCAGGTTCATCTTTTTCAAAAATTTCAGCACGTGTCTCGGACTTGCTTCCATCGTTTTGCCTCTCCCGACATCATTTTTGCCAATCTCGTTGTACTCTTTCTCCATTGCATACCCTTTGTAAGATTTGTGCAGCTTCTCTAATCATTTTCTCCATTAAATTACCTCCTCACATATACTTACAAAATGGGCAGAATTAGGGGGTTAGTGAAAAATAAAATGTATGCAACATCACATCACCAGAAAATCCCAAGTTTGGGCCTTGCTCGAGTAGCTCATTAAATCGGTCCCATGCTTCATCAATCTTCTTGCCTGAAAGTGAACACTTGCCTCCTTAAATATTGTATCTTGCTTATGGGAAAGAACTTTGAGCAAAATTTCTTTGCAAGTTCGTCTCAATTTCCCTTCGCTTCAATGGATGCAAGTGTGTACCATCTACGTGCTTCATCTTTAAGAGAGAATGGAAAAAGATTCCACTTGAACCAAGCGGCCGAAACTCCTTTTTGCTGCACCGTGTTGCATCTCACCGTGAATTGCTTAAGGTGTCTATATGGGTTGTCGTCCTCCAATCCTTTAAAAGGGTTTGTCGCCACTAACTCGATGATATCATGCTTCAATTCGTAGTTGGTTGTAGCAAGCATCAAATCTGATTTTTGCATCTCAAGATCCTCCATTGATGGCAATGCTAATTCCCTTAGCGACATTTCTTTGTTATCCGATGGTGAGGCAAACAAATCCATCTAGGCACTGAAAATAAAAAGAAAAACACAAAAAAATTCTACACAAAAGTTAAGTGTTAGCAGGTAAAGTACACCAGCGGTCCTTAAACTTGTTCGGGTGTGTCATCTAGGTCCCTAAACTCTCAAAATACCTTTTCAAATCCCTGAACTTGTTCCAGGGTGTCATATAGGTCCCTAATCTCTGAAAATGCATTTTTAGGTCCATAAACTTGTCCTGTGGTATCAAACTTGTCACTAAACTCTCAATATACTATTTTTAATTTAACAAAAATATTGTTTTGCCACTTTAAGTTAATGAAAATTCTTTTGCTACTTTAAATTTAATAAAAATGCTATTTTGATTTTAATTGACAATGGGAACAAATTATATTAATAAAGTTATACAAAGGCATGCAAAATATAATTAGTTAGTGGGAAATATTCAAGATTAGCATTGATATTTCCATGTTAAAGGAGAAACTATAATATTCCTTGTTGATTTTTTTTAATAATCCAATGGTCTTGATTAATCCATGATGAGTATGATTAATAAGCAGCTAATTCAGTATTAAAATTGTCTTAGTGGTAAGATTTCTAAATGAATCGGCTGAAGAAATAGTTTAATAAATAGTCTATTTTGAATACAAATAATTAATAGCAATTTCCAGAGATATGAAAATTCACCTTGAGACTTTAGGGACCCAAATGACACACTGTGGCAAGTTTGGGGACCTGAAGATGCATGTTGAAAGTTTAGGGACTCGAATGACACATCCAGACAAGTTTAGGGATCTAGAAATGCATTTTAAGAGTTTAGGGACCTAGATGACACCTCGAGACAAGTTCAAGCACAACAAACTAACTTGCTCCCCGGCAATGGCGCTAGAAAGGCTTGTTGACGGCCCTTGGAGCGTCAATTCGTGAACCGCAAGTGCATGGATCGTTGGTAGGTTTTCCCTTAGAGTACTCCCTCAAGGTTTATCAATCTATGAAACAAGTGGGATGTTGGCTCTTACTTTGTGCTAATCTTACTAACTAAGCAAGTGATAGGGTTGTGTAGAGAGATGACAAACTAAACTAGATTAATCTAAGATCAAACTAAGTAACAAAGGTTGATACAAGAGAGAAAACAAAAATAGATAAGTGTTCTCTCCCTAGGATCTAGGTTCTCATGAATATGCATCTACTAAACAAATGGGTGTTGCCTTCACTAGCATCATAGCGGTTATGTGCTCGCTTGGCCTTTTCCCTCTTGCATACTATCACTACACAAGGGTAGTCAACCACCTCGCTAACACATCCATGACAAAAGCATCCATAGAGTTAAGCTAATCACTGTTGGCGCTTGTTAAGTCATGTTTATCATCTATTGCCAACATAGAAAGAATAAAGTAAATTAGCTAGGATCACTAGGATTCGGTTTCAAATAATGAAGTTCCACTTGAACATAGAGAATATTTGATTGCAGGAGATATGGGCCAAAACAAGAAGGAAAAGAGTGCTAAGCCCCGGTCGTCCGACCTGACCTGGTCGGCCGACCTGGCCTGGTGCCCAACAAAGCCTAAGTTTGGTCATCTAGAAAAAACACAAATGTACATCATCTGGGACGTTGAATCAATGACGGTTACATCCAAGGGGTGAAAAGAGGATAAGGAGAAGCACATGGATTGATGGGCCTGCTACTCCGGGGATTCATACCCAGCTTCCACAACTACCAGGGCCCACATTCTAGTCACACAGAAGAAGACTGAGGCGAGACCAGCCTGGACCAGGTTGGCCGACCTAGACCCAGTCCAGCGGCCATTGCGGCCCTTCCTTCTCCTACGCATCTACACCACCTTCAGGACTAAATCTGCACCATGGATAGATTCAGTCGGTTCATCAGACGGTCAGGCGAAGTCCATAGGTCTGCCGACCTTTGGGTGGGCCCACTCGGCCCCAACCGCCTTGTACCGGCCCTGAACCGTCTCCCAGTGCTATAAATATATGCCAACACCTCCTATACAACACACACACCAGAAGGAACACTCACCTCCTATACAACACACACACACCTCCTATACAACACACACACCTCCTATACAACACACACACCTCCTATACAACACACACACCCCCTTCTTTGCAACACTCAGAAATGCATCAAGGTTTGCATGGGGAGAAGAACAGTCAAAAGCATTCCACGAGCTAAGGCAATACATGATGCAGCTCACCAAATTGACAGTACCTGACCCGAAGGCACCTCTGCTATTGTACATTGCAGCTTTGCAATCAGCCGTCAGTGCTGCACTCATTGCGGAAAAACTGATAGATTGAAGAAGGGTACAGCAGCCAGTATATTACGTGTCTGAGGCATTGGCCGGGTCGAAGCTATTCTATACAGAGATCGAGAAAATGATCTACGCTGTCGTAATGGCATCCAGAAAGTTAAGGCATTATTTTGAGGGGCACAACATCAAAGTACTCACTGACCAACCAATTAAAGAGCTCCTGAGCAACAAAGAAGTTTCGGTAAGGATACGCAAATGGGCCGCAGAACTGTCGGAATATGTGGTTGATTTCGAACGAAGAACAGCAATCAAATCACAAGTTTTGGCTGATTTCATAGTAGAATGGACATCGCCTTCGGCAGAAAATCTAGCCAGAGAGAAAAGCTGGTTGATACATTGTGATGGCGCTTGGGGGGACAAAGGAGCTAGCATCGCAGCAATTGTGCAATCGCCTTCGGGCGTAAAAATGAGATACGCGGCGAACTTAGAGTTCTGCAGAAACAGTGACAGAAGCACAAATAACGTCGCTGAGTACGAAGCTGTACTATTGGGGCTCAGGAAAGCAAAGGCATTGGGTGCTCAACGATTCATTGTGAAAACAGATTCGAAGGTGGTAGCAGACCACATCGAAAAGGAAAGTGTTGCAAAGCAACCTGAGCTCATCAAATACCTAAGTACAGTGAGATCAATGGAAAAAAAAATTAAAGGCTTTACAGTAGAATAAATACCAAGGGGAAAAAATGAAGAAGCAGATGCACTGGCTAAGGCAGCTGCAAAAGGGGACAAGCTTCTACCAGACATATTTTTCCAAACACTAACAACACCATCGATAAAGGACACAGATGAACAGCCAAGGCTAATCAGTGCGATAAGTTCAGAAGATTGGCGATCGCCAATAATGACTTACCTTCGGGGATTCTACGAGCCCATCGACGAAGTTGATCTAAAATCCATGCAGCAAAGAGCAAGGTGCTACCAAATAATTGATGATATCTTGTACAAAAAGGGGGTGGTGGCCCCTTGGCTTCGTTGCATATCATACAACGAAGGCAAAGAATTAATCCAAGAGATACATAGCGGCTTGTGCGGAGCTCATTTTGGGGCAAGAGCAATTGTGGGAAAGGCAATGAGACAAGGATTCTATTGGCCTACAATCATCAATGATGCAACAAACACAGTCAAGACCTGCGATCAATGCCAGAAATGCGCAGCAACCCAAAAATCTCCTTCGGAGCCATCACAGTTGATAACTCCCACTTGGCCATTGCAGAGATGGGGCCAGACCATTGGCCAATATCATAGCAAAAACAGTCATCAAATTTTTCTAGCAGCAAATAGTATGGAGATTCGGAGTCCCAAGAGAAATCACAGTTGATAATGGGAAGCAGTTCGATTGCGACGAATTCAGACAATATTGCATGTCAATTGGAACGAAGGCAAAGTTTGCATCAGTCTATCACCCGCAAACCAATGGGGCAGTTGAAAGAGCAAATGGCCTAATCTTTACAGCCATCAGAAAATGCCTAGCAAACTGTAAGAAAAAAGGCAAATGGGCAGAAGAACTACCGAAGGTGATTTGGGCTCATAACACTTCAACTTCAAGGGCGACCCAATTCACACCCTTCAAACTGCTATATGGTGAAGAAGCAGTATGTCCAGAGGAAATACTCCATGAAGGGCTTCACACCCAAAAGGAAGCTCCCAAAGATAGCGAAGCTATTAACAAGGACCTTATCGAAATCTATAGGCTGCAAGCAGCCAAGAACATCTCCAAATATCAAGCTGAAACAAAGAAGTGGCGCGACAAAAAAGTAGTGAGGAAAGATATCAAAATAGGCGATTGAATACTAAGGAAAAATCCAAACATGCCACCAGGAAAACTACAAAACAAGTGGGAAGGCCCATTCCTGGTTCTCAAAAGCAACAGGCCTGGATCATTTCGCTTAGGCGATGAAAAAGGCAATGAGCTGCCGCATTCATGGAATGCAGACAGCCTGCGAAGGTACTACCTATGAAAAGATTGTAAAATTGGTTTCGTAACCTATAAACGAAGCCAATTAGTAGATGTGGGATATGGGTACCCCTGGGCCCACTACCGACCGGATAACCAGTCGGCCTGGTCCCACGTCTGACAAGGATGTGGGCCGACCCCAGGCCGGCCCCACGAGGATCCTTGACTTGATGGACAAGATCGGAGAAGACTTAGCCCGCAAGGTATTCGGCGATATACTCAGATCCCGCCCGGAGATCACGGCAATTATGTTGTAACCGACTTGGATTAGTTTCCTGATTTGAGCCGGATGATAATTAGAAATAACCGACTTGTAAACCCTAGGCCGTCAGCCTATATAAGGCGGCCTAGGTCGACCCCTTCATTCATTCGATTCCTAGCTACCAGAGCCCCCATTGTAACCGAGAGCTCGCCGTCGTTCCCCGGAACCACGCCGAGCAAATCAATACAAGATCCCCGAGCACAGGACGTAGGGTATTATACCTCCGGGTAGCCCGAACCTGTATAATCTGTGTCCCTGTGTTACCTCGAGCTCCCTAGTCCAGCGATCTCCCTTTGCCTACAAATCAACCATCTGGGTACCCCCGGGTGGACTGCCGGACGATAACTCCGACAGTTGGCGCGCCAGGTAGGGGTGATCGCCGGGCAATACAGCTAGCTCGATGGCAGATCGTCGCTCCGTCATCTTCCCCGACTCCATCAAGGACTGCGCCACCAACTTGGAGGGCATCAGTTTTTTCGCTGAGATCCACTCCGCCACCACCACCGCCTCCACCTCCACCACGACGCCCGACGCCTCCACACCGACCAGCTCCGCGCTGACCTCGTCGCCGATCGCCTCGTCAGTCATCGCCCCGCTCCAACAGCGGCTCATTGCGATTTCCATCGACGACCAGGCTCCGCGCCTGAACACTCGCCAGAGACTCCCGCCCCCGGCCGAACTCCTTGCCAGGTTGGATCGTGTCCAGGACACCCTGGCCGAGTGCATCACCATGTCGGAGGAGGCCTTGCGCCGACCCCGCAAATCACTCCCGCTAGGGCTCCGCAGCCCTTCATCAATCTACTCGGCTCGACTCCGGGAAGATATGTCCCAGATCCAATCTGAGACGCCACCCCAGCCCGCCCACTCCCCGGATTGCGGCGAGTTCCAGGTCGCCACCAGCGTGCTCTTGCCGGCCCCGGCCGACTCGAGCAATGACTCAAGCTACACCACGCCTCCGGGGCGTGAAGTCTTCGTTTCCGAGGATTCCGTAACTCGGGACGGAGAAACCGACTTGGCCAGAGATCGCCGACAAGAGCGAAATCAAGACCGAGCTCGCCGCCGTGCAGAAGAAGCCGCCCTGCCCCCTGCAGCAGCCGGAGACCCTGCAGCGGCCGCAGCGGCCGGGAACCCTGCAGCCGCCGCAGCTGCCGGAGTGGTCCCTCCGGGGGCACCAGCAAGACCGCCACCTCCTCCTCGGGGCCCCCATGGGGTCCGCCCCCAGAACCTCGATGGAGCCTTCGCCAGGGTGCCGTTCCGCACGCCCCAGGCTAACGTCGCCGCCGCTTTCGCCGAGCTGGGACACATGCCTGACACCCCTGAGGTGCAGCGCGCCCGAGCTCAGTTGGAAGCAGCCCAGGAGCAGATCGAGCGTTCGTATCGTGCTGCCAGATCCCGGTCTGGGCGATCGAACTCGACTCGCTCGTCGAGCCACCGTTCTGCCCATAGCAGATCGGATCGGGGTCATCTCCCCCAGAGGAATCCCCCGCTACCAGTCGTGGAAGAAGAGGTGGCCCAGAACCACCATGAAGACGAAGAAGAAGAGCGGCGTAACCCGCGCAATGCGGATCATCGCCGCGAACGCCACCAGGAGCGGCGCGACAGGCGCCAGCGTCATCAACGACCTGAGGATCTCCGTGATCGTATCAGGGACTACGCCCGGGACCTCCGTGCTGACCTCGATGCCCGGCACCAGGAACGTGACGCTGCCGAGCTCGAGCGCCGCGAATGGTATGACCGGGAATACGGCCGACCCGACCGCCAGCCGGTGGGAGAGGCTGGTGACGCTGGAGCAGAAGACGCCGAACGCTGTGTTGTTCATGAGCTCATGGAGCGCAAGCAGTACGACGCATGGTACGGCCACCCGCGGGACGACCGCCGCCACTGGCGAGACGATGTTCGGCCCCGAGCCGACCCAGTTCGATCTCCCCGCCGCGACCACCACAACGAGGAGGTCTACGACGGCTTTGCCGCCTTCACCGCCCGACTCCGTGCCATCCGTTGGCCCGAGTCCTTTAAGCCAGCCCTCGTGGAGAAGTTTGACGGTCGCTCTGGCTCAAGACATACCATACAGCAGTCAAGGCTGCCCACGGCTCCAACGACCAAGCTGCCGCCTACTTCCCTGTGATGCTAGGCAAAGAAGCACTCCTATGGCTTGAGGGCGTCCCCCGGGACACCATTGACGGCTGGGCAGACCTTTGCAATGCATTCACCAAGAACTATCAAGCAAGCTGCACCCGGCCAGGCACCAGATTCGATCTGGATAATGTCAAGCAGAAGAAGGGTGAAAGTCTCCGAGACTACACTGACCGGTTCTTCGATAACCGGAACAAGATCGCCGATGTCCAAGACAGGGACGTCATCGACGCCTTCCGGCGCGGCCTCATTGACACTCAGCTGTTCCGTATGCTCTTCAAAACTAACCTTGTCACGGTCTCTGACCTAATGGAGGTGGTTAACTTGGAGGTTCGGGCGGATCAGGCTGAACAGGCCCAATTCAAGAGCAAACAGAAGCGCCCGGAGGACGACGACCGGGTTGACAACTCGAAGCGCCACGAGCCGTCACGTGGGCGCAAGGGAGGCCCTGAGCCCCTCGTAGCCGTAGCAGAAGCAGAAGGCCGGCCAGAACCCAGGTTCCTGCCCGAGGAGTTTTACGACACACTGAACGATCAGTGCCCTTTTCACAAAGACGCGAAGCACAATCTGCGCGATTGCCATGCATTGCTTAAAGAACTCGGCGCCTGCCGCCAACCAAGAAGCAGCGCTACAACAACAACGGCGGCCGCTACAACAACTACCGCCGCGATGGCTACAACGGCGACCGGCGGGACGACTACCGCCGCAAAGAAGACCGCGACCGCCGCGACGACTACCACCGTGGTGAGCGCGACTGCGATGCTCCGGCTCGCCGGGATGATCAACGTCGTCACGATGACGAACGCCGACCACCGCCACCGCCGGAAGCGCCCAGGCGCGACGGAAACGGTGACTTCCAACGCGCTGACCGCCAGGTCAACGTCATCATCGGGGGGCCCGGCGCCTTCCCAGATCGGCGCAAGGGAAAACTCCACAAGCGCGAAGTGAAGATGGTCTCCACCAAGCCGATGGAATACCTCCAGTGGTCGGAGATGCCTATCGCCTTTAGCCGAGCCGACCACTGGGTTTACCTCCCCGAGCCAGGGTCTTACCCACTCGTTGTCGCCCCCGTCGTGGACAGGGTCCTCCTCTCTAAGGTCCTGATCGATGGCGGGAGCGCTCTCAACATCATCTTCACCAGCACTCTCAACAGCATGGGATTCGACTACAGCAAGCTCCTGAGCGCCGAAGACCCGTTCTTTGGCATTATGCCAGGAAAAGCTTCCAACCCGATAGGAAGAGTCGCCTTGCCTGTTACGTTCGGCACGGCCGACAACTACCGCACGGAGTACCTGTACTTCGAGGTAGCCACTTCAAGAGCTCATACCACGCCATCTTTGGCAGGCCCATGCTGGCCCGATTCATGGCGATTGCGAACCATACCTACCTGGTTCTCAAGATGCCGGCGCCTAATGGCGTCCTCTCCATCCGTGGAGACATCAGGACCTCCTTCGAGTGCGACGGCGAGGCTATCAAGATAGCCGAGCTATCCCAGCAACTCGGCAACGCCACCCTACTGGCGGAAGAAGCCCCCAAGGCGGCAGCCGGCGAGCCTGTCCTCCCGGAGCAGAAGCAGCAGCCCACGGCGCTGGCACCTGCAGACGCCCCCAAAGCGATCAGCTTGGGACTCGATGACCCCTCCAAGACGGCCCTCATAGGGCCAGGGCTCACCCCAAAATAGGAAGACGCGCTCACCTCCTTCCTCCGGGATAACTGGGACATTTTTGCATGGAAGCCATCAGACATGCCGGGTGTTCCGAGGGAGAAGGCTGAGCACTCCTTGGACTTGAGCAAGACCGCGAAGCCTGCAAAACAGAAGCTACGCCGATTCACCCAAGAGCGCAAGGAGGCCATTAGGGTAGAACTTAATAAGCTCCTAGCTGCCGGTTTTATTAGAGAATGCAAACACCCTGAGTGGCTTGCAAACCCTGTACTTGTAAAGAAGCAATCCGGTGAATGGAGAATGTGCATTGACTACACGGATCTCAACCGCTACTGCCCTAAGGACCCCTTTCCACTTCCGCGAATTGACCAAGTCGTCGACTCTACGTCCGGCTGCGTACTCCTGTGTTTTCTCGACTGCTACTCGGGCTATCACCAGATAGCCTTGAAGACGTCCGACCAGGACAAGAAAGCGTTCATCACCCCACACGGCATCTACTGCTACAAGATGATGACGTTCGGGTTGAAGAATGCTGGAGCCACGTACCAGAAGGCCATCCAAGGCTGCCTGTAGAGCCAAATTGGCCGAAATGTGGAAGCATACGTGGACGATGTCATCGTCAAGACGTACGACGCCGACTCCCTCATCGCCGACTTACAGGAGACCTTCAACAACCTGCGCCGATTCAGATGGAAGCTCAACCCCACGAAGTGCGTATTCGGGGTGCCGTCAGGTAAGCTCTTGGGCTTCCTGGTTAGCCAGCGCGGCATCGAGGCAAACCCAGTCAAGCTGGATGCCATACGCAACCTCAAGGAGCCCAAGTGTAAGAAAGATATCATGAAGCTCACTGGAATGATGGCGGCCCTGAGCCGGTTCATCAGCAAGCTCGGCGAGAAGGGACTTCCGTTCTTCAAGATACTCAAGAAGGCAGACAAGTTCGAGTGGACCCCTGAGGCAAGCAAGGCCCTGGCCGACCTCAAGGAATTCTTAGTCACGCCCCCGGTTCTTACGGGTCCGACCCCCGGGGAAGAGCTCCTGCTGTACATCTCGGCTACCACTCATGTGGTCAGCACGGCCCTGGTCGTCGAGCGCCCAGAAGAAGGCCACCCATACAAGGTCCAGCGCCCTGTATACTTCGTTGGCGAGGTACTCAGCGAGTCCAAGGTCCGGTACCCCCATCCTCAGAAGCTGCTCTACGCGCTCCTGATAACCGCCAGGAAGCTACGGCACTATTTTCAGGCCCACGTGATTCGAGTCATCTCGAATTTCCCCCTTGGAGCCATACTCCACAACAGAGACGCCAACGGGCGCATAGTCAAATGGTCCGTCGAACTCGGCGAACACACCATCAACTTCGAGCCACGGGAGGCCATCAAGTCCCAGATCTTGGCCGACTTCGTGGCCGAGTGGACAGAGATCCAGACGCCGACCCCTGCGGAACGGCCAGAGCACTGGAAGATGTACTTCGATGGAGCCCTCAACCTTGAGGGAGCCGGCGCAGGAGTGCTGTTCATCTCCCCGGAGGGGCAGCACCTCAAGTATGTTCTCCAGATACACTACCAGGCTACCAACAATGGGGCTGAGTACGAAGCCCTCATCCACGGTCTCCGGATCGCGGTGTCACTCGGCATTAAGCGACTCATGTGCTACGGCGACTCTAAGCTAGTCGTCGAGCAGGTGAACAAGAATTGGGACACGACCAAGGAAACCATGAGCGCATACTGCGCAGAGGTGTGCAAACTTGAGGCCCACTTCTACGGCCTCGAGTTCCACCACGTCCTTCGAGAAGACAACGTCGCCGCCGATGTCCTGTCCAAGCTAGGGTCCACTAGAGCCCAAGTGCCAGTCGGCGTCTTCGTCCAAGACTTGCGCACCCCGTCCATCAAGATGCTTGAGGACGGCAGCCCCGTACCCGAGCCGGCGTCACCTCCGGGTGGCCCACCGACCAACGAAGTTCTAGTGGTGGAAGCAGACTGGCGCGCCCCTTCATAGCTTTCCTCACAGAGAACTAGTCGCCGGATACGAAGGAAGAAATCGAGAAATTGACTCGGCGTGCGACAAACTACGTAGTCATTGGTGACGCCCTATACAGAAAAGCAGCCTCCACGGGAATACTCATGAAGTGCGTCCTCCGGGATGAAGGCATCACCTTGCTCCAAGATATCCACTCGGGTACCTGCAGTAACCACGCGGCGGCCGGCACACTAGTCGGCAAGGCCTACAGGGCGGGGTTCTACTGGCCGACGGCCCTGTCGGACGCAAGGAGTTGGTACGCAGCTGCACCGGCTGCCAGTTCTTCCAGAAGCAAAAGCACCTGTCGGCTCAGGCGTTCCGGACCATCCCCCCATCTTGGCCATTCGCCATATGGGGATTCGACAACGTCGGGCCCTTCAAAACCGCTCCGGGCGGGTTCAAGCACATCTTGGTGGCGGTCGACAAGTTCACCAAATGGATCGAGTATAAGGTCTTGACTGACACCAAGTCGGCCACAGCAGCCAAGTTCATTCAATAGCTTACCCACCGGTTTGGCGTTCCAAACCGCATCGTAACTGATCTCGGATCTGAGTTCGCAGGGCATGAGTTCTGGGATTTTTGCCAGGACAATTGCATCGACGTCTACTACTCCTCCACGGCGCACCCCAGGTGTAATGGCCAGGTCGAGCGGGCCAATGGCATGGTCCAAGACTCGCTCAAAAAGGCCATGTAAGACGAACTCAACAAGCACCCCGGTCGGTGGGCTAAGGAAGTACCCCATGTCATATGGGGCTTACGAACGCAGAAGAGCAGAGCAACGGGATACACTCCCTTGTTTCTGGTATACGGCTCCGAAGCCGTCCTTCCAGCACTATGAAGAAGGGGAAGCAGAAATCGGCCGCCAGGTTGACATCGACTGCCTCGAAGAACACCGACTCGCCGCCTTGATCAGACATGCCAGACATGAGCAGCAGGTGCGGCGCTACCACGACAAGAACGTCTGGGAACGTTCACTCAACGTCGGTGACTTGACCCTGCGCCGAGTCATGTCCACCAAGGACAAGCACAAGTTATCCGCCCCCTGGGAGGGTCCTTTCATCGTCAAAGAAGTGGTTTCGCAAGGAACATACAGCCTTCAGTGGGCTAATGGTGACCCCGTCCCAAACGTGTGGAATATCGAGCACCTCGTCAAGTTCTACCCGTAGAAATTAAACAAAAGCTATGTATTCCTTGACTAGTATTAATAAAATTACTTTTGCCTCATGGCTTGCTGTTGTTCTTCAACCCGGCATCCATGCTGATACTCGGGGACTGGGCCCGACCCAGGTTGTGTCTTCTTCATCACGATATTTGGGGGGGTACCTGCTTACTCCGACTTCCGAGTCCTTGCCCAACCCTATGTTTCCCCCGGCGACTACTAAGCTAACTCAGCTGGTCCGAGTCCCCAGCTGTGAAACCTTGAGCTCCGTGCTCAACCCGTGCGCCCCCTACACCTAAGCCTCCCCGCTGAGCAGTGTAGCTGGGTAAGCCGTCCTCTCCGTGAGCAGTGAGTGGTCAGCGGGTCAAAAAGGGTGCTTAAACGGCACGGGGCAGTGGCCAGTCGAGTGACGCAAAGTCCTAGTCGGCAAGGAAAAGGGTCTAATAAAGCACCAGTGCACACTCATACTTCAAATAAGCCGGAATCTTATATACATAAATTCTGCAGAGTTTACATTTACAATTGTTTTTACAGGCCAATCTCTGTTGCCATAGTCTCAGCCAGAGGAGTACACTCCTCGACTAACTCGTCGAACTCTTCATCGGCGAGCTCTTCGGGAATACCATCGGCAATTGGGGCCAGCTCCTGCGCCGGGAAGTGAATTCTGAACAGCGCCAGGATCCGAGCTCTGAAGCCGACTGCCGTCTGTTGCATCAACTGAGCTGCGCGATTCGGGCCGGCCCTGAGCCGCTCCACCAGCGTCACCGTTGCCGGGCCGGACCCGGTAGGCACCAACGAGTTGGCGTTAACTTCAGCCGCCTGCTTCAGCTCCATCAGCTCTGTCCGAAGCCCTGCAAAGAACTCCGATAAGAACAACGGCTATCAACAAGCTGCAGAAGACTCGGTGAAAGGCACTCACCATGCATGGCCTGGTCATGCGCATCCTTCAGGGTCTGATTGGCCTCCTTCAGATGCTCGGATTCGGCAGCGAGGCTAAGATTGGCTGCTTTAAGCCCTCGCACCTCCTCCTCGAGCTTATGCTTGGCCCCGGCCAGCTCATCTTCAAGTTTCTTCTTGGCCCCGGCCAACTCGTCGATTCGCTTCTGAAGAGCAGTCTCCTTCTTCCTCGACTCTGCAAAGGAACCCCCATGAGCACAATTGCCCGACGAGATACACCAGCAAGCAATGCACGAAGAACTCACCTTCAGTGAGAACGCTCATGTCATTCATAAGGTCCTCATTGGTCTTCTGCAGGTCGGCGAGCTCCCGCTCCCTCTGCCTCTGGAACTCCTTGGCAGCCTCTGCTTCACGGACTCTATCCGCGCGGATTCGTGCCAAGGCCTGGCGGTCTTCAAGGGCCTGCCGCCTGAAGTCGAGGTCCCTCGTGGCTCGTTCTGAGAAACCCTGTGACATAACACATTGGCCTCAGGGTCATTGCGTGTGCTATACTGACAACACGGTGCTAGGAAGACATACCTGTACGACACGGGTCAAGACGCCGGCCACGTTCTGCAGCTTCCGGAGCTCGCTCGGGTGGTTGGCGGCGTCAAGCTCCATCCGCTGCTCCAGAGTCAACTCCGGAGCCTGCGGCCCGCCCCCGTGCTCGGCCGCGATCGCCTCCGCTTGGGGAAGCGCGTGAACGACTGGATCGGCATACAGATCTTCCCCAAGGAGCTGATTGTCGTCATCTTCAAGTGGGGGAGGGGGGCTCCTTGGCAGCTCTCCCATCTCCGTGCGACTCTCCGGGGTCCCCTCCGCCAGGGCGACCTCGGACTGCTCGGCCTGCAGGTCCGCCGCCGGGTCACCCGTCCCTGTGACGTGTGGCGAACTCGGTGGGCCCGGCGGCCCCGATATGCCAACTGGCACTTGCTCCGGCACAACCAGGGCCATGCTCGACCCTGACTCCGCCTCTGTGGCGGCAGACCGGATTGGCGGCGCCTTATCACCAGCCCCCGGGCGCGGTAGGGTGCCGACCCCTGATTGGTTACCGAGCCTGCACTCAACAAACCAACAGATCAAGACTTGTGCATCAAACAATCAGAAACTCAAAGACTACTCACCCGCCCTTGCGCGGACGCTTGAATTGAATGCCGCGCAACACCTGCGGAGACGTCTGGTTCGGCAACAAGGTCGCATCCGACCGCAGCCCTGGCTGAGCAAAGATGCTCCCCTGAGCCCCGCAGCCCGCTGTGCAGGCCGCTCTGACTCAAGCCCCAATGGAGCCCTGTTGGCGCTACCCCCTGCGTCATCCGCAGCCTTCCTCTTCCTCCGTGCCTCGGCCTCGGCCCGCGTGGCCTGTCCCAGTCTCAGATCGGACTTGGGAGACTCCTCCCGAGCCACCCGCTGGGCCGGGGTCAGCTTCCGCACGACTTGACGCGATGGCCGCCCCAAGCTGATGCTAAGTATCCGCGACACCGGATCCTCCTCCCCCTCCTCCCGAGGAGCCAGAATGATGCCGACCTCCTCCCAGTCGGCCTGCCCCTCATCAATGACTTGAGGCATTCGGGATGCCTCCTCCACCGACAGCAGTTTCTCCACCCGGACCTCGCCCTTGGGCAAGGGAGCCGGACGATAGTACTTCGCCGCTCGCTCCTGTGAGACAGACAAACAGCAACAAGAATCGGTTGTCAGAAATTTAGCAGCTAAGCAGCAGGATACACAACATGCATGAGAACAACGAAGTTACCGGTGGAGGAGGGTTCTTCAAAGAAAATGGCACAGGCGTGCCCTCATTGTGGATTTGGCCCCGCATGAACCCTGAGATTCTTTCACATATCTCAGGAACAGGAACCGTCCGGGCCTGCTCCCGGGTCGGGTCTCGACCACCCTGGAATTCATACCCAGGATGCACCCGGTCTTTGATTGCTTGTGTCAATCGCTGAACGAAGGAGATCATCACTGCCACGGCGAACAGCTTCCTCTCTTTCGCCTCGGCGATCAACTCCAATAGCTCCTCGGCTTCCTTCAACTCGTCGCCTACGGGGAGAGATCCCCAACAATCCTTCTCCTGTGGCCGGTGCCCAGTTCGAGCAGGAAGAGTAGGGGGGTGGTTCGCAACATAAAACCACTCCTGCCGCCAGTTCTTGTTGGAATCATTCATGTCCAAGATGAAGTACCTCTTGGACATGCCGGCCCTCAGCGCGAACCCGGCTCCCCCAGTAATCCTGGCAGGCCCCTTGCCAGACCCCTCACCATAGGTCTTCATCCGGTACAGGCGCCGCCACAGATCAAAATGTGGTGGCACTCCAAGGAATGCTTCGCACAAATGGATGAACACAGAGATTGACAGAATTGAGGTTGGGTTCAAATGACTCATCTCAACTCCGTAGAAGTGCAGCAGGCCGCGGAAGAAGTCACCAGTGGGCAATCCGAACCCACGCTCGAAGAACGGCGCGAAGACGGCCATCTCGGTCTCCGAACGCTCCCATGGTCGGGCATCGTCGCCGGCGGGTCGCCATTGCAGAATCTCTCGCGGCCCAAGCACACCCCGGCTCTCCATTTCCTGGAGCCGCTCCGCGGTGATGGAGGATTGGCCCCAGGCAGGCTCCTGTGGCGGCACTCCACCAGGTACGGAGGTCAGCTCCGGGGCCCACCCAGACTGGGCCACGGCCTTTCCCTTCGCGTCCGCCCCGGTGGCGGCCGCCGGCACAGCAGAATCGCCGTCCTCGCGGGCGGCGGCATCCCCCGCGGCCCTAGACTGGCCAGTGGGGGGCGCCATCTCCTTCCCCACGTCAGCATCGCCACTCACAGCATGAAGGGATGCACCTGTCACCCTCGTCGCCGGCGGCACCTCCTCGCCCGATGCGGACGTGTTCGTCGCCTCCCTTGGGTCCGCCATCTTCGTCACGGGGGCTCAGGGAGGGCGCAGGCACGTAGCGGCGGCGGCGGCGCTTGAACTCCGGCGGCAGGCGCGTGGATGGCGGGTGAATCGCTCACAGCAGCTCTAAGCGGTGGCGGAGGCGCGGGATGATTCGCGATTTGGAAATGACCGTGGTAAAAGCCGCCGGTGAACAGTTCGATTTATCCCCTCCCGTCGATCCAAATTACCCTAACGGCGCCGTAACTAACGGACGGAATCTGCGGGACTCCCGTTAATCATGGGCCAACGGCTCCCCGTGGGCCAACGGTCGTCAGCGTGCCAACGGCTCTTTACTGAGGCACTCGGCCAGCCTCGACCCTCGGGGACTCGGCGCTCTTGACTCCGGTCAACGGGTCTCCGGACTCGGCCAGCCCCGACCCTCGGGGACTCGGCGCTCTTGACTCCGGTCAACGGGTCTCCGGACTCGGCCAGCCCCGACCCTCGGGGGCTCGGCGCTCTTGACTCCGGTCAACAGGTCTCCGGACTCGGCTAGCCCCGATCCTCGGGGACTCGGCGCTTTTGACTCCGGTCAACGGGTCTCCGGACTCGGCCAGCCTGACCCTCGGGGACTCGGCGCTCTTGACTCCGGTCAACGGGTCTCAGGACTCCGCCAGCCCCGACCATCGGGGACTCGGCGCTCTTGGGTCTCTGGACTCGGCCAGCCCCGATCCTCAGGGACTCGGCGCTTTTGACTCTGGTCAACGGGTCTCCGGACTCGGCCAGCCCCGACCCTCGGGGACTCGGCGCTCTTGACTCCGGTCAACGGGTCTCCGGACTCGGCCAGCCCCGACCCTCGGGGACTCGGCGCTCTTGACTCCGGTCAACGGGTCTCTGGACTCGGCCAGCCCCGACCCTCGGGGACTCGGCGCTCTTGACTCCGGTCAATGGGTCTCCGGACTCGGCCAGCCTCGACCCTCGGGGACTCAGCGCTTTTGACTCCGGTCAATGGGGTCTCCGGACTCGGCAAGCCCTGATCCTTGGGGACTCGGCTCTCTCGACTCCGACCAACAGGTCTCAGAGTTCGGTGCCTTGACACGTTGCCAAGAAGATTCTGTAATTTGTTACTACGGAGCGAACCTACGACGCCTCTCATGACACCCGGATCCAGGGACACAGATATTGTGTTTATAAGCAATAAAAAGGAGAAAAGATTCAATACAAGGATCACAAATTACAAAGGGAGCCGGTCATATGCCGGTTACAAGAATCAAACACATCGACCGTCAAGATGACGGCTTGGGGCACTCGTCCCTGTGCCTAGTGCTGCATCTGAAGCAAGCTTGGCCCACATGAGCTCGTCGCAAGCTCTCTTGTAGCACCACTGCAGCCGTCGACGGGACAGCACCAACAGAGGGTTGACAGCGAATGCCTCCGGGTATCCCATGCTCTACAAAGCATTTCACCCCGCATGGCCCTAGTCACATGGGAATGCAGGGGTGAATGGGAGAGCATTCAAACGCTGATCAACACCTCGGTATCTTCGCAAGCACTCTTCTAGCACCAAACTACCAAGTCCCCATGGTTCTTCCCCGGAGGATGAACCCACCACATAGTCCCCAACATATTCAAGCAAAGCGGTTGCTATGGCTATTTCCTGATAACTACAAGGCCTAGAGCCTCGATGCCTATTTATAGCCCCGTGCTATATAATCGCATGTGACTCCGGTCGCACTGTTCGGCGCGTGAGCCTTGTGCCACGCAGCAGCTCCTCGTGAGCCCTATGCCACGCAGCAGCTCCTCGTGAGCCCCATGTCATGCAGCAGCTCCTTTCTTCGAGGCGCTCAGTCCGCCCTTATCACCTTCAGCTTCATCCGGCCCCGGGATCGCCCAGTGCGTTCACGTGAATACTGTTTTTGTCGCTATTTGAAGAGCTTATCTTTTGGGCGGCCTGACTGCCTCGATGCTTGGAGATCATTCTCTTTTGACCATTAGCCCGACTTTTCTAGTCGGCCCAATGCTCGGGGACTACTCCATATGGAGGGCTCCTTGCGTCGCCCTCCATATGCCCCATCAGGATGTGTCACTTTCCCCAAGTGGTGCAGCCCCTCGGCGTCCGACTCGGCGCTACATCACTCGAGGCTTCGCCCCGGGTCTGCCCAGGGTCATCCCCGGATGACCTATGGTTTTCTTTTTTGAGCACCGCCCACCCTTGTGCCGGCCTGCCGACCAAGGCGCTTCAGCCGACCTTGATGGCTTCGCTTCTTCATCAACAGTCCGACACGCGCCTGCACGTTGCTCGGGGACTTGTGGGATATGGGTATCCCTGGGCCTACTACCGACCGGATAACCAGTCGGCCTGGTCCCACGTCTGACAAGGATGTGGGCCGACCCCAGGCCGGCCCCACGAGGATCCTTGACTTGATGGACAAGATCGGAGAAGACTTAGCCCGCAAGGTATTCGGCGATATCCTCAGATCCCGCCCGGAGATCACGGCAATTATGTTGTAACCGACTTGGATTAGTTTCCTGATTTGAGCCGGATGATAATTAGAAATAACCGACTTGTAAACCCTAGGCCGTCAGCCTATATAAGGCGGCCTAGGTCGACCCCTTCATTCATTCGATTCCTAGCTACCAGAGCCCCCATTGTAACCGAGAGCTCGCCGTCGTTCCCTGGAACCACGCCGAGCAAATCAATACAAGATCCCCGAGCACAGGATGTAGGGTATTATACCTCCGGGTAGCCCGAACCTGTATAATCCCTGTGTCCCTGTGTTACCTCGAGCTCCCTAGTCCAGCGATCTCCCTTTGCCTACAAATCAACCATCTGGGTACCCCCGGGTGGACTGCCGGACGATAACTCCGACAGTAGAGTAGATTTTTCTTTTCAAAAGCTCGTACTCTTTTCCTCATAGGGGAACCCTAACCAAGGGGTGAAGTTTTTAACGAGGCGGTGCTAAGTGTAACTCGTGCAAAATATATGAACGAAATATTCCCCATAAACTGCCTCGAAAGCGATTGGCTTCGACCAAATCGCTGGTTTTCGATAACACAAATAGAACTAAATTGACCCTACCAAAAAGGTAAGGCCAATTTAGATCTAAAAAAGCTTGCTCTAAGGAGCAAAAGGGGCTTTGGCTCAATAAATTTTTCATTTACATAAAATCGCTTGCTCTAAGGAGCAAAAGGGGCTTCGGCTCAATAAATTTTTCATTTACATAAAATCGCTTGCTCTAAGGAGCAAAAGGGGCTTCGGCTCAATAAATTTTTCATTTACATAAAATCGCTTGCTCTAAGGAGCAAAAGGGGCTTCGGCTCAATAAATTATACATTTACATAAAATCGCTTGCTCTAAGGAGCAAAAGGGGCTTCGGCTCAATAAATTTTTCATTTACATAAAATCGCTTGCTCTAAGGAGCAAAAGGGGCTTCGGCTCACAAAGCTTTTTCTTTACTTAAAACTGTTTACTCTCAAGAGTAAAAGGGGCTTCGGCTCAAAAAAGATTTTTCTTTACTTAAAAATGTCCAAGGAATAAAAGGGGTTTCGGCTCATAAAGTTTTCCTTTTGTTCAAAATCGCCTACTCTAAAGGAGAGAAAAGGGCTTCGGCTCATATAACATTCACTTTGTATAAAAAGCCTACTCAAAGAGTAAATGGGGCTGTGACCCAAACGATGATGAAGCAAATTGATATAACCCAACTCTAGGGTTTGGTGCTGATCTTTCGGTGAGTGGTGGATAACTCGATTTGGGGGGGGATTCGACATTGTGCTGCCCGACTACAACAATCACAGGGATGCTGCGCCTTAGCGACAATTACACCGGCTCCAATTTGTTGCTGTTCTTGCCGTGCCAAGAACAACTTTGTACCTGCAAGCAAATCGAAAAACAAGTAAGAACAAGTGGACAAGCAAACAGCGCACAGACCTTGCCCAGGGGATAAATCAGATACACACGAATTTGGGGTTCTGAATCAAGTAGAACGGATGGTCTCGCCGACACATGCATCTACAAGGAAGTAGGAATGGCTAAACTTACATCTAAACAAAACCCAAACCCTAATGTGGCGGCGGCTACTGAATATATGAGTATTAGACCGTGCAAAACCCCCTAGCCACGTCCCTATTGGACTCCCAAGCGATGCACGGGCCAACAGCCCAAAAGACGGCGGCGTAGCACCTTGACAGATTCTGGACGTCTAATTGTTTTGACAATTCCCATCGTTTACTATTGAATTTAGACAAGGGACTAGTGGCATTGGAAAGCCTATCTCCTTAGCTTTCTAACCATATGTAGAACTCCCAAAACCGATCCCGTATGCGACCTGGGCATCATTTTTTGTGCAGGCTGCTCCTGGACTCCGAAACAGACTCGAACTTGACGTGGACTGGGCCTCCAACTTGTCATGGACGCCCTTGCTGGCCTCCAAAGGTGGTGGCCAAGGAGGAGGACGTGCAAAGGCTTCATTGATGTGTTCCCCACATGGTGGAGCTGTGATCCAACTTGGGCCAGGGTCCCAAGTGTGAATAAGAAGCCCACGACGACATAGTATCACCCGGCTGAAACAGAGATAAAATGTCTTGATGATCTGGAGGCCTTGACGACATGATATTGAGGTGATATCAGATCCATTTGAAAGATTATAAAATAATCTTTCCATCAAATGCTTATGGACCTCAAACACACTCCGGATGAAGGAATTATGGCCTTCCCAATGAAGTAATCCCGAACTGCTGGCGAATCGAGTGTTCAAGTTTGATGGACTTGCACTTCGAGATTGGTCCTTATAATCAATGGTTGTATCTAAAGGTTTCATGTCCTCATCAAGTGCTTATGGACCTCAAACACACTCCGGATGAAGGAATTATGGCCTTCCCAATGAAGTACTCCCGAACTGCTGGCGAATCGAGTGTTCAAGTTTGATGGACTTGCACTTCGAGATTGGTCCTTATAATCAATGGTTGTATCTAAAGGTTTCATGTCCTCATCATTCTCTCCTTCTTGAAAGCAAACCGTCCTCGGTTTGACTGTAGTTGTAGGAGGGGCCGTACACAGCAGCCAACAATTCTCTCCTTCTTGGAATTGAACCTATTTGTTTAAAACAAAACTAGACAAACTTGAAATTACAGGATTAGCGTTATTGCAGTTGTCTACTTCATCATAGTGTAGCCCAAAAGGATATTTCAGATTAGAGCAAATGTAAACTTTATGCACCAAATATTCTCCTTTGCAATTATACTTGCCAATAAAGTGAAATGTATGATTAGACAAGCATGTCAATTCAGAATATCGAAAAAATTTCTCCTCCAAACAGTTTAGATCACACAGAATATCAAATTCAATATAACCCAGAGTATCTAAAGAATACAACAACTTCAGTTCATCTTGTGCACAAGCAATAGGATGAAAAAGCTTATTTTCAGTGCATTTGTATGCTTCCAAATCAAAAGTATCACACTTATGCACTACTTGTGATATAGGAGTAAAATAATCATCAGCACACAAGTCCTCTTTATGACAAAGATCAGCAAGTAATTCATCTTGTGGTGAAGGTAAATTTGCAACGGGTTCCACTATTTGTTGCTCTTGATTACCATGCAAAGTGGACAAATTTTGGACATTATGAGTCACATCATTCTTGGAAGTATTCACAGATAACAGAATCTCCTTTTCAACACTTCGTGCAAGCCAAAACAATTGACCAATAATATTGTATGATTTGCTAATTAACAAGGTTCGAATTTCAGAATTGAGCCCTTTCATGAACCTAGTCATAACATCTTCCCTGCATTCATCTAATCCACCAAACATGATACAAATTTTAAAATCATGGAAGTATTGTTTCACAGTCTTATTACCCTGTTTTAGTTTCTCCAATTTCTTAAGTAAATAATCAACATAATATTCAGGAATATAGACATCTTTAAAATGTTATGCCTGCAAATATATTTCCATTCAGTCAAGGCATCTTTTGTTAAAGCACTTGTAGCAGCTAAAACTATTTGATGTTCGGACAAGTCATGATTATCAAATTGAGAATCTACCTTAAGCTCCCAATTAATATATGCACAAGGGTCAAATTTTCCCTCAAAAGAAGGTAGATCATAACTTATCTTAGTTAGAACATCATCATGTACTTCCAGTGGATGTGCTCTCATATGTTGTTGAGGTTGTGAAGACTCATGACGCAGGCTACCAGCTCCCATGTATCGCTCCAATCCTGTCATCGTTAGTGGACAGTAGCAAACTTCACAAGGAATTGCCTACCAACTAAAATAAATAGGTGGTGGCACACTATATCTTCTCTCAAACTTGTGTAACCAAGTTCTTACTTGTTCTTACCACACTTGCAGAAGGTGTTGGCAACCAGCAAGAACAACACAAATGGTGACACAAGCACTCCCTGTGATGTTGTAGAAAATTTGTGGAGCTATAGGTGGCTGCAAGGACAAAGAATCAAGGTACAGCTAGAACCACGTTAATCAATGCAAGTTGAATAAGCATTCAAAGATGGTCCTGTGCTGGTCCTAGGATAAATTCATGCTAGAGACGCGAGCCTGAACACAAGTATTGTCACACACCAAAATAACCAAGGAACACAATGAAAACAACACTCTGTCCTTTTTTCTTCTTCTTCTTTTCTTTTTTTCTTTCTTTCTTTCCTTCTTTCTTTCTTTCTTCTCCCTTTTTTCAGAGGACTAAACTTTTTTTCTTAGTATCAATACAAATCAATACAAAGGGTTACTGCACACAGCCCCTTTGAAATCAGATTAACAACTCTAGTTTCAGATTGTAGATCGTGAATCTCCAGCGCAATTGCACAGTGCTCAAAATGAATTATGGATCAAGGTTGGATCTGTTGGAAAGGTAACAAGATAAGCTTTTCAGATTGTATTTAAACTCTTGAATCGGATATTAGCAACAAAAGATATGAATATTTTCTTCCTATGCTGAATTGGGGAATCTAGCAGCGGAGATGCAAATGGTTCTAGTGGATCTCGTGGTGACCTAAAACGTGAGCAGAACTCGAAACTCTAAAGAATTAACCACTAAGAATCAGCAACAAGTCTAATCAATGCAACTGAAAATTCAACAAGCAAAGAACTAAGTAGAACAGCAAAGGCTCAAACTTGTTGTTGGGATTTTCAGATCTAACCTTTCTTTTGGTTTTTGGACTGTAGGTAAAGAACGGTAAATCACTCACCAATAAACCTTGCTCTGATTACCACATGATATAACCCAACTCTAGGGTTTGGTGCTGATCTTTCGGTGAGTGGTGGATAACTCGATTTGGGGGTGGATTCGACGTTGTGCTGCCCGACTACAACAATCACAGGGATGTTGCGCCTTAGCGACAGTTACACCGGCTCCAATTTGTTGTTGTTCTTGCCGTGCCAAGAACAACCTTGTACCTGCGAGCAAATCGAAAAACAAGCAAGAACAAGTGGACAAGCAAACAGCACACAGACCTTGCCCAAGGGATAAATCAGATACACACGAATTTGGGGTTCTGAATCAAGTAGAACGGATGGTCTCGCCGACACATGCATCTACAAGGAAGTAGCAATGGCTAAACTTACATCTAAACAAAACCCAAATACTAATGTGGTGGCAGCTACTAAATATATGAGTATTAGGTTGTGCAAAACCCCCTAGCCACGTCCCTATTGGACTCCCAAGCGATACACGGGCAAACAGCCCAAAAGACGACGGCGTAGCACCTTGACAGATTCTGGACGTCCAATTGTTTTGACAATTCTCGTCGTTTCTATTGAATTTAGATATGGGACTGGCGGCATTGGAAAGCCTATCTCCTTAGCTTTCCAACCATATGTAGAACTCCCAAAACCGAGCCCGTATGCGACCTGGGCATCATTTTTTGTACAGGCTGCTCCTGGACTCCGAAACAGACTCGAACTTGACGTGGACTGGGCCTCCAACTTGTCATTGACGCCCTTGCTGGCCTCCAAAGGTGGTGGCCAAGGAGGGTGATGTGCAAAGGCTTCATTGATGTGTTCCCCACATGGTGGAGCTGTGATCCAACTTGGGCCAGGGTCCCAAGTGTGAATAAGAAGCCCACGACGACATAGTATCACCCCGCAAAAACAGAGATAACATGTCTTGATGATCTGGAGGCCTTGACGACATGATATTGAGGTGATATCAGATCCATTTGAAAGATTATAAAATAATCTTTCCATCAAGTGCTTATGGACCTCAAACACATTCTGGATGAAGGAATTATGGCCTTCCCAATGAAGTACTCCCGAACTGCTGGCGAATCGAGTGTTCAAGTTTGATGGACTTGCACTTCGAGATTGGTCCTTATAATCAATGGTTGTATCTAAAGGTTTCATGTCCTCATCACAAATGGCTCATTGAGACCAATTGTAACCAAAAGCAAAAAAATTCCCAACGGAATTCAAGGAGCACATTGTGCTTATCATTATCACATCTCAAGCAACAGCTTCGTATCACGCAAAGCAAACAAGAGCGTTCAAACGAACAGAAACTCGCTTTGGGGGGAGGAGGCGTTTCTCTCGAGTTCCCATTCATTCATACGCTAACAATCAAAACACATTAACTCAAGTCAATTACAACAAATTATTCATAAAGAGATTATCAAAACATCTCAAAGACATAGCCATCGAATTGACGGCCAGATCTCCTAAATCTAGGAGTGTTAAAGACATAAGCAAATTCATCAAGACCAGTGCTATGGTCCACTGGCTCAATTTTAACAGGAAGAGAAGAAACAGCTTCAGGATTCCTCCTCCTATCAAGCTCGACACGCTCCGAGCGCTGCGCGATGAACGAAGTAAAAAAGTCAAAAACGTCAAATTCGTTATGACGATAGAACTCATGGCAGAACTCCCAAAAATCACTAAGGCACAAATTTGGATAACGACGTCGATATTCTTCCCATCCGAAGCCAAAAACACAAAGGGGTCCGTCGCGCATGGCCAAGGGCGCAAGTTCAAGAACATCTTCCCCGTCAGGGATCTGAATATATACAAATTTACAAAGTTTAAAATCTCTCAACAAAAGTCTCAAAGTCATCAGCTCTAACGAAGCTAAACCTTCGGGTCAACATCGAATGCTCCGCCTCTAGCTCCGTCCTGCCCAGCTTTGGCTCCAGCCCTTGAGGTGGAAGCTCCAACAGCGGCGGCGGCGGCAGCCGCATCGGCATCAGCTTTCTGCTGCATCTCTATCGCGAACAACTCTTTAGCCTGAGACAAAATAAGCTATCAGAAGAAAATAATGGAAAGCTTCGTTGAAAAATAAAACACTGGAAGATAACAAAGAAGCCAACATTGACAAGGCGATCATTAGCCGTGCGACGCGCGCATTCTCGACCAATGGCAGACCAAAACTTCTTCAAGAAGGCACCCCGATAGCAATAATAGCTTCGCTAAACAACTCATTCTGATTCGCATTGAGCGCAGCAGGAAATTGATAATCCCTCCGCAAGAGATTCTTGTAGTGAGAGCAGCCCTGGTCCGTGAGCATTTTGAAGGCGTTGGTTATGCATGTACGAGCTGCATAGTCCCCAACTTTGGACAGAACGTCCGGAAGGAACTTAAACTCATCATCAAGCCAATCAAAAAGCTTCTCAAAGCTATACTCTTGGTTCGGGAAGGGAAGGGGCTCTCCACCATATTGCTTAAGAGCTGCTTCGTATTCCCGGTAGACCTTTGAACCACGACAATAAATTTCCTCCTCCATCTTTTCCTTCTCAGAGCGAAGCTTCTTAACTGTGGCCCTGAGCCTGTTAGCTTCGTCACCCAGAGAGTTCTTCATATCAACAGCAACAAGGAGATCTCTTTTATACTTTTCAGCATCAGTGGAGAACTTCTCCTTCGCACCTTCCAAACTCTTTATCTGATTCTTCAATTCATGGACTAAAGTTGCATCTTCAACTATCTTGGTACGAAGCCCTTCAATGGTCTCAATATTGCGAGGACGCTCGGCTTCAAGACTAGCAACTTTGTCCTTAAGTGCAGAGATCTCTGTATGAGCACCTTCACGTTGTACACGAAGCTGTTCCTTCTCAGCCTCAAGAGATTCCTTCAAACTGGTAACATTAGCTTGCTCCAAAGCCCATTTCTCGCGCTCCTTCCGCAAAGTCTCTAGCTCAGCCCTTTCGCTCTCAATATCATTGAGACGAACCGGAAGACGCGCACAGACCTCGTGAAGCGAAATCATTGACTGAAAACAAAGACAATAACTCAGTCGAAACCGAAAATAAAAAGAAACATAAGGTCGAAGGAAACATCAGTTACCATCATGTTGCCAGTGATGCATGACCCAACAACGACATCAAGGTCAAAATTCTTCACACGATTCTCAAACTCTACAAAAACGTTACAGTCAGTAACGAAGCCCAAAAAGCTCACGGCAGACGAAAAACAAGAGAGAGCAAAAAATACCATCAGGAGAAAAATCAGGGACATCGTTCATAGAACGAAGCCCATCTCGACGAAGGCGATTAACAAAGGAACCAACGTCAACATTAGCGGTGCCTGAAACATTTTACACGTAACCACTTAGTGCTTTTCTGCCAAAAGTTCAAACTAAGAGAACCAATACGAAGGTAAAACAAGTAATTACCTTCCACATTGGTAGGCCGGGAATCAACATTGGCCAGGCCGGCAGAGGGTTCGGTTTCTATCCCATGAACAGGAGCAACAGGTGAGGCAGCAGCCACATGTACAACACCCGAACCCTCGTCAGCATCGGCAACAGATTTAGGATGCTCGGCATCCTCGTGAACAGTCTCAAGAGGAGACTTAGCCGCCGCCTTCGCCAAAACATCGAGAGAAGAAGGCATTTCTGGGGCCGATGAAACTTCAAGGTCCGCAGAAGCCAAATCCTTAGTTTCATCTTCCCTCAGAAGGCGGCTATAACTGACGTCATCCTCCTCATCATCAACGCAGCCCGGGATACGAACCCGAAGAAAAGGACCAGCAGACGGTTTAACTATAAACAACAATCATAAGTTAGCAAAGACTAACTTAAAGAGCTAAAATACAACAATGATAACTAACCTCCAAAAGTAAGGTCAATAGCAGCCGAAATCGAAGCCGAAGCAGTAACAGAAGAAGGCACTGCCAGAGTGGCAGAAGCTGGAACAGCAGCAGGGGCAGCAGGCGCACCAGAAGAATGCACCGCCATTGCAGCGGGTGCAGGGGTAGCATTAGCAGTAGGAGGAGCAGACGAAGCCAGCGGCGGCGGAGGCGCACTCGAGATAGGAGTTATAGGCAAAGCCCCGCTTAGCCGTTGTCGCTTCGAAGCTTCAAGAGCAGTGGTCGACGCCCTCTTCTTAGTACGAATGGCCTTAGTGCCACGAGTCCTTGCCTGACCTCCACGGCCAGAAGAAGCTATGGCACTGCCGCCACCACCTTCGTCTCTACCTTCATCAGAACCACCGCCCGCTGCACGACCTGAGCCACGACCCCTCCTCCCACGGCCGCGGCCCGGCTTCGTACCAGGCGCCACACTAGGGTGGTCAACAGCCGTGAGCTTTTTACCGGGTTTGGAGGGGGCGGCACGTTGAGGGTAGCTGACTTTCATTTCTTCAAACACTCTGTTGAAGCGGACACCGTCCAACAAAGCGACACAACTGTCATGCTCCTTCGACGTGTATTTCCCAAGAATAGTTTCAGCCATAAGCTCAATGGACTGAACATAAGCATAGTCTGACATATGTGGGGGCTTCTTGGCCCCAAAAAGAGGAAAGCACACATGATCCAAGCCACGATAAGACCTCATCTCAACGGCCTATGGCTTCCAATCAGCCTAAAGAAAATTTACTCCCATAGCAAGCCCTTCCTCGATAAGATCACGACTACTGCTAACACAACTGGCCTTGAAAAAAGTTGTTTCACAGCGACTGTAGCCAGGTGCCTTCGGGTTAAACGGAGGACAAGAAACGAAATTATTTGGCAAAACTTGGCCATGCAGGGGAAAGGTCACCTGCTTCGTACCATCCTCCAAAGTAACCTCCAACGAAGGCACTTTCACATAAAGCCAGTACTTGCGCCAATTACGATCCCAGGCGTTATGTTGGCTGAAGGTAAGCTCTACCTTCTCTAAGTCAGTAAGGCGCCGACGAGCATAGAAGCTGACACTCCCATAATCTGGCTCATACTCAAATCCATCAATCTTAACACCTTTTGTCTGACGATGACCCTCAAAATATCGGACGAAGCCGTCCACATTAACATCAGAGCCATTCGTCTTCACCGCCCAGAAAAATCGAAGCAGATGGGTGATGCCGTTAGGAGTAAGATGGTAAAGCTGGAGCCCAAATCTCCCAAGCATCTTAGCAATAATATTGTCAATAGGCATCCGAAGCCCGGCAGTAAAGAAGTCCCTAAAGACAACGGCTTCGTCGGCCTGAGGAGCAGGGGTAACTTCATCGCCTGGGGCTCGCCCATGTCCAACAGGGAAATAACCCTTCTCCTCATAAAACTTAATCAAATTGGTGGTCACAAAGACTTCCCAAAAATGGTCGTACGAGGTTTCTTCCAAAAATCCGTGAGATCTGACAAATCAGCTTCCACGTCCTCAAGAGCCTCGTCCGCGACAGACTCGGCATCCTCAGTATCATCACCTTCCACAAACTCACCCTCCTCTGCAGGGCCCTTACCCCCTCTCATCTACTTCCATGGCAACCCCAACCTCAAGCTCTTGGGCGAAAGCAACAGCTTCATCATCGTTCATGATTGCAGGATGGTGAGAACCTTCCTCGTCTGAATCAGACGCGCCAATTAGTCTAGCGGTCTACTTTGTGCGAGCCGCTACAAAAGGAGAAAAACGAATATCAGCAAACGAAACAAGAAAGTAAAAATAAAAATTGAAACGAAGCAACCCAATTTAGGAACAAAGAAAACTGACTTACTTGTGACGGACGAAGAAAACAAAGCTCAAAAGCTAAGAACTGACGAAGCAAACAGAAGCGTCAGCAGCAAGCTATCACAGAAAATTCAAACGAAGCAAGTAAAATCACCCCCCTTCGGTCCTATTTATAGGAGGGTGAAAAATACGACCGTTAACCGTCTCGGTAAATGAACCGTCACAAAAATCAATACAGTGAAAAACGAACGAAGCAGAATTATGGCAGCATTACGGGCAACGAAGCTATGAAACATACACTCGGGCAATTCTCCAACAAGAGGAGGCATTTCTCGGATAGGCAAAAGCAATCCCTTTTTTTTCGAGGAGCTCGGCCTGTTGAAGAAAGCCCTCATCCGCGAGGGGCTACTGTTGGGGGATTGGCCTGCCGAGAAATACCTCTGATAAATATAAGGCATTGCTCCAGCCAAATTACCTTCGTTTCATGAAAAGGCTGGTCGTTTTTTGCTTCGTCATGCTAATGCATCACGAAAATGGCTTCGTTTCCTCGTTCCAACATAGGAGCGGCTTCGTCCTTGTGTACGACAGAGAACACCCGAATATGGCTTTGCGAGCGCTATAAGCAATACCTTAGCCGAACAAAGGTAACCCTGAGCTCCTAACACGACGATTATAACACTTATTTGCTTCGACTCTAGTTAAGTGACAGGGTTCACAAGGAGAAAATGGCTTCGGGTTCGATCAAGAACGGTCGTCATCGCTGCTGTTTGAACCGAAGCAGGCTACAGAGGTGGCTGCGCCCTCCTAATCGCCAACGAAGCCAAGGTGGACTGAGTCCAAGCCGAGTCAAACACGGTGTAACCAGTCTACGTATTCACACTGAAGATTGCGAATGTACAATTATGTCCCTGAAACACCTAAGTTGTATAGTCTAGAGGATGATGCTTGGTTTTCAGGGGCATGTGAGGAATGTAAAAGTGCCCTTTGGCCTACCTATAAAAGGAGACCACTGGCCAGCGTGTAAAGGGCTGATTCCTGAGAACACTATTGGTAAGTAATATATTGTTGCTTGTCTCTGTTCCTCTGCCTTAGCTATTATGTCTGAGTTCATTGGCTTCAGTCAGTAACCCATATATATATATATATATATATATATATATATATATATATATATATATATATGTATATATATATATATGTATATATATATATATATATATATATTGCATTGTTAGCACCTATGTTGATGATTACCTTCCTTGCTATACATACCTTTACCTTGTCGCTCGTTAGCATGGGATAAATTTACCTTTAATTTGCTAATTGCTTAGCCATGCTTACAGTAGAATATTAGCAATGGTTTGGGAAAGGTTCTATAGGTTAACCAACACCATTTCTAGTTGGAGTTCCATCTTTAAATGTTGATTAAATGAACATGATAAAAGAATTAGATGCGAGACTTGAGCGGTTGTAGGGTCTTGAGAATGGAGTCTCGGAGACATAGGCCGCTTGAGTCGATTAAGGTTCGTCTGTTGATGCCATTGGTTTGAGCACCCTTTCGTGCTACACATATCCCAGAATGGAAGGATGAGCCAAATACCTCTTTGAATCGTCCACGTGGGGCACGGTCCTAGATGTGTGGTCATGGGGACTATGTAGAGGACCCTAGAGTGTCCATGGTGGGCCTTGGTATCCTCTTCATAAGCTAGGCGCGTTTTGACTCACTTGGTCGGGGCAACTTGGGAATGGTTCATACGAGTACCCCCTTGTTCACTGTTAGCCGGGTGTGCAAGTCATATGGTCCTTATGTCGTGTGGGGAAAGAAGTACACCCTTGCAAGGTTAAAATCAATTCGAATTGCCACGCTCTCGGTTATGTGCAAGCTCATTGTCCATTGAATTCATCGTATGTCCCGCGTTGGTTATGATGTACATGTTCACAAGTTCCTGCTCTATGTTGAAGCTATAATGTTTATGCTTAAACTAAAATTTGATGTGGGTTTGGGCAAGATTTTAATAAAATATGCTAGTTGTCCATAGGTTATAAATATCATGCTTATGCTCAAAACTAAGCATAGGAAGAGATAGGCTTTTGCAAAATATTACTTAACCTTAAAGCCTCATTCCTTGCTACCATCCAAATGCATTATCCTTGATTATTATTGTGCGTAAGTCTTGCGAGTTCCTTTTTGTACTCACGGTTCTCTCGTTAACTAAGTTGCAGGTAATCCGGAGGCTACCTTTGGTTACTTTTACCCCGCCGCTCCCAGTGCGGGTGACAAGTGACTTGTGTGATGATTGTGCTTCAATGGCGCCCTTGGGCAGCGACGTCATTACTCTTTTTTAATTTATTTATCCGCTGTGTTTTAGTTGCTTTTGTTGCGAGTTTGTGGTTGGGAAGATGCACTTGAACCTATAACTCTCATGTTGTCATTTGTGGGATCCAAAACTTGCTCTTTGTAGTTTATTCGGTGATGTGAGACTTGTACGGTATGTGTGCTTGATCTTGAGCATATTGTTAAACACATACCGAGACAACCGGATTTGCTTTCGTTTTAAGTGAATTTGTGTCCGGCCACATGCCTTTAGGTGCGGGCTAACACTTGGCACGCTATGTGGCGAGCATGTGTTAGCTCTCATCTTATTGGAATGGCCGGCCGTTCATTTAAACCGAGTGCAAATTGGGAGGTTCCTTACAAGGTGGCATCAGAGCCGGTTTACCATAAAGTGAACCTAAAACTTGCTTAGTGGGGTGGACAGAACAATAAAATTTGACTACTTGCATTAAGTTTATGTTTATAAAATTTGAACTCAAGAATTAATGTTTGCTCTCTTATATTTTAGATCTTGTCCTTCCTCTTGCTTCAGTAACTCATTATTAAATGTATGCTTAACTTATTTTGTCTTATGTGGGGGATCGATAGTTTTTAGATTCTTGTTTGCTATCCTAAGTGTTTTTGAAAAGTTGTAGAAGCGCTTTTGGTTACTAGTGGGTTGAGGGGTTGTTTCGATGGCCTTTGGTCATGTTTCGCGGCGTTAGGACGATTAATGCGTTATGTATGCCCTATGTGCTATTATTTTGAATCTTGTGGCTGCACCTAATTAAATTTAATGTTGTTAAATACTTAATCATGTCTCCTTTAAGTTGCAAGATTAAAATGTGCATCTGTGCAAGTTTGAATCATGTTGTGTTAAATTCCTGCTTGCTGAAATTTCTGTTTGGAGCCCAAAATAATGCTTAGAACGTTGTGAGGAAGCGTCCTAGTGCATTCATTCATGGCATACATGTGCATGCATATGTTGGTTCCTTTTTTTGTGCAATAATTTGTTGCTTTGCTTGCTGTTTTGATGATTAAAACTGAGCAAAAACTGATTTGTGTGCTTGCTGTCCAAATCTGAAATTAACCTCTTTATCACACCTAGAGCTTTATATATGTGTGTCCTTCTCTAGTACTCTTAACCCCAATTAATCTTATGTTAAATCCTTGTCTTCTCTATCTTACTTCCGGGATATCTTTTCTTTATCTTCTCGTTGTCTTTATTATCCTTGTGGGCTATCTTTCCATTGCCTATCACTATTTTCCCTTAAATGAGAACCCCATCAAGAACATCTATCTTCTTTCCCATATTAATATCTTTTTCAATCAATTATCCGGTGATTATTATTCTCCAACATTTATCTATGGATTGGTACCGTAAAATCAAAGTTTGGAAGGAAGACATTTGCAAAGCGGCCTTCTCTACTTAGATATGGACTCTTTGGATATATCGTTCCCTTTGGTCTAACAAATAATCGGCCTACTTCATGTCTTAACAAATAACATATTCAAAGAAGAGTTTGATGTCTTCAGTGTGAGTTTATCCATAAAATTCTTATCTATTCCAAGACCAAAGAAGATCATGCCCTTCACCTTCATATACTTCTTCAAAATCTCCGAGAGCCTCATCTTTATACAAAGTTTAGCAAGTGTGAGTTTTGTCTCGAAGAAGTATCCTTTCTTGGTCATATTCTCTCTAAGCATGATGTTACCATAAATCCCAGCAAGGTTCAAGATGTTCCCAATTGAAAACCGAAGATCAAGTGAGAACCATTTATGAAAATCTTTGCATAGCCCAATCCTGCCAACGGAAATATGCCTTCCATCATCGTCTTGAGCTATATTTCAAAGTAGTTGACCAAGTCTCTCCTTTCAGTTGCACTCGCCACTTCCATATTAGGAGAAAGTTTACAAGTCCTTATGTTGGACCTTTTTGCGATGCCCTCCCAGACCATGAAGTGGCACTTCTCCCAGTTGAGGATGAGGTCCTTTTCTTGGCACCGCTATAAGACCCTATCTAAATTTTCAAGGCAATGGTCGAAGGTTGTCCCATTAACGGAAAAGTCGTCCATGAAGACTTCCATTATTTCCTCAATCATATCTAAACAGATAGACATCATGAACCTTTGGAATGATGCTGGCGCGTTGCATAGTCCGGAGGACATGCGACAGTAGGCATATGTTCCATAGGGGCATGTGAAGGTGGTCTTACTCTGATCGTCTCCATAGGGGCATGTGAAGGTGGTCTTACTCTGATCGTCGGGGTGGATGGGAATCTGATGATACCCAGAATACCCATCTAGGAAATAGAAGAAAGAATGCTTCACCAACCGCTCTAACATTTCATCAATGAAAGGCGGTGGGAAGTGGTTTTTCTTTGTTGCCGAGTTGAGTTTTCTATAATCGATGCACATTCTCCACCTCGTGACGGTTCGTTGTGGAAACTGGAATGAGTCCGTTCTTGTTGTTCCCCACAATCGTCATCCCTCCTTTCTTGGGCACAACCTGCACCGGACTTACCCACTCGCTGTGCGGAACATGATAGATTATCCCGGCATGTAAGAATTTAAGTACTTCCTTTTTAACAACTTCCCGCATCGCATTATTAAGCCTACGCTGCAGCTCCCTAGAGAGTGTGCTAGCCGGATCATTTGGGATGCGATGGGTGCACAAGGTATGGCTAATGCCCTTAAGGTCCTGGAGTGAGTAGCCGAAGACAGACCTATGCTTTTGAGAACGGTGATTCACTTGACCGTTTTCTCGTCAGAAAGCTTGTCGCTTATGATGACGGGAGTTTCAGTATCGCCGTTCAAGAAAACATAGCGTAGGCCTGAAGGTAGGGGTTTGAGCTCAATGGGAAGTCGTGATGGCTTTTCGTCCATAGGTAGCTCAAGAGCTTCCCCTACAGGGGCAGTATAGTCAGTTTGTGTAGTTTTCTGGTAAAGTTGAATATAATAATGGGTATAATGTCCCTGAGCAAATTACCACAGTTCTATAGTGTCTTTTGGCAAAGACAAGAAATTTTAGTGTCTTGTGGCAAAAACCACGTTTAAAGAGTGTCCACAGGCAAATTTTCCCTTTTTTTAAAAAAAAAAAACTTAACATCTTCACCCCGGCCCTGATATTGTGTTGTATTTGCATGCAAGCACCTTTAGCTTCACATGTACAAAGTCAGCAATCTTGTTATCCATCGACCTATGAATATTGAAACCAGGAAAGACAGCAATGGCAGCACCCAAGAGGCCTAGAACATCAACTATCAATCATCTGACTCCAATGTTTTCAATGATACATCTCTCAAGCTTTCAACATCACCTGTACTTAGCTCCATTTTGGATGCGCCCTCCTGTTCTTAGTACCAGGATCTGGTAGATTTGAGGGAGTCAACTTCCGAAGAGAGGCATGCAACATCATCACTGCAGCACGTAGCGCACTGTGTTACTCTAAGCGTCAGGAAATGGGATGGGATGGGAGAGCCTGGAGATTGCTCACCTGTATAGCTCAATCCAATGGCATACACAAGAGCAAATTGCAGGTTGCAGACGTATAGTAGTATAGCCGTAGCTGTTAAGAAACATAATAACTAGTCAATACAAGATATTCAAACTAAAACAATTATGACATGATTCATGTCAATAAAAAAACTTCAAGGTCAATATGTGCCACCAGGCTGAAAAACCAAGTGGAAAAACCTAGCATTATGTCCAACCAAAGTTTGAAGTCTCCCAATATTGTGCCTTAACATAGGACAGTTACACGACATTAGTGAATGCATGGCCACAGGCATACGAGTACAAAAAGTTGTATGAGTAATAATGAGCATATACAGGAAAAAGGGATACCAAAATATAATAGCTGACATCACTAACACCAAGGTTAGCAGTGGTTACCATTTTTCCCAACAGAAATACTGCATGCAAAATTTATATCTCAGTTCAATATTTCCTACCATTCCCACCTAAAAGCCCGGTTAACAAGAGTAACTAGAAGGCTATTCCGGATTCCAGTTATCTCTTGTGGTAAGCGACAGGTGACAGCCAAGACCTAGCCAGATGATGATGTTTCCAGGATTCTACTTGGGAACGTCAGAACCCACTGAAAAAGGAGAGCTGGTGAAAAATCAATCGAATTAATTTCTTGATCTCCCTAGGCAGTTGGATAGAAGTCTATCTGCCTAGCTTTTACAGATTTCCCCCTAAATCATTTTTTTTTAAAATGAGCAGAAGAAATATTATACTGAAACAGTTTCTGAAACACTGAGAGCAAATAAAATTACTTTTGCTACAGTTTGATGTTCTGAGAAAAATACAGATTTAAAAAGTTGTGAAACAAGAAGACGATAAAGATGAATATAATTGACTGGAAGGAACACAAAGGCGGTGATCAGTTGGTTGGCTTAGCTCCCAGCCAGGCTAGGCCAATGCACTTTCCTAGTGATTCATTTGCCCTCCTCAATCCACAGACCCGGTTGGCTCCGCAGCAAGATCTACAAGGCAGTGACAGTGCAAGTGCAAACAAGAACACCCTGCTACAGTGAAGTTCTATTTTGATTTTCCTTTTCTGGATTGCTATTTTTGACGTGTATGGAACTTTGGATGGCATGGTACTAGTTTTGGATGGCTCAGTTGATGTGTTTCAATGGCTATTTTCAAGGTGGTGTTGGTCTGCAGTCTGCAGCATGTAAAATTGGAGATGATACTCATTTAATGACTCTTTGGGAATTATTTGTAATATTTTTCTACATTATGAAAATTGGTTCTTACTGATGCAAAAGCAATGTTTTCTGAAACTGTATACTGTGGAATCTGACTGCAGTATAATGAGCAAAAGCAATTGGTGAAGGTTCTCATGTATGTCTGAAGATTGAAGGGCTTCTAGTTCAGTTTATGCTCATTTAGAATAATGAGAAGTACAGTACATGCTCCAGAATATTTGTCAGCAGTACAATTCCAGTTTTAGGTCTAACAGCTGTTTAGGGGCTGCAGCTATCCTGCTGATTACCTGCCACAGGTTGGGCAGATATAGCAGAGCAACACCCCCTCCCCTCTCTCCAAACACTCTACCATAAGAAACAGACTCCAAAAGGGAAAAGACAAACCAGGTGCCAGTTCAATCTGCTGAGATTTCTAAATATTTCAATATTTTGAGATCCTTAATAGCTCATTACAAACTACTAGATTCTAGTGGAAATGAAGGCAGGGGAAATCTAATAAAGAACTACCAAAGCTTAGAAGTCGACCGCAAATATGTTAGGCCTCACTGCCACTACTCATGTGAACACTATTCACTGACTCTAGTTTCTAGAATCAACGTCTTTTTCTTGACTATGATGCAACCTTCAGCTGTAATGCTATAGTGTCACATCTCAGTGGACCCTCATTTCCTACAAGCCAAAATTTATACAGGAGCATCCATATCATTTCGAATAAATCAGTGATGCTGTTTGCCCCCTCTATGCTTGGCATAAAAAGAAAATGTTTTGACATGTTTGCGATGGCATATACAAGATAAGCTACCTCAGTACCTCACGGATGGCAAAATAGGAGATTTCACCTAATTATTTTTGATGAGCCAAAACACAGGATGACAAATTGCCAATGATTGAAAACAAAACTATAAGTGAGAGTAAAGATTGTCTTATTTCCTTGTCTTGTTTATATGGGGCTATTGCGTTCTTGCCCCTACTTTGTACTCCAATTGTGATTTAACTCTTGTTTTCTTACCATTGTGATTTTACCCCTACTTATTCAATATGAAGAGAGAGAGTTAGCCCATATTCCATGAACAGCACTTAATGGTGTCAAATGAGCTGAAAAAAGACTAGTTTGCCCATATGTATGTGCCCCTACATTTTTTAGAACTCTGAGATTTTAACCCTGTTTAACGTCAAATATTTAGACAGCATTTCAACAGACCTGAAAAAGAAATTTACCAACTGAACTCATTCAAATTAACATACATTTAATCTGAGCTATTATTAACAATTTTTGACAGCATAATGGCACATTGGCACATCCATGCATCTATTCCTGACAATGCAGCAAATATCCCTCCTCTCTTCCTCCAGCAGCCCCCATGTGCTCGCTTCTGCACGCTGCCCGGACACTAACGCTGCAGGCCGCCTAGCACCCATGGACTGAAAGATAAGGCTGGTGCACCATGTTAAGCACCCTAGGTTAAGTATTGTTTTTTATTTCTGCTGTAGCATATTCACTGGAATATGCTTGTATCTTAGAGTAGGTGTTTCCCTGGATTCCTAGAATATGCCCTTTGGGCCTATATGTACTCAAGGATGCGCCTTGGGCTTGTTGAAAAAATCAATCCAATTCATTTTGGGCCAACAAGTGGTATCAGAGCCTAGGGTTTTCTCCACCCGAAAAATTATCAAATTACCCCTCCACCTTATCCCCTCGGTCTCTCCTCTCCCGTAACAAAGACACGGTACCGGCGGCGGAATCCAAGTCCGACGGTGGCAGCGGGCGACTCCGACCGGCGCATCGCGCATCTCTCCCTCTCTTCCAAGCTCTCACGGTGGCGGCAGCCCCTCTCTCCCCTCCGGCGCATGGAGCCTCAGGCCCGGAGCCGCGCCTCCTCCCTCGCGTCGGCTACGTCCAGCGCGCGCCTAGGCGGCCGCGCAGAAGGGCGGCGCGGATTCCTAGGCCGAGGCGCGTGCCGAGGAGCACGCTCATGCTGCACGCGTGCGAGAAGAGGAAGAGGACCTGGCGGCAGCGGAGGTGGCAGTGGCTGTGCAGCACCAGGCAGAGCGACGCTAGCGCGAACTCACGGAGCTGCAAGCCGAGGAGGATGCGGCTGCTGCTACTGCGCAAGCTGCAGCTGCGGCTGCTGCGCAAGCTGCAGCAGAGCGGAGTCGAGCCGCACAGGTTGCTGCTGACAAGGAGGAGGCGGAGGAGAGGCGGGCTGCGGCTGCTGCAGCTGCACGTCGTCGGCCGGCTCCAATGGATCCGGAGCACGCGGCCCGCGTGACAGCGGCTCAGCGTGTCGTGGCCGAGGCCATGGCCGCGCTGCGTGGTACAGGAAGGCGGCAACATCGTGGCCGGTGGCGGCCACGACGACGTGGATCTGGAGACGGAGGTCGACTTCGACGTCAAGGCCGAGCTACGACAGGAGAGGGATCGACACCTCTTCCTGTCGCCGGAGCGGCACCAGCGTGCTTCTCCTGCCCCGAAGCGGCGCCGGCGCGCCTCTCCTTCTCCAGAGCGGAACCGTGGTCACCACGGGCGGCGGGGCGGCTCCCCCGTCGTCCAGACGGTCTTCCGGGACTCCGGCAGTGGTGCGCCGTGGCCAGTCCTCACGAAGACCAACTACGCTGACTGGAGCCTGATCATGAAGGTGAAGCTCCAGGCTCGGCAGATGTGGGAGGCCGTTGGCAACGTTGGAGGCCACGAGGACCGACGAGCGCTCGAGGCCCTCCTCGCGACCGACCCGCCGGAGATGGCGCCCGTCCTCGCCAACAAGCCCACCGCCAAGGCGGCTTGGGAGGCCATCGCATACATCGGCAGCGACCAAGCGCGGCGGTCATCCCTCCAGAAGCTACGCCAGGAGTGGGATCGCTTGGCCTTCCGGCCGGGCGAGGATGTCAACGACTTTGCCCTCCGCCTCTCGAGCCTCATGATGCAGCTGAGGCGGTTCGGCGACAACGACATCAACGAGGAGCGAGCTGTCGAGAAGCTCCTCCGCGTCGTCCCCGACAAGTACAGGCAGCTTGCTCTGTCGGTGGAGACGCTGCTCGACCTCTCGACGCTCACCATCGAGGAGGTGACGGGGCGGCTCAAGGCCGTCGATGACCACAAGCCTGCCCCAGCTCACGAGCCGATCACCGTCGACGGCAAACTCTACTACACCGAGGAGCATTGGCTCGCTTGGAAGGGTGGCCGGAAGAAGGGGGAGGCTTCGACATCGTCGAGCGACCGCGCGCGTCGGCCACGCAAGAAGGGCAAGGCCCCGCATCCTAGTGATGGCGCTGGTGGCGGCGGTGGCGACGGCGCTTACGGCGAGCGCAAGGCTACCAAGGACGACACCTGCCGCAACTGTGGCAGGGAGGGCCACTGGGCGAAGGACTGCAGGCAGCCGCGGCGTGGGGGCCAAGCCCACGTTGCGCAGGCTCAGGACGACGACGAGCCGACCCTGTTCCTGATGCACGGGAGTGTCAAGCTACACTCCTCTCCCGTGCCGGCGGTTGCTGCTCTTCTCTACCTCGACGAGCTGCAAGCTCACGCCTTCCTCGGGAAGGGTTCGAGCGACGAGAAGATCGACGGGTGGTACCTCGACACCGGTGTCACCCACCACATGACAGGGCATCGTGAGTACTTCTCCGACTTGGTCTCCAGCGTGCGAGGCTCCGTCAAGTTCAGGGACGCCTCCGCTGTGGAGATCGATGGCGCCGGCTCCGTCGTCTTCGTCGCCAAGACTGGCGAGCGTCGGAGGTTGACCGGGGTCTACTACATCCCGGCTCTGCGCAACTCCATCATCAGCTTGGGACAGCTGGATGAGAACGGGTCGCGCGTGGAGATCGAGCACGGACTGCTTCGCATCTGAGATGCTCGTCACCGACTCCTCGCCAAGGTGCACAGGGGAAGCAACCGGCTCTACGTCCTCTACCCCGAGGTGGTGCAGCCACTCTGCTTCGCCACCTGCCGCGACGACGACGCGAGGCTGTGGCCCGAGCGCTTTGGGCACCTCAACTTCGAGGCCCTGAAGCAGCTCGGTGCCAAGGAGATGGTGCGGGGCATGCCCCGTGTCGACCACGTGGAGCGGCTCTGCGACACCTGCGTCATCACGAAGCAGAAGCGGCGCTCCTTCCCTCGTCAGTCGAGCTTTCGAGCCAAGGAGAGGCTTGAGCTCGTGCACGGCGACCTCTGCGGGCCGGTGACGCCGGCTACTCCGGGAGGCTGGCGCTACTTCCTACTACTTGTCGACGACGTGTCTCGGTACATGTGGACGGTCCTCCTCGACACCAAGGCTGCTGCGGCGGACGCCATCAAGCGCCTTCAAGCTGCTGCGGAGGCCGAGTGCGGCCGCAAGCTGCGCGTGCTACGTACAGACAACGGCGGCGAGTTCACGGCGGCCAAGTTCGAGGCGTACTGCGCCGACGAGGGCATCCACTGCCACTACTCTGCGCCGTACTCTCCGCAGCAGAACGGCGTGGTGGAGCACCGCAACCAGATAGTGGCCGCTACGGCTCGGGCCCTCCTCAAGCAGAGGGGGATGCCAGCCATCTACTGGGGGGAGGCGGTGCTAACCGCGGTCCACGTCCTCAACCGCTCGCCCACCAAGGCGCTCGACGGCAAGACGCTGTACGAGGCTTGGCATGGGCACAAGCCAGCGGTCGACTACTTCCGCGTCTTCGGCTGTCTTATCTTCATCAAGAAGCTGAACAACGTCAGCAAGCTCGACGACAGGAACACCCCAGGGGTGTTCATCGGCTACGCTGACGGAGTGAAGGCCTACCGCGTCCTTGACCCCATGACACAGCGCGTGCGCACGACGCGTGACGTTGTGTTCGACGAGGGGCGAGGCTGGGCGTGTAGCACGGCGGCGGGTCACGGTTCGACCCCGAGGTTCAGCGACTTCGTCGTCGACTACGTCCACTTCGGGGAGGCTGGGGGAGCAGGCAGCTCTCTTTCGCCGAGCGTGCCTTCCCCGGCACCCGTGTCACCGTCAACTCCGACGAGCCCTTCGCCAGCTCCGTTGAGTACTTCACCGGCTCTAGCGGGCTCTACACCACTGACGCCGCCTACCACGCCTCCGTCGCCTGCACCGTCGACCACTCCACCGTCCACTCCACCGGGCCCTGCTTCGCCTACGTCGGTCCACGACGAGTACCGCACGGTGGAGTTCGTCACCCCGCTCTCCAACGACGAGGACCGCGTCTATGCGTACCACGACGGCGAGCCTCTGTGGTACCGCACCATGGAGGACATCCTCGGCGAGCAGCCGGCGCCAAGGCTGGTGCCGCACGACCTGGAGGCGGAGCTGCACCTGTCGCACGACGACGGTGAGCCTCGCTCCTTCGCCGAGGCGGAGGGACACGCGGCCTGGCGCGCCGCGATGCAGCAGGAGATGGATGCGGTGCAGAAGAACCGGACTTGGGAGTTAACGGATCTCCCTACCGGTCACCGAGCTATCACCCTCAAATGGGTGTTCAAGCTTAAGAAGGATGAAGCCGGGGCCGTCATCAAGCACAAAGCCCGGCTCGTGGCGCGCGGATTCGTGCAGATGGAAGGAGTCGACTTCGACAACGCCTTCGCTCCTGTTGCACGAATGGAGTCCGTGCATCTTCTCCTCGCGCTGGCTGCCACGGAGGGCTGGCGCGTCCACCACATGGACGTCAAGTCGGCGTTCCTCAACGGCGACTTGAAGAAGGAGGTGTACGTTCACCAGCCGCCGGGATTCGTCATCCCCGGCCAGGAGAACAAGGTTCTCCGCCTGCGCAAGGCCCTCTACGGCTTGCGGCAGGCACCACGAACGTGGAACGACAAGCTCGACGCCACCCTAAAAGCGATGGGGTTCGAGCAAAGCCCGCACGAAGCGGCCGTCTACTGGCGGGGCAGGGACGGCATTGCCCTGCTGGTGGGGCATCTACGTCGACGACCTGATGATCACCGGCGCCAGGGAAGAAAAGGTCAAGGCGTTCAAGGAGGACATAAAGGCCGCCTTCCAGATGAGTGACATGGGCCCTCTCTCCTACTTGGGGATCGAGGTGCACCAGGATGACTCCGGCATCAGCCTCCACCAGACCACCTACGCCAAGCGCATCGTTGAGCTCGAAGGGCTCACTGACTGCAACCCCTCTCTCACTCCGATGGAGGAGAGACTGAGGTTGAGCCGCGACAGCACCGCGGAGGAGGTCGACGCCACCGAGTACCAGCGCCTTGTGGAGAGCCTTCGCTACCTCACCCACACGCGGCCGAACTTGGCGTTCGCTGTTGGCTACGTCAGTCGGTTCATGCAACGACCGACGACGGAGCACATGCAAGCTGTCAAGAGGATCATCCGCTACACTGCAGGCACTCTCGACTACGGCCTCCACTACCTGAGGTGTCCTGGAGCGGCTCACTTCATCGGCTACAGTGATAGCGATCACGCCGGCAACATCGACACAAGCAAGAGTACCAGCGGGACACTGTTCTTCTTGGGCAAGTGTCTTGTCAGCTGGCAGTCCATGAAGCAACAGGTGGTGGCTCTGTCTAGCTATGAGGCAGAGTACATCGCTGCTACTACCGCTTCAACTCAAGCTATCTGGTTGGCTCGGCTGCTTGGTGACCTTCTTGGCAGAGGTGCCGAAGCAGTCGAGCTCAGGGTGGACAGTAAGTCCGCTCTGGCCTTGGCGAAGAATCCTGTCTTCCACAACCGCAGCAAGCACATTAGGATCAAGTACCACTTCATCCGAAGCTGCTTGGAGGACGGGAGCATCAAGGCAAGCTACATCGGCACTGCGGACCAGCTCGCTGACTTTCTCACCAAATCCCTTGGTAAAGTTTCAGGAGCTTCGATCCAAGGTTGGGATGGTGAAGATCCCATAGAGAGCTCCCCATACAAGACTTAGGGGGAGAATGAAAGATAAGGCTGGTGCACCATGTTAAGCACCGTACAAGACTTAGGGGGAGAATGAATGATAAGGCTGGTGCACCATGTTAAGCCCCCTAGGTTAAGTCATGTCACTAGAATATGCTTGTATCTTAGAGTAGGTGTTTCCCTGGATTCCTGGAATATGCCCTTTGGGCCTATATGTACTCAAGGATGCCCCTTGGGCTTGTTGAAAAAATCAATCCAATTCATTTTGGGCCAACATGGACCACGCACCCGTGCCTGGGCCAGCATGCCTGCGCCCCCACGAGCATTGGCCGCAGCGCAGATGCCTGGCAGGCCTGCTCCCGCGCGTGCGGCCACTTGCCTGCCCGCGCCCCTAGGTGGTCCACCTGCTCGCCTATGGCACCTGTCCGCTTGCGACCGCTCGCCCGTGGTGTCACACACCGCTGCTAGGGTTATGGATGGAAGGGACGATCGTGGGAAAGAAGAGAGCAACGTCAGTAGTAGATATGCGGCTAGGGACGGCTGGGAGAGAGGTACCAGTGGTAGGGGTAAAAACGTTGATGGAAACTCCCGATTGACCAAGCATTACTCGTGAAAGCTAATTTTGTTTCCGATCATTTCCGATTCCACCCAAACATAAAACTTGTTCTTTCTAATCCTTTTCATCTCTAAATTGCAATACTAACTTAACTGTTGAATTCACAAACATGGAAACTCCCGATCGACCGAGTATCATATCCGATAAAATAATTTCATTTCCTATTGTTTCCGATTGTTTTCATCCCTTGTCGTGGATAAGGGGCAGTCTTGTCCTTTTGTCATATTGTGTAGGCTTTTTCCTTTTTTTATTCTGGATGCAACTAATAGAGTTAAAATTAGGGGCAAAAGGAGGCTTCATTTTCAAAAAGTATGCACAAAATCACAATGATAAGAGAAACGAGGGTAAAATCACAATTGGAGTTCGGAGTAGGGGCATGAACGCAATAGCCCCTATTTATATTGCTTCTCATGTATTACTAGCGCTCAGCAAAATGACTTGAAAGGTTTTGTGGATTTAAAGCAATGCATAACAAGCCATAAGTAATAGTATGCACAGTTTGGTAAATACATTTTCTAATTGGTACAGAAGACATAATATACTGCTGTTCACTTCTACCATTCTACTATATGGAAAGCACGAAAAGGGGAATTTAGTCCTGATCTCCTGGACATGACACTTGGGAAGAAAGACAGCAAAAAGTTACAAAAGGGAATACTGAAAAATGTTAAAGTACTTTGGAGTATTCATGCATAACAATAATTTCTTGATAAACATAGGGTAATCCATGAATTCGCTGGAATTTTGTTTTGTTCATAGCTTTTCAGTTAACTAATTGGTTGCATTATAACTGGAGAACAAATGGTCTAAATACACATTTTTCGATGGCGACAACATTTTGCATGGTAGATTACATGTCATCTGATCTTAAAACTGCATCTATTCTGTCCTTCACTCCACTTCAAATCATCTTAATTAATCTTTTAGAAGCGCACCTCTCAACAGTCTATTTGCCATTTTTCAGCCTTCAGGCATAAAAATTCACAAGCTGTAGAGTTTACTCATTCCACTTTGCAACCTAATCTACTAAATCTTACTAGCTCTGGATTCCCAATTGTTATTTTCGAAAGAAAATATATCAAACAAAATAGCACACTCACCAATCTGTGCACAGGGCAGCAGAGCCTGGGCAACCCCAGGAGCCCTGGTGGTGAGCCCCCAGTGGTCCCCGCAGTAACGCACACCCTCCCAGATGGCAAGGCTGGCCAGCATCCCCAGCAGGGCCGTCGGCATCCAGTACCTACCCGGTGTTCACACAATTTCATGAAGCTAGCTGCTTTGATAAGAAAGTGAAGGAGGGGGTGATAAAAAGGGAAATGGGATACAATACAGGCAGCATGCGAAGACGAGGATGGAGAGCGCAGCGTAGTTGCGCGCGTACCGGCGGACGTTCTCTTGGACGCGGAGCCTAGCCTGGGTTGGGGTCGGAGGCCAGGAATAGGACGCGGCGCCGGGAGGACCGACGAAGGCGAGAGACCAGGACGGGGTGGGCGCGGCGAGGTCCGCGGCGGAGAGACGCGCGAAGGGGTTGAGCGCGAGGAGTGAGGCGAGGGTGCGGGCGAAGGCGAGGACGTCGACGGCGACGCCGGAGGAGGCTGAGGCGGAGACGGCGGTGGGGCTGGCGGCGGCGGAGTGGGTCGAGGCGGATGAGGCTGTGGCGGTGGAGTCGAGGAGGTCGAGGTAGCCGGAGTCCCGGAGCCAGCGGTCGAGCGCCGGATCCGGCACGCTGAGGGATAGAGGGTTTGGCTTGAACGACGACGAGGACGCCATGGCAATGGATTGGCGTGGCGTGGCGTGATGGCTTACAGCAACAGAGGACTCTCTTATTTATGCTCATCCTTCTCCCTCAAAAAAGCTATTAGATAGTATATGCCATATTGCTATTATAATTGTCGCGTTTCAAAAATATAACATTACAATTAAAAACTATCATTTTAGTGACTAGCTTCATGTCCTTACACCAGTACATTACTACGCCAATATTGAAAGTGCATCTAGGCTCCCAAGTGGATTTCGATGAATTGAGTAACAAAGCGATTAAATGACTAACTTGTTTGTTAGAGATGATGAGCAGAAAATTATACTTGAGATGTATGTGTTATAAATTTGCTCATCAAATATATGGTTATCTATTGATTCAAGCAAGCAAGTGTATGAACTCAACGATCTTTATTGCTAAGGATAACAAGTGATTGGTGATTACATTAGAGACATGGTCTTAGTGCATGAAGTTTGGTCATTAATGAAGATAAGGCTTGTTATCAAAACATAGAAGCTAACCCGGCTCAGACAGGTGCCACTCAGCTCAGCCAGGTAAAATTAAGTTCAAAACAGAGAAGCTCACCCCGCTCAGCCAGTGCCACCCAGTTCAGCCAGGTTCAACTAAGATGGCTCGGGTTACAAGTTTTTGAAGAACTTTTCAAATGGATTTCATTGTTGATGTCAAAGCAAAACTAAACTCAATATGGCAAGGATAAGTGGTGAAGAAACAAATCGAGATGACTAGAGCGAAGGCTTGAGACCATGTGCGTATTGCTAAGGTGAAATGACTAGTATCCGCGGTGTTTCAAAGTATCATATCTAAGCCTTACCGAGTGAAGCAATGCATTGCAGCTAATATCTAATGAAAATTGTGAGTTGGACTAGAAATGGTTTTCATTCAAATATAAAGGTTCAAGTCACTAGCTCAAGGTTGTTATGCTTAGTTCATAAACAAAGATGGAAGCAGCCCTCATGATTCAATTGATAAAAGCATTGCATTACAAGTGAGAAGTTCAAGTGGTTGAATTGTAATTTATCCTTGATCTTGAGTATAGGTATGTCGTACTATCAATAGGGATGCATCACTATGTTCCTTGGTTCAATCTCAGTGTTCAAATAACCTAAATAAGTTGAGAGAGACACAAAAAGCCACACGCGCACTTGGGTGGGTACTAACTGTGGCAATCCGGATGTTCCTGATGTGGGATATGGGTACCCCTGGGCCCACTACCGACCGGGTAGCCAGTCGGCCTGGTCCCACATCTGACAAGGAGGTGGGCCGATCCCGGGCACAAATAAGGATAAAAGTTCATCAAACGCCCAACAATTCAAAAGTCAGCGAAGCAACATACAAGGGAATAGAAAACTGATCGCTGGTGGAGGGTTATGCAACGAAAAGGGCATCGGCGTGCCCTCATTGTAGATCCTGCCGCGCATGAAGCCGGAAATCCTTTCACAAGTCTCCGGGATAGACACCGTCCGGATCTGCTCCCGGGTCGGATCATTGTGTGGGATATGGGTACCCCTGGGGCCACTACCGATCGGGTAGCCAGTCGGCCTGGTCCCACATCTGACAAGGAGGTGGGCTGATCCCGGGCCGGTCCACGAGGATCCCCGACTTGATGGATAAGATTGGAGAAGACTTAGCCCGTAAGGTATTCGGCGATATCCTCGGATCCCACCCGGAGATCATGGAGAATATACGGCGACCGATACAGATTAGTTTCCTAATTTGAGCCAGATACAATTAGAGATAACCGACTTGTAAACCCTAGGCTGTCAGCCTATATAAGGCGGCCTAGGTCAACCCCTTCATTCATTCGATTCCTAGCCGCCAGATCCCCCATTGTAACAAGGAGCTCGTCGCTGTTCTCTGGAACTCGCCGAGCAAATCAATACAAGACCCCGAGAATAGGACGTAGGGTATTATACCTCCGGGTAGCCCGAACCTGTATAATCCCTGTGTCCCTGTGTTACCTCGAGCTCCCTAGTCCAGCGATCTCCCTTTGCCTACAAATCAACCATCTGGTACCCCCGGGTGGACTGCCGGACTAGAACTCCGACAGTTGGCGCGCCAGGTAGGGGTGATCGCCGGGCAATAAAGCTAGCTCGATGGCAGATCGTCGCTCCGTCATCTTCCCCGACTCCATCGAGGACTGCGCTACGCATCTGGAGGGTATCAGTTTTTTCGCTGAGACCCACTCCGCCACCACCGCCGCCTCCGACTCCATGATGACGCCCGACGCTCCCGTGCCGACCAGCCCCACGCTGACTTCATCGCCGATCTCTTCGTCAATCATCGCCCCGCTCCAGCAGCAGCTCGATGAGATCTCCATCAACGACCAGGCTCCGGGCCTGGCCATTCGCCGAAGAATCCCTCCCCCGGATGAGCTTCTCGCCGGGATGGATCGTGTCCAGGACACAATCGCCGAGTGCATCTCTATGTCGGAGGAGGCCCTACGTCGACCCCGCAAAGCGCTCCCGCTCGGGTTTCGCAACGCCTCATCGATCTACTCGGCCCAGGTCCAAGAAGACATGTCTCAGATCCGATCTGAGATCCCACCCCAGCCCGCCCAGTCTCCGGATTGCGGCGAGTTCCAGGTCGCCACCAGCGTGCTCTTGCCGGCCCCGGCCGACTCGAGCAACAACTCAAGCTACACAACGCCTCCGGGGCGTGAAGTCTTCGTTTCCGAGGATTCCGTAACTCGGGATGTAGAAACCGACTTGGCCAGAGATCGCCGACAAGAGCGAAACCAAGGCCGAGCCCGACGGCGCGCCGAAGAAGCCGCCCTGCCCCCGGCAGCGACCGGAAACGTTGCACCTGCTGCAGTTCCTGGTGATCCCGCAGCCGCCGCTGCTGCCGGTGCACCTGCAGCCGCCGTAACAGCCGGAGAGATCCCCCCTGGGCTCCACAACGACGGCAACCCTCACCTCGGGGCCCCCACGGAGTCGCGCCCCAGAACCTCGATGGTGCAATCGCCCGGGTGCCGTTCCGCACGCTCCAGGCCAATGTCGCCGCCGTTTTCACCGAACTGGGTCACATTCCCGACACCCCAGAGGTGCAGAGAGCCCGAGCTCAGTTGGAGGCAGCACAAGAACAGATTGAGCGATCGTATCACGCCAGATCCTGGTCTGGGCGATCAAATTCGACTCGTTCTGCAAGTCACCGCTCTGATCATAGCAGATCGGATCGGGATCATCCTAACCAGAGGAACCCCCCACTACCCGTCGTCGAAGAAGAGGTGGCCCAGAACCACCATGAAGACGAAGAAGAGGAACGGCGTAACCCGCGCAACACGGACCAGCGCCGTAAACATTACCAAGAGCATCGCGATAGGTGCCAACAACATCAACAACGTGATGATCTCCGCGATCGCCTGAGGGACTGCGCCCGTGACATCCGCGCCGACCTCGATGCTCGACACCGAGAACGCGACGCGGCCGAGCTCGAGCGTCGCGAGCGGTACAACCGAGACTATGGCCGACCCGACCGCCAGCCGGTTGGCGAGGCAGGTGACGACTCGGCAGAGGAGAACGAGCGCCGCGTTGTTCACGAGCTCATGGAGCGTGAACAGTATGACACAAGATACGGCCCCCCGCGGGACGATCGCCGCCATGGGTGCGGTGAACCTCGGCCCCGCGCCAACCAGATCCGACCTCCCCGCCATGACTACCACAACGACGATGAGGATGACTTTGACGGCTTCGCCGCCTTCTCCGCCCGACTCCGTGCCATCCGTTGGCCCGAGTCCTTCAAGCTAGCACTCGTGGAGAAGTTTGACGGTCGATCCGACCCCAAGCTTTGGCTCAAGACGTACCACACGGCGGTCAAAGCCACCCACGGGAGCAACGACCAAGCCGCCGCTTACTTCCCCGTGATGCTGGGCAAGGAAGCGCTCCTATGGCTTGAGCGTGTTCCCCGAAACACCATCGACAGTTGGGCAGATCTCTGCCATGCTTTCACCAATAATTACCTGCGAGCTATACTCGGCCAGGCACCAGATTCGATCTGGACAACATCAAGCAGAAGAAGGGTGAGAGCCTCCAGGACTACTCCGACCGTTTCTTCGACAACCGAAACAAGATCGCCGAAGTCGAGGACCAGGATGTTATTGACGCGTTCCGGCGCGGTCTTGTCGACAATCAGCTGTTCCGTACACTGTTCAAAACCAACCTTGTCACGGTCTCTGACCTGATGGAGGTGGTCAACCTAGAGGTTCGGGCCGATCAAGCTGAGCAGGCCCAGTTCAAGAACAAACAGAAGCGCCAGGAAGATGACGACCGGGTTGAAAGCTCGAAGCACCACGAGCCGTTACATGGGCGCAAGGCAGGTCCCGAGCCCCTTATCGCTCTAGCAGAAGAAGAAGGCCGGCCGGAACCCAGGTTCCTGGCCGAAGAGTTTCACGACACACTGAATTATCAGTGTCCCTTCCACAAAGACACGAAACACAATCTCCGTGATTGTCACGCGCTCCTCAAAGAACTCGGCGCCCTGCCACCCACCAAGAAGCAGCGCTACAACAACAACGGTGGTCGTTACAACAACTACCGCCGTGACGGCTATAACGCTGACCGGCGGGACGACTATCGCCGCAGAGAAGACCGCGACCACCGCGACGATTACCGCCGTGGCGAGCGCGACCGTGATTCTCCGGCTCGCCGGGATGATCAACGCCACCATGACGAGGAACGCCAACTGCCACCACCGCCGGAGGCGCCCAAACGCGACGCCAATGGAGAATTCCAGCGTGCGGACCGCCAGGTCAACGTCATCATTGGGGGGCCCGGCGCCTTCCCAGATCGGCGCAAGGAAAAGCTCCACAAGCGGGAAGTGGCGATGGTTTCCACAAGCCGGTAGAGTACATCTAGTGATCGGAGATGCCCATCGCCTTCAGCCGTGCCGACCACTGGGTTCATCTCCCCGAGCCGGGATCCTACCCACTCGCCGTCGCCCCCGTCGTGGACAGGGTCCTCCTCTCCAAGGTCCTGATTGACGGCGGGAGCGCCCTCAACATCATCTTCACCAGCACCCTCAACAGCATGGGGTTCGACTACAGCAGGCTCCTGAGCGCCGAAGATCCGTTCTTTGGCATTGTGCCAGGAAAAGCTTCCTACCCGATAGGAAGAGTCGCCTTACCAGTAACGTTTGGCACTGCCAACAACTACCGCACGTAGTTCCTGTACTTCGAGGTAGCCGACTTCAAGAGTTTCTACCACGCCATCTTTGGCAGGCCCATGTTGGCCCGGTTCATGGCAATTCCGAACCACACCTACCTGGTTCTGAAGATGCCGGTGCCCAACGGCACCCTATCCATCCGTGGAGACATCAAGACTTCATTCGTGTGCGACGGGGAGGCCATCAAGATAGCCGAGTTGTCTCATCAACTCGGCAACGCTACCCTGCTGGCAAAAAAAGCCTCTAAGGCAGTGTCGGGGGTAGACCCCCAGGGGTACCCAGAAGGCGGATTGGCCCAACCAGCAAGGGGCGGCCCAGTCCGAGTGCAACTGGATCGGTTTGTCAGACTGGGTGGCCCACCAGTCGGGAGGCCCACCAGTCGGACGAGCCGGATGGGCGCGACGGCGCGCGCGGCAAGGAAGCAGGCGGCGTATCCCGCAGAAAGCTCGGAGATCAAGATAAACTAGCCGGAATTATAGGGAAAGATATCTGTAATCGTTATAGGATCGCATCCTTGTATTTCGGGTAGGTTACGATCTCTAGCCGACTTGTAACTCAAGGCAGCCGGACTATATAAGGCGCCTTGAGACCCCCCTCCAGGGCATCTACAACCCACGCATTCATTCAACCTAGGACAGAACCCAACTACGGAGATCCTTCAGGAACTTCATACATAGCAATACAATCACCCCCAACACAGGACGTAGGGTATTACGTCATCTCGACGGCCCGAACCTGTTCAATCCTTGCGTCTTGTGTTACCATCGACTTCTAATCCTCGATCTGTCCCTCAACAAATCAATCACGTAGGCTACCCTGTGTGGACTGCCGGGTCCAAACATCCGACAGTTGGCGCGCCAGGTAGGGGTTGATCGACAAGATCAATCTGCAAGCTCGATGGCATCCACTTCCGCCGTCATCACGCCGGCGTCCATGAAGATTTCCATCACCGAGGGGGCTATGTTCGTCTTCGGATCCATGGTCTTCACCGCGGGACCCGAGGGAGAGCTCTCCTTCACCCGTGACGCCACCCCGGAGGAGACAGCGCCGCGACTTGACGCTACGCCAGACGGGATCGTCACCATCACCGCTCCGTCGCCAGCGGTCCAGTGGTATCAAGTTGCATAGCCTAGCACATTGTGTCACACCCTGGTTTTTAGCCCTCTCGGAGTTTCCAATAAATCCTAAAGCTTGGCCAGAATTAATTAGAAAGTGAGTGTTGCTTTCGTGCCAAGCTGCATAGTGTTTATTGTATGAGTTTATTTTTAAAAACCCGGTTAGGTTCTCGAATAGGTTCCTCTGGGAATTTTCTGGATTTTTCTGGAATTTATTCCTATTTTCCTAGAGCTAAATCCAATTTTTGGAAG
>CM014271.1:52039276-52098290 GCA_004135705.1 Alloteropsis semialata
ATAAGGTAAACTCTTATCCCAACTAGTTCCATACTGTAGAGCGCAGGCTCTCAACATATCCTCAAGTATCTGATTAGTTCTCTCCGTTTGTCCATCGGTCTGCGGGTGATACGCTGAACTGAACCTCAATTCGGTATCCATAGCCTCATGAAGCTTCTGCCAAAAATGTGAAGTGAACTGCGTCCCTCTATCAGACACAATTCTCTTGGGTACTCCATGTAGACACACGATTCTCTCCATATACAGCTCTGCTAGCTTGGCACCTGTATAGGTGGTCTTTACTGGGAGAAAATGGGCCACCTTGGTTAGACGATCGACGATCACCCACACAGAGTCATAACCTCTCTGTGTGTGCGGCAGACCGGTGATGAAGTCCATACCAACTTCTTCCCACTTCCATTCTGGTATCCGGAGTGGTTGCAGTAAACCGGCAGGCCTCTGATGTTCTGCCTTGACTCTCTGACATGTATCACACAAAGCAACATATTCTGCAACTCCTCTTTTCAGTCCATACCACCAGTATCTCTCTTTGATATCGAGATACATCTTAGTACTGCCCGGATGAATCGAATAGGCTGAGTTATGAGCTTCCCTCAATATGGCTTCTCTGATGTGCTTCACCTCTGGTACGCATAGCCTTTTACCATACCACAATGTTCCTTGTTCGTCGACTCTAAAACCAGGTGCGTGACCAAGCGGTATCTGCTCTGCGATTTCCTGCAGTTTCTTATCCTCTAACTGTGCCTTGCGAATTTCTTGTTCCAGCGTAGGCTCAACTTCAAGTTCTACCAAGTTAGCTACCATTCCCAGATTCAAACGTTCAAACTCCTTGGCTAACTCATCTGGCATCTGAGCCACTTCTATCATATTGGCATAGCTTCTTCTGCTCAGGGCGCTAGCGACAAGATTTGCCTTCCCTGGATGATAATGAATCTCTAGATCATAGTCCTTGATCAACTCTAGCCACCTTCTCTGTCTCAAGTTCAGGTCGGCCTGAGTGAACACGTACTTCAGACTTTTGTGATCTGTGTATATATCACATTTGTGACCAATCAGATAGTGTCTCCAAATCTTCAAGGCATGTACTACAGCTGCCAACTCCAGATCATGAGTCGGGTTGTTGACCTCATGTTTCCTGAGTTGTCGAGAAGCATATGAAACCACTCTGCCTTCTTGCATCAACACACATCCCAATCCCTGTCTAGAGGCATCACAGTAGATCGAGAAACTCTTATTCAGATCTGGCAGAATCAATACTGGCGCGGTAGTCAACCTTTTCTTAAGTTCTTCAAAGCTTTTCTGACACTGTTCGGACCACACGAACTTTGCGTTCTTCTCTAACAACGCTGTCAAGGGTTTGGCAATCTTAGAGAATCCTACAATAAATCTCCGATAGTAGCCTGCCATTCCTAAGAAACTCCGAATCTCACTAACATCCTTCGGTGGGTTCCAACTAAGAACATCTTTCACCTTCTTAGGATCAACTGCCACTCCTCCATTAGAGATAACATGTCCAAGGAATGACACTTCCTTTAGCCAGAAATCACACTTGCTAAGCTTGGCATACAACTGTTGTTCTCTCAATCGCTGTAGTACCAATCTCAGGTGTTCCTCATGCTCTTCTTCATTCTTGGAGAATACCAATATATCGTCGATGAATACCACGACGAACTTATCTAGATAATCCATGAATACCTTATTCATCAGGTACATGAAATATGCTGGTGCATTGGTTAATCCGAAAGACATTACAGTGAATTCATATAAACCGTATCGGGTAGTGAAAGCTGTCTTTGGTATGTCTGATGGACGAATCCTTAATTGATGATATCCTGATCGAAGGTCAATCTTAGAGAACACACAAGCTCCCCTCAACTGATCAAACAAGTCATCAATTCTGGGTAAGGGATACTTGTTCTTGATGGTAACCTCATTTAGAGCTCGGTAGTCTACACACATCCTTTGGGTGCCATCCTTCTTCTCTACGAACAGCACTGGTGCTCCCCAAGGTGAAGAGCTAGGACGAATGTAACCCTTATCTAACAACTCCTTCAATTGTTTCTTTAGTTCCTCTAGTTCATTTACTCCCATTCTATATGGTCGCTTAGCTATAGGTGCAGTTCCAGGTTTAAGCTCAATAAGAAACTCAGTGTCGCGTTCTGGTGGCATACCTGGCAACTCCTCTGGAAAGACATCTGAAAACTCTCCCACAATTCTGATTCCCTCCATGATTTCTCCCTTCATATGGTTGATCTGACCGGTCTCCAATGTGGACGGATCTGCTTGAAACTCAACCTTTTCTCCTGTCCCAGTCGTCAGTTCCACTGCCCTCTGAGCACACTTGATTACGGCATTGTGGGCGTGCAACCAGGTCATCCCCAAGATGAGATCAATTCCCATGGAATTCAGCACTATAGGTGAAGCATGAAATTCTACCCCCCTTATTTGTACACTTATATTTGGGCATGCTAATGTTGCCCTTAATTCCCCTCCAGGTGAATTAACTATCAAAGTGTGTTGCATGGGTCGCATGGTCATTCTATACTTTTTCACATACTGAGCAGATATGAAAGCATGCGTTGCACCGGAATCAAACAGAACAGTGGCAGGATGTGAGTTGACTAGAAACGTACCGAACTCCACATCGGTTGCTCCTTGTGCTGCCTCTTCACTCACGTGGTTCACCTTTCCACGTGCAACGTTCTGCTGCCCTCCATTGTTGCGCGGCTGCTGGGGGTTCTGGCCATTGTTCCTCGGGGCGTTGTTCGACCCATTAGTATTTTGGCCTCTCTTGGGGCAGCTGTTGGCGTAGTGTCCAGGGTCACTACAGCTGTAGCAAACTCTGCCTGCCATGGGGGTTACAGGTACAGCATTGCCCTGGGTGAGGCGTGGTGTCGGGTTCTGCGGCTGCTGCTGCTGGTACTTCTGCTGGTACTGCTGTTGCTGGCGTTGTTGCTGGTAAGGCGGACACTGTTGATTCTGCTGGCGCTGCTGTTGGTTTCCAGAGTTCGGTGGGCCTTGGATGCGGAGTTGGCCACCGGACTGTGGATTGAAGCGGGGGCGCGAGCTATTTGCACCCGTCTTATTGAGGAACTTCCTCTTCTTGTCCTCCATCTCCCGACGCTTGTGCTCCAGCATCAGGGCATTATTGACCAACTCATGGAAGTTGTCGAAGGTGTGAGTGAGCAGCTGGTACTGAAGGCCATCATTCAATCCCCGAAGGAACTGCCTTTGCTTCTTCTTGTCATCCGCCACGTTCTCAGGAGCGTAGCAAGAGAGCTCGATGAACTTGTCATGATAGACAGTGACAGTCATTGATCCCTGCCTCAAGGCCAGGAACTCCTCTTGCTTCAGGGTCATGAGACCCTCCGGAATGTGGTGAGCATGGAAACGCTCACTGAACTCTGCCCACGTGATGTGGTCAGGGTCCTGGTGAGAGTATAGATACGAGTCCCACCATTCTTGGGCAGCTCCTTGTAACTGTCCAGACCCGTAGAGCACCTTCTCCCTGTCGGTGCACTGAGCTATATCCAGCTAACGATTCACTGCCTTGAGCCAGTCTTCGGCTTGCAGTGGTTCACTGGCGTGGGTGAAGACAGGCGGGCGTCCCTTCATGAATTCCCCACGCCGATCTCTGACTTGCGGCTGATGCTGAGGCGGCGGCTGGTTCTGCAGGTTCTGCTGTACAGCTGCGAATGCGTTGGCCATCTGCTGCAGCATCTGATTCTGATTGGCCAGTAGTTGTTCGAGCGGCACTGGAGGTGGCGGTGGTGGCGGGTTTGGGTTGCCACGACCTCCACAAGCATTCCTCCGGTTGGCCATCTGTTACAGACACATGTCACTGTTACTTTTCAATTCCATAACATGAATCCATTCTGACTGATCATAGTCATAAGATAGAAACAGATTTGAGAGAATTTAGCAGACAGAGAACAGATAAAGGATATGGAAGAAAAATAAAGAGACAACTAGATTATAGAAACCCAACTATTTATTCAATAATGAGCTAATTAATATTCTAGATGTACGTGAACAATAGGTTCACATGCACCGCACTCATTTCAAAGATCCAAATCACACAAGTTCACAATAATAATAAATCAAGCACTCATTATCACGGTTCAAACACTAAGACTCAGACGACTCACACGACTCAAACGACTCAACTCGCATGACTAGCGTTTTTATTACAACTCAAGACCATCTAATGCTCATCTATGGTGGTGCGGCTAGCAGAAGTCCCGTAGCGAGTCCTCTTGTGGGGCGGTGCTTCTGCAAGGTACTCCGGCTCCTCCATAGGTGGTTCAGCGCCGGGGTGCTCCAACTCCACGATCCTAAGCCTTGCTGCCTGAAGCTCTTCCCACATCCTGGAGTGCTCATCCAGCAGTGAATCGAACTCCGTGTTGATGTTTGCAGCAAAACCCACGGTCTCCACGAGTCTGGCGCTCTGCTCTCTAGCTGGGTTGGCGATCCTGCTAGTCCTCCTTCCACGGGGCTCACGTGGAATGTAGCGCTCCGCCCCATCACGGACAAGGCTGAAGTAGAGTCCACGATAGGCGTAGAGTGCCCGGCGAGCAGCATCAGTGATGCCAGCCTCCTATGTCTCCCTGGGAGCGAGTGCGGGGTGCTCTGACTCAGTCCTGGCGGCGCCTAGCAGTCGAGCAGACACTCGAACACAAGCCGTGGTCTTCCAGAAGTCAGTGTAGCGGTGATGAGTCCACCACTCACTGCGGTAGTCCACACTGACATGGCCATGTCCATAGTGGCGCTGAAGTAGACGAAGCAGACGACGATTGAAGTAGCAGTCTCCTCCATCATGTGTAGTCTCCACCACCTTCCATCCTGTAGCTGGAGGTGGGTGGTCTTCCACATCATCATCAGAGTCATCAGAGCCATCATAGTCGGAGTCCTCTTCATCTGAATCATCACCATCGCCTTCGGGGTCCTCTGGGCCTCCTCCGGCAGCGGCTCCTTCTTGCTTGGCTGGAGCTAGGGGCGCTGGTGGTGGAACAACAGGCATGAACCGGTCTTCTTCCTCATCATAAATCTCGACCTCCTCGGGTTCTTCTTCAGCATCCTCCACTGGCGGCTTCTGAACAGGCGGCAGCTCTATCTCTCCAACTGGATCAGGGTTGAAGAACTGCAAGGCATGCTCAGCAACTCTGGGAGGCAAGAACTCTCCAACACACTTGCGCGGAGTGACCTTAGTGCGAGCCATCTATAGAAGAAAGAGAACAAGAAATGAATTAAAATTTTGTAACAGAATAAGATAGATTAATAAGAATAAAGATTTGTATAAAATAACTCAAAGTGAAACAAGAGATTAAAGTAAATTAGAAATAAGGAATAATAATAAGGATAAGTGAAATAATCAAGATTAAAACTTAAATGGAATAAGGACAAAGATAAAAGAAGACTCTAAACGACCATTCTAACTAGGCTGCGTGTCCTACAGTCAGCACTGCTTTGATACCAATCTGTCACACCCGAATTTATGAATAAACCCGAATGCTACTATATGTGTACCCAGGAAGTCCAACACACACATATAGCTTTAGGATAACAGAATATCAAAGTAAAACAAGTGCTCGAATACAAAAGAATAGCATCTCAGAATTATTACAAATAAGACTCAAGTCTTTAATCAAAGTTTACGCATACAAAAAGATAAACTCTCGTGGCTCCATCTACTCCACAAGGACACCAACTGGTTGACAGCTGCCTAGAAATCTGGAAAGTCTTCGGGAAACTCCACATCACCTTCAGGTTCATCTGATTACCCATCCGGGATTTTGTTGGATAATGCAAGTGTAAGTAAACCACCTTACTTAACAAATATAACACGAGGGATGAAGGCTTAAAAGGCTAGACACTGTTTAACTGCGGTAAGCACTTTTAATTGTTCAATTTTAGCATTAACTAAATTACTACAATATGTTAGGTATATCCCAGTTGTACCCCAAATTATGGATGTAAAGATCATTGTTATCTCATCATCATATCATTACCAAGTTTTAGTTAAACATCACCAGGGTAAAAGTCACCATTCGAAAAGGATCCAGGCCACTCGTAACCGTGAGTACGGCTGTTATAACAGTTTTACACTCTGCAGAGGTTGTACACTTTCCCCACTGGTCGCGTAAAGTTCAAAAGAACTGTAGCCCAACCACGCAGTGCTGATCAGGCACATTCATCACACTTCCTTTGGTATGACTGCATAGGGACGCTACGAGACCTTCCAAAAGTCCCCCTAAAAAGCCAAGGGCCGCTACGGTTTCAACATAGGCGCATGAACCTCAACTCCCGGGATCAACAAACACCCATGGCGCAACGTGAGTGGTTGACGGCGTTCAGGGCGCAACGTGAACAACAATGCCTACGGACGTCAGGGCGCAACGTGAGTCCGTACCCGAGCAGATCAGGCTCATACTTAAACCACGGATCCCCTTTTGCGCCTTTCGGTAACCCTCAACTAATTAGAGTTGTGCTTTTTACTTAGTCAAGACCAGAGCCCATTGATTCCCGTGGTTGTACTGTTTTCTCGGGTTGCCACTTTAAGATAGACCATAACAAGTGATGCCCAGAACAAGCACACAACAATGCTCCAGTTTGAAGGTTGTTTAGGACAAAGCACACAGCACATGCCCCATTTAATTAAGTTGCCTAGAACAAAGCACACAGCACATGTTCCAGATCGTGAATTGTCCATAATAAAGCACACAGCACATATTCCAGAACAAGGGTTGCCGAGAACAAAGCACACAGCACATGCTCCAGCTTCCTAACCATGTTGCTAAAAAGCAAGTTTTAACATTCATCATTGTATAAATATCAAGTATCACTGTCCAAAGATAGTAAGCGCATGTTGTAAAGCCTAGCTCAATTTACCCATCAATGCATAACCCGGTTGAACAAGAAAGTAAGTCTCAGAAGTACTAGGGATATCCTAAAACAAATTAACTCATGCATGAATGTAGGTGAACATTAATGGTGTATAGGTATCAAGGATTTCTCGTGTTATACTTGCCTTCCTCTTGGTACTGCAGCTGCTGCTCTTGCTCTTCAAAGTGTTGCTCAAAGGTCGGCTCGAAAGGCTCACCGGCTAGACTCGATCAACATTCACCAACACACAATCCAGACAAGCCAGTACATGCATATCAAGTGAAATAAATTAGAACAGTACATCAATCAATACAAACAGTGGCTAAAAAGGTAACAAAACTATTCTACGCATCACTATGAACACATGAGCGCAAGAATCACTGAAATCGGAGTTAAAACGCATATTCTAGGGCTAAAACAAGGTCTAAGGGCTTAACTGCAATTAACAGAACTTCCTAAGGGCTAAACAGTAAGAAACCGAGGGTATAAACATAAATAAAGGTCAAACTCGGGGTCTAAAAGGCGAAAAACGGCTCTGGACGGCGGGTTCTATTATCCGAAAGCTTAGGGTTCAAACTGAAAGAAAACAGGACCTAATCGTAAATATTTTCTAAAGCTTTAGGACTGCGGGTTAAATATTCGAAAACCAGGGGGCTCTTAATTAAAAGTGGCGAAGGGGTATGTTGGATCTGATCTGGGCCGTCGGCTTTAGATTGGACGGCTAAGGGTTCTCCGGCGGTTTTAAACCCGCCGGCGACGGGGGGGAGGGGGGGAACGGCGGCGCTCAGCGCCCGACGGCGGCGACTCGTCGGAGCGGGGCAAACCCGGCTACGGGGCATGGTTTCGGGCGCAGCTTGGACCAGGAGAAAGAGGGGGACGCGGGGATCCTTACCAGGGGGTCGAGGACGGTGATTGGGCGGTGGTTGCGGCGGCCGGCGTTGGGAAACGGACGACGGCGGTGGCGCTCGGTGTGGGGGCTCCTCCCGGGGCTCGGCTCGGCTCCTGGGCACGTGGATCGGCGGCGGGAGCTCCTGCGAGAGAGAGGAGGGCCGCGGGTGAGCTCGGGAGGCCGGAACGGCGGCAAGCGAAGGCGGCGGGGCTCCCTTACCTCGGCAATGGCGGGCGGCGGGCTCGGGATGCGAAACTAGGGCACTGGGGGGCCTAGGGGTGGCTTTATAGGGCGGGGGCTCGGGTGGTTGAGCTAGCGCGGAGTCCGGGGCGGATAAGCGTTGCTAGCGCGGATCTCGGGCGGCCGTTGCGGCGGCGGCGTCTCCCGGTCGGAGTCGGGTCCGACTCCGACTCGGTCGAGAGGTCAGGGACGACCCTGGCGAGCGGGGCCCGCGTGTCAGCGGCAGGGGGTGAAGACGCCTAGGCGCCGGGGCGTGTTCGCGGCAGGGAGGCAGAGCGGGAGCGGGTGCGCGAGCGGCTGGGCCAGCTGGGCCGGACGTGGGCCGCGGCGCTGCAGCGGAGGGAGGTTAGGCGAGCTGGGCCGGAAAGTCGAGGGGGCAAAAGTGAACCGGGCCAAGAGTTTAGGGGGTTGGAACAGACTTAACGCGAAAAAGCAATTAACCACTCAATCCAAAGCATTTTAAATGGGGACCTTAAATACAAATTTAACATCCATCATTTAAATTGCTAACAAACAAAAATATGCATCGGCATGAGTGCACAAACATGTTTTTCTACGCTTACCTTTGTTTTTAAATTACTAACAAAATTCTAATTAATTCCTATATGACATGAACAATTCATAGTTAAAGATATTAAATCCTAATTTTTATTTAGGCCTAATTTTTAGGGTGTTACAAAAAGTTTTTAATTCATAAATTCCAAGTACTTGAATAAGCAAGAGCACCCTTCATGAAAAGGCCATATCTCAAAATGTAATAACTTAGATGACATGGGTCCTAAATATGTGAAGATTTCCACAAGCCAAAAGGTACAGGGTATAAAATATATATAAGTTAATAACATTTTTCATGTGATGGGGAGATGTGAAGGGTTAAATTTTATTTAAGTTCTGAATTCCACGATCTGTTTTTGCAGAGAATCAACTAAAATAGTGTATAGGAGGGTCAAACCGGCGTGTAGGAGGAAGTGGAGGTTAGGAGGGGCCTAGGCCAGGTCGGCCGACTTGGTGGGGACGGGCGACCTGGGGGTGACCCTTCTGGTCTTCCTCTTTTGCTTGCTGCTCTGTTTTGTTCTGTTCTGTTCTGTTCTGTACTGTTTTGCGGTGCATCGCTCTGTTTTCCATTGATCTTCTGACGAGGTGCTCCCCCACACTTGTACCTTTATTCAAAATCAAGTGGAAACAAAAACACAACCCTAATATACTAATGATGTTTATTTTATTCATGATAGCAGAGGCACATTACAGAATAATAATCAAATGGAGAAATGAAATAAATAAATAAATGAATGAATTAAAAACTAATGTGTCTATCCTAATCTAAAGCCAAGGTGCTCAAGGTGCATTATAGAGGTTTTCATCTCCTACGGCTTTAGCAAAACGCTTGAGCTTGACAACTGCTGCTCTACGCAACATATGAAAATTGTCCTGTAGGCTCAAACGCGCAAATCGCTCTTCAGTGAACTTCTTCTCCAGTTTAGCATGGTCACAGCCGAGCTGGTTGATTAGCTCGAGCAACTCTGCATTGTAGGGGGCCTTGGGGGTCTTCTTTTCCTCTTCATCACTCTCATACTGACCCCCTGGCATTTTGATTGGAGGAGGCTAAATGTGTCTCTTAATCTTGTCGGCGGGCGAGGGCTCCACCGACTCCTCCAACTCCTTCCTCTCCTCTGGTGTGAGAGGAGGAAACAAGCCCTTCCCATAGCCACATTCGGGTTTCCTTTCCCCGAAGACCCGGAATCGCGGCTCCAGGGTGCTAGCGGGAGAGTAAATGGAAATGTTGGATGTATAATGATACGCCACGATGTCCCTCCCACTTGTTCTTGACGACCTTCTTCAGCTTCTCCCCTGGTTGAAGAGTAGGGAGTCCATCCCCCTTGGTGGGGGTGGCCACCATTGCCTTCTTGGGAGTGAGTTGCCCCGTCGTCGGCCTTCTGTACGGGCTTGACGTCCATGCCTCGCGCCTCTGAGGCCTCCTTGGGAAGTGGGATTGCACCGCCGAACGGGGCGCCGAGAGGCCACCAGGGGCCATCGCCCAACCTGTGGTGTCGGCCGACCCCCTGGTGCGACCTCTCGCGTCCTCCTCCGACGTTAGACTGGCTAGTGGAGGTACCACCATGACCATGGCTGATTCTAGGTTGATTGGCACCAACTGGTTTGCCGGAGTGAGTTCTCCCTCAAGATCAAAGGTCGATCGGGAGGTAGGGCGGCTCTTTCCGGCCATTCTTGTGGATTTGGGAGGTTTGGCTCGGAAGTTTCAGAATGTGGGCGAGGAAGAACTCAGATGAGAAGGGAGAAGAGGATGGGTAGAATTTTAAAGAAAGAACAGCCCTCTTCTCGGATCAATCAGAGGTTGAAATGCTCATCCACCGCGGAATGGCCTCAGAGACGTTGGAGTGGAGCGTGTGCAAAAGATAGGGCTGATTGGGCTCAGGAGGCCGTCGTTCAACCTATTGGGGTCGGCCGACCTGGGCCTGAACCCGATCGCCTTCAAGTTTTGTGCATACTACGTGGCAGGTCCAAAATGCCCCAAAGTGTGTGCAAATGAGTTCTAAGGGCTAAGGACATTAATGTGAGGGGTACTTATAGATGGGAATTATCCATGACCAAATTGATCACATCAAATTCCTCTTCTATTTTATTATCAGGTTCAAGGAAAACTTTTAAACGCTGACCATTTACCTTGAAGAGGTTACCTTCATCGTCTTGGAGTGTGATAGCCCGTGCGACGAAGTCTCCACCACAACGAATGGTCCTTCCCATTTGCTTCGAAGTTTTTCATGCCCAAATAGCTTCACTCTGGAATTAAAGAGTAGTACCTTATCCCCGGAGTGGAACTTCTTCACCTTGATCCTCTTGTCATGCCATCTCTTGGTTCTTTCCTTGTAGATTCTGGCACTATGGTACGCTTTGTCTCTCCACTCTTTTAACTCTGATAGCTGCATTTTCCTCATCCGCTGGGCTGCTGGAAGGTCCATATTCCATTTTCTTATGGCCCAGTGTGCCCGATGCTCTAGCTCAACCGGTAAGTGGCAAGTCTTGCCATAAACCAGTTGATATGGGGACATCCCAATTGGCGTTTTGTATGCCGTCTGGTATGACCATAGAGCATCTGGTAGCTTGCTCTTCCATCCTTTTCCCATTTTTGTCACGATCTTCTGCAGAATGTTCTTGATCTGCTTGTTTGATGTTTCTGCTTGACCGCTTGTCTAGGGATGGTATGGTGTAGTGATGTTGTGCTTTGCCCCCAGTTCTGCCAGAAACTTCTGGAAGGTCTTGTTGATGAAATGCGACCCTCCATCACTGATTACCATCATGGGGGTTCCAAAACATGGAAAGATGATCTCATGGAACATCTTTCGCGTGTGTTTGGAATCAGCGGCTTGACATGGCATTGCTTCAACCCACTTTGAGACGTAATCAACCGCCACCAGGATGTACTCACTGTCGTATGATTTGACAAAGGGTCCCATGAAGTCAATGCCCCACACATTAAACAGCTCAACTTGCAAGTTTTTTGTGAGTGGCATTGCATCTCTTGATGTGATCCCTCCGTGCTTCTGGTATTGTTGGCATCGTCGAATGAATTCGTTTGTATCCTCATACATTGTGGGCCAGTAGAATCTATTCTGCCAGATCTTTGACCTTGTTCTGAATGCCCCATAGTGGCCTCCATATGGGGCTGCATGGAACTGCTCAACGATCTTTCTTGCTTCATTTGTTGGTACACATCGCCTGAGCATGCCATCTGAACATACCCTGTATAGGTATGGTTCATCCCATAGGTGGAGCCTACTTTCGTAGATGAGCCTTCTCTTGTTTTTCCCTGGTGGTACATATCCTGCAACCATGAAATTCACAATATTTGCATACCAGGGGTCAGAGGCTGTCACCTTGAGGAGGGTGTCGTCGGACAGAAAATCATTTATCGGTAAGTCTTGCATGTTAGTGAACTGCATACATGACAAATGATCTGCTACTGAATTCTCTACTCCTTTCTTATCTTTAATTTCCAAGTCAAATTCTTGGAGTAAGAGAATCTAACGGATAAGATGGGATTTAGCATCTTTCTTGGTGAGCAGGTACTTTAAGGCAGCATGGTCGGTGCAAACAATTACCTTAGCTCCTACCAAATAAGATCTAAACTTGTCTAAAGCAAAGACCACAGCCAGGAGCTCTTTTTCTAATGGTGGCATAGTTAAGTTGAGCTCCTGTCAATGTCTTGCTAGCATAGGAGATAGTATGATGATTCTTATTCTTGATCTGTCCTAAGACAGCACCAACAGCATAATCACTAGCATCACACATTATCTCAAAAGGTAGCATCCAGTCAAGGGATTGAATGACTAGCGCTGAGATGAGAGCATTCTTTAAGATTGTAAAAGCATGTAAACACTCATCATCAAAATCAATGGGTACATCCTTAGCTAAAAGGCTAGTGAGGGGCCTGGCTATCTGAGGAAAGTCTTTAATAAAACGCCGGTAAAACCTCGCATGTCCAAGAAAGCTACGGATCCCCTTAACATTGGTAGGAGGTGGAAGCTTTTCTATTACCTCAATTTTTGCTCTATCCACCTCTATCCCCCTTTCGGACACTAAGTGTCCTAACACTATACCCTCTCCGACCATGAAGTGGCACTTTTCCCAATTTAGTACCAGGTCCTTGTTTCAGCATCTCTGTAGCACCCTATCTAGGTTCTGCAGACAATGATCAAAGGTTTTCCATAGACTGAAAAATCATCCATGAAAACTTCCATAATTTCTTCTATCATGTCTGAGAAGATGGACATCATGCACTTTGGAACAATGCTGGTGCATTGCATAAACCAAATGACATCCTACGGTATGCATACGTTCCATAAGGGCATGTGAAGGTGGTCTTTTCTTGATCGTCAGGGTGGATGGGAATCTGATCGTAGCCAGAATACCCATCAAGGAAATAGAAAAAGGAGTGGTTCGCGAGTCTCTCCAACATCTCATTGATGAAGGGGAGCGGGAAGTGGTCCTTCTTTGTCACCTTGTTGAGTTGGCGATAGTAAATGCACATCCGCCATCCAGTAACGGTGCACTGAGGAATCAGCTCATTTTTCTCGTTACTTATGACGGTCATTCCTCCCTTCTTAGGTACTACTTGGACAGGGCTGACCCATTCACTATGAGGGACATGATAGATGATCCCGGCGTGTAGAAGTTTCAAGACTTCTTTCTTCACGACTTCCCTCATTGCATTATTTAGCCTATGTTGAGGCTCCCTAGATGGTGTAGAAGACGGGTCTATGTGAATGTGATAGGTACAGAGCGCGGGGCTTACTCCCTTTAGGTCTTTGAGGGAGTATCCGAACGCCGAGCGGTGTTTCTCGAGCACCTTGATGAGTCTATTACTCTCGTCCTGTGACAGCTTGTCACTAATGATAACAGGGGTATCCCTGTCCTCATTTAGAAAGACATAGCAAAGGCCGGCGAGTAAGGGTTTTAGCTCTATATGTGACTTGGGTTGCTCCTCAATTTCAAGTGGCTCAGAAGTGTCATCCTTTTCTTCGATAAAGTCATGGACATGTTCTTCGAGGAATGACTCAAATGGGTCACTTGGTTGAAGGGATTTCACTTCCTCAGCTGGGTCAGTCTCTACCTGAGGTTCGACTATGGAACTTTTGACCCTAGCTAGAGGAATGGTGAGGAGATTTCTTCCTACTTTGGCTAGGAGGTTTCCTTCCAAGGTTACATCTTGAAGGGGGCCCTTGATAGGATATCCTATCAAGAGGTCAAAATCTGATGTCTCAAAGACGTGAAAGTCCAGAGCCATCTGTATCCCATTGTGTTTGAGGAGAAAGTCTCACGCTAGACCGAGACTCTCGAGAATGTAACCTGAGGGTGTTCTAAGAAGCTTGGTTGTTGGGGCTAATTTACGTCTGCGTCTAAGGATGTGTGTGAATGAGCTGGACATAATATTGGCCCCGACAGTTGGGTTGGAAAGGATCTTTACGGCTACCTTGCTTACGAAACCTTGAATGGTTTGTGAAGGTGAGTTGATCCGAATGACTTCAGAAGAAGACTCAACTTCATTTGACCATTCTGTGTTTAGGATGGAAATGAGCTCATTCATGATTTCGTTAAGGAATTTTGTCTCCAACTGAATGGAGGGGGTCTCTACCATAGGCCTTTTCTGTACTGTGTAGTTCGATGTATTCCCAAAATCTTCAAAGAAATCTTCCTCGAAATCGAAAGGTAATCCGAGAGGTTGAGTTTCCTCTTCCTCAGCGGCTGGGGTCTCAGGAACTGGGTTTGGATTGGACAAGCCTATAGGTTCTACTTGGGGATCTTCTTGCTCAGTTTCGTTTGCGTCAGTAGGAGAGTTTTCCTATATTGCTGCCAGGACCTCTTTTGCTCTAGCCGGGGTTATGTGTAAGAATGATCCTCCGGCGGCTATGTCTATGCACCGGGCATCACTATTCAACCCAGACCGAAAATGCTGCATAAGCATGTAGTCTGAGAAGCCTAGATATGTTCTGGTTAGACATGAGTCCTGGAACTGGTCCCATGCTTTCGCGATCATTTCCTTCTCCCTTTGTTAGAAGTTAATGATTTCCTTCCGAAGTGCACAGATCCGGTGAACAGGGAAGTACTCGAGGCAAAACTTGTCCCGTAACTTTTCCCACTCATCGTTTGTTAGCCCAACGGTATGGTCATACCACTTTCTTGCCCTCTCTTTGAGAGAGAATGGGAAGAGATTCCATCTAATTGTTGCCTGCGTCATGCCTGATATAACCAGACACGAACAGAGCAACTCAAATTCATGCAAGTCACGGTATGGGATTTCACCATCACTTCCCGAGAAGGATTTGTCCAAGACCATAGCTATGAAGGTTGGGCGAAGTTCATAGCTATCTGTTAATATAGGATTTCATGAGGGGTGTGGCTCCAATAACTCGCCCTTTGGAGCAGAGAACTCATGAATTTGGTTGGAGTCCAAGGTCGAAAACAAAAATAAAAGAAATATAAAATAAAGATAAACGGGCAACCGTAGTTCTTAGACAATAGCTACCGTTCCCCGGCAACGGCGCCAGAAAGCTTGTTGACACTAGTGGTGGCAAACAGAAAGTCCGCAAGTGCACGGCTGTCGTAGTAGCTTTCACCCGTGAATAAACCAGGTATCGAATCCACGGGGAACGTGAAGTCACTGTCTAATTACTAAAGTTGACCGGATCGATCGAGTTTAAATAAAGGCTGGGTAGAGAGGATAACTTAGCACTAAGGCTGGGAATATAGCGAAGGGAGTTCTGTTGTGCTTGCTTTGGGCACCGGGATATCCTAGGCCTCTAAGAAATTGCTGGCATACAGCTCTACGCCATACCCGTACATAGAGGATTAAAAAGGACGGTCAGGGCTGTCACCACCTGCCGTCTACCTCTACTAATCCATGGGGTTATGAGGCAAATGAGGGTAGATATACACCTAAGCACCATGCCTAAGATAATACCAGCTATCCTAACCTTGATCAGAGATTAGAATACTTTGTGAATAAAGCAATGAACCCACAAGCACAATAAAGAACTCAACTTTCTATAACTCAGACTTAAATACTAGTTGAAATCCTGAATACTTACTAAGTAGCTCGCATCCATCGAGGTACAGGTGGAGGGTCACCGACACACCGTGACTCCTCTAGACTCTCCCTCACTCTCTCCCTATTTCTACTCTAGATATGAGAAGGGCTTCGCCTTGAATCTTCAATCCAGCTCGATGATGATTAGCCCTGCCATGAGTTCATGTATTTATAGCTTAGAGAGGCGGTTATGAGTCAGTACAAGAAAGTTGAGACGGTTTGGAGGTGGGCCCAGGTCGGCCGACCCCATGGCGTCGGCCGACCCTAGGATCCACCATCCTAAGTCGTGCACGGTGCAAATCTTCTCCTGGAGGCGGTTTGCAGCTGTGGGTCATGGGATGACTGGTTCGGGTGCGCGCCCAAGTCGGCTGAAGTTGCCGCCTCTCGGGCCCATCTTCTTCTGAGTGGCTAATCTGTGGGCCCTGAGGTCGGTTCCAGGTGGGTACGCTTGACATGAGTGCATTTGGTTTCAGATGTGGGCCCTTCAATCCATGGGTGGTTCATCTCATGCCCTTGGTGCAAACCGACGTTGATTCAGCGGTTAAGATGATCTCCAGGTGTGTTTCTTCTTCATGGGAGAAGGATAAGCTTGGTTGGGACTGGGCCCAGATTGCCCGACCCCACGCCCTGGGCCCACTTTTGCTCTTCTTTTGCCACTTTGCCCCTGCAAACACATATGCACCAAAACTAGTGGAATTTGTTAGTAAATAACCCTATGTCTATTATTTTTATTATTCTTTTGTATCTATGTTGGCGATAAGAATTTATCATTAAGAGCCGCCAACAGCGCTCCCCAAGGTGAAGAGCTAGGATGGATGTAAACCTTATCTAACAATTCTCTCAATTGTTTCTTTAGTTCTTCTAGTTCATTTACCCCCATTCTATATGGTCTTCTAGCTATAAGTGCAGTTCCAGGCTTAAGCTCAATGAGAAACTCAGTGTCGCGTTCTGGGGGCATACCTGGCAACTCCTCTGGAAAGACGTCTGGAAATTCACCCACGACTCTGATCCCCTCCATGATTTCTCCTTTCATTTGGTAGATCTGATAGGTTCCCAGTGTAGATGGATCTGCTTGAAACTCAATCTTTTCCTCAGTCTTGGTTGTCTGTTCTACTGCCCTCTATGCACACTTGATTATAGCATTGTTGGCTCCCAACCAAGTCATTCCCAAGATAAGATCAATTCCCATAGAGTTTAGGACTATAGGTGTGGCGTGAAACCCCCCTTATTTCTACACTTACATCTGGACATGCCAGTGTTGTCCTTAATTCCCCTCCAGATGAATTAACTATCATGGTGTGTGGCATGGGTTGCATGGTCATTCTATACTTTTTCACATATTGAGCAGATATGAATGCATGCATAGCACCGGAATCGAACAGAACAGATGCGGGGTGAGAATTGACTAGAAACGTACCGAACACCACATCGGTCACTCCCTGGGCTACCTCCGCACTCATGTGGTTCACCTTTCCACGTGCGACGTTCTGCTGCCCTCCATTGTTGCAAGGCTGCTGGGAGTTCTGACCATTGTTCCTTGGAGCATTATTCTAGCCGTTGGCATTCTGGCCTCACTTCGGACAGTTATTAGCATAGTGCCCAGTGTCGCCACAGTTGTAGCAGACTCTGCCTGCCATGGGAGCTACAGGCACGGTGTTGCTCTGAGTGAGGTGTGGCGCCGGGTTCTGCGATTGCTGCTGCTACTAGTACCTCTGCTGGTACTGCTGTTGCTGGCGTTGTTGCTGCTACTGCTGGCAGGGCGGACGCTGTTGGTACTGCTGGCGCTGTTGCTGATTCCCAGAGTTCGGTGGACCTTGAATGCGGAGTTGGCCACCGGACTGCGGGTTAAAGCGGGGGCGTGAGCTGCTTCCACCCGTCTGGTTGAGGAACTTCCTCTTCTTGTCCTCTGTCTCCCGACGCATGTGCTCCAGCATCAGGGCATTGTCGACCAACTCATGAAAGTTGTTGAAGGTGTGAGTGAGCAGCTGGTACTGGAGGCTGTCATTCAATCCCTGTAGGAATTGCCTCTTCTTCTTCCTATCATCCGCCACATTCTCCAGAGCGTAGCGTGACAACTCGATGAACTTGTCACGATAAGCTCTGACAGTCATCGACCCTTGCTTCAAGGCCAGGAATTCTTCTTGCTTTAGAGTTATGAGTCCCTCCGGAACATTGTGAGCACGGAACCTCTCACATAACTCTGCCCACGTGATGTGATCAGGATCCTGGTGAGAGTACAAGTACGAGTCCCACCAATCTTGTGCAACTCCTTGTAGTTGCCCAGACTCGTAGAACACCATCTCTCTGTTGGTGCACTGAGCAATGTCCAGCTGGTGATTCACAGCCTTGAGCCAGTCTTCAGCTTGCAGTGGCTGACTAGCGTGGGTGAAGGTAGGCGGGCATCCCTTCATGAACTCCCCGTCTATCCCTGACTTGCGGCTGGTGCTGAGGAGGTGGTTTATTATGCAAGTTCTACTGCATTGCTGCGAATGCGTTGGCCATCTGTTGCAGAAGCTGGTTCTGGTTGGCCAGCAGTTGGTCAATAGGCACTGGAGGTGGTGGTTGCGGGTTCGGGTTGGCCCGACTTCCACGAGCATTCCTTCTGTTGTTGGCCATCTGTTATAGACACATACCACAGTTACTGTCAGTTCCATACTGTTAATCCATTCGAACTGATCATGAATAAGGTAGAGACAGATTGAGAAAATATAGCAGACAGAGAATAGATAAATGATATGGGAGCAATATAATGAGACAGATAGATTATAGAAACCCAACTATTTATTCATTAATGACCTGAACCACTATTCTAGATGTATGTGAACAATAGGTTCACATGCATCACAATCATTACAAAGATCCAAATCAACCAAGTTCACAAGAATAATAAAGCAAGAACACCATGACACTATTCAAACACTAAGACTCCAATGACTCACACGACTTAAAAGACTCAAACTCGCCAGACTAAGCGTTCTTATTCCAACTCTTGGTAATCTAGTTCTCATCTATGGTGGTGCAACTAGCAGCAGTCCCATAGTGAGTCCTCTTGCGTGGTGGTGGTTCCCAGAGGTAGTGTCGAACTCGGTGTTGATGACCGCAGCAAAGCCCACGGTCTCCACCAGTCTTGCATTCTGCTCTCCAGCTGGGTTGGCGATCCTACTAGCAGTACTCTCTCGTGGCACACGTGGAAGGTAGCGCTTTGCTCCATCGTGGACGAGGTCATAGTAGATCCCACGATAGGCATAGAGTGCCCGGCGAGCTGCATCTCTAATGTCAGCCTGCTGAGTCTCCCTGGGAGCCATTGCGGGGGTGCTCTGACTCAGTCCTGGTAGCGCCGAGCATCTGTGAAGACACCCGTACGCCCGCAGTATTCTTCCAGTAGGTGGGGTAGCGATTGTGAGTCCACCACTCACTGCGGTAGTCCACGCTAACCCGACCACTCCTGTAGTGGTGCTTGAGCAGGTGAAGCGGGCGGTGATGGAAGTAGCAGCCGCCTCCATCATGGGTGCTCTCCACCACCTTCCATCTAGCAGTTGGACATTGGTGGCCATCCACTTCATCTCCAGAGCCTCCTCCATTTTCCTCGGATACATCTCCACCATCACCAGAGTTGTTGCTGCCCGAGTCGGAGCTTTCTCCATCTGAATCGTCACCACCACCATCGAGCTCCTCTGGGCCTCCTCCTGCAGCCGCACCCTCCTAGTTGGCTAGCGCAGGTGGTCCCTCTAGCTGGGCGGCAGGCACAAACTGTCCTGCCTCCTCATTGTAGACCTCGATCATCTTGGGGTCCTCTTCAGCTTCCTCTACTAGCGGCTTCTGAACTGGCGGCAGCTTCATTCCTCGAACTAGGTTGGGGTTAAAGAACTTCAGGGCGTGGTCAGCAACTCTGGGAGGAAAGAATCCTCCAACACACTTGCGCGGAGTGGTCTTAGTATGAGCCATCTAAGAAAGAGAACAAAGCAGTAAATTAAAATTTTGTAATAGAATGAGATAGAATAATAAGAGTATGGTTTGTATAAAATAACACAAAATGAAACAAAAGATTAAAGTAAGTCAGAAATAAGGAATAATAATAAGGATAAGTGAAATCATCAAGATTCAAATTAAATTGAATAAAGACAAGGACAAAAGAAGACTCTAAAGGACCATTCTAACTAGGCTGCGTGTCCTACAGTCAGCACGGCTTTGATACCAATCTGTCACACGTGGTGTTGGGTTAGTGCCGAAGCTAATAAGCCCAAACAATAGCCAAGACAGAGAACAGGAACAAGCAACAGTAAATTACTTATCAACAGTGTTATCGGGAATCAGCCCTTTACACGTTGGTGGGAGGTCCCTTTTTATAGGGAGGTCAAGAGGTACATTTTACATTCCACTTATGTCCCTGGAAATCAGGCATCATCCTCTAGACTATACAACTTAGGCTTTCCAGGGGCATAAGGGTACATTCGCACGTCTCAATGTTAATGCACAGACCAGCAACTTCGTCTTTGACTCGGTTTGGACCCAGTCCACACCGCCTTCATCGTGCCTCCGATGACCTCAGTTGCCTTCACCACTAGGAATGCCATTGGTCACGAGGCGCCTCTTATTCTAGAGAGGAGAAGCCACCATGCCATCACTCGAACCTGTTTTTGAACCTGAGTAAGAAGATGAACCACACATGCTGGTAAAATCCTGTGAGTTGCCTTCGCATCCACTTTGGATGACCATTATTACCGGAGGAAGGCAGTATTCATGGTTTATCTTCGCACTCACGTATGACTAATCCATGTAGCGAAGGCAGTGGGTCGGTTCCTAACACCTGACGGACAGCGAAGGCAAAGGCCTTTCAACAACATGAAGCGAAGGCAAATGCCAGGAGCTAAAATGCAAAGTAAGTGGGTGAAGGCGTTTCCCTGGCAGGCCAATCCCCTAACAGTAGCCCCTCGCGGACGAGAGCTTTCTCCAACAAGCCGATGTCCTCGGAAATTAAGGATTGCCTTCACCTGTTCCAGAGAAACGCCTCCTCTCGTTGGAGTAAAACCTGAGTCGTTGATTTCGCTCCGAGTTTGGCTTCGCACACGGTTATTTTATTATTATTATTTTTGAATCGGCAGCGCCGTTTCGTATTCCGAGACGCGGTAATGGTCATATTTTTTACCCCCTATAAATAGGACCGAAGGGGGGGCTCTTTTTACCGTTACTAGCTTCGTTGCTTCTTGCTTTTTTCTCACGCAAGCCTCTTCGCGTGAAGTTGTTTGGCTTTTAGCCTACCACACTCGAGCTTTGAGGTATTTTTTCCTATTTTTCATTCTTTTTAGTCATCTTTACCATCATATGTAATTTAGACTTTATTATGATTTTGCCTTCGTTTGTTCAGGTTGAACCTGACTACTAATTTCACGGGGATGTTGGCTTTTGCCTTTGTATTACCCAGTTTGTCATAAGTAAGTTGCCTGTATTTGAATATTTTGTTTTTGCTGATTCCATTTGCTGAGGATTTTGACAATTGTTGTCATTTTTGCAGCGGCATGCACTAGGCAAACCGCTGTGCTTATTGACATGGCTGGCGAAGGCAGCCCTGAGGTGGAGAGAGCCGGAGGGTTATCTCCTCGTGAGGGGATGAGTGATTCTGATGCTGAGCGTTTCGCTCAGCAGTTAGAAGATGAAACTCCGGCCACAGAGGAGGTTATTGGTGATGACCGCATCGAAGAAGAGGAGGCCGGTGAAGATGAAAACTTGGATGACATAGAGGCCAATGTAGAAGATCTTGTTGATTCCACTAAGAGGCCGAAGACACTCGTATTTGGTAAATCTAAGGTCGGCGAGAGCGACATCAAGTTCTATGAAGAGAAGGGGTACCTTCCTGAGGGTTGGGGCTATGCTCTTGGTGCCGATACTATCCCTAACCCTCGCGAAGACGAAGCTGTGGTCTTCACTGATTTTTTCATTGCTGGCTTGAAGATGCCGATAGACAATGTTATTGCAAAGATGCTTGCGCCCTATGGATTACATCTGCATCATTTATCGCCCAATGGAATCACTCATCTTCTTCGGTTCTTTTGGACGGTGAAGACCAATGATTCTGATGTGAATGTTGATGCTTTCCTTCGTCTGTACGAGGGACACAATCAGAGTAAAACCACGGATGTTGACAGAGAGGTATTTGTGCCTGATTTTGGATGTGTTACTTTCACCGGCCAACGGCGTGGTTCTGAGTTCGGGAAACTGGAGCTCTCCTTCGCTCAAAGAAATAAGTGGACCAATAAATGGCAGAAGTATTGGTTCTATGTGAGGGTACCTTCGAAAGAGGTCACTGATGCCGATGGTACGACGGTGACTACATATCCTCTACATGGCAAGGTTGATACACTTAATTTCACGAGCTGCCCCTTGTTCAGCACTGAGAATAACGGCTTCAAGAGGTGCTGGCATTCCTTTCATGCGGCTTTGCGCTTTAGTTGCAGCCGCGATTTTATTGAGGAGGGGATAGCGATGGACGTGAACTTCTTGTCGGCTGATTTAAAGCCGTATCCTATTGAGGGCAAGAATTATGGTGGTTATAGTAATGTTTGCTTCCCCCGCTTTGGTGCGAAGATCCCTGCTGGGATGAGCGAAGCTAAATTTGTTGATTATGTTGAGCGTCGCGCCGTTGACATTCTTGGCACTTACAACTCTAAAGAACACAACAGTTGTGTCAAGTTTGTTGGCGGCAAGAGGCTCAATAGAGTGTTTGAGGAGCTCAAGATTCGTTATGCTCAGCGTGAAGCCCCTGTGCCTACGAAGGAAAAGGGGAGAGCAAAGGCGACTGGAAAGCTGAAGGGTAAGGCCGCCAACAAAGGTGTTTCTACTGCTCCTTCGCGCGCACCTCGTGGAGGGAGAGGTGGGCGAGCAGGCGGTCGCGGCCAAGGTGGTGGTCGTGGTGAGAGCAAGAAGGTTGCGGCTTCGAAAGCTGCTTCTTCATCCACCCCTACTAAGAGATCTAGTACCATCTCTTTGGAGATTGTGAAGACACGTTGTTAGGAGCCAGCTATTGCGGATGTGCCTCTCTCTGTTGTGGCACCTATCGGTTCTGTGGCTTCGTCTGGTTTCCGACTTGCTCAGCAGATTCAGTTGTCCTTGGCGGCACCAGCTTTGTCCGCTCCATTTTCCTTGTCCAAGGATACCGGAGGACTTACTGCTGAGATTTAATTTTTCTTTTTGATTGCAAGTTTTTGCCTTGATGTTTTGTTTAGTTAAAGATCCTTATATAATTTACGCAAAGGTGTCTCCAAACCCGCCACTGCCAAGCGAATTTCAGATCCTTTTGATGATGGGATTGATCTAAGCCATTTTGAGGAGTCCCCCCTCGTGAGGTTCTCATGGTTGAAGCTCCTACTACGGAAGCTCCTGATGAGTTGCCTTCTCATGGTGAACAGATGGCCGAACCTCCTGTTCCCGAAGTTGCTATCGTTCCGCCTGTTGGGTCACTAGCCGAAGCCGATGAACCCAGACAATAGCTAAGACAGAGAAATAGTGACAAGCAACAATATATTACTTATCAACAGTGTTCTCAGGAATCAGCCCTTTACATATTGGTGGGAGGCCCCCTTTTATAGGGAGGTCAAGAGGCATCTTTTACATTCCACTTATACCCCTGGAAATCAGGCATCACCCTCTAGACCATATATCTTTGGTTTCCTAGGGGCACAAGAGTACATTTGCACATCTCAGTATGAATGCGTAGATCAGCAACTCCGTCTTTGACTCGGTTTGGACCTGGTCCACGCAGCCTTCACCGTGCCTCCGATGACTTTTGTTGCCTTCACCACGTGGAGCACCTTCGGCCGCATGGTGCCTTCTCCATCGGGGTAGAGAAACCATCGTGCCCTCGCCCGGGCCCGTCCTGAACCTGTGTAACAAGATAAACCGCAGATATGCAGGTAATATTTGAGAATCGCCTTCGCATCCATTCTGGACATCCTTTAGCAACGAAGGCGGCCGATCGTCTCCCGATGCCAAATCACCTAGCGAAGGTGAAAAAGGGTCGAACGCAGACATGTAATTAGAATCAATGTTGCGAAGGTAATGGATCGCTATACAATGCCTAATCGCTAGCGAAGGCAACGGCCTTTCAAGTACGTGTAGCGAAGGCAAATGCCAGGAGCTTAAATACAAAATGAGCGGGTGAAGGTGTTTCTTTGGCAGGCCAATCCCCCAACAGTAGCCCCTCGCAGACGAGGGCTTTCTTCAACAGGCCGATGTCCTCGAAAACTTCAGGATTGCCTTCGCCTGTTCCAGAGAAACGCCTCCTCCCGTCGGAGTAAGTCCCGAGTCGATGGCTTCGCTGCGAGTTTGGCTTCGCGTTCTGTATTTTATGCTCATTTTCCATTTTATTTTTATTTTTATTTGTATTATTTTTTGAATTTTCTGGGCCGTTTCGATTTTTGAGCCATGGTAACAGTCACATTTTTTACTGCCCTATAAATAGGACTGAAGGGGGTACCTTTCCTTGCTTTCGCTTTCAATCGCTTTCAGCTTGCGAAATTTTCTTCGCGCTGTGAGGCATCTGGTTTTCACTTTTGCTGTGAAGCTTTGAGGTATTCCCTTGTTTTCTTGTCATACTTTTCCATTATTTTTGCCTTTGTATGTAAATTGTTTTAATTTGAATTTTGTCTTCATTTGGTCAGATCATAAACTGACTGTTGCTTTCGCAGTTTTGTTAGCTTTGATACCCAATTTGTTGCAAGTAAAGTACGCTCTCTGCATTTAAATATTTTGTTTTTACTTATTTCCTTCGCTGCAGTAATGACAATTGTTATCATTCTTGCAGTGGCACGCACCAGGCAGACAGCTGTGCTTATAGATATGGCTGGCGAAGGCAGCCCCGAAGCACAAAAAGTGATGAGTGATACTGAGGTTGAAGAGTTTGCTCAGCAGTTGGAGGACAAAACTCCAACTGCTGAAGATGCTTCTGGCGATGAGCACGTCGAAGAAGAAGAAGCTGGCAAAGATGAGAACTTGGACGACGTGGAAGCCAATGTGGAGGATCTAGTTGATTCCACTAAGAGGCCGAAGGCACTTATCTTTGGTAAATCTAAAGTTGGCTTGAACGACATCAAGTTCTATGAAGAAAAGGGGTACTTTCCTGAGGGTTGGGGCCGTGCTCCTGGTGCCGATACTACCCCTAACCCTCGCGAAGACGAGGCTGTGGTTTTCACAGATTTTTTCATTGCGGGTCTGAAAATGCCCATTGACAACATCATCGCAAAGATGATTGCACCCTATGGCTTGCAGCTTCATCATCTGACGCCGAATGCCATCAGCCATCTCCTTCGGTTTTTCTAGGCTGTAAAGACGCATGAGTCTCCGGTTACTGTTGATGGCTTTCTTCGACTGTATGAGTGTCATAATCAGAGCAAGTCGTCTGAAGTCGAAGGCGAGCTTTTCACTCCAGACTTTGGTTGTGTGACTTTCACTGGGCGCCGCCGTGGTTCCAACTTTGCGAAGGTGGAAACTTCCTTCGCTAATAGAAATAAATGGACCAAGGATTGGCAGAAGTACTGGTTTTATGTGAGGGTGCCTTCAGAGGAGATCACTTTGGCAGACGGGACTAAATCTGTGACTTTTCCTCTGCACAGCAAAGTCGATTGGCTTAACTTTGTTTCTTGCCCAGTGTTTGGCATAGAAAGTGCTGGATTCATTGAATGTTGGAAAGCCTTTCGAACAGATTCGCAGACGTTATGCAGCCGTGATTTTATTCAAGAAGGCATTGCTGCTGATCTTGCTGCTGGAACTTATTTCTTATCTGCCGACTGGGAGCCTTTTAAGGTTGAATGGAAACCTCATGGTGATCATACCAGTGTTGCTTTTCCTTACTTTGGGGCGAAGATCCCCGAAGGCATGTCCGCAACAAAATTTGTTGCTAGTGTAGAGCAACGAGCCGTTGATATCCTTGGCCCGTATACCTCAAAGGAGCATCGGAGTTCCGAAGACAAGTATGTTCATGTTAGACTGAACAGAGTTTTTGAAGAGTTGAAGATTTCTTATGGTGCTCATGAGGTTCCTGTGCCTACTAAGGATAAGGCAAAGAACAAGAAAGAGAACAAAGGTAAAGGGAAGGCGAAGTGTTGGGGGATTGGCCTGTCGAGGAAACGCCTTCACCCGGTTACCTTGTCCCTGAAAGGGAATTACCTTCGCTACTTGTCCCTGAAAGGGAATTACCTTCGCTAATTGTCCCTGAAAGGAAATTACCTTCGCTACTTATCCTCGAAAGGAAATTACCTTCGCTAATTGCCGACAGAAGTTCACCATACTCGTGTGCGAAGACAGTCTGTGAGCTTCTCACGCCTGTCTGGCCTCTCACTCTCCTTCGCTGGGAGACTGGGCACCGAGGGGCAACCTGCTGCCCTCGGTGCTGGATGCAAAGGCATTATGAGCCGAACTGTTGCCATCGCTCTCCTAGTCGGATTTTAGGCAGGTGCGAAGGTAACTGACAGATATCACTTGCATTTGTTTGGTTCATCTTGTTACACAGGGTAAGGACGTGCTCGAGAGGTGGCGCGGCAGTTTCTCCTCCCTGAGCAAGAGAAGGCGCTGCCCGATTGAAGGCACATCGGGTGGTGAAGGCGACAAAGGTCACTGGAGGCACGGTGAAGGCAACGTGGACCAAGTCCAAACCGAGTCAAAGACGGAGTTGCTGGTCCACGCATTCATACTAAGACGTGTAAATGTACCCTTATGCCCTTGGAAACCGTAAGTTGTATAGTCTAGAGGATGATGCCTGATTTTCTAAGGGGAATGTAAAATGTGCCTCTTGACCTCCCTATAAAAGGGGACCTCCCACCAACGTGTAAAGGGCTGATTCCCGAGAACACTGTTGATAAGTAATTTACTGTTGCTTGTCATTGTTCTCCGTCTTGGCTGTTGTTTGGGCCCTTTGGCTTCGGCTGTAACCCAACAACTGGCACCCACCATTTGTGTTGTGCACGAAGACAACCCACGAATACCACCATGCCACCAAGAAGAACAATAAAACCACCAATCAACACTACCGAAAACACATCCCCAGCCGGCGAAGCCGATCCCCAAGCCACAATTCCACCAAGCACCGTATTACCCATAAATGAAGCCGTCAATGAAGACACGGAAGTAGATGAAGACACTATCACCACCGAAGAAAAGCTGCACAGGGTGGAGGACAGGCTCTGCCTTTGCCGTCTGGAGCAGCAAAGAGAGCTCGAAGCTGCTCAGCTTGAACTGCAGCAGCAAATGCAGGAGGAAGAGGAAGAACAGCAACACCAGCTGCTGCAGGTCAAGAAGCAGTTGGAGGAGCTGAGACAAGCGAAGCAAAGAAGATTGAACTCCACTGGTTCTAGAGCTGCGAAGCTCCGAGAAGAACTCGAGAAAGCCAAGAAACAAGTTGCTCAACTCCAAGCCGAACTCAACGACCCAATTGCCTTCGCCAGCGCAGGAACAAATCACAATTCCACATCGAAAACTGGTTTCCAAGTGCTGCACACTCGTCCCATCGACTGTACCTGCGCTCTCTCAGAAAGTTTGCAATTGGCAAGATGGCCGCCTTCATACAAGCCTATCTCTCTACCAAGGTACAATGGCCTCACTGACCCCAAGCAATTTCTCATGAGCTACGAAGCTGCAATAGCTTCGGCAGGCGGAGATAACGTCGTATTGGCAAAGTCTTTCATCAAAGTCTTTCAAGCTGCAATGAATTGGTACACCAAGCTTCCAGGGTTATCTATCACCAGCTGGTATGATCTGAAAAGAGAGTTGATCAAGAATTTCAGCATAATGAGAGACCAAGCACTCTCATACGCAGAATTAACTCTACATCAACAGCCGAAGGAATCTCTGGAGGACTACTTTCGCAGGTTTGTGGGACTGCGATCTCAAGCTTCTCATATTCCTGACGAAGCCGCCAAATTTGCAGCAATTCAGGGGCTTCGGCCAGGTCTTTTCGCTCAACACATTGCAAGGGAAATACCAGCAACCCTTGGAGATCTGTATGAAGAGTTCAAGAAATATTGTCGGTCTGACAATGACAACAGAAAGCGGATTGCCAGAGAAGCTGTCCTCAAAAACCAATATGATTCCCAAAACAAACAGCACCACTACAACCAAAACCACTACCAAAGCTATCCATCCCAAACCATCATGAGCGTGGAAAGTCCGCCTTCGCTCCAAGACAACAAACCCACCTACCCAGAAAACCAGTACCAGAGCCAAAGAAATGAGCCCACTCAAAGGGGTGGAAGAACCGGCAGAGGCCGAGGGAGAGGAAGGGGTCCACCTTCGGGACCAGAGCTATTTTGCCAGTACCACGGCAAAAATCACACCCATGGCACAGAACACTGCGGAGACATCAAGAAAACCATTGACAAGATGAAGGCAGAAAAAATCCAAGCCACCCAAACGAAGCCATCTCCGGCTTCGCACCCAAACACCCAAACCCAAACACAAATCCAAGCTATCGAGCCTTATTGCCCAGTTTATCCCTCCCTAAACTCAAATTTTGTTCATCCCACAACCGCGATGGTGACTCAATTTTCGCCTTCGCCCCAAGCATTCCAGCATTATTACCCACAAAGCATGTACCCACAGTTCTACACCCAAAACAATCAGCCTATCCCAAACAAAGATATCAAAGTGGAGGAATTACCACCACCACCTCCACCATCTCAAAAACAGCAAGATCACAACCCAGCAAACCCATTGCCCAATTATGGCCTCATCATGCCTATAACTGGAGGATCCTCACTTGCCTTCGAGACAAAGAAGCAGAGAAAGAGTTACTTTCGCCAGGTCAACAACATTTCAGTTGACGGTCCATATAAGAAATCAGAATGGTCTCACATGCCAGTTACCTTCACCGAAGAAGATCTCAAGCTCCACAACTTTCCACACAACGACGCAATGTCGATTGAAGCCAATATTGCTGGCTGGAGAATTGGGAAAGTGCTAGTAGACACAGGCAGCTCTGCGGACATCATCTTGGCAAAAACTCTCAGATCCATGTCCAACATCAACCCAGATAATCTGGAACCATCAGATACATCTTTAGTCGGCTTTGGGGGAAAGCGCACTGCAACTTTGGGAAAAATCACACTGCCAGTATCTTTTGGCGACACTTCAAATGCAAGAACAGAGTTCATTACCTTCGACGTCGTTGACATGTTCTTCGACTACAATGTTATCTTCGGCAGGGGAGTCATAAATGCCTTCGACATCATCATAAGGCAAGCTTTCTTATTCATGAAAATGCCAGCTCTCAAAGGGGTCATCACCGTCTATGGTGACCAAATAGAGGCAAGAAGAATTGAGTATGCCAACACCCCAGGCCAGCGAAAGGTTCATGTCCTCAAAGAAAGTAATCCCATTTACCCAGAGGAGAAGCCAATTGCTGACAAAAGCAGCAGCAGTATGCAAGGTGCTGCAGAAACAAAAGAAGTGCAACTGCAACCTGATGTCTTCGACAGAAAAGTTATAATCGGCTCAGATCTTGAGCCAGACGAAGAAGAAAGACTCATCGAGTTCTTGAGAAACAATAAAGATGTCTTTGCCTGGTCAAGCAAAGATTTGTCAGGAGTTGACAGGAGCATAACTGAGCACAAACTCGCAATTAGCCCTGACATGAGGCCGAAGAAGCAAAAACTGAGGAAAATGTCCGAAGAAAAAGTGAGCGCAGTCAAGGCTGAGGTGCAAAGGCTGCTTGATGCAAAAGTTATACGCGAAGTTGAATATCCCAAGTGGTTAGCAAACACTGTGCCTGTGAAAAAGAAAAATGGCAAGTGGAGAATGTGCATCGATTTCACCGATCTCAACAAGGCATGTCCCAAGGATGATTTCCCTCTCCCAAGAATTGATAAAATCATTGATCAAGCTGCTGCAAGTGAGATGATGTCTCTGCTAGATTGCTTCTCCGGTTATCATCAGATATGGATGAAGAAAGAGGATGAAGAAAAAACCAGCTTCATCACTCCAGTTGGCACCTTTTGCTTCATCAGAATGCCCGAGGGGCTTCGCAATGCTGGTACCACTTTCTGTCGCGTGTCAAGCACTGTATTCAAAGAGGAACTACTCAAAACCATACTTGCATATGTTGATGACATCTTAGTCAAAAGTATCAAAAGACAAGATCATGTCTCAGATCTGGCAGTTGCCTTCGCAAGAATGAGACAAGCGGGTCTCAAGCTTAACCCGGAGAAATGTGTCTTCGGAGTAACCAAAGGGAAGATTCTAGGCTGTCTGGTGTCAGCCAATGAAATTGAAGCCAATCCTGACAAGATCAACGCAATTCTTAACATGGAAGAGCCAAAATGCATTAGAGATGTGCAGAAACTCTCTGGCAGAATCGCAGCACTTAACAGATTTATTGCAAAGGCAGCTGAACGCAGATTACCCTTCTTCGCAACTCTCAGAAATGCATCAAAGTTTGAATGGGGAGAAGAACAGTCGAGGGCTTTCCACGAGCTAAGGCAATATCTGATGCAGCTCACGAAGCTGACAACACCTGACCCGAAGGCACCCTTACTATTATACATTGCAGCTTCACAATCAGCCGTCAGTGCTGCACTCATTGTGGAGAAGCTGGTCGAGGATAGAAATATACAGCAGCCTGTGTACTATGTCTCTGAGGCACTGGCTGTGTCGAAGCTGTTCTACACTGAAATCGAGAAAATGATTTATGCCGTGGTAATGGCATCCAGGAAGCTAAGGCATTATTTTGAGGGCCACACCATCAAAATGCTCACAGATCAACCCCTAAAAGAGTTATTAAGCAACAAAGAAGCTTCGGTAAGAATACGCAACTGGGCTGCAGAGCTATCTGAATACGTGGTCGACTTCGAGTGAAGAACATCAGTTAAATCGCAAGTCTTGGCTGATTTCATAGTCGAGTGGACATCGCCTTCAGCACAAACTCTGACCAGAGAAGAAAGCTGGCTAGTACACAGTGACGGCGCTTGGGGTGACAATGGAGCTGGCATCGCAGCGATTGTGCAATCGCCCTCGGGCGTTAAGATGAGATACGCAGCGAACCTAGAGTTCTGCAAAAATAGCGACAGAAGTATGAACAATGTTGCTGAATATGAAGCCGTCCTATTGGGGCTCAGAAAGGCGAAGGCACTGGGGGCTCAGCGCTTCGTTGTAAAAACTGACTCGAAGGTGGTAGCAGACCACATTGAAAAAGAAAGCGTTGCAAAGCAACCCGAGCTGATCAAATACCTAAATACAGTCCGATCAATGGAGAAAAAGTTCAAAGGCTTCACAATAGAATACATTCCAAGGGCAAAAAACGAAGAAGCTGATGCACTGGCCAAGGCAGCAGCAAAGGGGGACTAGTTGCCACCTGATGTCTTCTTCCAGACACTGACAGTGCCTTCGATCAAAGAACTCGATGAGCAACCGCACTTGATCAATGCAATAAATTCAGAAGATTGGCGGTCTTCCATAATGGCATATCTCAGGGGATACTACGAACCAATTGACGAAGACGACCTCAAAACCATGCAGCAGAGAGCAAGGGCATACCAAATCATCGACAACACCCTGTACAAGAAAGGAGTCGTAGCTCCTTGGCTTCGTTGCGTTTCCATCAGCGAAGGCAGAGAGTTAATTCAAGAGATACACAGTGGTTTATGCGGAGCTCACTTTGGAGCGAGGGCAATTGTGGGGAAGGCAATGAGACAAGGGTTTTATTGGCCTTCAATCATCAATGATGCAACAAACACAATCAAGACTTGCGACGAATGTCAAAAATGTGCGGCAACCAGAAAATCACCTTCGGAGCCGTCACAGCTGATAACTCCAACCTGGCCATTGCAGAGATGGGGCATCGATCTGGTGGGTCCTCTTCCCACGGCTCAAGGAAACCTCAAATATGCAATAGTTGCAGTGGAATATTTCACTAAGTGGATTGAGGCAAGGCCACTAGCAAATATCACGGCGAAGACAGTTATCAAATTCTTCTGGCAGCAAATTGTATGCAAATTTGGAGTCCCAAGGGAAATCACAGTGGATAATGGGAAACAGTTTGACTGTGACGAATTCAGGCAGTACGGCATGTCCATCGGGACGAAGGCAAGATTTGCATCAGTATACCACCCCCAGTCCAATGGCGCAGTTGAAAGAGCTAATGGCATCATTTTCACTGCCATCAGAAAATACCTTGCAAATTGCAAGAAAAAAGGCAAATGGGTAGAGGAAATGCCGAAGGTAATCTGGGCTCACAACACATCTACCTCAAGAGCAACTCAGTTCACTCCATTCAAACTGCTTTACGGCGAAGAAGCAGTATGTCCGGAGGAGATTCTTCATCAGGGGCTTCGCACTCAACAAAAAGCACCCGAAGATAGTGAAGCCATAGACAAAGACCTCACAGAAATATACAGGCTGCAAGCAGCGAAGAACATTTCCAAGTACCAGGAAGAAACCAGAAAATGGCGTGACAAGAAAGTAGTAAGAAAGGACATAAAAATAGGCGACTGGGTGCTAAGGAAGAACCCGAGTATGCCTCCGGGAAAGCTGCAGAACAAATGGGAAGGTCCATTCCTAGTCATCAAGAGTAACAGACCAGGATCATTCCACCTGGGGGATGGAGAAGGCAATGAGCTGCCGCACTCATGGAATGCGGACAGCCTGCGAAGGTACTACCTGTGAACGTAATGTAATAATTGGCTTCGTATTCTATAAACGAAGTCAATTAGTAGAGTAGACATTTCCTTTTCAAAAGGCCCGTACTCTTTTTCTCACAGGGGAACCCTTACCAAAGGGGTGAGGTTTTTAACGAGGCGGTGCTAACTGTAACTCGAGTGAAATATATAAACGAGCTATTCCCCAAAAACGTTGCATCGAAAGCGATTAGTTTTGACCAAGTCGCTGGTATTCGATAAACCCAATAGAACTAAATTGACCCTACCGAAGGTAAGGCCAATTCAGATCTAAATTGCTTGCTCCAGGGAGCAAAAGGGGCTTCGGATCAAGATTGTTTTCATATACAAAAAAGCTTACTCCAAAGGAGTAAAAGGGGCTTCAGCTCAAATTGATTCCATATACAAAACTTCTTACTAAAGGGGCTTTGGCTAACACCAAACCTTATATGACAATGCTTACCCTAGAAAGAGTAAAAAGGGCTTCGGTTCACATTACTTTCAAAAAACAAAAACGCCAATTGGAGCATGAACTCCAAAGAGCAAACTCGGAGACAATTCCCTGTCTAAACGCCAGAAATCGCCATTTGAGCATGTCGAATAAAAACACAAACTCGCTTCGGGGGGAGGAGGCGTTTCCCTCAGAAAATGAAGGCAAACCAAGTTTGATATTTTTTATTCATGTCATACATGCGAACGGTTTCTTCATCATGAACATATTCACCTTCGCACAAATAAACACAAGCTCGCTTCGGGGGTAGGAGGCGTTTTCTCTCAAAAATGAAGACTAAACGAGTTTATATTCATTCATGCGAAGACATAATTACATCATGAGTTTCATACATTTATACCAAGCATTCTCAAAACATTTATAACACATATCCATAAAACTGCTCGCCAGATCTCCTAAAACGAGGAGTGTTGTAAACGCAAGCAAAGTCCTTGACATCAGGACCAACTTCCAACGGCTCCATCTTTGGAACACCCAGGGAAACAGCTTCGGCATTTCTCTTCACAGCGAGCTCAACTCGATCAGAGCCGTGAGCAACAAACGCTGTGAAAAAATCAAAAACATTGAACTCCGTGCGACGATAAAACTCGTGACAATACTCTAAAAAATCGTGATGGCTCGAGTTCAGATAAAGACGTTGAAATTCCTTCCATGCGAAGCCAGAAATACAAAGCAGCCCGTCACGCATGGCCAATGGAGTGAGTGCAAGCATTTCATCGCCCTGAATATACACAAATGTACAAGTTCAAAAGACTACCCGCTCAACAAAATCCTAATTACAATTCAAAAGGTCATTAGACCTGTGGATCGACCCTCGAGGCCCCTTGGTCACCCTGTCTTTGCGAAGAAGAAGCACCGGCTTCACCGGCAGCAGCACCAGTCGCAGCAGAACTTGTCCCGACACCGGTTTTGGCAGCTTCTTTGGCAGCGGCCTCCCTTGTAGCGGCTTTGGCTTCAGCCTTTTGCTTCTTCAGCTCCTTTGACTGAGAATAGAAAAGCTATCAAACAAAACAATTCCAAATCAAAAACAAAAATGAATCAAAAATAACAACGACGGCAACTATAAAAAATACCTTCGCGAACCGGTCGCGGACAAGGTTCTGAGTTGCTTGACGGCCACTGGCAACCCAGAAATACCTTAAGAAAAGCGCCTTCGCGAGGCGCAGTTGCTGTGGAAAATAATTAGTGTCGGCAGGATCTCTGGGAGCAGGATAAGGATAACCTTTCCGAACCAAGGCATTATAATGATCACAGCCATTGTCTGAGAGAACCTTGAGCAGGTTGCATGAGCAAAGATTGACAGCGAAGTCACTGAGAGTTTCCATGACACTTGGAAGCGAAGCAAATTCATTGTCAATCCAATTAAAGAGCTTGTCCAAGCTATACTCTTTATTGGGGAAGGCAGCGGGCTCCGCACCAAACTGTCGCAAGGCCTCCTTGTATAAGCGATACAATTTCAAGCCTCGCTCCCAGGCAACATCAACCACGCTTTCATTCTCCTTGCGAAGGTTAAGGTTTGATGTGCGCAGTGACAAGACCTCACGCTCAAAGTTTTCACTGCGAGACCGATATGTATCAATATCGCCCGAAAGCTTCTCCTTGGCTGCATTTAGTGTGTTCACCTCACCCTTTAGAACGGAAATCAACTCAATATCTTCAACAATTTTCTTGCAAAGGCCCTCTACAGTGCCATCCTTATCAACAATCTTAGCCTCCAAGGTAGCAACCTTCTCCTTAAGGGAATGAGCTTCGCCAGCTTTAGCTTCCAAAGCTGCGACTTTGTCCTTCAAAGACTTGTTCTCAATGATAATAGACTCCTGGTCCTGGCGAAACAGATTCTTTTCATTTTCAAGATCCTGCTTAATTCTATCAATAGTTGCTTGGATCTGGAGAAGTTCTGCCTTTTCCCTTCGCAATTTCTCTAGCTCTGCACGCTCAGCAGCAACCAAGTTGAGGTTGGGAACTTGAGCTGCCAACTCATTGTAGCCAAAACAACCTATGGTAGGAAAAATTCGTTCAATATTACGAGACCGACGAAACGAAGCTAAGGTCAATAACACAATCACAGCCGAAGGCGATAAGGTCATACCTTCATTCGCGAAGTCAGAATGGTAGAACTTATGCTTTCGGGTTCCAGTGTCTGAACAAGTCGTTGATATTCTGCAAGTAAAAAATAATGATAACACTGTTATCTTCGCAAAAACAGCCAAAGTCAAAAGCCAGCTATAATCCCAAACAAAAAACACCTTCCAAATCAAAGTCTCGAAGAGGCCCACCTTCGCGCACGCGAGACGGCCCATCTCCCTCGCCACCTAATAAACAGGTCTCCATCGCATTAGCATCAAACAGCAGAACAAGCAACGTCGCTAAAGGAAAAAACGAAGAAACATCATTAGTACCTTCGGGAAAAGGAATACTTCCACCCATATCAACATCCGTATAAGATTGAGAAGCAGCAGCCCTCTCAGCGGCTTCGGAAGTTTCAGCTTCGGCAACCTCCTTTCCCTTAGCCTGGGCATCAACGTCAACTGTCCCGGCAGCATGGGCCAGAACCTCCAAAGAGTCTCGAACAGGAGGGGAAGAAGCCAAAGCCGACGACGGAGGGCTAACCGCCGGAATGTTCACTGGAGCTTTGGCTCTGGGCTCTTCAAAGCTAGCCTCGACATGAACCTCCTCTGGCACATTCTCCATAACGGGAGCATCCCGAATAGGAGTCTCCTCAAACATGCTAATATCAATGCCATCATCAAATGGATTTGGAACCTGAACATCCTCGGCTGCTTCATCAACGCCTTCACAAGTAATATTGACATCAATCACGGGATTCCGCGCCAAGTAGTCTCCTAGCAAAGGAAGACTCGTGCCTTGAAAATAATTCCCAAAGAGGGCAACCTCACCTAAGAAAATATCATCTCCGCTCCAAGGAGCTGAGCTCATAAAGCCGGTGACTGGTGAAGCCGGCCGCTACACAGGAGCTGAAGCCGTTGGGGCTGGCCGAGGAGGGCGAGGTGGAAGACCACCCCGCGAAGCCGAAGAGGTGGCCCTGGTAGCCGGGGCGACGATGGACATAGGGATGGCAGCAATCGGCGCGTCTTGACGACGACGCTTCTCAGCAGACTCATGAGAACTGCTACTGCGACGCTTGGCCGGAACGATGGAAGAAGTCGCCTTCACGACTGCATTCTTGCCACGGCCGCCTCCACGTCCAGATCGCCCTCCTCCACGAGAAGCACGCGAAGGAGCAGAGTCATCTTCATCCCGGTCCTTTGCCTTCCCTTTCCCTCTTTTGTCCTTCTTCTCCTTCTTCTACTCCTTAGAGGAGATGGGCACCTCTCGAGCACCGTAAGAAATCTTTAGTTCCTCAAAAACTCTGTTGAATCTAACATGAACAAATTTGTCTTCGGAACTACGATGCTCCTTGGAGTTATACGTTCCAAGAATATCATTGGCCCGTTGCTCCACAGCAGTAACAAAATCTGCTGCAGTCATGCCTTCGGGGAGCTTCGCGCCAAAGTAAGGGAAAGCAACCTTGGTGTGTTCGCGGAAAGCTTTCCATTCAACATTATAAGGTGCCCAATCGGCAGATAAGAAATAAACTCCACAGGCGAGGTCAGCAGCAATACCTTCTTCAATCAAATCGCCGCTGCAAAATGTTTGCGAAGCCACTTGAAAAGCCTTCAAACACTCAGAGAATCCAGGCCTTTCAGCGTCAAAAGTTGGGCAGGAAACAAACTTTAGCCAATCAATCTGGCTGTGGAGAGGATAAGAGACAGACTTGGTCCCATCTTCTGAAGTAGTTTCCTCCGAATGCACCCTCACATAAAACCAATATTTTTGCCAGTCCTTGGTCCATTTATTTCTGTTAGCAAAGGAAGTCTCCACCTTCGCAAAGTGAGAACCACGGCGGCGCCCAATGAAAGTCACACACCCAAAGTCCGGAGTATATAACTCGCCTTCGATGTCAGATGATTTGCTTTGATTATGCCCCTCATAAAGCCGAAGGAAACCATCAACTGTAACTGCTGCATCATGCGTCTTCATAGCCCAGAAGAATCGAAGAAGATGACTGATGGCGTTTGGCGTCAGATGATGCAGTTGTAGACCATAAGGCGCGATCATCTTCGCGATGACGTTGTCAATAGGCATCTTCAAACCCGCAATAAAAAAATCCGTGAAGACAACAGCCTCGTCTTCACGAGGATTAGGCGTAGTATCAGTACCGGGAGCACGGCCCCAGCCCACGGGGAAATATCCTTTTTCCTCATAGAACTTGATGTCACGTTCGCCAACTTTGGATTTGCCAAAAACAAGCATCTTCGGCTTCTTTTTCAGATCAACTAGGTCCTCAACATCAACCTCCACGTCATCAAGATCTTCGTCGCCACCATCGTCATCATCGGCGTGTTCGTCGCCAGAACCTTCTTCAACAGTTGGAGTCTCATCTTCAAACTGTTGTGCAAGTTGATCAACTTCAGAATCATCCATCCCACGACGAGGAGAAACTCCCGTTCGTTGGGCATCGGGGCTGCCTTCGCCAGCCATGTCAATAAGTATAGCAGTTTGCTTAGTGCGTGCCGCTGCAGAAATAAAAACAATTCTCAATACCTAAACGAAGAAAACCAGCAACAGCAATACTATCAAAAAAAGAGAGAAAACCTTACTTGTACAAGTGGGTATCGCGAAGAGAAGCCAACACGAACGCGAAAGCGCTTATCAGGCTATGACCGGAGCAAGCGAAGAAGATTCAGCAGCAGAAAGCGATTGACAGCGAAAGAGAAGAAAGGTAAAAGGGGGGACCCCTTCGGTCCTATTTATAGGTCAGTAAAAAAGTGACCGTTACCGCGGCGCGGAAATCGAAAAGGCCCGGAAAAATCCAAAAAAACAGTACAAATAAAAATAAATAATAAAGTGGAAAATAAGAAAAAAATAAGGGATGCAAAGCCAAATCCGGAACGAAGACAACGACTCGGGACTTACTCCAACGGGAGGCGTTTCTCTGGAACAGGCGAAGGCAATCCTAAATTTTTGAGGACATCGGCCTGTTGGAGAAAGCCCTCGTCCGCGAGGGGCTACTGTTGGGGGATTGGCCTGTCGAGGAAACGCCTTCACCCGGTTACCTTGTCCCTGAAAGGGAATTACCTTCGCTACTTGTCCCTGAAAGGGAATTACCTTCGCTAATTGTCCCTGAAGGAAAATTACCTTCGCTACTTATCCTCGAAAGGAAATTACCTTCACTAATTGTAGACAGAAGTTCACCATACTCGTGTGCGAAGACAGTCTGTGAGCTTCTCACGCCTGTCCGGCCTCTCACTCTCCTTCGCTGGGAGACTGGGCACCGAGGGGCAACCTGCTGCCCTCGGTGCTGGATGCAAAGGCATTATGAGCTGAAACATTGCCATCGCTCTCCTAGTCGGATTTTAGGCAGGTGCGAAGGTAACTGATGGATATCACTTGCATTTGTTTGGTTCATCTTGTTACACAAGACGACGTGCTCGAGTGGTGGCGCGGCAGTTTCTCCTCCCTAAGCGAGAGAAGGCGCTGCCCGATTGAAGGCACATCGGGTGGTGAAGGCGACAAAGGTCACTGGAGGCACGGTGAAGGCAACGTGGACCAAGTCCAAACCGAGTCAAAGACGGAGTTGCTGGTCCACGCATTCATACTAAGACGTGTAAATGTACCCTTATGCCCTTGGAAACCGTAAGTTGTATAGTCTAGAGGATGATGCCTGATTTTCAGGGGTATAAGGGAAATGTAAAATATGCCTCTTGACCTCCCTATAAAAGGGGACCTCCCACCAACGTGTAAAGGGCTGATTCGCGAGAACACTGTTGATAAGTAATTTACTGTTGCTTGTCATTGTTCTCCGTCTTGGCTGTTGTTTGGGCCCTTTGGCTTCGGCTGTAACCCAACACGAAGGAAGGTGATGAAGATGTCTCTGCATCTTTGCGCGCTCCTCGTGGAGGGGACGAACTGGACGGGGAGGAGGTCGTGGCCAGGGCCGCGGGTGTGGAGATAATAGGAAAGCTGTTGCGAAGGCGGCCTCTTCCTCCACCCCGGCGAAGCGAAGCAGCAGCAGCGCTCATGAGTCTGCAGAGAAAAGGCGCCGCCAAGAGCCGCCGATTGCTGCTGTTCCACTGTCAGTTGCGGCTCCAGATACTGGGGCCGCTTCTTCGGCTTTGCGCGGTGGCCATTCGTCATCTGGAGTTATTTCTTTGGCTTCACGCGGTGGTCGTCCGCCTCTTCCTCCTCGGGCGCCACCGGCGGCTCCGGCTCCAGTGCAGTTGACGGCTTCGCCCGTCACTAGTTTTATGAGTTTGGCTCCTCAGAATGGAGATGATGTTTTCTTAGGTGAGGTTGCTCTCTTTGGGAATTACTTTCAAGGCACAAGTCTTCCTTTGCTTGGAAGCTACTTAGCACAGAATCCAATTATTGATATCGATATTGCTTGTGAAGGTGTCCCTGAAACACCTGGGGATGTTCGAGTTCCGAATCCATTTGATGATGGTATTGACATTAGCCAATTTGAGGATACTCCCGTTCGGGATGTTCCCATTGTTGAAAATGTGCTTGAAGAGGTTAATGTCGAATATGATATTGAGGAGCCTATCGCCGAAGCCCCCATGGAGTGTGCATCAGTTGACGTTCCTCCGGTGACTTTGGCTTCTCCCCCTCGAGCTGATGACTCTTTGCAAGTTCTGGCCGAAGCTGCCACGACTGATATTGGCATTCAAGATAGGGGGAAGCAAGTTGCCGAAGCCGGAACTTTTGATGCCGCTGAGAGAGCTGCTGCTTCTCGTGCGGATATGGAAGTTGATACGGGTGCAGGCTTTCCTTCTACTTCCGAAGGTACTTGTGATGTTGTCTTTTCCTTTAGTGACAATGGTTATTGTGCTGTTTGATGTTAATGTGAAAAAGATTTGTTTAGTAGGTGGCGAAGAAGAGGGGCCAGCTCGAATGCGCGAAGGTGGGCTTCTCCAAGACTTTGCTTGGGAAGGTGTTTTATTTGATCAAGGTTTTAGCTAGTTTTTTCCCTTAGCCATTTTTGCGAACATAACAATGTTATGATTACTTGCAGAATATCAACAACTTGTGCGAACTTTGAATCCTGAAAGCATCAGTTCTAATATTTTGGCTTCGGGATTGAAGGTAAGGATTTTACGCCTTCGCCCTTAAACTCATTATTGATCTTGGCTTCGTGTTGCCGGTCTCGCAGTACTAAACGAGGAGATTATTTCCTCTCACAGGTTGTTTTAACCATCACTAAGTTGCATTCTCAAATTCCCAACCTCAACTTAATAGCTGCTGAGTGCGAGGAATTGTTGAGGTTGCGAAGGGAGAAGGCTGAGCTGCTCCAAATTTAGGCAAACGTTGATCAAATCAAGCAAGATCTTGAGGACGAGAAGAATTTGCTTCGCCAGGACCAGGAGTCCATTGTTAACGAAAATAAGTCTTTAAAGGACAGGGTTGCTGCTTTAGAAGCTCAAGCTGGCGAAGCCAATTTGCTTAAGGAAAAAGTAGTTGCCTAGGAGGCTCAAGTAGCGGACAAGGATGATGTCCTGGAGGGCCTTCGCAAGAAAGTTGTCGAAGATACTGACTTGATTTTAGTCTTGAAGAGCGAGGTTGACACTCTTACGAGTGTTAAGGAGAAGCTATCTCGCGACATCGCGTCGTATCGTTCTCGCAGCGAGGACTTTGAACGTGAAGTCGTATCGCTGCGTACTTCAACCATTTCCTTCTCAAAGAGAATGAAGATGTGATCAATGTTGCCTGGGAGCGTAGTTTGAAGCTATATCGTTTATACAAGGACGCCCTGCGACAGTTTGGAGCGGAGCCCGCTCCCTTCCCCAACAAAGAATATAGCTTGGACAAACTTTTTGGTTGGATTGACCATGAATTTGCTTCGCTGCCAACAGTCGTTGAGTCTGTCAGTGACTTCGTCGTCAACCTCTGCTCATGCAATTTGTTGAAGATTCTGTCAGACAATGGTTGTGAGCATTATAGTGCTTTAGTTCGGAAAGGCTATCCTTATCCGGCACCCAAGGATCCTGCTGACAGTGATTATTTTCAAAAAGAAATGTTGCTTGCGAAGGCACTCTTCCTGAAGCATTTCTGGGTTGCCAGTGGACGTCAAGCAGCTCAGAATATTATCCGCGACCGTCTTGTGAAGGTACTTTGATAGTTACCGTGGTCGACTTTGATTCAATTTTATTTTTAATTTTTTATTGTTTTATTTGATAGCTTATGTATTCTCAGTCAAAGGAGCTGAGGAGACAAAAAGCCGAGGCCGAAGCCGCCGCGAGGGAAGCCGCTGCTAAGGAAGCTGCCGAAGCCGGTGCCACCTCTGGTGCCGCTGCAACTGGTGCTACTGCCTCCGAGGCTGGTGCTTCATCTTCCCAGAGTGGTGCCGTTGGAATCAATCCTCGGGTCTAAGGACCTTTTAGATTGTAAATAGAGCTTAGAACTGATTGAGTGGTCAGCCCTTTTGAACTTGTACATTTGTGTATATTCAGGGTGATGAGATGCTTGAACTCACTCCACTGGCCATGCGTGATGGGCCGCTTTGTATTTCTGGCTTCGCATGGAAGGAATTTCGACGACTTTATCCACACTCTAGTTATGGCGACTTTTTGGAGTATTGTCATGAGTTTTATCGTCGCACCGAGTTCGGCGTTTTTGATTTTTTTCACTTCGTTTATTGCTCACGGTTCGGATCGAGTTGAGCTCGCTGCGTAGAGGAATACCGAAGCTATTTCCCTGGGCCTTCCCAAGGCGGAGCCGTTGGAAGTTAGTCCTGATGTCAAAGACTTTGCATGCGTTTACAATGCCCCTCGCTTTAGGAGGTCTGGCGAACAGTTTTATGGTTATGTGTTTGAAATGTTTTGAGAATTTTTGATGTTGATGTTTGGAAATGATGTAATTACATCTTTGTATGAATGAATGTGAACTCGATTTGTCTTCGCTTTTAAGAGAAATGCCTCCCCCCAGAGCGAGTTTAGGTTTATTCATGCGAAGATGAAATATGTTCATGAGTCTTGCGAAGCTGATCGTGTAGTATGCATCATGTTTGAGCGAAAGAGATTGAACTCGATTCGCCTTTGCTTCTGAGAGAAATGCCTCCTCCCCCCAAAGTGAGTTTAGGCTTTTATTTCAAACTCTCAGTCGTCGAGCATTTTGACGATGGTTGAGTTTAGTGAGGATTTTGTCGGAGCCCCCTTTTAGCGATCATTTTGCTGATAAGAGTTCAAACTGAGCCGAAGCCCCTTTCTCTTTTTAGAGTAAACGTTTTGTATGTATGAAAAACAATCTGAGCTGAAGCCCCTTTTACTCCTTAGAGTAAGCATTCTTAGATCTGAATTGGCCTTACTTTTGGTAGGGTCAATTTAGTTCTATTTGGTTTATCAAATACCAGCGATTTGGCCGAAGCCAATCGCTTTCGATGCAACTTTTTGGGGAATAGATCGTTCATATACTTCAGACGAGTTACAGTTAGCACCGCCTCGTTAAAAACCTCTCCCCTTGGTAAGGGTTCCCCTATGAGGAAAAGTGTACGGGCTTGTTTGAAGAAAAAATGAAAATCTACTCTATCAATTGACTTCGTTCATAGATTACGAAGCCAACTGTTACATGATGCTCACAAGTAATACCTCTGCAAGCTGTTCGCATTCCATGAATGTGGCAGCTCATTGCCTTCTCCATCTCCCAGGTGAAATGAGCCAAGTCTGTTACTTTTGATGATCAGGAATGGTCCTTTCCATTTGTTTTGTAGTTTTCCCGAAGGCATATTTGGGTTCTTCCTTAGCACCCAGTCGCCTATGTTGATGTCTTTTCTTACCACTTTCTTGTCACGCCATTTTCTTGTTTCTTCTTGGTACTTAGATATGTTTTTGGCTGCTTGCAGCCTGCATATTTCTATGAGATCTTTGTCTATAACTTCGCTGTCTTTGGGCGCCTCCTGCTGAGTGCAGAGCCCTTTATGAAGAATCTCCTCTAGGCATACTGCTTCTTTGCCGTATAGTAGTTTGAAGGGTGTGAACTGAGTTGCTCTTGAAGTAGATGTGTTGTGAGCCCAGATTACCTTCGGCATTTCCTCCACCCATTTGCCTTTTTTCTTACAATTAGCAAGGCATTTTCTGATGGCGGTGAATATGATGCCATTTGCCCTTTCAACTGCACCATTGGACTGGGGGTGGTATACTGATGCAAATCTTGCCTTCGTCCCGATGGACATGCAATACTGCCTGAATTCATCGCAGTCGAATTGCTTCCCATTATCCACTGTGATTTCCCTTGGGACTCCAAATCTGCAAACGATTTGCTGCCAGAAGAATTTGATGACTATCTTCGCTGTGATGTTTGCCAATGGCTTTGCCTCAATCCACTTGGTAAAATATTCCACTGCGACAATTGCATATTTCAGATTTCCTTGAGCTGTAGGAAGAGGACCCACCAGATCGATGCGCCATCTCTGCAATGGCCAGGTTGGAGTTATCAGTTGTGATAGCTCTGAAGGCGATTTTCTGGTTGCTGCACATTTTTGACATTCATCACAAGTCTTGACTGTGTTGGTTACGTCGTTGATGATCGAAGGCCAATAAAACCCTTGTCGCATTGCCTTTCCCACAATTGCCCTTGCTCCAAAGTGAGCTCCGCATAGGCCACTGTGTATCTCTTGTATTAACTCTCTGCCTTCGCTTATTGACACGCAGCGAAGCCAAGGAGCCACAACTCCTTTCTTGTATAGAATGTTGTCAATGATTTGATATGACCTTGCTCTCTGCTACATGGTTTTTAGGTCTTCTTCATCAATTGGTTCATAGTATCCCCTGAGATATGCCATTATGGATGACCGCCAGTCTTCTGAGTTTATTGCATTGATCAATTTCGGCTGCTCATCAAGCTCTTTGATCGAAGGCATTGTCAATGTTTGGAAGAAGACATCGGGTGGCAGTTTATCCCCCTTTGCCGCTGCTTTGGCCAATGCATCGGCTTCTTCATTTTTTGACCTCGGGATGTATTCGACTGTAAAGCCCTTGAATTTTTTCTCCATTGCTCGAACTGAATTGAGATACTTGATCAGCTCTGGCTGTTTTGCAACACTTTCTTTTTCAATATGATCTGCTACCACCTTCGACTCAGTTTTCACAATGAAGCGCTGAGCCCCCAGCGCCTTCGCTTTTCTGAGCCCCAATAGCACAGCTTCATATTCAGCGACATTATTTTTACTTCTGTCGCTGTTTTTGCAGAATTCAAGATTCGCTGCATAGCTCATTTTTACGCCCGAAGGCGATTGCACAATCGCTGCGATACCGGCTTCTTTGTCCTCACAAGCGCCATCACAATGTATTAGCCAGCTTTCTTCTCTGGTCAGATTTTCTGCCGAAAGTGATGTCCACTCGGCTATAAAATCAGCCAAGACTTGTGATTTCACTGTTGTTCTTCGTTCAAAATCGACCACATATTCAGACAGCTCTGCACCCCATTTGCGTATTCTTACTGAAGCTTCCTTGTTACTTAGCAGCTCTTTTAGTGGTTGATCTGTGAGCACTTTGATGTTGTGCCCCTCGAAATAATGCCATAGCTTTCTGGATGCCATCACCACAGCATAGATCATTTTCTCGATATCAGTGTAGAATAGCTTCGACGCAGTCAGTGCCTCAGAGACATATACACTGGCTACTGTATTTTTCTGTCCTCAATTAGCTTTTCTGCAATAAGTGCGGCACTGATGGCTGATTGTGAAGCTGCGATGTATAACAGTAAGGGTGCCTTTGGGTCAGATATTGTCAGCTTCGTGAGCTGCATCAGATATTGCCTTAACTCATGAAATGCCTTCGACTGCTCTTCTCCCCATTCAAATTTTGTTGCATTTCTAAGGGTTGTGAAGAAGGGTAAACTGCGTTCAGCTGCCTTTGCAATAAATCTGTTAAGTGCCGTGATTCTGCCAGAGAGTTTCTGCACATCCCTGATGCATTTGGGCTCTTCCATGTTGAGGATTGCATTGATCTTGTCTGGATTGGCTTCGATTTCTTTCGCTGATACTAGACAGCCAAGTATCTTACCTTTGGTTACTCCGAAGACATATTTCTCCGGGTTGAGCTTGAGACCAGCTTGTCTCATTCGGGCGAAGGCAACTGCCAGATCTGAGATGTGATCTTGTCTTTTCACACTCTTGACCAGGATGTCATCAACATATGCCAGTATAGTTTTGAAAAGTTCCTCTTTGAATACGGTGCTTGACATGCGACAGAAAGTGGTACCAGCGTTGCGAAGTCCCTCGGGCGTTCTGATGAAGCAAAATGTGCCAACAGGAGTGATGAAGCTGATTTTTTCTTCGTCTTCTTTCTTCATCCATATCTGATGATTACCGGAGAAGCAATCTCTCATCATCTCACTTGCAGCAGCTTGATCAATGATTTTGTCGATTCTTGGGAGTGGGAAGTCATCTTTTGGACATGCCTTATTGAGATCAGTGAAATCGATGCACATTCTCCACTTGCCATTTTTCTTTTTCACTGGCATCGTGTTAGCTAACCACTGGGGATATTTTACTTCGCGTATAACATTTGCATCCAGCAGTCTTTGCACTTCAGCTTTGACTGCACATACTTTTTCTTCGGACATTTTCCTCAGTTTCTGCTTCTTCGGCCTCATCTGAGGGCTTATTGCAAGTTTGTGCTCAACTATGCTACTGTCGACGCCTGGCAAATCGTTGCTTGACCATGCGAAGACATCTTTATTATTTCTCAAGAACTCGATGAGTCTTTCTTCTTTATCAGGTTCAAGATCTGAACCGATGATCACTTTTCTATCGAAGACATCAGGCTGCAATTGCACTTCTTTTGTTTCTGTTGGCCCTTTCATGCTTTTGCTATCTTTCTCAGCAATTGGCTTCTCCTCAGGATAGATAGGTTCTCTTTCTTCGAGTACATGTACCTTTCGCTGGCCTGGGGTGTTGGCATACTCAATTCTTCTTGCCTCTGTTTGGTCACTGAAGACGGTGATAACTCCTTTGAGAGCTAGCATTTTCATGCACAAGAAAGCTTGCCTTATGATGATGTCGAAGGCATTTATGACTCCTCTGCCGAAGATAACATTATAGTCGAAGAACATGTCAACGACGTCGAAGGTGATGAACTCAGTTCTTGCATTTGATGTGTCGCCAAAGGATACTGACAGTGTAATTTTTCCCAAAGGTGTATCTGATGGCTCTAGATTATCTGGGTTGATGTTGGTCATTGACCCGAGTGCCTTCGCCAAGATGATATCTGCAGAGCTGCCTGTGTCCACTAACACTTTCCCAATTGTCCAGCCAGCAATGTTGGCTTCAATCGACATTGCGTCGTTGTGTGGAAAATTGTGGAGCTTGAGATCTTCTTCTGTGAAGGTGATTGGCATGTGAGACCATTCCAATTTCTTGTAAGGGTCGTCAACTGAGATGTTGTTGACTTGGCGAAAGTAGCTCTTTTTCTGCTTCTTTGTCTCGAAGGCAAGTGAGGATCCTCCAGTTATTGGCATAATGAGGCCATAACAGGGCAAGGGATTTGCTGTATTTTGACCTTGCGGTTTTTGTGGTGGTGGTGGTGGTGGTGGTAATTCTTCTACCTTGATGTCCTTGTTTGGGATAGGCTGTGTATTTTGTGGGTATAGGTGTGGATACAGTGTTTGTGGTTAATAATGTTGGAATGCTTGGGGCGAAGGCAAAAATTGAGTCACTATCGCGGTTGTGGGATGGACAAAGTTGGAGTTTAAGGAGCGATAGATTGGGCAGTATGGTTGAATGGCTTAGGTTTGTGTTTGGGTTTGGGTTTGGGTAGCTTGGATTTTGCCTGCCTTCATTTTGTCAATGGTTCTCTTGATGTCTCGGCACTGTTCTGTGCCGTGGGTGTGATTTTTGCCACGATATTGGCAAAACAACTCTGGTCCCGAAGGCGGAACCCTTCCTCTTCCTCGGCCTCTGCCGGTTCTTCCACCCCTTTGGGTAGGCTCATTTCTTTGGTTCTGGAGTTGGCTTTCTGGGTAGGTAGGTTTGTTCTCTTGGAACGAAGGTGGGCTCTCCATGCTCATGATGGTTTGGGAAGTGTAATTTTGGTTGTGGTTTTGGTTGTAGTGGTGCTGTTTGTTTTGGGAATCATACTGGCTTTTCATGACAGCTTCTCTGGCAATTCGCCTTCGGTTGTCATTATCGGATCGACAATATTTTTTGAACTCCTCATAAAGATCTCTGAGGGTTGCTGGTGTTTCCCTTGCAATGTGTTGTGCGAATGGGCCAGGCCGAAGCCCCTGTATAGCTGCAAACTTGGCGGCTTCGTCAGGAATATGAGGAGCCTGAGATCGCAGTCCCACAAACTTGCGAAAGTAATCCTCCAGAGATTCCTTCGGCTATTGGTGTAGAGTTAACTCTGCATATGAGAGTGCTTGGTCTCCCATTATGCTGAAATTCTTGACCAGCTCTTTCTTCAGATCAAACCAGCTGCTGATAGATAGCCCTGAAAGCTTGGTGTACCAGTTCATTGCAGTGCCATTGCAAACAATGATGAAAGACTTTGCCAACACCACATCATCTCCCCCTGCCAAAGCTATTGCAGCCTCATAGCTCATGAGAAATTGCTTGGGGTCGGTGAGGCCATTGTACCTTGGTAGAGAGGTGCGCTTGTATGAAGACGGCCATCTTGCCAATTGCAGACTTTATGAGAGAGGGCAAGTGTGATCAATGGGACGAGTGTGCAGCACTTGGAAGCCGGTTTCCGATGTGGAATTATGATTTATTCCAGCACTGGCGAAGGCAATTGGATCATTGAGTTCTATTGGAGCTCAGCGACTTGTTTCTTGGCTCTTTCGAGTTCTTCTCGGAGCTTCGCAGCTCTGGGGTTCGTGGAGTTCAATCTTCTTTGCTTCGCTTGCCTCAGCTCTTCATACTGCTTCCTGACCTACAGCAGCTAGTGTTGTTGTTCTTCTTCTTCCTCTTGCATTTGCTGTTGTAGCTCCATCTGGGCAGCTTCGAGCTCTCTCTGCTGCTCCAGACGGTGAAGGCGAAGCCTTTCCTCCACCCTGCGCAGCTTTTCTTCGGTGGTGAGAGTGTCTTCATCGACTTCCGCTTCGTCAGTGATGGCTTCGGTTATGGGTGGTAAGGTGCTTGGTGGAATTATGGCTTGGGCGTCGACTTCACCGGTTGAGGGTGTGTCTTCGGTGGTGTTGGTGGGTTGTCTTGTTATTACTCTTCTTGGTGGCATAGTGGTGTTCGTGGATTTCCTTCGTGCACAGCACAGACGGTGGGCGCCAATTGTTGGGTCACTAGCCGAAGCCGATGAAACCAGACAATAGCTAAGACAGAGAAATAGTGACAAGCAACAATATATTACTTATCAACAGTGTTCTCAGGAATCAGCCCTTTACACGTTGGTGGGAGGCCCCCTTTTATAGGGAGGTCAAGAGGCATCTTTTTACATTCCACTTATACCCCTGGAAATCAGGCATCACCCTCTAGACCATATATCTTTGGTTTCCTAGGGGCATAAGAGTACATTCGCACATCTCAGTATGAATGCGTAGACCAGCAACTCTGTCTTTGACTCGGTTTGGACCTGGTCCACGCTGCCTTCACCGTGCCTCCGATGACTTCTGTTGCCTTCACCACCCGGAGCACCTTCGGCCGCATGGTGCCTTCTCCACCGGGGGAGAGAAACCATCGTGCCCTCGCACGGTCCCGTCCTGAACCTGTGTAACAAGATAAACCACAGATATGCAGGTAATATTTGAGAATCGCCTTCGCATCCATTCTGGACATCCTTTAGCAACGAAGGCGGCCGATCATCTCCCGGTGCCAAATCACCTAGCGAAGGAGAAAAAGGGTCGAATGCAGACATGTAATTGGAATCAATGTTGCGAAGGTAATGGATCGCTACACAACGCCTAATCGCTAGCGAAGGCAATGACCTTTCAAGTACATGTAGCGAAGGCAAATGCCAGGAGCTTAAATGCAAAATGAGCGGGTGAAGGTGTTTCTTTTGCAGGCCAATCCCCCAACACCGCCCTTCTCTACGTCTTCGACAACTCAGACTGAGGATCCACTCAATGTTCTAGCTAATGTGGCCGAAGGCGCTGTTGTGGGAGGTGCGAAGGAGATTGTTGGCGCCTCTAATGTGCCAGATTTTTATGGTAAGCTTGATAACCCTATCTATACGATACAGGTTCCTCTTTCTTCTTCTGGCGAATTTGGCTCCGATGGCAGTTCTTCTGGTTCGAGTGATGGAGACATCGGGATGGATGATGATGTTGAGGTTTGTGAATCAGGTGGCGAAGCTAGTCGCCGTGGTAGGTTCGAAGGCGAATCTTCATATGTGCTAACTCATGATGAGATGGCTGAAAAATGCAAAGGTAATCTTTTTTGGGTTTTTGCTTGGTTTGCAGTTTTCTCACTGCTGTTGACATTCTTTTTCTTTCTTCGCAGCTTATGAGAGGGTCGTCAAAGGACATGACTTTAATACTTTTGGTTGCAGTGTGCTATTCTCGAGCCTTCAGGTTTGTCTTGTTAACGTTTGATTGTCTAGATGTTTTGTGATTATTTGCCTTTGCTAGAAAAAGTTTTTTATTTTGTAGGCTACTATTGCCATGCAAGAGATGATTGATCGTCTTCCCCCGCATCTTGACCTCATTCCTTCGGAGAGTGAGGAGTTGACCAGGCTTCAAAAGGAGAAAGCTGAGCTTTTGAAGATTCAAACCACTGTTGATCGACTTAAACAAGACCTGAAAGACGAGAAGGCGCGATGTCGCCGAGATCATGAGTCTCTTGCCAGCGAAGCTGAGGCCGTGGAGAAGAAGATATCTTCATTGGAAGCAGTTTGTTGCCAAGATCGCCGACAAGGATAATGTTCTTGATGGTTTGCGCCAAAGAATTGCTACCGATTCGGTGACCATTTGTGGTTTGAAGGGTGAGATTGATGCCCTGAAAGAGACGAAGGCGATGCTTGATCGTGCGACTAATGAGCTTCGTACACAAAATGAGAAGGTTGCTCTTGAACTGAATTCTCTTCACAAAGATCATGAAAACTTGATTAGTTCTGCATGGGATCATGGGCTCAAGCTTTACAATTTGTACAAGGAGACATTGCTTCGCTTTGGAGCAGAGCCCCTTGCTTTTCCTGAGAAGGAGCCTACCTTTGAGAAGCTGTTTAGCTGGATCGAGAACAAATTTGCTTCGCTTCCCGATGTTATTCAATCTGTTGGTGATTTCGCAGTTTCTGTCTGTTCGTGCAACTTGTTGAAGATATTGTCAGACAATGGTTGTGATCACTACAAGGCTCTTCTTCGGAAAGGATTCCGCTATCCTGATGCGAAGGACCCTGCAGATAAGAATGCATTTTCGTCGGAGATCATGAATGCGAAGGCATTGTTTTGCAAGAATTTCTGGGTCGCCAGCGGTCGAGCAGCGGCTCAAAGAATCTCTTTAGAATGACTTGCTAAGGTATTCCAAGTTGTCTTTGCTGTTTTGCTTTGCGTTTGATCAGCTGACTTATGTGATTTTGTTTATTGATTTTGTACTTTTAGTTGAAAGATGATGCCGAAGCTGCTGCTGAGGAAGCTGCTGCCTCAGCTACTGCCGAAACTTTCGGTGCCGGTGCTGCTCCGACTGGTGTTGCTACCGCCGAAGCTGTTGCCGCTTCTTCCTCCCAAGGGCATGGTAGCCAAGGAGTTTCTGGAATTGATCCCCAGGTCTAAGGACCTTTAGATTGTACTTAGAATTAGGACTTATAGCATGGACAAATCTTTTGAACTTGTATATTTGTGTACATTCAGGATGATGACGTGCTTGAACTTACCCCATTGGCCAAGCGTGATGGGTCACTTTGTATTTCTGGCTTCGCCTGGAAGGATTTTCAACGACGCTATCCAAATTCTAGTCATAGCGACTTTTTGGAATTTTGTCACGAGTTTTATCATCGCAATGAGTTTGATGTTTTTGCTTTTTTCACTGCGTTTATTGCTCATGGCTCGGATCGTGTTGAGCTTGTTGCGAAGAAGAATGCCGAAGCTATTTCCCAGGGCATTCCAAAGATGGAGCTGTTGGAAGTTAATCCTGATGACAAGGACTTTGCGTGTGTTTACAATACTCCTCGTTTTAGGAGATCTGGCGAGCAGTTTTATGGATATGTGTTTGAAATGTTTTGAGAGTGCTTGATGTAAAAGTCTGTAGCATATGATGTAATTATGACTTTGGCTGAATAAATACGAACTCATTTTGCCTTCGCTTTTGAGAGAAACGCCTCCTCTCCCCAAAGCGAGTTTGTGTTTATTCAAGCAAAGATGAATATCTTCATGACTTGTGCGAAGCCATTCGTACATATATGTTTTCTTGTTTGAACAAAAAAGGTTAAGCTCGATTTGCCTTCGCTTTAGAGAGAAACGCCTCCTCCCCCCAAAGCTAGTTTATGCTTTTCATTCAAACTCAGGTGCCGAGAATTTTGACGATGAGTTTGATGTGGAATTTTCTTCGAACTTACTCTTTGGAGTTCATGCTTTAGTTTTTGATGAATAATTGAGCCGAATCCTAGTTTACCCTTTTAGAGTAAGCATTTTGGATATATGAAAAACAAATTAAGCCGAAGCCCCTTTTACTCCTCAGAGTAAGCATTTTGTATAATAAGCCATCTGAGCCAAAGCCCCTTTTAGTCCTTAGAGTAAGCGTTTGTAGATCTGAATTGGCCTTACCTTTGGTAGGGTCAATTTAGTTCTATTTGGTTTATCGAATACCAGTGATTTGGTCGAAGCCAATCGCTTTCGATGCAACTTTTTTGGGGAATAGCTCGTTCATATATTTCACACGAGTTACAGTTAGCACCGCCTCGTTAAAAACCTCACCCCTTGGTAAGGGTTCCCCTATGAGGAAAAGAGTATGGACCTTTTTGAAGGAAAAATGACAATCTACTCTATCAATTGACTTCGTTTATAGATTACGAAGCCAATTGTTACATGGTGTTCACAGGTAGTACCTTCGCAAGCTATCCGCATTCCATGAATGCGGCAGCTCATTGCCTTCGCGTCTCCCAGGTGAAATGATCCTGGTCTGTTGCTCTTGATGACTACGAATGGGCCTTTCCATTTGTTTTGCAATTTCCCCGAAGGCATACTTGGGTTCTTCCTTAGTACCCAGTCGCCTATCTTTATGTCTTTCCTTACCACTTTCTTGTCACACCACTTTTTTGTTTCTTCTTGGTACTTGGAGATGTTTTTGGCTGCTTGCAGCCTGTAAATTTCTGTGAGATCTTTGTCTATAGCTTCGCTGTCTTTGGGCGCTTCTTGCTGAGTGCGAAGCCCTTTGTGAAGAATTTCCACGGGACATACTGCTTCTTCGCCATATAGTAGTTTGAAGGGTGTGAACTGAGTTGCTCTTGAAGTGGATGTGTTGTGAGCCCAGATTACCTTCAGCATTTTCTCCACCCATTTGCCTTTTTTTTACAATTTGCGAGGCATTTTCTGATAGCGGTGAATATGATGCCATTTGCTCTTTCAACTGTACCATTGGACTGCGGGTGGTACACTGATGCAAACTTGCTTTCATCCCGATGGTCATGCAGTACTGCCTGAATTCATCGCAATCAAATTGCTTGCCATTATCTATTGTGACTTCCCTTGGGACTCCGAATCTGCAAACGATTTGCTGCCATAAGAATTTGATGACTGTCTTCGCTGTGATGTTTGCCAATGGCCTTGCCTCAATCCACTTGGTGAAATATTCTACTGCAACTATTGCATATTTCAAATTTCCTTGAGCTGTGGGAAGAGGACCCACCAGATCTATGCCCCATCTCTGTAGTGGCCAGGTTGGAGTTATCAGCTGTGATAGCTCCGAAGGCGATTTTCTGGTTGTGCACATTTTTGACATTCGTCACAGGTCTTGACTGTGTTTGTTTCATCATTGATGATTGAAGGCCAATAGAATCCTTGTCTCATTGTCTTCCCCACAATTGCCCTCGCTCCAAAATGAGCTCCGCATAGACCACTGTGTATCTCTTGTATTATTTCTTTGCCTTCACCTATTGACACGCAGCGAAGCCAAGGTGCCACCACTCCTTTCTTGTATAGGATTTTGTCGATGATTTGATATGATCTTGCTCTCTGCTGCATAGTTTTGAGGTCGTCTTCGTCGATTGGTTCATAATATCCCCTGAGATAAGCCACTATGGTTGACCGCCAATCTTCTGAGTTTATTACGTTAATCAAGTGCGGCTGCTCATCAAGCTCTTTGATCGAAGGCACTGTCAGTGTCTGGAAGAAAACGTCGGGTGGCAACTTGTCCCCCTTAGCTGCTGCCTTGGCCAGTGCATCTGCTTCTTCATTTTTTGCCCTCGGGATATATTCGATTGTGAAACCCTTGAATTTTTTCTCCATTGCTCTGACTGTATTCAGATATTTAATCAGCTCAGGCTGCTTTGCAACACTTTCTTTTTCAATATGATCTGCTACCACCTTCGAGTCAGTTTTCACAATAAAGCGCTGTGCACCCAGCGCCTTCGCTTTTCTAAGCCCCAATAGCACCGCTTCGTATTTAGCAACATTGTTTGTGCTTCTGTCACTGTTTCTGCAGAACTCTAGGTTCGTTGCATATCTCATTTTTACGCCCGAAGGCGATTGTACTATGGCTGCGATGCCGGCTCCTTTGTCCCCCCAAGCGCCATCACAATGTATTAGCCAGCTTTCTTCTCTGGTTAGATTTTCTGCCGAAGGCGATGTCCACTCTACTATGAAATCAGCCAAGACTTGTGATTTGATTGTTGTTCTTCGCTCGAAATCGACTACATATTCTGACAGCTCTGCAGCCCATTTGAGTATTCTTACTGAAGCTTCTTTGTTACTCAGTAACTCTTTTAGTGGTTGATCTGTGAGCACTTTGATGTTGTGCCCCTCGAAATAATGCCTTAGCTTTCTGTATGCCATTACCACGGCATAGATTACTTTCTCAATCTCAGTGTAGAATAGCTTCGATCCGGCAAGTGCCTCAGAGACATAATACATTGGCTGTTGTATGCTTCTGGGCACGTTTGGATGCTGCCTTCTGCTGACCCTGCCAAATATTGGCCGCGGACAAAGTTTGGCGGCTGATTTGTCCGCCCAGGATTTGGCCGAGAAAACACAAAAAAATGAACTGCGGCAGCTGCGGTAGGCCAAATCAGGGCCAGCATCCAAATACGACGGGCAGCGACGGTCAAAGGCCAAACTTTGGCTGGGCAGCTTCGGGCACTCATCCAAACGTACCCTCTGCCCTCTATCAGTTTCTCCACAATAAGCGCAGCACTGACGGCTGATTGCGAAGCTGCGATGTACAACAGTAAGGGTGCCTTTGGATCAGGTACTGTTAGCTTCGTGAGTTGCATCAGATATTGCCTTAGCTCTTGAAATGCCTTCGACTGCTCTTCTCCCCATTCAAATTTTGTTGCATTTCTGAGAGTTGTGAAGAATGGTAAACTGCGTTTAGCTGCCTTTGCAATAAACCTGCTAAGTGCCGCGATTCTGCTAGAGCGTTTCTGCACGTCTCTTATGCATTTTGGCTTTTCCATGTTGAGGATTGCATTGATCTTATCTGGATTGGCTTCGATCTCATTCGCTGATACCAGGCAGCCAAGTATCTTTCCCTTTGTTACCTCGAAGACACATTTCTCGGGGTTGAGCTTTAGGCCGGCTTCTCTCATCCTTGCGAAGGCAACTGCTAAATCTGAGATATGATCTTGTCTTTTGATGCTCTTGACCAAGATGTCATCAACATATGCAAGTATAGTTTTGAAGAGCTCTTCTTTGAACACAGTGCTTGACATGTGACAGAAAGTAGTACCGGCGTTGCGAAGCCCCTCGGGCATTCTGATGAAGCAAAATGTGCCAACAGGAGTGATGAAGCTGGTTTTTTCTTCATCTTGTTTCTTCATCCAGATCTGATGATAACCAGAGAAGCAATCTAGAAGAGACATCATCTCACTTGCAGCAGCTTGATCGATGATTTTGTCAATTCTTGGAAGTGGGAAGTCATCTTTTGGACATGCCTTGTTGAGATCGGTGAAGTCAATGCACATTCTCCACTTGCCATTTTTCTTTTTCATTGGCACAGTATTTGCTAACCACTGGGGGTATTTTACTTCGCGTATAACATTTGCATCTAGCAACCTCTGCACCTCGGCTTTAACTGCACTCACTTTTTCTTCGGACATTTTCCTCAAGTTCTGCTTCTTCGGCCTCATTTCAGGGCTAATTGCAAGTTTGTGCTCAACTATGCTCCTGTCGACGCCTGGCAAATCTTTGCTTGACCAAGCGAAGACATCTTTGTTGTTTCGCAAGAATTCAATGAGTCTTTCTTCTTTGTCTGGTTCAAGATCTGAACTGATGATGACCTTCCGGTCGAAGACATCAAGCTGCAACTGCACTTGCCTTGTTTCTGTTGCACCTTGCATGCTCTTGCTGTCTTTCTCAGCAGCTGGCTTCTCCTCTGGGTAGATAGGTTCTTTTTCTTTGAGCACATGCACCTTTCGTTGCCCTAGTGTGTTGGCATATTCGATTCTTCTTGCCTCTGTTTGATCACCGTAGATGGTGATGACCCCTTTGAGAGCTGGCATTTTCATGCATAAGAACACTTGCCTTATGATGATGTCGAAGGCATTTATGACTCCTCTGCCGAAGATAACATTGTTGTCGAAGAACATTTCTACAACATCAAAGGTGATGAACTCAGTTCTTGCATTTGAAGTGCCGCCAAAGGATACAGGCAATGTGATTTTCCCCAATGTTGCAGTGCGCTTCCCCCCGAAGCTAACCAAAGGTGTATCTGATGTCTTTAGATTGTCTGGGTTGATGTTGGTCATTGATCTGAGTGTCTTTGCCAAAAATGATATCCACAGAGCTGCCTGTGTCCACTAGCACTTTCCCAATTGCCCAGCCAGCGATGTTGGCTTCGATCGACATTGCATCATTGTGTGGAAAATTGTGGAGCTTGAGATCTTCTTCGGTGAAGGTAATTGTCATGTGAGACCATTCTGATTTCTTGTATGGACCATCAACTGAGATGTTGTTGACTTGGCGAAAGTAACTCTTTCTTTGCTTCTTTGTCTCGAAGGCAAGTGAGGATCCTCTAGTTATTGGCATGATGAGGCCATAACTGGGCAAGGGATTTGGTGTGTTTTGATCTTTTGGCTTTTGTGGTGGTGGTGGAGGTAATTCCTCCACTTTGATGTCTTTGTTTGGGATAGGCTGGGTGGTTTGGGGATATAGGTGTGGGTACGATATTTGTGGGTAGTAGTGTTGAAATGCTTGTGGCGAAGGCGAGAATTGGGTTGCCATCGCGGTTGTGGGATGAACGAAGTTTGAGTTTAGGGAGGGATAGACTGGGCAATATGGCTAGATAGCTTGGGTTTGAGTTTGGATTTGTGAGGTTTGGGTATTGGGGTGCGAAGCCGAAGGTGACTTCGTTTGATTAGCTTGGATTTTTCTGCCTTCATCTTGTCGATGGTTTTCTTGATGTCTCGGCACTGCTCTGTGCCATGGGTGTGATTTTCGCCATGATATTGGCAAAAAAGCTCTAGTCCCGAAGGCGGACCCCTTCCTCTTCCTCGGCCTCTGCCGGTTCTTTCACCTCTTTGGGTAGGCTCATTTCTTTGGTTCTGGAATTGGCTTTCTGGGTGAGAGTGTTTGTTCTCTTGGAACGAAGGCGGACTCTCCACGCTCATGATAGTTTGGGATGGGTGGTTTTGGTAATAGTTTTGGTTGTAGTGGTGGTGCTTCTTTTGGGAATCATACTGGCTTTTCATGACGGCTTTTCTGGCAATTCGCATTCGGATGTTATTGTTGGATCGACAGTATTTTTTGAACTCCTCATACAAATCTCCAAGGGTTGCTGGTGTTTCCTTTGCAATGTGTTGCGCGAATGGTCCAGGCCGAAGCCCCTGTATAGCTGCAAATTTGGCGGCTTCATCAGGAATATGAGGAGCCTGAGATTGCAGTCCCACAAACCTGCGAAAATAATCTTCCAAAGATTCCTTCAGCTGTTGGTGTAGAGTTAGCTCCGCATATGAGAGTGCTTGATCTCCCATAATGCTGAAATTCTTGATTAGCTCTCTTTTCAGGTCATACCAGCTGCTGATAAATAACCCAGGAAGCTTTGTATACCAGTTCATTGCAGTGCCATCGCAAATGATGATGAAAGACTTTGCCAGCACTACATCATCTCCCCCTGCTGAAGCTATTGCAGCCTCATAGCTCATAAAAAATTGCTTGGGGTCAGTGAGGCCATTGTACCTTGGTAGAGAGATGGGCTTGTACGAAGGCGGCCATCTTGCCAATTGCAGACTTTCTGAGAGAGGGCAAGTGTGATCAATGGGACGAGTGTGCAGCACTTGGAAGCCGGTTTCCGATGTGGAAATGCAATTTGTTCCAGCACTGGCGAAGGAAATTGGATCATTGAGTTCTGCTTGGAGCTCAGCAACTTGTTTCTTGGCTCTCTTGAGTTCTTCTCGGAGCTTCGTAGATCTGGGTTTTGTGGAGTTCAATCTTCTTTGCTTCGCTTGTCTCAGCTCTTCCAACTACTTCCTGACCTGCAGCAGCTGGTGTTGTTGCTCTTCTTCCTCTTCTTGCATTTGCTGTTGTAGCTCAAGCTGGGCAGCTTCGATCTCTCTCTGCTGCTCCAAACGGCGAAGGTGGAGCCTTTCCTTTACCTTGGGCAGCTTTTCTTCAGTGGTGAGAGCGTCTTCATCGACTTCCGTTTCATCAGTGATGGCTTTGGTTATGGGTGGTAAGGTGCTTGGTGGAATTATGGCTTGGGCATCAGCTTTGCCAATTGAGGGTGTGTCTTCGATGGTGTTGGTGGGTGGTCTTGTTACTACTCTTCTTGGTGGCATAGTGGTGTTCGTGGGTTTCCTTCGTGCACAGCACAGATGGTGGGCACCAATTGTTGGGTTAGTGCCGAAGCTAATAAGCCCAAACAATAGCCAAGACAGAGAACAGGGACACGCAACAGTAAATTACTTATCAACAGTGTTCTCGGGAATCAGCCCTTTACACGTTGGTGGGAGGTCCCTTTTTATAGGGAGGTCAAGAGGTACATTTTACATTCCACTTATGTCCCTGGAAATCAGGCATCGTCCTCTAGACTATACAACTTAGGCTTTCCAGGGGCATAAGGGTACATTTGCATGTCTCAATGTGAATGCGTAGACCAGCAACTCCGTATTTGACTCGGTTTGGACCCAGTCCACGCCGCCTTCATCATGCCTTCGATGACCTCAGTTGCCTTCACCACCAGGAATGCCTTCGGTCACGAGGCGCCTCTTATTCCAGAGAGGAGAAGCCACCGTGCCATCACTCGAACCTGTTTTTGAACCTGAGTAAGAAGATGAACAACACATGCTGGTAAAATCCTGTGAGTTGTTTTCGCATCCACTTTGGACGACCATTATTACCGGAGGAAGGCAGTATTCATGGTTTGCCTTCGCACTCACGTATGACTAATCCATGTAGCGAAGACAGTGGATCGGTTCATAACACCTGACAAACAGCGAAGGCAAAGGCCTTTCAACAACATGAAGCGAAGGCAAATGCCAGGAGCTAAAATGCAAAGTAAGCGGGTGAAGGCATTTCCCTAGCAGGCCAATCCCCCAACACCTGGATTTACGAAGAAACCCGAATGCTACTATATGTGTACCAAGGAAGTCCAAAACACACATATAGCTCAGAATAACAGAATATCAAAATAAAACCAGTGCTCGATTACAAAAGAATAGCATCTCAGAATTATTACAATATGGCTAAAGTCTTTAATCAAAGTTTACACATATGAATAAGTAAACTCTCGTGGCGAAAAATCCTAATAACATACCTAAAACTTGGGATGCGCTAAAACGAGCCATGAGAGCTAGGTTTGTTCCATCTTACTATGCCCGTGATAAGATAAATAAGTTGCAGCAATTGAAACAAGGTGCTAAAAGCGTAGAAGAATACTATCAGGAATTACAAACGGGTATGTTGCGTTGTAAATTAGAGGAGGAAGAGGAACCTGCTATGGCTAGATTTTTAGGCGGGTTAAATCGGGAAATTCAGGATATCCTCGCTTACAAAGAATACAATACCGTAACCAAACTGTTTCATCTTGCTTGTAAAGCTGAAAGAGAAGTGCAGGGACGACGTGCTAGCGCAAGGACTAATGTTTCTGCAGGGAAAGCTAGTTCATGGCAGCAGCGCACGACCACAACTCCGTCTTCACGTACTCCTGCACTATCATCCAGTGAGAA
>CM014271.1:52099290-52147732 GCA_004135705.1 Alloteropsis semialata
GAATCTCTTTAGAATGACTTGCTAAGGTATTCCAAGTTGTCTTTGCTGTTTTGCTTTGCGTTTGATCAGCTGACTTATGTGATTTTGTTTATTGATTTTGTACTTTTAGTTGAAAGATGATGCCGAAGCTGCTGCTGAGGAAGCTGCTGCCTCAGCTACTGCCGAAACTTTCGGTGCCGGTGCTGCTCCGACTGGTGTTGCTACCGCCGAAGCTGTTGCCGCTTCTTCCTCCCAAGGGCATGGTAGCCAAGGAGTTTCTGGAATTGATCCCCAGGTCTAAGGACCTTTAGATTGTGCTTAGAATTAGGACTTATAGCATGGACAAATCTTTTGAACTTGTATATTTGTGTACATTCAGGATGATGACGTGCTTGAACTTACCCCATTGGCCAAGCGTGATGGGTCACTTTGTATTTCTGGCTTCGCCTGGAAGGATTTTCAACGACGCTATCCAAATTCTAGTCATAGCGACTTTTTGGAATTTTGTCACGAGTTTTATCATCGCAATGAGTTTGATGTTTTTGCTTTTTTCACTGCGTTTATTGCTCATGGCTCGGATCGTGTTGAGCTTGTTGCGAAGAAGAATGCCGAAGCTATTTCCCAGGGCATTCCAAAGATGGAGCTGTTGGAAGTTAATCCTGATGACAAGGACTTTGCGTGTGTTTACAATACTCCTCGTTTTAGGAGATCTGGCGAGCAGTTTTATGGATATGTGTTTGAAATGTTTTGAGAGTGCTTGATGTAAAAGTCTGTAGCATATGATGTAATTATGACTTTGGCTGAATAAATACGAACTCATTTTGCCTTCGCTTTTGAGAGAAACGCCTCCTCTCCCCAAAGCGAGTTTGTGTTTATTCAAGCAAAGATGAATATCTTCATGACTTGTGCGAAGCCATTCGTACATATATGTTTTCTTGTTTGAACAAAAAAGGTTAAGCTCGATTTGCCTTCGCTTTAGAGAGAAACGCCTCCTCCCCCCAAAGCTAGTTTATGCTTTTCATTCAAACTCAGGTGCCGAGAATTTTGACGATGAGTTTGATGTGGAATTTTCTTCGAACTTACTCTTTGGAGTTCATGCTTTAGTTTTTGATGAATAATTGAGCCGAATCCTAGTTTACCCTTTTAGAGTAAGCATTTTGGATATATGAAAAACAAATTAAGCCGAAGCCCCTTTTACTCCTCAGAGTAAGCATTTTGTATAATAAGCCATCTGAGCCAAAGCCCCTTTTAGTCCTTAGAGTAAGCGTTTGTAGATCTGAATTGGCCTTACCTTTGGTAGGGTCAATTTAGTTCTATTTGGTTTATCGAATACCAGTGATTTGGTCGAAGCCAATCGCTTTCGATGCAACTTTTTTGGGGAATAGCTCGTTCATATATTTCACACGAGTTACAGTTAGCACCGCCTCGTTAAAAACCTCACCCCTTGGTAAGGGTTCCCCTATGAGGAAAAGAGTATGGACCTTTTTGAAGGAAAAATGACAATCTACTCTATCAATTGACTTCGTTTATAGATTACGAAGCCAATTGTTACATGGTGTTCACAGGTAGTACCTTCGCAAGCTATCCGCATTCCATGAATGCGGCAGCTCATTGCCTTCGCGTCTCCCAGGTGAAATGATCCTGGTCTGTTGCTCTTGATGACTACGAATGGGCCTTTCCATTTGTTTTGCAATTTCCCCGAAGGCATACTTGGGTTCTTCCTTAGTACCCAGTCGCCTATCTTTATGTCTTTCCTTACCACTTTCTTGTCACACCACTTTTTTGTTTCTTCTTGGTACTTGGAGATGTTTTTGGCTGCTTGCAGCCTGTAAATTTCTGTGAGATCTTTGTCTATAGCTTCGCTGTCTTTGGGCGCTTCTTGCTGAGTGCGAAGCCCTTTGTGAAGAATTTCCACGGGACATACTGCTTCTTCGCCATATAGTAGTTTGAAGGGTGTGAACTGAGTTGCTCTTGAAGTGGATGTGTTGTGAGCCCAGATTACCTTCAGCATTTTCTCCACCCATTTGCCTTTTTTTTACAATTTGCGAGGCATTTTCTGATAGCGGTGAATATGATGCCATTTGCTCTTTCAACTGTACCATTGGACTGCGGGTGGTACACTGATGCAAACTTGCTTTCATCCCGATGGTCATGCAGTACTGCCTGAATTCATCGCAATCAAATTGCTTGCCATTATCTATTGTGACTTCCCTTGGGACTCCGAATCTGCAAACGATTTGCTGCCATAAGAATTTGATGACTGTCTTCGCTGTGATGTTTGCCAATGGCCTTGCCTCAATCCACTTGGTGAAATATTCTACTGCAACTATTGCATATTTCAAATTTCCTTGAGCTGTGGGAAGAGGACCCACCAGATCTATGCCCCATCTCTGTAGTGGCCAGGTTGGAGTTATCAGCTGTGATAGCTCCGAAGGCGATTTTCTGGTTGTGCACATTTTTGACATTCGTCACAGGTCTTGACTGTGTTTGTTTCATCATTGATGATTGAAGGCCAATAGAATCCTTGTCTCATTGTCTTCCCCACAATTGCCCTCGCTCCAAAATGAGCTCCGCATAGACCACTGTGTATCTCTTGTATTATTTCTTTGCCTTCACCTATTGACACGCAGCGAAGCCAAGGTGCCACCACTCCTTTCTTGTATAGGATTTTGTCGATGATTTGATATGATCTTGCTCTCTGCTGCATAGTTTTGAGGTCGTCTTCGTCGATTGGTTCATAATATCCCCTGAGATAAGCCACTATGGTTGACCGCCAATCTTCTGAGTTTATTACGTTAATCAAGTGCGGCTGCTCATCAAGCTCTTTGATCGAAGGCACTGTCAGTGTCTGGAAGAAAACGTCGGGTGGCAACTTGTCCCCCTTAGCTGCTGCCTTGGCCAGTGCATCTGCTTCTTCATTTTTTGCCCTCGGGATATATTCGATTGTGAAACCCTTGAATTTTTTCTCCATTGCTCTGACTGTATTCAGATATTTAATCAGCTCAGGCTGCTTTGCAACACTTTCTTTTTCAATATGATCTGCTACCACCTTCGAGTCAGTTTTCACAATAAAGCGCTGTGCACCCAGCGCCTTCGCTTTTCTAAGCCCCAATAGCACCGCTTCGTATTTAGCAACATTGTTTGTGCTTCTGTCACTGTTTCTGCAGAACTCTAGGTTCGTTGCATATCTCATTTTTACGCCCGAAGGCGATTGTACTATGGCTGCGATGCCGGCTCCTTTGTCCCCCCAAGCGCCATCACAATGTATTAGCCAGCTTTCTTCTCTGGTTAGATTTTCTGCCGAAGGCGATGTCCACTCTACTATGAAATCAGCCAAGACTTGTGATTTGATTGTTGTTCTTCGCTCGAAATCGACTACATATTCTGACAGCTCTGCAGCCCATTTGAGTATTCTTACTGAAGCTTCTTTGTTACTCAGTAACTCTTTTAGTGGTTGATCTGTGAGCACTTTGATGTTGTGCCCCTCGAAATAATGCCTTAGCTTTCTGTATGCCATTACCACGGCATAGATTACTTTCTCAATCTCAGTGTAGAATAGCTTCGATCCGGCAAGTGCCTCAGAGACATAATACATTGGCTGTTGTATGCTTCTGGGCACGTTTGGATGCTGCCTTCTGCTGACCCTGCCAAATATTGGCCGCGGACAAAGTTTGGCGGCTGATTTGTCCGCCCAGGATTTGGCCGAGAAAACACAAAAAAATGAACTGCGGCAGCTGCGGCAGGCCAAATCAGGGCCAGCATCCAAATACGACGGGCAGCGACGGTCAAAGGCCAAACTTTGGCTGGGCAGCTTCGGGCACTCATCCAAACGTACCCTCTGCCCTCTATCAGTTTCTCCACAATAAGCGCAGCACTGACGGCTGATTGCGAAGCTGCGATGTACAACAGTAAGGGTGCCTTTGGATCAGGTACTGTTAGCTTCGTGAGTTGCATCAGATATTGCCTTAGCTCTTGAAATGCCTTCGACTGCTCTTCTCCCCATTCAAATTTTGTTGCATTTCTGAGAGTTGTGAAGAATGGTAAACTGCGTTTAGCTGCCTTTGCAATAAACCTGCTAAGTGCCGCGATTCTGCTAGAGCGTTTCTGCACGTCTCTTATGCATTTTGGCTTTTCCATGTTGAGGATTGCATTGATCTTATCTGGATTGGCTTCGATCTCATTCGCTGATACCAGGCAGCCAAGTATCTTTCCCTTTGTTACCTCGAAGACACATTTCTCGGGGTTGAGCTTTAGGCCGGCTTCTCTCATCCTTGCGAAGGCAACTGCTAAATCTGAGATATGATCTTGTCTTTTGATGCTCTTGACCAAGATGTCATCAACATATGCAAGTATAGTTTTGAAGAGCTCTTCTTTGAACACAGTGCTTGACATGTGACAGAAAGTAGTACCGGCGTTGCGAAGCCCCTCGGGCATTCTGATGAAGCAAAATGTGCCAACAGGAGTGATGAAGCTGGTTTTTTCTTCATCTTGTTTCTTCATCCAGATCTGATGATAACCAGAGAAGCAATCTAGAAGAGACATCATCTCACTTGCAGCAGCTTGATCGATGATTTTGTCAATTCTTGGAAGTGGGAAGTCATCTTTTGGACATGCCTTGTTGAGATCGGTGAAGTCAATGCACATTCTCCACTTGCCATTTTTCTTTTTCATTGGCACAGTATTTGCTAACCACTGGGGGTATTTTACTTCGCGTATAACATTTGCATCTAGCAACCTCTGCACCTCGGCTTTAACTGCACTCACTTTTTCTTCGGACATTTTCCTCAAGTTCTGCTTCTTCGGCCTCATTTCAGGGCTAATTGCAAGTTTGTGCTCAACTATGCTCCTGTCGACGCCTGGCAAATCTTTGCTTGACCAAGCGAAGACATCTTTGTTGTTTCGCAAGAATTCAATGAGTCTTTCTTCTTTGTCTGGTTCAAGATCTGAACTGATGATGACCTTCCGGTCGAAGACATCAAGCTGCAACTGCACTTGCCTTGTTTCTGTTGCACCTTGCATGCTCTTGCTGTCTTTCTCAGCAGCTGGCTTCTCCTCTGGGTAGATAGGTTCTTTTTCTTTGAGCACATGCACCTTTCGTTGCCCTAGTGTGTTGGCATATTCGATTCTTCTTGCCTCTGTTTGATCACCGTAGATGGTGATGACCCCTTTGAGAGCTGGCATTTTCATGCATAAGAACACTTGCCTTATGATGATGTCGAAGGCATTTATGACTCCTCTGCCGAAGATAACATTGTTGTCGAAGAACATTTCTACAACATCAAAGGTGATGAACTCAGTTCTTGCATTTGAAGTGCCGCCAAAGGATACAGGCAATGTGATTTTCCCCAATGTTGCAGTGCGCTTCCCCCCGAAGCTAACCAAAGGTGTATCTGATGTCTTTAGATTGTCTGGGTTGATGTTGGTCATTGATCTGAGTGTCTTTGCCAAAAATGATATCCACAGAGCTGCCTGTGTCCACTAGCACTTTCCCAATTGCCCAGCCAGCGATGTTGGCTTCGATCGACATTGCATCATTGTGTGGAAAATTGTGGAGCTTGAGATCTTCTTCGGTGAAGGTAATTGTCATGTGAGACCATTCTGATTTCTTGTATGGACCATCAACTGAGATGTTGTTGACTTGGCGAAAGTAACTCTTTCTTTGCTTCTTTGTCTCGAAGGCAAGTGAGGATCCTCCAGTTATTGGCATGATGAGGCCATAACTGGGCAAGGGATTTGGTGTGTTTTGATCTTTTGGCTTTTGTGGTGGTGGTGGAGGTAATTCCTCCACTTTGATGTCTTTGTTTGGGATAGGCTGGGTGGTTTGGGGATATAGGTGTGGGTACGATATTTGTGGGTAGTAGTGTTGAAATGCTTGTGGCGAAGGCGAGAATTGGGTTGCCATCGCGGTTGTGGGATGAACGAAGTTTGAGTTTAGGGAGGGATAGACTGGGCAATATGGCTAGATAGCTTGGGTTTGAGTTTGGATTTGTGAGGTTTGGGTATTGGGGTGCGAAGCCGAAGGTGACTTCGTTTGATTAGCTTGGATTTTTCTGCCTTCATCTTGTCGATGGTTTTCTTGATGTCTCGGCACTGCTCTGTGCCATGGGTGTGATTTTCGCCATGATATTGGCAAAAAAGCTCTAGTCCCGAAGGCGGACCCCTTCCTCTTCCTCGGCCTCTGCCGGTTCTTTCACCTCTTTGGGTAGGCTCATTTCTTTGGTTCTGGAATTGGCTTTCTGGGTGAGAGTGTTTGTTCTCTTGGAACGAAGGCGGACTCTCCACGCTCATGATAGTTTGGGATGGGTGGTTTTGGTAATAGTTTTGGTTGTAGTGGTGGTGCTTCTTTTGGGAATCATACTGGCTTTTCATGACGGCTTTTCTGGCAATTCGCATTCGGATGTTATTGTTGGATCGATAGTATTTTTTGAACTCCTCATACAAATCTCCAAGGGTTGCTGGTGTTTCCTTTGCAATGTGTTGCGCGAATGGTCCAGGCCGAAGCCCCTGTATAGCTGCAAATTTGGCGGCTTCATCAGGAATATGAGGAGCCTGAGATTGCAGTCCCACAAACCTGCGAAAATAATCTTCCAAAGATTCCTTCAGCTGTTGGTGTAGAGTTAGCTCCGCATATGAGAGTGCTTGATCTCCCATAATGCTGAAATTCTTGATTAGCTCTCTTTTCAGGTCATACCAGCTGCTGATAAATAACCCAGGAAGCTTTGTATACCAGTTCATTGCAGTGCCATCGCAAATGATGATGAAAGACTTTGCCAGCACTACATCATCTCCCCCTGCTGAAGCTATTGCAGCCTCATAGCTCATAAAAAATTGCTTGGGGTCAGTGAGGCCATTGTACCTTGGTAGAGAGATGGGCTTGTACGAAGGCGGCCATCTTGCCAATTGCAGACTTTCTGAGAGAGGGCAAGTGTGATCAATGGGACGAGTGTGCAGCACTTGGAAGCCGGTTTCCGATGTGGAAATGCAATTTGTTCCAGCACTGGCGAAGGAAATTGGATCATTGAGTTCTGCTTGGAGCTCAGCAACTTGTTTCTTGGCTCTCTTGAGTTCTTCTCGGAGCTTCGTAGATCTGGGTTTTGTGGAGTTCAATCTTCTTTGCTTCGCTTGTCTCAGCTCTTCCAACTACTTCCTGACCTGCAGCAGCTGGTGTTGTTGCTCTTCTTCCTCTTCTTGCATTTGCTGTTGTAGCTCAAGCTGGGCAGCTTCGATCTCTCTCTGCTGCTCCAAACGGCGAAGGTGGAGCCTTTCCTTTACCTTGGGCAGCTTTTCTTCAGTGGTGAGAGCGTCTTCATCGACTTCCGTTTCATCAGTGATGGCTTTGGTTATGGGTGGTAAGGTGCTTGGTGGAATTATGGCTTGGGCATCAGCTTTGCCAATTGAGGGTGTGTCTTCGATGGTGTTGGTGGGTGGTCTTGTTACTACTCTTCTTGGTGGCATAGTGGTGTTCGTGGGTTTCCTTCGTGCACAGCACAGATGGTGGGCACCAATTGTTGGGTTAGTGCCGAAGCTAATAAGCCCAAACAATAGCCAAGACAGAGAACAGGGACACGCAACAGTAAATTACTTATCAACAGTGTTCTCGGGAATCAGCCCTTTACACGTTGGTGGGAGGTCCCTTTTTATAGGGAGGTCAAGAGGTACATTTTACATTCCACTTATGTCCCTGGAAATCAGGCATCGTCCTCTAGACTATACAACTTAGGCTTTCCAGGGGCATAAGGGTACATTTGCATGTCTCAATGTGAATGCGTAGACCAGCAACTCCGTATTTGACTCGGTTTGGACCCAGTCCACGCCGCCTTCATCATGCCTTCGATGACCTCAGTTGCCTTCACCACCAGGAATGCGTAGACTAGCAACTCCATCTTTGACTCGGTTTGGACCCGGTCCATGCCGCCTTCACCGTGCCTCCGATGACCTCAGTTGCCTTCACCACCAGGAATGCCTTCGGTCACGAGGCGCCTCTTATTCCAGAGAGGAGAAGCCACCGTGCCATCACTCGAACCTGTTTTTGAACCTGAGTAAGAAGATGAACAACACATGCTGGTAAAATCCTGTGAGTTGTTTTCGCATCCACTTTGGACGACCATTATTACCGGAGGAAGGCAGTATTCATGGTTTGCCTTCGCACTCACGTATGACTAATCCATGTAGCGAAGACAGTGGATCGGTTCATAACACCTGACAAACAGCGAAGGCAAAGGCCTTTCAACAACATGAAGCGAAGGCAAATGCCAGGAGCTAAAATGCAAAGTAAGCGGGTGAAGGCATTTCCCTAGCAGGCCAATCCCCCAACACCTGGATTTACGAAGAAACCCGAATGCTACTATATGTGTACCAAGGAAGTCCAAAACACACATATAGCTCAGAATAACAGAATATCAAAATAAAACCAGTGCTCGATTACAAAAGAATAGCATCTCAGAATTATTACAATATGGCTAAAGTCTTTAATCAAAGTTTACACATATGAATAAGTAAACTCTCGTGGCGCCACTAACTCCACAAGGACACCAACTGGTTGACAGCTGCCTAGAAGTCAGGGATATCTTTAGGGAACTCCACAACACCCTCTGGTTCATCTAATTACCCATCTGGGATTTTGTTGAATAATGCAAGTGTAAGTAAACAAACTTTACTTAACAAATATAAAACAAGGCATGAAGGCTTAAAAGGCTTGACATGGTTTAACAGTGGTAAGCACTTTTAGTTTTCAATTTTAGCTTTAACCAAGTTACTACAATGTAATTGAAAAATCCAGTTGTAACTCAAATTAAGTATATAGAGAAGTGTCATTATTCCAACATCATTCCATTATTAATTCATATTAAACATCACCAGGGTAAAAGTCACCATTCAAAAAGGATCCAGGCCACTCGTAACCGTGAGTACGGCTGATATATCAGTTTTCACTCTGCAGAGGTTGTACACTTTCCCCACTGGTCGTGATTCTCGTGATGCCCGGGCCGATCAGACCCATTTCACACTGCCTTAGGTGTGCGGCTAGGTTTCACTATGAGACCTTTCAAAAGTCCTTCTAAAAAGATAAGGGCCACTGAGGTTTCAACATAGGCACATGAACCCAACTCCCGAGATCAACAAAACACCCATGGCGCAACGTGAGTGGGTTGATGGTGTTAAGGGCGCAATGTGAACAAATGCCTACGGACATCAGGGCGCAACGTGAGTCCGTCCCCAAGCAGATCAGGCTCATACTTCAACCACGGTTCCCCCCTTGCGCCTTTCGATAACCCCCAACTAGTTAGAGTTGTGCATTTTACTTAGTCAAGACCAGAGCCCATTGATTTCCGTGGTTGCACTGTTTTCCTGGGTTGCCACTTTAAGATAGAAACCGTAATAAGTGATGCCTAGAACAAAGCACACAGCACATGTTCCAGATTAAGGGTCGCCTAGAACAAAGCACACAGCACATGTTCCAGAACAAAGGTTGCCGAGAACAAAGCACACAAACATGTTCCAGCTTCCTAACCTTGTTGCTAAAAAGCAAGTTTTAACCATCTTCAATAATTATCTTTGGCAAGTATCAAGTATCATTGGTCTAGCGGTATCAAGTTGCATAGCCTATCACATTGTTACCCAAAGATGCATAACCCAGGTTGAACAAGGAAATAAGGTATAAGAATACTAGGGATAACATTAAATCATTTAAACTCATGCATGAATGTAATGTATATTAAGAGTGTATAGGTTGCAAGGAATTTCTCATTTTATATTTGCCTTCCTCTTGGTACTGTAGCTGCTGCTCTTGCTCTTCGAAGTGCTGATCAAAAGATGTCTCGAATAGCTCACCGTCTATATGATCAACAATCACCAACACACATTCCAGACAAGCCAATACATGCATATCAAGTAAAATAAATTAGAACAGTACACCAAACAATGCACACAGTGGCTAAAAAGCTAGTAAAACTATTCTACGCGTTTCTATGAACACATGAGCGAAAGAATCACTGAAATCGGGGCTAAAACGAGCAAGATATGGCCTAAACAAGATTCCACGGGCTTCACTGTGATTAACAGAACTTCCTAAGGGCTGATCAGTAAGAAACCGAGGGCATAAACATAAATACAGATAAATCTTGAGGTCTAACAGGCGAAAAACGAAGGCTGGACGGCGTGTTCTAATTTATGAAAAGCTAGGGTCTAAAATAAAAGAAAACAAGGCCTAAAAGAAATTATTTCCTACTGGCTTAGGACTGCGGGTTAATTTCCTAGAAGCTGGAGGGCTCTTTCAAAAATTTAGCGAGGCTGACCGGTATCTGGGTCGGTTGACTTAGATCCGGCGGTCCACTGTGGATCGGACGACTGGCTCAGCTCGGCCCTGCCAGCGGCGGCGGTTCACGGCGGCGGGCGGTGAAGTTCGCCGGAGTAGAGCGAAATGGGCATTCCAGGGCTCGGTTTTCAACGCCGTTTGGTCCAGGAGAAAGAGGGGAGGGAGGCAAACCTAACTGGGTGCTCGGGGTCATTGTTCGGGTGGCGGTGTGGCGTGCCGACGTCGAGGGGCGGCTTCGGGCGGAGTCACACGATGCGGCGGCGGTTCGAGCGGACGGCAAGGCTTCCGGCGTCGGGGTCTCCTTGGGGCGTTCTGCGTGTGCGAGGAGGGGGTCAAGGGCGAGCACAGGGCATCCACGGCAGCGAATTCGCACAGCGGCGGCGGCTTACCGAAGACGGCGGCAACAGCGGCGGCGGTGCTCTCGAACGGCGATGCAGGAAAAGAAAGGCGGTGCGGGGGGTGGCAGGGGATTTATAGGCTGCTGCCCCGGCCGACTCGGAGCCCGGGACATCCTCATCCCGCACGCGAATTGGGGGCGGCGGTTGCGGAGCAGAGCTCCGAACTCGGCCGAGTCCAGGCGGGGGTTGAGAAGGCCTAGCGAGTGGGGCCCACCTAACGGTGGTGTGGCCGGAAGCGCAAAAGAGCGGGGCGCTTTCAGAAGTAGAAAGCGGAGCAAGGTGGCGGAGGCGCGCATGGGCCGTTGTTGGGCCGGAGCTGACGGGCCGCGGGAAGAGAGGGGAAAAGGGAGGGGCTTAAGCGGGCTACTGGGGTAGTTAAAGGGGCAAAAGCGAACTGGGCTCAAAGTTGAGGGGCCAAAACTAGATTTAATCGCGAAAAGGAAATAAGCAGTCATTCGAAAGCAAATTCCCTGAGGATCTCAAATATGAATTCGAAACCCATCAAAAGAATTGCTAACAAACAAAAATATGCTTCAGCATGAATGCACATACATGGTTTCTTACCTTTGCTTTTAATTGACATAATTTATACAAACTCCTATATGTCATGAACAATTCAATAATTAAATAAATTAAATCCTAATTTTTATTAAGGCCTATTTTTAGGGTGTCACATGCAGGTACAAAGTGGCAAAAGGGAACGAAAAGTGGGCCTAGGGCCAGGTCGCCTGACCCCACCAGGTCAGCCGACCTAGGCCCAGGCCCAACCGAACTCAATCTCCTCCCACGAAGAAGAAGCACACCTGGAGAAGATCCAGACCATTGATTCAACGTCGGTTTACACCAAGGGCAAAGGATGAGCTATCCATGGATTGAGGGCCCACATGTCAACTCAACCTCACTCAATTCAAGCATACCCACCTGGAACCGACCTTAGGGCCCACAGTGCAGTCACTCAGAGAAGACTGGGCCCGAGAGGCGGCAACTCAAGGTCGGCCGACCTGGGCGCGCTCTTGAACCGGTTCTCCCTTGACCCGTACCTTCCAACCGCCTTCAGGAGGACATATAAGCCGTGCATACCTTAAGACGATGGATCCAAGGGTCGGCCGACACCACGGGATCGGCCAACCTGGGCCCACCTCCAAACAACCTCAGCCTCCTCGTACTGACTCCAAAATGTCTCTACAAGCTATAAATACCTGATGCCAAGGCTGAGCAATCATCATCGAGCTGGAGTGAAGATTCAAGGAGAAGCCCTAATCATATCTTAGAGTAGAAATAGGGAGAGATTGAGGGAGAGTTTGGAGGATTCCCGACATGTCGGCGACCCTCCACCTGTACCTCGGTGGATGCGATCTTCCTAGTAAGTATCCGGGATTTCAGTTAAGTATTTAATTCTGAGTTATAGAAAGCTGAGTTCTTTATTTTGCTTGTGGGTTCGTTGCTTTACTTATGAAGTATCTTAATCTCTGATCAAGGTTAGGATAGCCGATATTATCTTAAGCGTGGTGCTTAGGCATATATCTGCCCTCGTTTGGCTCATAACCCCACGGATTAGTAGAGGTAGGCGGCAGGTGGTGACAGCCCTGTCTGTCCATTGTAATCCTCCATATTCGGGTACGGCGTAGAGCTGTATGCCGGCAATTTCCTAGAGGTCTAGGATACCCCGGTGCCCAAAGCAATCATAGGAGAAACTCCTTTTGCTATATTCCCAGCTTAGTGATAAGTTATCCTCTCTACCCGGCATTTATATAAACTCGATTGATCCGGTCAACTTTAGCAATTAGACAATGCCCTCACATTCCCCGTGGATTTGATACCTGGTTTACTCTCGGGTGAAAGCTACTTCGACAGTCGTGCACTTGCGGACTTTCTGTTTGCCACCGCTGGTGTCAACACACCTTATTCATCAGATACATGAAGTAGGTAGGTGCATTGGTTAGTCCAAAAGACATCACAGTGAATTTATATAAGCCATACCAAGTAGTAAAGGCGGTCTTCAGTATGTCAGACGGACGAATCCTCAGTTGGTGATATCCTGATCACAGGTCGATCTTAGAGAATACGCAAGCTCCTCTCAGCTGATCAAATAAGTCATAAATCCTAGGCAAGGGATACTTGTTCTTGATGGTAACCTCGCTCAGAGCTCGGTAATCTACACACATTCTCTGGGTGCCATCCTTCTTCTCAACGAACAATACATGTGCTCCCAAAGGTGAAGAGCTAGGACGAATATAACCCTTATCTAACAATTCCTTTAATTGCCTTTTTAATTCTTCTAATTCATTTACCCCCATTCTATATGATCTCTTAGCTATAGGTGTGGTTCCAGGTTTAAGTTCAATGAGAAACTCAATGTCGCGTTCTGGTGGCATACCTGGTAACTCCTCTAGGAAGACATCTGGAAATTCCCCCATCACTCAGATATCCTCCACGGCTGCTCCTTTTGTCTGGTTGATCTGACATGTTCCCAGAGTGGACGGATCTGCTTGAAACTCAATCTTGTCTCCAGTCTTGGTTGTCAGTTCCACTGACCTCTGAGCACACTTGATTATAGCATTGTTGGCTTTCAGCCAAGTCATTCCCAAGATAAGATCAATCCCCATAGAGTTTAGAACTACAGGTGTGGCGTGAAACTCTACCCCCTCATTTGTACACTTATATCTGGGCATGCCAGTGTTGCCCTTAATTCCCCTCCAGGTGAGTTAACTATCATGGTGTGTGGCATGGGTTGCATGGTAATTCTATGCTTTTTCACATATTGAGCAGATATGAAAGCATGCGTAGCACCAGAATCAAACAGTACAGATGCAGGGTGTGAGTTGACTAGAAATGTACCGAACACCAGATCGGTTGCTCCCTGGGCTGCCTCCTCACTCACGTGGTTCACCTTTCCATGTGTAGCGTTTTTCTGTCCTCCATTGTTGCGAGGCTGCTGGGGGTTCTGGCCATTGTTCCTTGGAGCGTTGTTCTGCCCGTTGACGTTCTGGCATCTCTTCGGGCATAATGCCGGGGTCACCATAGCTGTAGCAGGCTCTGCCTACCGGGGGAACTACAGGCACAATGTTGCTCTGGGTAAGGCGCGGCGCCTGGTTCTGTGGCTGCTGCTGCTGCTGCTGGTACTGTGGTGGCTGGCGCTGTTGCTGTTGCTGTTGGTACGGTGGACATTGGCCCTATTCGGCTGGCAGATGAACAGTGCTCGGCTGGCATGTTTCGGCTTATTTCCTCTCACACAATACTATTCATTCTACCAGTCGAGCACTGTTCATTCTACCAGCCGAACAGCCTCATTGTTGATACTGCTGGTGCTGCTGTTGATTTCCAGAATTCGGCGGACCTTGGATACGAAGCTGGCCGCCTGACTGTGGGTTGAAGCGGGGGCGTGAGCTGCTTCCACCCGTCTGGTTGAGGAACTTCCTCTTCTTATCCACCATTTCCCGACGCTTGTGTTCCAACATAAGGGCATTGTCGACCAACTCATGGAAGTTGTTGAAGGAGTGAGTGAGCAGCTGGTACAGGAGGCCATCATTCAATCCTCGAAGAAATTGCCTCTGCTTCTTCTTGTCATCCTTCACATTTTCAGGAGCGTAGTGGTTGGTATTTCTTAGCATCACCACTAGACTAGTGATGTCACTAGAGATACCTTATCGTAAATCTAAACGTTATAGATATTCTGGAAGCGCACAGAAGTACGTTGTAGCATTTCACCCGGGAGTATTTCAGAGTATCGTTATTTGTTTATCCGCAGGGAAAGCGTTTAGTTAAAGAGAGATGTCATCCAATGCATTTACTTACAACACTATTAATATACCTTTAATCTATGCAGGGGTAAAGGATATGAAAGTGAATGGGTAATGTGACACACAGAAGTTCATTGCTCATCATTATGGTAGTCTTAGTTAGTCATAGAACATTAGTAAAGATTACAAAGAGTTCATTAGCATTATACATATGGGACTTGGATACAATACAATACCCTATACAAGCTCATTTAATGGACATATGCAAGAGGACATATCGAGGTATCCAGTGGTTCTCTCATCAAGGGAAGACAGTTGGACGTCTTATCATAAAGGCCTAATATCCACTCCTGAACGTGGAGGATTACAAAGGACTGACAGGGCTATCACCACCTGCCGCCTACCTCTACTAATCTGTGGGGCAGCGATCCCCTCAACAGTATTCCGTATTCGAAACACCATGCTTGCAATATGAAATACAACTCTATCTACCACGTTAATAAATAGAGCAACTATAAGGCACATTGAGCCAATGTCATAGCATACATTCACTTAAATAAGGTGCAAGACATAAGTAGTATATACTAAGTAGATAAGGTATAATTGAGGCATACAACATAAGTATGAAGGTATTTCCATTAAGCTCAGAGTATTACAAGTAAGTAAAGAGATACAAGAACTGAACTCTAGAACTTACCAAGACTCCTCCGGAAGCCTTTTAGAAGATCTAATATTAGCACTATCACTACTAAGACTAAGACTAAGCTTGTAGCAAAAGAGAGCTCTTCTTCTGGTGTGTGTTGAGTACGGTGCCCTTTGCAGGTATTTATAGCATCACATAGGCGGTTGGAGCCGGCCAGAGGCAGATGAGGCCGTTTGGAGGTGGGCCCAGGTCGGCCGACCATTGGATGAACCGACCCAAGCAATGCACGGCGTAGATGGACTCCTGATGGCGGTTTATAGGTACTGGTCAAGGGGGGAGCGAAATGGTCATGGGGTCAGGTCGGCCGACCTAGCTAGGTCAGCCGACCTGGTACCACCGCCTTTCGGCCTCATTCTTCTCTGGTAGACTGTCATGTGGGTCCTTATGACGGTTCCAGGTGGGTACGCTTGGTTTGGGTGCAATTGAGTTGAGGTGTGGGCCCTTCAATCCATGGGAGTGACACGTGGCTCATCCCTCACCCTTGACTTGAACCGACCATGATTCAGCGTCCATGATCATCTCCTAGTGTGCTTCTTGACCTGTGTGGATGATGGGCTCGACTGGGGTCCAGGCCAGGTCGCCCGACCTACCCAGGTCGGCCGAACTGGGTCTGTGCCCAATTTCGTCCATCTTTTGCACCGTAGTCCCTGTACTCAAATATATTCTAGATATGTATGCTAAAACATTGTTTGAATACAAATGCCTAAGTTATGCCTTATCTTTATTGGTTTTCTAAGCCTATTGACGGTCGGATTTTTGTTATAAAGACCGTCAACAACTCCCTCAAGCTTACCCTTTACTTGTCCCGAGCAAAGTCTAGAACTTTAGGCTAAGTGGATCAGGAGTTGCTTCCTCATTACTCCTCAAAAGTACCAGTGGTTCAGCAAGATATTCTACCAAGAATTGAATAAGCTGGTAAAATAGACTTCCCTTGTTACCTTAGCCTTCTATGGGGCTTGCAGCTTCTCCTTGTCTTGGGCGGTTGGTAGCCAGAACGACTTAGACCAAGCACCTTGCCTTCTACATTGCTTGACAATCAAACTGGAGGTTTTTGGAGTTTTTAAAAAGGCAGAGTTACTTAGGTGACACTCTCAAGTCACTCAAAGTGTATTTCCTTACCAAGATCCTCTCTCAACTCTCTTCTCACTCATTTGCAGTGGAGGTTGTGCTAGAAGATCTTTATAGCGTACTTGTAGTGCACATATTGTAAAGTCAAAACCAGGATTCAAAGAGAAGTAAGTCATACTCTCAAACCAAGATGTGCACGTGTGTAAGTGGCATGGTAAATGATAGCTCCTTTTTAAGGTCCCCCTCCCCTTTATAGGGTTTGCTTTTAGAGACATGGCTATTCTTTTTAAACAAAGAGCCTTCATGTGCTCTCTTTTTTTATATATATATTCTTGGACCATCATGTGTCCATATTTTTTTCATCAGCCCATGTCTCTTTTCGCAATAAAATTGGGGAAGAGTACAATACTTTATGTAGAGCTTTTATTTGGTGGATGGATGGGTGTCATGTTTACTTCCAGAGTAGAAGTGTAACATGTATATGGTGGCGTGTGCGTGATCTTGGCTTTAAAAGCATGAAGTAAATCTCTAAAAATCACAATGACCTTGACAAAACTCAATGCAACAACAAGTAGCTTTTGTAGGGGTTCAAACAATATGAGCTTTGGTAGGAATTTGAATCACCATAAGGAACTCTTTATTTTTTAAACAAAGAAAAACTCCGATTATCAAGTCTTACTTGGTATGAGCTTTAAGGTAACTCAAGTCTTATCATATCATAGCCAACAACAACCTAGACTAGAGCTTGCATATGCTACCCACAAATAGACTTGATAACAGAAAAGATCATGCTCAACCAGCAAACTCAAGGCTTAGGAGAATAGCAGGTTGAAACATAGGGACAAGAGAGAAATAAGAGCAACTATTCATCATATCCCAAGATAAAGATTTAAGCAAAAACTTATAACATTAAGAGACTAACTTAGATAGCTCTCATTTACTAACTTTATTCGAAAGAAAACTTTATTCAATAATGATTACCTGAACTTACCTGATTGTGGGTCCTCCCCCAAGCTATTTTGTTGATACCGATGAACCTGTCGGCGCAGGACTCGTGTTTCACGTCGTCGAGTGAAGACGTCTCCGTTGTTGAATTCAACTTGATGAAGTAGCATCTGACCCTGAAGATGAGGATACAGATGATTTAACCTGTCATACCTGTTTTACCTTCTTCTGGTGGTCGACAGCTTGTTCTGGTGTTTTCTTCGCCTGTGCTTTCGCACCTCGTATAGGCTTCTTGTTCTTTGCGTGATACCGGATGGGGAGTTCCTTCTCCCAGAACGTCTCCATGAATTTTATCAAGCTGTCTTTCTCCGGAGGTGTAACCTCCTCCTCTTTGACGTTCTGAGTGTTTCTCCCATATTTGATCTGGATCATGGAGCATTGCTCCACCTTTGGCCTGAACTCAAACTTCTCCTTCTTACCATTAATGTGGAGCTGGATCTCTCCAGCACCCACATTAATATGAGCGTCTGCTGCACTCAAGAAGGGTCGCCCAAGGATGAGCGACGAGTCATTGCTCATGTCCATGTCCAGTACCACGAGGTCAACAGGTACGAAGCAATCCCGGATGCGCACCGGAATGTCCTCGGCTATCCTCTCCGGGTAGCAGACCGTGGAGTCGGCCAGCTGCAGTCTCATGGGAGTAGGGGACAAGGTAGTATAATTTAAGCGATCGAAGACTACCTTTAGCATAACACTAACGCTTGCCCCCAAATCATAGAGTGCGTGCTCGAAATGTTGTGTCCCGATTGTGCACTGATGGTGGGACACCCTGGGTCCTTCTTCTTCTCCGGGACCTTGTTTAGGATGGCTGCACTGCACTCCTCAGTCAACTTTACGACCTCGGTACTTGGGAGTGGACGTTTGTTGTTGAGGATGTCCTTCAAGTACTTGGCATAGGTCGGCACCTGCATAGCATCCAGCAATAGAACATGTATGTTTAACTTTTGAATGACCTCTACGAACCTGGCGAATTGCTCGTTTGCCGAGGGTTTCTTTTGGCACTGAGCAAGATGTTGGAGTCGTAGAACTCATGCGGCGCAGTTTGTCCTACAGGTGCCAGCTCAGCTTCAGGCTCTTCTCCTTCTTCTGGGATCTCCTTTCGCGACGCTGCTGTCTTCCCTGCATGGTTAGGTGGGACTAGATCCCGAGTAGCCTTACTGCTCCTCGTGGACACAGCCTTTACATTTTCAATGGAAGAATTCGGTTGCCCGGGAATTCGTCCCTTATCTCCAGAAGGAACAGCGGCGGCTAGCTGAGCTAATTGGGTTTCTAGCATTTTGTTAAAGCTTAGCTGGCTCTGGAAGGTGGAGGACAAACTCTCTATCTTAGAGTTTATGCCCTCCAGAGCCTTATCATTAGCAGCAAGCCTCTTTAAAATAGATTCATTGATCTTGGCCTGACCAAGGACCAGATCTTTAAGGGAAGGTTGGTTAGAGAAGGAATTGTTATTGTTACCTCCCTGGTAGAATGGGCGTTGCTGGTTCCAGTTCCCTTGAGGTCGGTACCCGTTGTTGTCGTTTACGAAATGTACCTCTTCATGTGTCTCGGGGCAGTTGTTCCTTGAGTGCCCGAGTTTCTCCACAGACTTCACACGTCATGTGTGAATCTAGTGGCCCTTCAGTATTGTCGCCCCCATCCTTGGTGCAGTCATCAAGGCGCTTCATGATGAGGTCCATCTTGGCGGCCAGCATGTCCACCTCCTTTACGGTGTGCATACTGCATTTGCGCCCCCGAAGACGGTCGTCATTCCAGGCTTGGTTTGACACCATCTTTTCGATGAGCAGCTTGGCGGCAGCCACGGTCAAGGAGAGGAATGCTCCCCTAGTAGCAGCATCCATATGTTCATGGGCGGTCTGGGACAGCCCATGGTAGAAGTTCTGGAGCAGGAGCCACTCTTGCATACCGTGGTGTGGGCATGCCAGGATGTCGTCCTGGAAATGATCCCACACCTCAGATACAGTCTCCCCGGACTCTTGCTGGAAGCTAGAAATTCTTCCCTGTAGGGCATTGGTTTTCCCAATGGGGAAGAACTTGGCCAAGAATGCATTGGAGCACTTGGTCCACGTGTTCACCGCCTCACGGTTGGAGTAGAACCATTGTTTGGCTCTCCCCAGCAGCGAGGATGGGAACAAGCGGAGCCGAATGGCCTCTTGTTCGACTCCCCGGATGGTGATGGTGCTGCACACCTCCAAGATGTGCTGCAAGTGGGCACTAGCGTCTTCATTGGCCTTCCCACAGAAGGGGCTGGCCTGCACCATGTTGATCAGCGGGGCTTTGAGCTCAAAAGCATGGTCCCCCATGGCCACTTCCGGACCCGTAGAGATCTGGGTAGCAGACAGGGCGGAGTAGTCACGGATTGTCCTATCAGCCATGGCTTCTTTCGGTTGGGGTGCTACGGGAACGGCTTGTTCTCCTTGGATGGATGACTCTCCGATGATTGGCTCGGTCTCCGACAAGAACACCTGAGGGATTACGACACGAGAACATACCCTCCTTCCTATGGTATTCAGGTTCTCGATGTAGTTGGATGGTAATTGGAAACCAGTCATACACTACCCTGTTTCACGTCACAGAGAAACAGAGCAAAAAGGGTAAACCTGCAAGATTACTGGCAATTAATGATGCTGTATTAAATACATGGATGATCAAAACTCTTTAACCATTGCTTTCCTTGGCAACGGCGCCAGAAATACTTGTTGGTATTTCTTAGCGTCACCACTAGACTAGTGATGTCACTAGAGATACCTTATCGTAAATCTAAACGTTACAGATATTCTGCAAGCGCACAGAAGTACGTTGTAGCATTTCACCTGGGAGTATTCCAGAGTATCGTTATTTGTTTATCCGCAGGGAAAGCGTTTAGTTAAAGAGAGATGTCATCCGATTCATTTAATTACAACACTATTAATATACCTTTAATCTATGCAGGGGTAAAGGATATGAAAGTGAATGAGTAATGTGACACATAGAAGTTCATTGCTCATTATTATGGTAGTCTTAGTTAGTCATAGAACATTAGTAAAGATTACAAAGGGTACATTAGCATCATACATATGGGACTTGGATATACTACAATACCCTATACAAGCTCATTCAATGACATATGCAAGAGGACATATCGAGGTATCCAGTGGTTCCCTCGTCATGGGACGACAGTTGAACGTCTTATCAGAAAGGCCTAATATCCACTCCCGAACGTGGAGGATTACAAAGGATGGATAGGGCTGTCACCACCTGCCGCCTACCTCTACTAATCCGTGGGGCAGTGACGCCCTCCGTATACCAAACATCATGCTTGCAATATGAAATACAGCTCTATCTATCACGTTAATAAATAGAGCAACCATAAGGCACATGGAGCCAATGTCATAGCATACATTCACTTGAATAAGGTGCAAAACATAAGTAGTATATACTAAGTAGATAAAGTATAATTGAGACATACAATATAAGTATGAAGGCATTTTCATTAAGCTCAGAGTATTACAAGTAAGTAAAGAGATACAATAACTGAACTCTAGAACTTACTAAGACTCCTCCGGAAGCCCTTCAGAAGATCTAATACTAGCACTATCACTACTAAGACTAAGACTAAGCTTGTAGCAAAGGAGAGCTCTTCTTCTGGTGTGTGTTGAGTACATCGCCCTTTGTAGATATTTATAGCATCACATAGGCGGTTGGAGCTGGCCAGAGGCGGTTGAGGCCATTTGGAGGTGGGCCCAGGTCGGTCGACCATTGGATGAACCGACCCAAGCAATGCACGGCGTGGATGGACTCCTGATGGCGGTTTACAGGTACTGGTCAAGGGGGGAGCAAAATGGCTGCAGGGCCAGGTCGGCCGACCTGGGTACGCTCGGTTTGGGTGCAATTGAGTTGAGGTGTGGGCCCTTCAATCCATGGGAGTGACACGTGGCTCATCCCTCACCCTTGACTTGAACCGACCATGATTCAGCGTCCATGATCATCTCCTAGTGTGCTTCTTCACCTATGTGGAGGATGGGCTCGACTGGGGTCCAGGCCAGGTCACCCAACCTAACCAGGTTGGCTGACTTAGGCCTGTGCCCAATTTCGTCCATCTTTTGCACCGTAGTCCCTATACTCAAATATATTCTGGATATGCATGCTACAACATTGTTTGAATACAAATGCCTAAGTTATGCCTTATCTTTATTGGTTTTCTGAGCCTATTGACGGTCGGATTTTCGTTATAAGGACCGTCAACAGTAGCGCGACAACTCGATGAACTTGTCACGGTAAGCAGTGACCATCCTTGACCCTTGCTTCAAGGCCAGGAGCTCTTCTTGCTTCAGGGTCACGTGACCCTCTGGAATGTGATGAGCACGAAACCTCTCGCTGAACTCTGCCCAAGTAATGTGGTCAGGGTCCTGGTGAGAGTATAGGTACGAGTCCCACCAATCCAGGGTAGCCCCTTGTAGCTATCCGGATCCGTAGAGCACCTTCTCCCTATCGGTGCACTGCGCTATGTCCAGCTGGTGATTCACAGCCTTGAGCCAGTCTTCAGCTTGTAGTGGCTCACTGGCGTGGGTGAAGGTAGTCGGGCGTCCTTTCATGTACTCCCCACGTCAGTCTCTGACTTGCAGTTGGTGCTGAGGGGTCGGCTGATTCTGCAGGTTCTGCTGCACTGTTGTGAATGCATTGGCCATCTGTTGCAACAGCTAGTTCTGGTTAGCCAGCAATTGATCAAGAGGAACTGGAAGCGGTGGCGGCGGTGTCTGGTTGGCCCGACCTCCACAAGCATTCCTTCTGTTATTTGCCATCTGTTACAGACACACACCACTATTACTATCAAATCCATACTATAAATCCATTCTAACTGATCACGAGTAAGAAGATAGAGACAGATTGAGAGAATACAGCAGACAGAGAGTAGATAAACGATATGGGGGCAATATAATGAGACAGATAGGTTATAGAACCCAACTATTTATTCATTAATTCCTAAAGACCTTAAACTAATATTCTAGATGTATGTGAACAATAGGTTCACATGCTTCACACTCATTACAAAGATTCAAATCAACCAAGTTCACAAGAATAATAAAGCAAGCACATATTGACACTATTCAAACACTAAGACTCCAGACGACTCAACGACTCAAACTCGCAAGACTAAGCATTCTTATTACAACTCTGGGTAGTCTAATTCTCATCTATAGTGGTGCGATTAGCAGCAGTCCCATAGCGAGTCCTCTTGCGTGGCGGTGCTTCTCAGATGTACTCTGGCTCCTCCATTGGTGGGTCAGCGTGTGGGTGCTCCAGCTCTGCCATCCTAAGCCTTGCTGCTTGTAGCTCTTCCCACATCCTGGAGTGCTCATCCAGCAGCGAGTTGAACTCTATGTTGATGGTCACAGCAAAGCCAACGGTCTCCACCAGTCTTGCATTTTACTCTCCAGCTGGGTTGGCGATCTTGCTAGTAGTCCTCCCACGTGGCACACGCGGGATGTAGCGCTCTGCTCCATCACGGACAAGGCTGTAGTATAGTCCACGGTAGGCATAGAGTACTCGATGAGCTTCATCACTGATGCCAGCCTCCTGAATCTCCCTGGGAGCCAGCGCGGGGTGCTCTGACTCAGTCCTGGCGGCGCCAAGTAACCGAGCAGACACTCGAACATACGCCGTGGTCTTTCAGTAGTCGGTGTAGCAGTTGTGAGTCCACCACTCAATGCGGTAGTCCACGCTGACCCGGCCATGTCCATAATGGTGATGAAGTAGGCGAAGCAGACGATGATGGAAGTAGCAGTCACCTCCATCACGAGTACTCTCCAGTACCTTCCATCCTGCAGCTAGAGGTTGGTGGCCTTCTCCTTCATCTTCAGAGCCTTCAGAGCCATCTCCACCATCCTCAGAGTAGTCATCATCAGAGTCAGAGCCATCTCCATCCGAATCATCACCACCGCCTTCGGGGTCCTCTAGGCCTCCTCCGGCAGCGGTGCCCTCTTGCTTGACTGGGGCAAGTGGTGCTTCTGGTGGAGCGACAGCCATGAACTTTCCTTCCTCCTCATCATAGATCTCGACCATCTCGGGATCTTCTTCAGCTTCCTCCACTGGCGGCTTCTAAACTGGCGGCAACTCTATTCCTCGAACTGGGTCAGGGTTGAAGAACTGCAGGGTGTGCTCAGCAATTCTAGGAGGCAAGAACTCTCCAACACGCTTGCGTGGAATGACCTTAGTAGGAGCCATCTATTGAGGAAAGAGAACAAAAGAATAAATTAAAATTTTTATAACAGAATGAGATAGAATAATAAGAGTAAAGTTTGCATAAAATGACATAAAGTCAATAAAGAGGCTAAAGTGAGACAGAAATAAGGAATAATAAGAAGAATAAATGAAATAATCAATAATAAACCTTAAATTGAATGAAGTCAAGAGCAAAAGAAGACTCTAAACGACCATTCTAACTAGGCTGCATGTCCTACAGTCAGCACAGCTCTGATACCAATCTGTCACACCTGGATTTACGAAGAAACCTGAATGCTACTATATGTGTACCCAGGAAGTCCAAAACACACATATAGCCTTAGAATAACAGAGTATCAAAGTAAATCCAGTGCTTGAATACAAAAGAATAGCATCTCAAAATTATTACAATAAGACTCATGTATTTAATCAAAGTTTACGCAGTACGAATAGATAAAAGCTCTTGGGGCACCACTAACTCCACAAGGACACCGACTGGTTGACTGCTGCGTAGAAGTCAGGGAAATCTTCATGGAACTCCACAACACCTTCTGGTTCATCTGATTAACCATCTGGGATTTTGTTGAGTAATGCAAGTGTAAGTAACTAGCTTTACTTAACAAATATAACACGAGGTATGAAGGCTTAAAAGGATTGACACGGTTTAACTACGGTAAGCACTTTTAGTTGTTCCCTTTTAGCATTAACCAAATTACTACAATGTAATAGGAAAAACCCAAGTTATATCCCAAATTAAGTATATAGAATAGTATCATCACATTCATCGTCGTTCCATCATCATTCCATCATCACCAGGGTAAATAACCACTAATCAAAAAGGATCCAGGCCACTCGTAACTGTGAGCACGGCTGATATATCAGTTTTCACTCTGCAGAGGTTGTACACTTTCCCCACTGATCGTGATTCCCATGATGCCCAGGTGGATCAGACCCATTTCACACTTTCTTAGGTGTGCGGCTGGGTTTCACTACGAGACCTTTTGAAAGTCCCTCTGAAAAGCTAAGGGCCGCTAAGGTTTCAACATGGGTGCATGAACCCAACTCCCGGGATCAACAAAACATCCAGGGCCCAACGTGAGTGGGTTGATAGCGTTCAGGGCGCAACGTGAACAAAGGCCTACGGACATCAGGGCGCAAGGTGAGTCCGTCCCTGAGCAGATCAGGCTCACACTTAAACCGTGGTACCCCCTAACGCTTTCGGTAACCCCCGCTAGTTAGAGTTGTGCATTTTACTTAGCCAAGACCAGAGCCATGTAGTTTTTGTGGTTGTACTGTTTTTCTGGGTCGCCACTTTAAGAACCGGACCTTAAGGAGAGACGCCTAGAACAAAGCACACAACACATGTTCTAGCTCCCTAAACCATGTTGCTGAAAAGCAAATTTTACCATTCATCAATAATCATCATTAATCAACATTTATCAAGTACCATCATGTCATTGGTCCAGAGTGCACAAGTTGCATAGCCTAGCATTTAGCTACCTAAGAAATGCATAAACCCAAGTTGAAAAAGGTAAATAAGGTATAAGCAACTAGGCATGTCCTTATATTACTTAAAACTCATGCATGAATGTAAATGACTATTTAAAGTGTATAGGTTGCAAGGAATTTCTCGTGTTATACTTGCCTTCCTCTAGGTACTACTGCTGCTGTTCTTGCTCCTCGAAGTGCTGCTCAATAGATGTCTCGAACAGCTCACCGTCTAGACACGATCAACAATCACCATACACATATTCCAGACAAGCCAGTAACAAATGAAATAAATTAGAACAGTACACCAAACAAAACAAACAGAGGCTACAAAGCTAATAAAACTATTCTACACATTACTAGGAACACATGAGCAAAAGCATCACTTAAATCGGAGCAAAAACACATTTTCTATCGCTAAAACAAGGTCTAGGGCTTGCTGGCAAAGAAGCTGAAGTTCTAGGGGCCTATCTGTGAAAAACCAAGGACCTAAACGTAATTACATGTAAGAACCAAGGGTCTAATGTGCAAATAAGACAACCTGGGACCGCGGGCTCTATTATTTAAAAGCTCAGGGGTTAAAACTAAAGAAAAAGGACCTAAGCATAAATACTTTTGAACTAAGGTGGATTGCGGGTTGATTTGCGAAAAACCGAGGGTCCTAAATGCAAAAGAGGCGTCACATGGCTGGCTGGCTTGCGTGGCGCTGCGATGGCTGCTGCCGTGGACCGCGCTGTTGACCTGGTCCATTGGTCCACGGTGGATGGGTTAAGGGGGGCAAAGTGTACGGTGGATACCGCCGTCCAGATTGGATCCGACGGCCAGGGTTCGTCGCGGGCGAGCGGGAGCCGACGGCGAGCGCGGGTGCGGCAGTGGTCAGCGGCAAGCGGTGGAGGGCTCGTCGGAGCGGGCAATTAGGAGCTGCAGGGCTTGGTTTTCTGTGCGTTTTAGCTTGGGACGTCGAGAAGCGAACGCGAACTCACCTAGGGGCCTTGGAGCGGCGATTGGACGGGGGAGAGGGGACGTTGGCGTTGAAGGCGGCGGCGGACCTCAGAGCTCAGTGGCGAAATAGCTCCGGTGCTCGGCTCGGGATCCTAGGTGCAGGGATCGGCAGTGGGGGCTCTTATGAGGGCGAGGAGAGGGTCGGGGTGAGCTCGGGGTGGCTGGAATCCGCGGTGGCGAGCTCGGCGGCGCTTACCTCGGCACGGCGGCGCTCAAGCTCGGCGGCGGGCGTCGGTGCGGCAAACGAGCGGCAAAGGGAGGGGGGCTCGGAGTTTTAATAGCGCAAGAGTGCGTGCGGATAAGCACGGGAGTCTACGGTGGAGGGCTCGCTGAAGCGGGCAATTAGGAGCTGCGGGGCTCGGTTTTCTATGCTGTTTGGCTTGGGACATCGCGAAGCGAACAGCAAACTCACCTAGGGTCCTTGGAGCGGCGATTCGGCGGCAGAGAGGGGACATTGGCGTTGAAGGCCGCAGCGGACCTCGGAGCCCGGTGGCGAAGTAGCTCCGGTGCTCAGCTCGGGTTCCTAGGCGCAGGGATCGGCAGCGGGGGCACCTGCGAGGGCGAGGAGAGGGTCTGGGTGAGCTCGGGGAGGCCGGAATCGGTGGTGGTGAGCTCAGCAGTGCTTATCTCGGCATGGCGGCGCTCAAGCTCGGCGGCGGGCATCGGTGCGGCAAACGAGCGTCAAAGGGAGGGGGCTCGGAGTTTTTATAGCATGGGGTTGCGGGCGGATAAGCACGGGAGTCCACGGCGGACGCGGGAACAACCCGCGCGGATCACCCGCGGCAGTTGCACGGCGGCGGCGCCGGACTCGGGGTCGAGTCTGTGTCGGAATCGGTGGGGATGACCCCGATAGGCGGGGCCCATGTGTCGGCGCCCCAGGCAAAAACGCCCAGGCGCGTGGCGCCTTCGGTAGCGGGAGGCGGACGCGGCGTGGGGTGATGGCGGCTGGGCCAGCTGGGCTGAAGCGGGCCGCGGGGAAAGGGGAGAAGGGAAGGGGGCTAAGCGGGCTGCATGGGGAGTTAAGGGGCCAAAAAAGAACCGGGCTAAAGTTCAGGGGCTGAAAACAGACTTAATTGAAAAATGCAAATAAGAACTCATTCAAAAGATAATTCAATGAGAATTTCAAATACAAATTCAAAACCCACTAAATGAATTGCTAGCAAACAAAAATATGCATCGGCATGAGTACACACACATGTTTCTAGACTTATATTAGCTTTTAGATTGTCATAATTTATACAAACCCCTATATGATCATGATCAAATCAATAATTAAATAAATTAAACTCTAATTTTTATTAAGGCCTATTTTTATGGTGTTACATTAGTCATCCACTCCTGGCTTGCATGGCTTCTCCATCGCAGCTCTTGCACACATGTACACAAGAGGAAATTTCCTCTTCCTCTCCAGGCGCTGCCGCATCACTCCGTCCAGCCTCGTTGTCAAGCACGTGTGTAAGCCCTGACTTAACTGACATCCGCTGCTGGCTTTGCACAGCACGTTGCCGCAGCTCCTACATGCACAATGCAAGAGGAAATTTCCTTATCCTCTCCATGCTTTGCTGCTGTACTCAGTTTGGTGTCGACGATCATTAATGAACATCTCAGACCGTCAACTTTGACATACAAATATACATTCACCATAGCTATAGGGATTATATCTAACAAATTCAACTAGTTTTGGTGACTATGTCTATGCAGGAGGCAACAGGTGAAATTTGAGGCGAAATGGGCTCGGTGGGCCGTCGCCCGATCTAGCCCCGTCGCTCGACCTGGCATGGAGCCCAATGGGGCCCAACTTCCTCGAGGGCAAAGAAGCACATTTGGGGATCATCCTAGCCGCTGACTCCAAGTCGATTGGATCCAAGAGATGAGAATGGTCCAAGGGGAGGTCACATGGATTGAAGGGCCCACCTCGCAAACAAAACATACTCAAATGCAGCTATTCCACCTGGAACCATCATGAGGACCCACGAGACAATCTCTCAGCCGAAGATGGGCCCGATCGGTGCCGGTGCCACGTCGCCCGACCTGGTCCGGAGGCCAAACCGCCTCATCCTTCTAGTGCGTGTTCCCATTGCCTCCAGGAGTCCATCTACGCCGTGCACCACTCAAGGCAGTGGATCCAACGTTGGCCGACCTCCCCACGTCGCCCGACCTGGGACTGAGTCCGTTCGTCCGCATCTTCCTCGTGTCCACTCCCAACCGCCTCTACAAGCTATAAATAGGTGTGCCCCGGTCATTGAAGATCATCATCAAGCTGGACAAACAAGTCAAGGCGAAGTCCTTCTCAAATTAGAGTAGAAATAGAGAGAAAGTGAGGGAGAGTCTGGAGGAGTCCCGGCGACCCTCCACCTGTACTCGGCGAATACGAGCTTCTTAGTAAGTATCCGGGATATTCAGCTTAGTATTTAAGTTTGAGTTATAGAAAGCTGAGTTCTTTATTTTGCTTGTGGGTTCATTGTTTTACTCGTAAAGTATTCTAATCTCTGCGCAAGGTTAGGATAGCAGATATTATCGTAAGTGTGGTGCTTAGGAATATATGTTCGTCCATTGTAATCCTCCACGTTCAGGTACTGCGTAGAGCTATATGCTGGCAATTTCCTAGAGGTCTAGGATACCCTAGTGCCCAAAGCAAGCATAGGAGAACTCCCTTAGCTATATTCTCAGCTTAGTGCTAAGTTGTCCTCTCTACCCAGCCTTCATATAAACTCGATCGGTTCGGCCAACCTTAGTGATTAGACAGTGCATTTCATTCCCCGTGGATTCGATACCCTGAATACTTCCGGGTGAAAGCTACAACAGTATCCGTGCACTTGCGGATTTATCTGCGACCATAAGAAATACCAACAAGCTTTCTGGCGCCGTTGCCGAGGAACGGTAGCTGTGTTGTCTAAGAACTACGGTTGCCCATTTATCCTTTGTTTTATTTTTCTTTTTTTATTTTTTTACCCATGGACTCCACCCAAATCCATGAGTTCTCTGCTCCAAAGGGCAAACTATTGGAACCGCACCCCTCATCAAATCCTATACAAACAGATAGCTATGAGCTTCACCCTGCTTTCATAGCTATGGTCTAGGAGACATCGTTCTCAGGACGTGATGGTGAAAACCCATACCATCACTTGCACGAATTTGAGTTGCTATGCTCGTGTATGATCATGTCAGGCGTGACGCAAACAACCATTAGATGGAAGCTCTTCCTCTTCTCTCTCAAAGAGAGGGCAAGGAAGTGGTATGACCGTACCGTTGGGCTAACGAACGGTGAGTGGGAAAAGTTAGGAGACATGTTTTGTCTGGAGTACTTCTCCGCTCATCGAATCTGTGCCCTTCGGATGGAAATCATTAACTTCCAGCAAAAGGAGAAGGAAACGATCGCGGCAGCATGGGACTGATTCTAGGACTCGTGTCTTACCGGAACGGGTCTAGGCTTCCCAGACTGTATGCTTTTGCAGCATTTTTGGTCCGGTTTGACTAGCAAAGCTGCCTGATTCGTTGATATAGCCGCCGGAGGATCATTTCTACACGTAATGCTGGTTGAAGCGAGAGAGGTCCTGGAGAAAATTTGAGAGAACTCTCACGCTGCTATGGATGGAACTGAGCAAGAAGACCTTCAACTAGATTCTATCTTACCCATAGACTTGCCTAGTCCTGATCCAGCTCTTGAGACACCATCCGTTAAGGTAGAGGAAACTCAGCCTTTTGGATTACATCTTGACTTCAAGGATGATCTCTTTAAAAATCATGGAAACACCTCAAATTTCTCATGGCACAAGAAGGCTACGACACCCCCACTTTCCCATCCTCCCGATCCTCCCCACGAAGCATTTCTCATGAAAGACATAAAGGAGGAATGGTCGGATGGAATGTGGCACTTTTTTGAAGCAATTTGGAATAGTTCACCTTCCACGATCCTTCCATGTTCTATAAGGGGGATTGCCGTAGAAACCCATCTCAACCTCACCATGGATGTCATGGCACATTGCGCACACTCTCTTAGGAAATGTTCCGCTAAGGCCATCCGACAAGATCCTCAAAAGCTGTCCCTTTGGACACATCATTCAATGTCGGGGGATCGCCAGTACCGTGACAATCATGCTAGACAAAATCAAGATCAATTTAGATTCATTTTTGATACCCTTGATTTTTATCTACTCCTAGGCTATCCGCTAGAAAAGCTTCTCCAAGGAGAAGTATCTTATGGGAGCCTTTATGACACGCTTGGGGATGCTGCCTTTGCCACTCCTATCTCTTGCCAAGAAATTCCAAGGGCAAAGTCATCTCCCCAGCATAACTCGCTCGAGATGGTGATGTTTGTGTCGCCATTTGCACCGACATCTCATATCTACGAACATGAACAACTTCCATCACCCTCGAACAAGCGAAAGTTTTGGCCCCATGGCCCTCGGGACATTGTTCTCGACAACTATCAAGAATCAACCCCGATCGTCCACAATGAATCTCTTGAGTTGGAGAACCCAAGGGCCATGGACAGGCTTGAAGCGTTGACTCTGGAGTCCGAGCAAAAGGATTTTATAAATGAGCATGAAACCTTTTCGTTTGAAATCCCACAAGAATGCTCATTTAACAAATCTCCAGAGTTTACCACGCTTTGTGCCACAAGCACATACGAGGACTACAACCACCTTGAGGTCCTCAGTTCTAAAATGTTTAGAAGGTTGGTTGTAGATGCATTTGTTTATCATAAACATTGCAAATTTTGTGGTTGCATTTGTGGTGCTAACCTTGCAGCTGAAGCCTTAATGACACATTAACAATTGGTGATGAGCTTGAAAACTACATCACCAAGGATAGCTGCAATGTGAGGATTCCTCATGATCTAGCTTCAGACCATAAACAAAGCACTACCGGGAGATGGCCCAGATTATTATGTATTTCCTATTTAATAAAAGCAAGAACATGTTTTTAGGATAAATTTTCCTTCGGGTATTTTTGGTCACTAACCATTTCAGGTGGAGATTAAGAAGAACGATGGATAGGTGATGCTTAAGAACATGGAGCTACATCAGCTACAAAAACCTCGGTAAGTCTTGGTTTGGGAATGATCACAAAAGAAGCTTGAACTCCACACACTTGAGTTGATGTTGCGTTGCACTACAAACTCCAAGTGTGGGGGAGGTATGTGAGTATCCCGAGTAAGTTCCTTCTGAGTCAAATCTTATTTCGGTATAAAGCTGATGTTAGTCCTTGCACATTGAAAAAAAATTTGAGTTCCAATAAAGGCTCTTGGTCTTTAGAACCAAAGAGCCGCTGCTTTGTTTCCACCATGTATGAATAAGTGCAGGTACAAGATCAAGTGCGGGGGTATCTCAAGCTTTTTGATGCACACATGTTCGAGATCACCCACATATAGGCTGTACAACATCGCACAAGACTACACAAAAAAGGTCATGGTGGAAAAGGCCCAGTAGGGGTCAGCCGAAGGCCCTCTAGTGCCTCTCGCCTCCATTTTCGTCCAGAGCGATGGTTTGCGCACCCTATCCCTCATCGTCTCTGATTCATGAGTTAATTCGTTCCTGTCTTCAGATGATCATTAAAATTAAACTCATGATAAGATAAGCTTTGAGGCTCCTTTGGTTTACATGTCTATCTTTGATTGGCCTGCATATTCTTTATTCCTTTCACATACACCTGTTGCTCGTGAACATAAATATCTTTAGGAAAACATGTTTATCTAAGTGGTTGATTAATAAGATATGGTATGATGAAAGAAATCTTGCTCTTTCAGTATAAAGTGCTTGGGATGTGTTTCTTGTAAAGCTTAAAATCGATAGCCTTACAAAGCTCCTCAATGATACCTTATTCCTACCAAAGCCATATGATGTTCACACTGCAATACCTATACACATAAGCTGCTTGCTATCACTTTGAGCTTTGTCAAATTGTTGTGACCCTTGTAAGATGCTCTCCATGCTTTCATGATCAAGATCACGTACACTCCACATACACCTGCTAGAATTCTACATTAGAAGTTAGTAACATCATCCACAAAATAAATGCTCCATTTAAGTGTTGATCTCCTCTCCAAGTATTATTGCAAAAAGAGACATGGGCTATAGAAAAAAATATGGACAGATGAAGGTCCAAGCAAAAAAGAAAGAAAGAGAGAAACAAATATATGGGCACATGAAGGCCCAAGTATCATGAAAAAAACAAATATTATAGCCATGTTCTCAAAGTAAATTTAAGAGGAGAGAGATCATACAAAAAGGAGTTATCATTCCATTTCCACATACATGCACATCTTGATCAAATTGTATGGATGGCTTTCTTCTTGGATCCACTCTTTGACTTTGCAATATATGTGATGCAAGTATGCCTTATCTTTACCCCTAACTTGAGCTTCACATAAGCCTTTTAGAAGTAGGATGAAAGAAGGCAAGGAAATGCCTTGGTAAGTAATCATATATGTTGAGCGATTTGAGAGAATCAATTGAGGAGCTAGGTAAGGTTGTGTTTTTGAAAATTTAATAAAAACCCAAGTTACTTAACACAAGAGTTGAGATGGCTTGAATCAAGACCGTTCTGTTCCTCAACCACCCAAGGTGGCATGATAGACACTTCCAAATTCACAAGCGCAGGTATGTTTTGGAATAACTTATATGCTAGCTTCAAATTAGAATGAGTCATGGTTTCCACCTTAGTCCTAAAGCTTTACTCGAGGACGAGCAAAGACTAAGTGTGGGGGAGCTTGTTCATGGTCATTAATGCACATCTCGGACCGTCAACTTTGACATACAAATATACATTCACCATAGCTATAGGGATTATATCTAACAAATTCAACTAGTTTTGGTGACCATGTGTATGCAGGAGGCAACAGGTCAAATTTGAGGTGAAACGGGCTTGGTGGGCCATCGCCCGACCTGGCACGGAGCCCAGTGGCACCCAACTTCCTCAAGGGCAAAGAAGCACATTTGGGGATCATCCTAGCCGCTGACTCCATGTCGGTTGGATCCAAGAGATGGGAATGGTCCAAGGGGAGGTCACATGGATTGAAGGGCCCACTTCGCAAACTAAACGTACTCAAATGCAGCTATACCACCTGGAACCGTCATGAGGACCCACAAGACAATCACTCAGCCAAAGATGGGCCCGATCGGTGCCGGCACCACATCGCCAGCCCTTACTAGGTCGGCCGACCTGGTCCGGAGGCCAAACTGCCTCATCCTTCTCGTGTGCGTTCCCACCGCCTCTAGGAGACCATCTACGCTGTGCACCACTCAAGGCGGTGGATCCAACGTCGGCCGACCTCCCCGCGTCGCCCGACCTGGGACTGAGTCCGTTCATCCTCATCTTCCACGTGTCACTCCCGACCGCCTCTACAAGCTATAAATAGCTGTGCCCCGATCATTGAAGATCATCATCGAGCTGGAGCAACAAGTCAAGGCGAAGCCCTCCTCAAATTAGAGTAGAAATAGGGAGAGAGTGAGGAAGAGTCTGGAGGAGTCCCGGCGACCCTCCACCTATACCTCGACAGATACGAGCTTCTTAGTAAGTATCCGGGATATTCAGCTTAGTATTTAAGTTTGAGTTATAGAAAGCTGAGTTCTTTATTTTGCTTGTGGGTTCGTTGCATTATTTGTAAAGTATTCTAATCTCTGCGCAAGGCTAGGATAGCTGATATTATCGTAAGTGTGGTGCTGAGGAATATATCTGCCCTCGTTTGCCTCATAACCCCACGGATTAGTAGAGGTAGGTGGCAGGTGGTGACAGCCCTATCCATCCATTGTAATCCTCCATGTTCGGGTACGGCGTAGAGCTGTATGCCAACAATTTCCTAGAGGTCTAGGATACCCCGGTGCCCAAAGCAAGCATAGGAGAACTCCCTTAGCTATTGTCGAGGTTGTACTCAGTAGATATTTGTTCGGCAGGCACCCCGCTTGTTGCAAAGATCAATCACAGTAGATGAACACGGAGACTCGGGATTTTATAATGGTTCGAGCCCTCGAGATCGAGTAATAATCCTACGTCCAATTGCTTACTTGTATTATCTTAGCAAATACAGATTACAATGATGTAAGAAGTACTCTCGGGTGGATTGACTAAGACCGAGGATACCCTCTACGTGCAGGACCCCCCACTATTTATATCCAGGGAGATGTGCCTTACAAGACAAAACAAACCTATACCTAATAGGACTCTAGCTATCATCGGGATTTCCTTCAGCAATCCAGCCGTCATTCTTGTTCGGAGTCTTCTTCGCTCCGAGTCGGTAATCGGCAATCCTCGTGATCGGGCACCCGGGTATTATGGCCTCAACAGTAGCCCCCGAGCTTATCTTGTTCAGAAAAGGCTGTTCCTCGAGTCACCTTTGGGTCTTTTTACTCTTTGGGTGATTTTAGGATATGCAAATATCTCGATAATCACTTTAATGCGAGAGCTGGAAAAAGATCCCGAACTCTGAATAGAGAAACCTGCATCTGAATGATAAGGTCAGAGAAAATAAGGGCCATAATTTATTCAAATAAAGAATATTCCATCTCGGAAACTAAAATGCCAAGGGTTAGTGAATCCTACCCCGTGCATTGAAGCTCCACTATACACGTTTCCCGAAACTCTAGCAGCACACGCGCCATAAATCACGAAACTGTTTCGGTTCCTCGATCCACGCGTGAAGCGTCACCCCCGGGGTCTCTAAATATCAGATCCCTTGGATAGATCCGCACTCCAACCTTTGCCACTAAGCCTTCCCTCTCCCAACATCATGGGAAAGAAGAAACTGAGCCACAAGTTCAAGTTGTCTCGTTCCTTTCTGGAGACTCCCCTCGTAGCTCCGCCGAGCCGCCGTCCAACGTGCCGAAAGGTCCATCGGTAGTTACGCCACCCCTGCTCCCCTCAGGCTCCCTTCCTAGCTCTCCCCTGGTATGGGGATGAAGGAATCGAAACTGAACTGCAAGAAGAAGCTCCGGCGATGGCATCCCCAGCTCCCAAGGCTGCTCCGTCAAGCATCGCCGCCGGGAAAAGACCTGCGTCGCCATCTCCAGCCCCGGCGTCCCCCATCTCCATCTCCTCCAACGATGAGCCGGAGCAAAGGGTCAGTGGAGCTCGACTGAGGCCGGAGTCCTCACGACCAGGCACATCTTCGTCTTCAGCTCCGGTCGACACCAGCGGCGACGAGGAGTTCACCTGGCGCCTCTTCGTCTCCCTGAACCGCGAGCTGATGGGGATTCCAGGAGATGGCGCGCTCGTGGACCTCGTCAGCTACTCGGAGGAGGAGAACGCCGAGGAGGCTCCACCGCCTGGTGCCACACCGCCTTGATCCTGGCCGATGATGTTCGCTCATGCCAGGATCGTTGTTTTAAATTTTTAGTTTCAGGATAATTATCGATCTCCTGTGAAATGTACTCGTTTTGAATCAATGAAGTAATTTCAGTTGGGAGATAAAACAATGATCCATTTCCTGTGTTCAGAAGTTTTTGCATTGATCAGTCTGTAGAAACAGTTTATTCAGAGAACAAAATCCCCCCGAATAAAACTTCCATTGAACAAATCAACTGTTTAACTTGTTCGGGAAATTTGCTCCCAGTCAAGGATGATCGGGTTATTTCCTCGAAACATATTATATTCGGTCATTTAAAATCGTTAGCTTCTCCAATAAGCTACCAATCCCAAATGTATTGAATTTGACCTGCACGATTTTTGAAACGATGCCTGCCGCAGAGAAAGGAAAAAATCTTTTGACCTAACAGTGACTGCAGATAACGCGGATCGAGGCCAGTTTTCTCGGGGTTCGTGCTCCCTCTCGAAACCATAAAGCGCCCAGACGTAGCCGCCTGGTCTCCATTTAGGCCTTCGTCTTCCTTACTCACATCTACGACATCTTGCTATTTTGCATTCGCTTTCTGCTACTCATCTTCTCGTTCCTCCAACAATCCAGCCACTCTTTTGCCGCCATGGTTTCCTCTCACCAGTCTTCATCCGGGGATGAATCGTCTGGGGAGCAGAGCAGTGCCACCGCTCCCGGAAGGGAGCTGCACAGCGGATCCACCATCTGCACCACCGACAAGTATTGGGACAAATCTACCACCACAGCAAAGCGGCTGCAGCAACTGGAGAATCTTGGACTGCTCCCCGACACTACCACCTTCCCTCGCCGTCATGTGAAAGGTCGGCTTTACCCGACACCCAACACTCTTGAGCTTGTGGCGTTCCTTGAGTTCTTCCATTGCGGGTTCGGGGTCTATCCATCGGATTTCTTCCATAGTGTCTACGATTTCTACAACATAGAACTCGTACACATCAAACCAGGCGCTATCACCATGCTTAGTGTCTTTGCTTTCTTGTGCGAAGCCTAGTTAGGGATTAAGCCATCGCTTAACCTATGGAGGTATTTTTATGCCCCTGCACTCTATAAAGACCAGCTCATGATCAGGTCAATTGGGTTTTCCTTGAGAGATCGGGACATTTACATCCCCTTTCCAGTGAAAGATTCTTGGAAAGGTTATCAATGCCACTGGTTCTACATCACTCTTCCCCAAGCCTCTCTGGCAAAAGGGAAACACTTGATGCCCTATCTCAAGGAGGAAACCAAAGCCCTGCCCAATGTCACCTCTGGGATGCAGAAGCATATTGATCGAATTCTGGCACTCCGTGAAGCGGGTCTGACAGCAGTTCATGTGGCGAAAATCTTCATCCGATGGAGATTCATCCCGCTTATGGCTCATGACTGCTATGCCTACACTTTCACGGGTGATAATGACCCAAACAGGATGAAGCCTGATGGTAAGCTATTTTTGCTCCGTTCGGTAATATTTCTGATAGTGTTTGGTCATTTGAAATGTCATGACTTTTACTAACAGTTGTCCCAGACTCTGAAGTGACTGCTCGCTTGAAGAAGATGTTGAACATCGATATCCCTGATTGGACAGGCGTCCCGCCCCCCTACAGTGCTGACAACCCTGCTCGAGAGGTGAGCTCTTTTTCCAGGAAATATCCCTTCTTGATTAAGCACACTCGTGGTGATGTCTTTTCCCGAGCAGGCTCCTCCCGCCGTCGACTCTCCTGTTCAAAGCGGGGATACCAACGTAGAGGATGAAGCCGAACCAGCAGCAATTCAAGGTGTCGAGACCCTGACAGCTGAATTGCCCGAGTAGTCACCTGCCAAGGAGAAAGAGAATCCGAGCAGCACCAAGGTCATCGTCCCTCGAACCTGCAAGTGCTCGCGCAACGCCAGCACGGAGATGGTGACTCCTGGATCAGAGTCTCTTGGTGTGCCCGATGCCATAGAGCTGCTTGCTGCCCGTGATCCGCCTTACCCCGAAGACCAGGTACCAAGCATGATCTTATTCGGGCATTTATTTGCAGCTTTTGATCGCGTAACCAAACATAAATGTGTTCGGGAGATTTCTCGTCAGGAAATTCGTCTGACCCCACCACCATCAAAGCCTTCCTCTGTATCTCTGAAGAAGTTTAGAGTCACTCACCCGACGTCCGAGTAAGGGCTTTGACTTGTTTGGCTTTCACTCGATTACTTCTCCTATAGAGAAGTTTTTTGATTATTCTCTTTGTTCGGGGAATATAGGACCTCCAAACCTGCAGCGTCCCCTCTGACCAAGCCATCAGATAAAGAGAAAACTCCTGAGCTCGACACGGCGGCCCAGCCCGATGGTGCGGAGAAAACTGCAGAGGTCACAGGACCTGTCCCAACGCCCTTGGGCCCGATCATCGCTTCGCCCTCTGCAGCTGAGGAGCAGTGGCATTCGCTGGACGCTCGTGCCTCTACTGCGGAAGCATCAATGACCAGACTAGAGGCCCAAGTTGCTATTCTCCAGTCCGAGAAAGAAGGTACCTGTCTTGCAAAAACATGTCTGTCTTTGGTCCTTGTCCCACAAACTGTTGTTAACACAATGCCTCTGATTCTGTAGCTAACTCCAAGAGCATTGAAGTGCTCAAAAAGAAAAACTCAGATCTGGAAGGCTAGCTTGCTGCCCGAGACAAGGAGGTTGCTGATCTCACCGCCCATCTTGAAGCTTCAGAGAAGCGCAGCTTATCCCTGGAAGGCAGGCTCAAGGAGGGTGCATGTGTTGCTGCAACACACATCGTCGGAGCCTTGAAGAACCATGTTCCAGATCTTGATGCTGCGTTACTCTCTCAAGGTTTCAAGTGCTCGGCCAGGGATGCACAGGTATTGTTTGATGATCTTGCCCCATTGGTGGAACCTTTTGTCAAGAAGCTTGGCCTTCATTTGAGTGACTCCGAAGACTAGTCCAAAACTTTGTGATGAATTCCTTGAACAGAACAAGAACTTGGTAGTTTTAATTTATGACCTTTTGTTTGCGAAACATATGCTTGCATGTCTTTGTGCAAGGTATAGAGTTGATCAGGTTTTCATGATGCTTTTTAACTGAGAGCTTTGAGCTAGCTAAATGTCCCATTGCCATGAGCTATTTTGGAATTGCTTAGTTGTTGAGACGCGAGTGGCCTTCTGAACTGTGTAATTCCTTGTAGTCATGGTGTTTGGTTTTTTTAGTGTAGTTTAGCTTTTTCGCTTAAAAATCCTGATTCTTGTGAGGTAATGGTACCATAGTAGCCCCGGGCGCTTTTGTAGCATGTGAACATGCTAGAAAAGAGTCTTAGGAGTACCAGTCACAAGATTTTCCCGATCATTTGGGGAGCCCCCGAGCGTTGTGCTTGGGATGCATAGGATAGGTCTAAGAAATTTTCAGCATAGTAGTCCCCGGCTCTTTGTTAGTATATGCAATATCGTAACAAAGAGTAGAAACAGAATAGAAACATAGAACCCAGCGCCCGAGTGTAATTGCGAGGGTGAGTAGTGTATAGAACTTATCTTTTTTTTTTGTTGGTGCCGGAAGTGACGCGGGTGATTATTACTCCTGCCAAATTGTTGGATAGGCTTGAACTTGCTTGATTACCTTGGCTTAAGCGTAAAACCTGCGTAGTTGATCCATATTCCATGTGTTTGGCAGTACGTCTCCATCTATCTCCACGATCTTGTAGGCTCCTGGTCTTGCGATGTCTACTACAATGTATGGCCCTTGCCATGGAGAGGACAATTTAGTTTTGTCCTTGGTGCATTGATCTAATTTGAGCACCATGTCACCAATACACAGGCTTTTGTTGCGGACGTTGGCATCATAGTATTGTCGCAGTTTTTGTTCGTACTGGGCCACTCTGAACGCGGCCGCATCGCGAGCCTCCTCGAAGAGGAATAGCTCATCGGTCCGTCTGTCAGGCTCTTCTGTTTCTGAAAACATTGCCACACATGGGGCTTGTAATTGGATGTCGGATGGTAGAATTGCTTCGGCTCTGTACACCAAGAAGAAAGGTGTTTTGCCTGTTGCACGGTTCATGGTAGTTCTCATCGACCGTAGTACTGTAGGGACTTCATGAATCCATCGTTTGTCATAAGCTTGCAATCTGTTGAAAATCCTCTTCTTGATGCCTTGGAGTACAACATCGTTAGCACGCTCTACTTGCCCATTTGTTTTTGGGTGATTTACTGATGACCGATCATGCTTGATCCCGTGGTCGTAGCAGAAATCAGAGAACTTTTTACTTTCAAACTATGTTCCGTTGTCGGAGATTATCCTGTTCGGGATGCCGAATCATACGACAATACTCCATAGGAACTTAACAGATGCCTCTTTTGTTATTTTCTGAACCGGCTCGGCTTCAACCCATTTTGTAAATGTGTCGATGTCGACGAATAGAAATCTATAACCCCCAATGGCCCTCGGAAAAGGACCGAGGATGTCTATTCCCCATGTGGTGAAGGGCCAGGACAGGGAATAGTGTTTAAAGCTTGCACAGGTTTAGTTTGTTTTCGTGCGAAGAATTGACATGCCTCGCACTTTTTAACTAACTCACTTGTGTCTTGAAGAGCTGTAGGTCAGTAGAAGCTCTGTCGGAATGCTTTCCCCACTAGATATCGGGGAGAAGCATGGGATCCACAGATTCCTCCGTGAATGTCTTGGAGCAAACTAATGCCCTCGGCCCGTGTGATGCATTTGAGGAGCAGTCCATTGCATGCTATTTTATATAGTCGTCCGTCAACAATTGATAGTTCTTGGCTTTACGATGGATTTTCTCCAGTGTCGCATCATCGTCGGGTATAGCTTGGTTTGTGAGGTACGTCCGGATTGGATCCATCCAGTTCTCCTCATTTCCAACTAGAGCGGCGGCTCGAGCCGTATCGACCAACATAGACTCCTTGACAGATTCGTTGGTTGTGAAAACTGTGCCTTTGCTAGGCGTAGTTTTTTGGTTCGGTAAAGATACCGACACAGATGGTTTAGTAAGAACTTCAAGTGACATGTTACCTGGAAGCTGTGTGCGTTTGGCAGCTGCTTTTCTACGGGGACATACGTAACACCTTGAGAGATGTAGGATAAGAAAAGAGGTAGGATAAGAAAAGAGGCAACAACTTTGCCTTATTCCTGAAACACCTTGAGAGATGTGAGAGAATCATTCGAGGAGCAAAGCTACCATTTTGTTTTAAAACTCTTTCAAAAACCCAAGTTTCTAAGCAGGAGGAGCGGGGAACTCGAACTCTATACCATTCCATTTCTCAATTACCCAAGACAACATGGTAAACACTTCAAAGTTCATAGGGTATGGTGAGGCTTGGAATAACCTGTATGCAGGTATCATATCAAGCAGTTGCAACCACCTTAGTCCTCAACCTTTACTCGAGGACGAGCAAAGGGCTAAGTGTGGGTGAGTTGTTGATGGTCCTTAAATGCCAAATTCGACCATCAATTACTCCAATAATCAATACAATAATGAACACCAAACTAGACATAGGCGTTCAACTCTAACTATTTTCACGAGTTTTGGTGAATCACTATTTACAGGGGATCACATCTGCATAAGGGGAGCAAACATGCTCGAACATAGACAAAGTACAGTCGCAGACTACCCTGTACGAGCACTAGGGTGAAAGGGCCCACAAAACAGTCAAACCAACCAAACCCATGGGGAATCTGCCAAGAACATAGCATAGGCCCACTTCCCAGTCGACCAGAGGAAGTCGGTCGCGAGTCGGCCGAACCCTAGGAGCATTCGCGTGCAGCCGACTTTGGCGCAAACTCTTCCCGCGCTCTTCTCTTTGCACCAAGGCTGGGGATCGCCAGGAATTGTTGCCCGATTTGCCTCCAATGAATCAAGAATCTTTTGTTGGAGAAAGGAGAGAAGAATACAAGGAAGGAAAATATTCCAAGGCCTCCTCCTCCACTATAAATAGGAGCCCCCCCTCTCCTCTCATTCCTCATCCCATTCCACCACAACACAAGAGGCAAGAGAGGGAGTAGTACTACTAGGCCAAGAGCCACTCCAGTGGCGTAGTTGTAGGGAGCGGGTGAGGATGTAGAACGGAGTAGTGCTGGCCTGTTTGTGCTCTACTCTGGCTTGTACCTCTTTGGATATGATCCAGTTGTTGTAAGTATCCGAGTTTGTCTATGGTGGTGAGTTCTCTGGATCGTGCTTTCATTATTAATTGCTTGTGGGTTCAATGTCCATTCTCGTAGCGGATGCTCTAGCTTTGCAAAAGCTAGAGTAGTGATCAATAATGTAGATGTGGTGTCTAGGCTATTGATCACCTTTGTTCGCCTCGTGCCCCACAGTATTGAGAGGTAGGTGGCAGGTGGTGACAGCCCTGTCCGTCCTTTGTACTGCTCCCTGTCTGGGTACGGCGTAGAGCTGTTGGCTAGAGGCCCTTGGCAGACCAGGGGTAAATCAGTGCCCGAAGCAAGCTCTTAGTAACCAAGTGTAGTGTTGACACCAGCGGTGGCAAACAGAAAGTCCACAAGCGCACGACTGTCGAAGTAGCTTTCACTCGAGAGTAAACCAGGTATCCAATCCACAGGGAACGTGAGGGCACTGTCTAATCAATAAGGTTGACCGGATCGATCGAGTTTATATGAAGGCTGGGTAGAGAGGATAACATAGCATTAAGCTGAGAATATAGCTAAGGGAATTCTCCTATGCTTGTTTTGGGCACCAGGGTATCCTAGGCCTCTAGGAAATTGCCGGCCAACAGCTCTACGCTGTACCCGATCGTGGAGGATTAAAAAGGATGGACAGGGCTGTCACCACCTACCGCCTACCTCTACTAATCCATGGGGTTACAAGACAAACGAGGGCAGATATATTCCTAAGCACCATGCTTAAGATAATATCAGCTATCCTAACTTTGGCTAAAGATTAAGATACTTTATGAATAAAGCAACGAACCCACAAGCAAAATAAAGAACTCAGCTTTCTATAACTCAAACTTAAATACTGAGCTGAGTATCCCAGATACTTACTAAGAAGCTCGCATCCGCCGAGGTACAGGTGGAGGGTCACCGACACGCCGGGACTCCTCCAGACTCTCCTCACTCTCTCCCTATTTCTACTCTAAGATATGAGGAGGGCTTCGCCTTGACTTCTTGCTCCAGCTCGATGATGATCTTGAATGATCGGGGCGCAGCTATTTATAGCTTGTAAAGGCGGTTGGGAGTGGACATGTGGAAGCTGACGACGAACGGACTCAGTCCCAGGCCGGGCGACACGGAGAGGTCAGCTGCCCTTAGATCCACCGCCTTGAGTGCTGCATGCCGTAGATGGACTCCTAGAGGCAGTGGGAATGCGCACGAGAAGGATGAGGTAGTTTGGCCTCTGGACCAGGTCGGCCGACCTAGTGGGGTCAGGCAACGAGGCACCGGCATGTCTTGGGCCCATCTTCGGCTGAGTGACTGATTAGTGGGTCCTCATGATGGTTCCAGGTGGGTGGCCGAATTTGAGTACGTTTAGATGTGTTCATGGGCCCCTCAATCCATATGACCTCCCATTGGACCATTCCCATCTCTTGGATCCAACCGACATGGAATCAGCGGCTAGGATGATAACCAAATGTGCTTCTTTACCCTCATTTGGCCTCGGTTGGGCGTCGGCCGACACCCAACCGAGCCCATTTTGCCTCAAATTTCACATGTTGCCTCCTGCATACACATAGTCACCAAAACTAGTTGAATTGGTTAGATATAATCCCTATAGCCATGTTGAATGTATATTTGTATGTCAAAGTTGACTGTCTGAGATGTGCATTAATGACCGTCAACAAGCTCCCCCATACTTAGTCTTTACTCATCCTTGAGAAAGCTTAAAGACGGTAGAAACTATGACTCCAATTAGTATGATACTAGCATATAAATTATTCCAAGACATACGTGCACTTGTGAATTTTGAAGTATCTATCATGCCATCTTGGGTGGTTGAGGAATGGAATGGCTCTTGATTCAAATCATCTCAACTCTTTTATTAAGTAACTTGGGTTTTCGATAAATTTTTCAAAAACCGAACCTTACCTAGCTCCTCAAATGATTCTCTTATATCGCTCATTGTGTATGATTTCTCATCAAGGCATTTCTTTGCCTTTTTTCACCCTACTTCTAAAAGGCTTATGTGGAGCTCAAGGTAGGAGTAAAGATAATACATTCTTGCACCACATATATTGCAACGTCAAAGAGCGTATCCAAGAAGAAAACTATCCATACAATCTGATCAAGATGTGCATGTGTGTCGAACAATGGAATGATAACTCCTTTTTGTATGATCTCTCTCCTCTTGAATTTACTTAGAGAACATGTCTATAATATATATATTTTTTTCATGATACTTGGGCCTTCATGTGCCCATATTTTTTTCTCTTTTTTTTATGCATGGGCCTTCATGTGTCCATATTTTTTTCTATAGCCCATGTCTCTTTTGCAATAATACTTGGAAAGGAGATCAACACTTAAATGGAGTATTTATTTTGTGGATGGATACAATGTATGTTGCTAACTTCCAATGTAGAAGTTTAGCATGTGTATGTGGAGTGTACGTGATCTTGATCATAAAAGCATGAAGAGCATCTTACAAGGGTCACAACAATTTAACAAAGCTCAATGCAATAGCATGCAGTATATGTGTATAGGTTTTGCAACATGAACATCATATGGCTTTGGTAGGAATAAGGCATCACTAAGGAGCTTTGTAAGGCTATTGATTTTAATCTTTACAAGAAAAACATCACAAGCACTTTATACAGAAAGAACAAGATTTCTTTCATCATACCATATCTCATTAATCAACCACTTAGATAAACATGTTTTCCTAAAGACATATATGTTCACAAGCAGCAAGTGTATGTGCAAGGAATAAAGAATATGCAGGCCAATCAAGGATAGACATGTAAACCAAAGGAGCATCAAAGCTTATCTTATCATGAGTTTAATTTTAATGATCATATGAGGACAGGAACAAATTAACTCATGAATCGGAGAGGACGAGGGATAGGGTACGCAAACCATCGCTCTGGACAAAAATGGAGGCGAGAGGCACTAGAGGGCCTTCGGCCGACCTGGAGGGGTCGGCCGACACTTACTGGGCCTTTTCCACCATGACTTTTTTTGGTGTAGTCTTGTGCGATGTTGTACAGTCTGTATGTGGGTGATCTCGAACATGTGTGCATCAAAAAGCTTGAGAGACCCCCACACTTGATCTTGTACCTGCATTTATTCATACGTGGTGGAAACAAAGCAGTGGCTCTTTGGTTCTAAAGCCCAAGAGCCTTTATTGGAACTCAAATATATTTTTTTTCAATGTGCAAGAACTAACACCAGCTTTATACCGAAATAAGATTTGGCACAGAAGGAACTTACTCGGGATACTGACATACCTCCCCCACACATGATTTGTAGTGCAACGCAACATAACTCAAGTGTGTGGAGTTCAAGCTTCTTTGGTAATGTTTCCCAAACCAAGACTTACCAAGGTTTTTGTAGCTGATGTAGCTCCAGGTTCTTAAGCATCACATGTCTATCGCTCTTCTTAATCTCCACCTGAAATGGTTAGTGACCAAAAATACCCGAAGGAAAGCTTATACTAAAAACATGTTCTTGCTTTTTATTTGAAAGGAAAATAAATGATAATCCGGGCCATCTCCTGGCCGTACTTTGTTTATGGTCCGAAGCTAGACCATGAGGAATCCTCACATTGCAACTATCCTTGGCGATGTAGTTTCATCGCCAATTGTTGATGTGTCATTAAAGCTTTTGCTGCAAGGTAGGTGCCAAAGATGCAACAACAAAATCTGCAATGTTTATGATAAATGGATGCATCCACAACCAACCTTCTAAACATTTTAGAAATGAGGACCTTAAGGTGGTTGTAGTCCTTGTGTGTGCTTGTGGCACAAAGCGTGACAAACTCTGGAGATTCAGTAAAGGAGCATGACTCTGGTGGGATTTCAAAAGAGAAACTTTCATGCTCATTTATAGAATCCTTTTGCGGACTCCAGAGTGAATGCTTCAAGCCTGTCCATGCCCCTTGGGTTCTCCAACTCAAGGGATTCATTGTGCATGATCACGGTTGATTCTTGACTGTTGTCGAGAACAATGTCCTGAGGGCCATGGGGCCAAAGCTTTCGCTCGATCGAGGGTGATGGAAGTCGTTCGTGTTCATAGAGATGAGAAGTCGATGCAAATGACGACACAAACATCACCTTCTTGAGCGAGTTATGCTTGGGAGATGACTTTACCCTTTGAATTTCTGGACAAGAGATAGGAGTGGCAAAAGTAACTTTCCCAAGCGTGTCTTGAAAGCTCCCATGAGATGCTTCTTTTTGGAGAAGCTTTTCTAGTGGGTAGCCTAGGAGAAGATCAAAATCGAGGATTTCTGAGGTGTGGAAGTCTAAGTTTACCTCGATTTTGTCTAATGTGATTGCCACAGCACTTGGGATCCTCCAACATTGAAGGACGTGTCCAAGAGGACAACTTTTGAAGAACATGTCAGATGGCCTTAGCGGAACATTTCCCAAGAGAGTGCACGCTATGTGCCATGGCATGATGTTGACCTCCATACTGGGGTTGAAATAGGCTTCTACGACAATGCCCCTTATAGAACATGGAAGGATCGTGGAGGGTGAACTATTCCAAATTTCTTCAGAAACGTGCCACATTCCATCCGACCATTCCTCCTTTATGTCTTTCACGGGAATTGCTTCATGGGGAAGATCAGGAGGATGAGAAAGAGGGGGTGTTGTAGCCTTCTTGTGCCTTGAGTAATCCGAGGTGTTTCCATGATTTTCAAAGAGATCATCCTCGAAGTCAAAAGGTAATCTAAATGGCGGAGTTTCCTCTGCCTTAACGGATGGTGTCTCAGGAGCTGGATCTGGACTAGACAAGTCTACGGGTAAGATAGGATCTATGTCACAGCCGGATTTACGAAGAAACCCGAATGCTACTATATGTGTACCTAGAAAGTCCAAAACACACATATAGCCTTTGAATAAAAGAATATCAAAGTAAATCCAGTGCTCGAATACAAAAGAATAACATCTCAGAAATATTACAATAAGACTCAAGTATTTAATCAAAGTTTACACAACACGAACGAATAGAACTCTCATGGCCCCATTAACTCCACAAGGACACCGACTGGTTGACAGCTGCCTAGAAATGAGGGAAATCTTCAGGGAACTCCACAATACCTTCTGGTTCATCTGATTACCCATTCGGGATTTATTTGAATAATGCAAGTGTAAGTAACCAACTTTACTTTACAAATATAACACGATGTATGAAGGCTTAAAAGGCTTGACACGGTTTAACTGCAGTAAGCACTTTTAGTTGTGTCAATTTTAGCATTAACCAAGTTACTACAATGTAATAGGGAAAACCCAGTTATAACTCAAATTAAGTATATTGAATAGTATCATCACGTTCATCATCATTCCATCATTGTTCCATCACCAGGGTAAATAACCACTAATCAAAAAGGATCCAGACCACTCGTAACTGTGAGTACGGCTGATATATCAGTTTTCACTCTGCAGAGGTTGTACAGTTTCCCCACTGGTCGTGATTCCCGTGATGCCCGGGTGGTTCAGACCCATTTCACACTTCCTTAGGTGTGTGGCTGGGTTTCACTACGAGACCTTTCGAAAGTCCCTCTAAAAAGCTAAGGGCCGTTGAGGTTTCAACATGGGCGCATGAACCCAACTCCGGGGATCTACAAAACACCTAGGGTGCAACGTGGGTGGGTTGATGGCGTTCAGGGCACAACGTGAACAAAGGCGTACGGACATCAGGGCGCAACATGAGTCCGTCCCCAAGCAGATCAGGCTCATACTTAAACCGTGGTTCCCCCCTTGCGCCTTTCGGTAACCCCCAACTAGTTAGAGTTGTGCAGTTTACTTAGTCAAGACCAGAGCCATATAGTTCCCGTGGTTGTACAGTTTTCCTAGGTTGCCACTTTAAGAACCGGACCTTAAGGAGAGACGCCTAGAACAAAGCACACAGCACATGTTCTAGCTACCTAAACCATGTTGCTAAAAACCAAGTTTTACCATTCATCAATAATCATCATTGATCAACATTTAACAAGTTCCATCATGTCATTGGTCCAGAGTGCACAAGTTGCATACCCTAGCATTTAGCTACCCAAGAAATGCATAAACCCCAGTTGAACAAGGTAAATAAGGTATAAGCAACTAGGTATGTCCTTATATTACTTAAACTCATGCATGAATGTAAATGAATATTAAAGGTGCATAGGTTGCAAGGAATTTCTCGTGTTATGCTGGCCTTCCTCTAGGTACTACTGCTGCTGCTGCTCTTGCTCTTCGAAGTGCTGCTCAACAGACCTCTCAAACAGCTCACCGTCTAAACACGATCAACAATCACCAACACACATTCCAGACAAGCTAGTACATGTCTAGGGGCTTGCTGGCAAAGAAACTGAAGTTCCAGGGGCTTATATGCGAAAAACCAGGGAACTAAACATAATTACTTAAAAATACCGAAGGTGTAACATGCAAAAATGACCTCCTAGGATGGCAGGTCCTATTATTTAAAAGCTCAGGGATTAAAACAGAAGAAAAAGGACTTAAGCGTAATTATTTTTCAACTAGGGTGGACTGCAGGTTGCTTTGCAAAAAGCCAAGGGGCATTTCTGCAAAAACGGCAGCGAGGTCGCGGCGGGGCTGACGTGGCGGCTGGCGTGGCGCTGACTGGGTGCTGACGCGGCTGCCCCGTGGCCGTGGACCGCCCCATGGAACGTGTCCACTGGTCCACGGTGGACCGATTATGCACGAAGGGGTACGGGGCGTTCTTGGCTGTCCAGATTGGATCGGGCGGCCAGGGTTTGAGCGGGCGGCGAAAAGCGGCCAGCGGCGAGCACAGCGCGACGGCGGTTGGCGGTGCATCGCCGACGCTGGCGATTAGGGGCTGCGGGGCTCGGTTTTCAACACGGCTTGCTAGGGAAGGTAGAGGGGGTGTCGGCGAACCTTACCAGGGGGTCGGAGAGGTCGGACGAGGGATGGACGGCGGCCTCAGTGCTTGGCGATGACAGGGCTCCGGGCACAAGGGGGGCTCCTAAGCAGCTGCAATCGGTGGCGGGGGCTCCTGTGAGAGAGAGGAGAGGGTCGAGGTGAACTCGGGGTGGCCGAAACGGCGGTGAGGAGCTTCGGCGCCGGCTCACCTCGGCGACGACAACGACGGTGGCAGCGAGCGGCTCTAGGCGTTGGGCGAAAATAGAAAAG
>CM014271.1:52148044-52167954 GCA_004135705.1 Alloteropsis semialata
AAAGCCGCAGCCCCGGCGCCGTCCGCGTCCGCCTCCCCCCAACCCTAATACGCCTTCGCCCTTCGCGGCTCCGTCCGCTCCGCCTCCGCCTCCGCCTCCGCCCTCCGCTCCGCTCTCTTGGTTCCTCCCTCTCATCCTCCGGCCTCCACCGCCGGCTTCTCGGCTCCTTCGCTCCGGTGAGTAGATCCATGTAGATCATGTTGGCCTCGCCGCCTCCCCGCCATCGCTCGTCCTCGTCGTCGTCGCTCCCCATCTCCTCCTCTTTGGCTCGGCTCGTCCAGTCCTCCTCCTCCACCTCCAGTCCGGTGTCCGCATCTCGCCGTCTCACCGTCGGTCCGTCGTCGTCGTCGTCCTCCCAGCTGCGGCTCTGGGCTCCGGCTGCGCAGGTACCCCTAACCCTAACCCTAGTCCCTACTCCCTAGATCTACTCTCGTCCCGTCTTAACCCTAGCACTGACGGCATTTCCTTGCAGGTCTCGTGCTAGTGCGGCGCGGGGCCGCGCGTTGTTGAGGAACAGAGCCGCGGTGAGGTCGTCGTGATGGACGACATGGAAGAGTACACCATCAACGACGACCTCAGGGCCTGTGGTCTCCCCGGCGACGACGAGGACGACCTGGCGTCTGGCGGCGAGGCATTGTTCGGCAGCTTGGCTGCTCCGATCAATGTTGATGGCGGTGATGATGCTGGGGCAGCCGGAGGTGCAGGTGCTGCGACTACGACGACGCCTGTGATGCCTTCCTCGACTCCATCCGCCTCTACTGGCACCAGCACTCATAAGAAGCGTCCAAGGTCTGGTGCCTGGAACGACTTCGAAGAGATCTTTGAGGATTCGCCCATCCCTGGTGGTAAGCCGGTGAGAGTTTCTGCCAAATGCCTTCATTGTTCTACAGTCCTTTCTGCCCGTTCTTCTGCTGGTACTGGTCATCTTCTCCGGCACCAGAAGGTTTGTGTTGCTAAAACCAAACATGCTGCTCTAGTTCAGTCTCGTCTACAATTCAATCCTGATGGTTCTGTGCATACTTGGGAGTATAAGCCTGATGTTGCTCGTAGAGAGTTGTGCCGTTTAATTGCTAGACTTGATTTGCCTCTAGGTTTTGGTTATGAAGATGCATTTGAGGAATACATTCAGCGAGCTCACAATCCTCGTTTTGCTAGAGTTTCTAGGCAAACCACGACTAGAGATCTTGAAAAATACTTCACTGATCGCCGTGCTTGTCTAGTTGAATCTTTGAATTGTGTTTCTTCTGTTTGCCTTACATCTGATATTTGGTCTGGAAATGCAAAAGAAGATTACCTTTCAGTTGTTATCCATTATGTTTCTGCTGATTGGGAATTAGAAAAAAGGGTGATTGGCCTGCGTCTCATTGATGTCTCACATTCTGGCATTAACATAGCTGAGCGTATTGAATCTGTTGTTACTGAGTTTGGTTTGAAAGATAAGATTTTTTCTGTGACGCTTGATAATGCTTCTTCAAATGCTTCTGCCATGGGTAGACTCATTCCTGCATTTGTTGGTTACCTTGGTCCTGATCCTCAACCACTTGACAATCAGGATAAGAGGTTGCGTGGTCTCTTGCACCAGCGCTGTGCTTGTCACATTATAAACTTGATTGTCAAGTCTGGTCTGAAGAGGATCAAGACATATCTTGAGGCTTTTAGGACTGCAATTTCTTATTTGAACTCTTCTAACCAACGCATTGCTGAATTTCATAACTTTTGCGTTCTAAAGGGGGTAACACCTCGTAAATTTGGTTTAGATATGGATGTGAGATGGAATTCTACATATCTCATGCTAAAGCATCTTATACCATACAGATCAACCTTTTCTTCCTTTATTGGTGCAACTTATGGGTTGGTGAATGGTGAGCCACTTCTGAGTGATGGCCATTGGGCTGTTGCTGAGAAAATTATGGAGTTTCTTGGAATGTTTTATGAATCAACTGTTGTACTGTCTGGTGTTTACTACCCCACTAGTCCTTTGATGCTGCATCATATTCTTGAAATTGCTGGTCATTTACATGCCACTGAAACTGATCCTTTGCTTACAAACATAGTTACTCCTATGAAACTAAAGTTCCTAAAGTACTGGCACAATATACCTCTTTTGTATTCCTTTGCATTTATTTTGGATCCTAGAGCCAAGATAAGAGGTTTTCAGAATGTTCTCCAACTTCTTTCTCAAACTATTTGTACTGATTACACCACATACTTCAGTGAGGTAAGAACTGAGCTGTATAAACTGTTTAACAAATATGAGAACAAGTTTGGTGGAACTAGATTAAACAGGCACTCAAATGCAGCATCTTCTACTGGTAAGAAAAAGACTGCATGGGGTAAGATTTTTGGGGCTACTGGTCCAGGTTCTACTTCTACATCTGCTCCTGCTACTGCTACTCCTGCTATATCTCATGTTTCTGAGCTGTCTTCTTACTTGGACAGTGACACTGTCACCTGTTATGATGATGACTTTAACATTCTAAATTGGTGGCATGAGCACAAGCGGACCTATCCCATTCTGTCTATACTTGCAAAGGATATCATGTCTGTTCCTGTTTCTACCGTTTCTTCGGAGTCTTGCTTTAGTCTTACTGGCAGGATAATTGAGGAGCGGCGGCGACGACTGCTTCCTACAACTGTTGAGATGTTGACCTGCGTCAAAGATTGGGAACTGGGCGATGCAAGGGCACAACATGAGGTTGAGAAGGGGATGCAAGAGCTTGAGTATGCATTCAGCAAGCTCCAGGAGGAAGGGCAAGCTGATGGCCAGTAAGTGCTTGTCTCATAATCATAAGTCATAACCTGTATGGCTGTATCCATTTTCTTTTTTGTTGATCAAGTTCATGAATCATGATCATGATGTTTGTTTACATTGTTTGCTAGGACTGTCTCTATGACAGGGTCAGCGCCGTCTGTTTAGCAACATGCAAGAACTGATCTGCTGGAATTTTGGGCTTTTGGCGCCGTCTGTTTAGCGCCGTGCCGCCGTCTGTCTGTTTAGCGCCGTCTGTTTTGATGCATTTCTGTTCTATTCTTGTAATCTTGTGATGTCCTGATGTGTTGTAATGAGCATGAACTCATGAACTTAATTAGGATTATAGACCTGGGTTGTACTCTTTTTCCCTTCCTAGGGTTTCTCACAAGGGTGAGTTTTACCTAGGAAGGTTTTTAATGAGGCAACCAACACTTGATCACATAGATCAAGTGTTAAAACAGGTCTATAATCCTTTCATCACTAATCTGAGTGGTGACCTTTTGAATGTTTGTTGTCTCTTACTCTCTTGTGTGCCTACTGCCTGTGTATGTGTGAACTGTGAAGTGTGAACTGTGAAGTGTGCTGTGCCTACTGCCTGTGTATGTGTGAACTGTGAAGTGGTTTTTCTGTTAATGGGCCATGGGCCAGCACGGCACGGTGCCTGTGCACGTGCTTGTCGGGCTGGCCCGGCACGAAATCGGCCCATGGGCCCGTGCCTGGGCCGTCGGCACAGCACGTGGGCTAGCCCGGTCCGGCACGGTCGTTTGTAGTGCCGGGCCAGGCCCGGCACGTACTTGGCCGGGCCACCCCGGGCCCGGGCCAGGGCCGGGCCGGGCCGCCCGTTTGGACACCTATATATATGACCATGAACAATTCAATAATTAAATAAATTAATTCCTAATTACTCCCTCCATTCGTTTTTGATAGATATATTTGCACATGGCACAATGACCAAGGGCAACAAGTGTGCTTATCAATCCATTAATCACGTTAACCATCATCCCCTCTTTTCTGCAACTCTTTTTTGGCGAGACTCCTCGTTTCCTACGATTAGTAATTGCCGCGGTCCACGTCAAAAACCAACAGACCGATTTTTCTCCTCCACGCCTATTCTTTTCTCCTCCGCGCCTAATCGCGCTTTTTTTTTCTCCTCAGCCGGCGCCAATTCCTTCTCCTCCACAACGTGTTTTTTGCCATCGCCTGATGAAAACTGCGCGCCCTAATGACCGGTCATTCGTTTTCCACAGATTTCAAAAATTGAGCAGGGCATCTATGAAAGGAGTAGCGCCATTGATGAGAAGCAGTCCGTAGCTTTTCTCCTCCCCGCTTCTACACTCGACCAACTTCAGTCACGATGCTGCCCGATGGGTTAGACCTCAATGCCGATCCTCCTATAGATTGGGAAGAAATTGGCGAGTGGGAAGGGCCTGCACATGAACTGGATTATGACTTGGTGTGGACTGATGAAGGTATTGGTGTTTGTTTGTTAGGACTTGGTGGATTCTGGTAGCTTTCATGGTTTGAATGTTACAGGAGCTGCTCGGCATGCAGGAGCTGCTGGACATGGAGCTGCTCGGCAACATGCTGGACATGCAGGAGTTGCTCGGCAACGACAATCGGATGCAGCTGCTGGTGATGGGGCTGTTCGACATGAAGTAGCTGAAGGAGGACATACTGAACATGATGGAACTACTGACGATGGAATAGCTGCAACTGGTAACTGAATTCCAGTGACAACTCACTGATTCATTAGGATACGATTGATTTCATGTTTTCAGCTTCAGCATTTTTCCTCTTTATGCATGAATAGGTTTTGTCGCTGCTGCTGATGGAGCAGCTGCATGAATAGGTTTTCTCGGAGGCAAAGCTGTTGCCTTCCTTCTCCGTCCCGAGGCACGCATGCTGCGTCCGGAGTAATTGCGACGACGAAGCCGAAGAGACTACTCGTGGAAACCCGAGGTGGAGACTAAATGCATCGATCAATACTGAATTTTTCAATTTTGAAAATATATCTATCAAAACTGAATGGAGGGAGTATTATTAAGCCCTATTTTTAGGGTGTTACAATCTACTTGAAGGTCTTCTTGCTCAGTTTCATCTAGAGCAGTGGGAGAGTTCTCTCATATTTTCTCCAAGACCTCTCGCTTCAGCCGGCGTTACATGTAGGAATGATCCTCCGGCGGCTATATCAACAAATCGGGCAGTTTTGCTAGTCAAACCAGACCAAAACTGTTGCAAAAGCATACAGTCTAGGAAGCCTGGAATCGGTCCCATACTGTCGTGATCGTTTCCTTCTCCTTTTGCTGGAAGTTAATGATTTCCTTCAGATGGGCACAGATCCGATGAACGGGGAAGTACTCCAGACAGAACTTGTCTCGTAACTTCTCCCATTCACCGTTCGTTAGCCCAACAGTATGGTCATAACACTTCCTTGCCTTCTCTTTAAGAGAAAATGGGAAGAGCTTCCATCTAATCGTTGCTTGTGTCATGCTTGGTATGACCAGACACGAACATAGCAACTCAAATTTGTGCAAGTGATGGTATGGGTTTTCATCATCACGTCCCGAGAAGGATGTCTCCTGGACCATAGCTATGAAAGCAGGGCAAAGCGCATAGCTATCTGTTTGTATAGGATTTGATGAGGGGTGCGGCTCAAGAAGTTCACCCTTGGGAGCAGAGAACTCATGGATTTGAGGGGAGTCCATGGTTAAAGAATAAAAGAAAAGAAAGGATAAAAATAAAAGATAAACGAGCAACCGTAGTTCTTAGACAACACAGCTACCGTTCCCCGGCAACGGCGCCAGAAAGCTTGTTGACACCAGCGGTGGCAAATAGAAAGTCCACAAGCGCATGGCTGTCGAAGTAGCTTTCACCCGAGAGTAAACCAGGTATCGAATCCACAGGGAACGTGAGGGCACTGTCTAATCACTAAGGTTGACCGGATCGATCGAGTTTATATGAAGGCTGGGTAGAGAGGATAACTTAGCAATAAGCTGAGAATATAGCTTAGGAAATTCTCCTATGCTTGCTTTGGGCACTGGGGTATCCTAGGCCTCTAGAAAATTGCCGGCCAACAGCCCTACGCCATACCTGAACGTGGAGGATTACAAAGGATGGATAGGGCTATCATCACCTGCCGCCTACCTCTACTAATTCGTGGAGTTACGAGGCAAACAAGGGCAGATATATTCCTAAGCACCACGCTTAAGATAATATCAGCTATCCTAACTTTGGCAAGAGATTAAGATACTTTATGAATAAAGAACTCAACTTTCTATAACTCAAACTTAAATACTTAGCTGAATATCCCGGATACTTACTAAGAAGCTCGCATCCGCTGAGATACAGGTGGAGGGTCGCCGACACGCCGGGACTCCTCCAGACTCTCCTCACTCTCTCCCTATTTCTACTCTAAGATATGAGGAGGGCTTCTCCTTGACTTCTTGCCCCAGCTCGATGATGATCTTCAATGACCGGGACGCAGCTATTTATAGCTTGTAGAGGCAGTTGGGAGTGGACACATGGAAGCTGAGGATGAACGAACTCAGTCCAAGGTCGGGCGACGCGGGGAGGTCGGCCGCCTTTGGATCCACCGCCTTGAGGGGTGCACGATGTAGATGGACTCTTGGAGACGGTGGGAACACGCACGAGAAGGAAGAAGCGGTTTGGACTCTAGACAAGGTTGGCCGACCTTGTGGGGTTGGGTGACGTGGCACCGTCATGTAGTGACTGCTTAGTGGGTCCTCATGACGGTTCTAGGTGGGTGGCCGAATTTGAGTATGTTTAGATGTGTTGGTGGGCCCCTCAATCCATATGACCTCCCATTGGACCATTCCCATCTCTTGGTTCCAACCGACATGGAATTAACATCTAGAATGATCCCCAAATGTGCTTCTTTGCCCTCGAGGAAGGTGGGCCCCATTGGGCTCCGAGCCAGGTTGGGCGACAGGGCTAGGTCAGGCGACGGCCATTTGTGCCCGATTGCCCTCATCTTTTGCCAGCCACTATCTTGTAGGCCCTGGAGTCTTACCCAAGGTGACACACTCCATTTGAGTATGTGTACTTGTGGATGTGGCCCCTTTGATCTATGTGCTTCTCTTGATGTCCTTCTTGCCTATGGGCTTGACCTACCTTGGTGCACAGGCAAGGGTTGGTCTACAGTGGTTTTCCTAGCAGATATCCAAAGATAGGCTCATTTGGCCTCGGTTGGCCGTCAGCCGACCTAGGGAGTCGGGCGACGGCCAACCGAGCCCGTTTCGCCTCAAATTTCACCTGTTGCCTCCTGCATACATATAGTCACCAAAACTAGTTGAATTGGTTAGATATAATCCCTATAGCTATGGTGAATATATATTTGTATGTCAAAGTTGACGGTCTGAGATGTGCATTAACAACCGTCAATATGTAGCCTATCCTAGTCTTCTATACAAAGACAACCCCACTACCCAGGATAGATAACCTTTTGCCTTCTTGGGGTGACTAGCTAGTTGACTATTGCACATCCGTTCCCTGAGAAAATACGATACCCATGAATACTCACAGGTGAAATGCTACAACAGTATATCTGTGCGCTTGCAGATTCATTCGTGACGTAAGAAATACCAACAGATTGCTCAATGGTTAGAAAATTTTAAGATGTCTGGTCCTATAAAGTGCACGTCCTTGATCAGCAAGAGGAAGCACGCAGGAGCAGTAGTAGGTTAACACGAAGCCGATCACGGTAGGAGGCGTCATCATCTCACCCACCAGCAGCCACACCACCACAGTATTCGCCACCTCAGTACCAGCCACCGCACTCCTAGCACGTCGCGCAGCAGATTTACCAGGCGGGATGGATTCTGGCAGGACAGATGCCAGGGGACGCACCTGGGTATCAGTCCGACTAGGATCAACCCCTGCACCCTACGAGGCTGGAGGATGTGGCTGGCACAGCACAGGCAGTGCTGACTGGGAGCACGGCAACTTTGTCATTCACTCTACTTCCAGCTCTAGTGGGCTGCCACCGCTCTCCGATGAGAGTCGCTCCTACTCGTCGCGAGGTACCTGTGACATCACGGACCTCACGCGCCGGATAGACGAGCTCGATGTCCGGACAGGTAAAATCAAAACACACTTAATGCACATGTCCAGGAGACGGGGGTGTGGCAGCAGATGAACGAGCAACTCGACAACATCATGGCCATGCTACAGCGTGCCAAGAACGAACAAAGGGCCTACTGGCAGTCGCCGGGTTACAACCCGGACCAGGAGCTTCACACTAGCTTGGGGGAGGACCCGGCATGACGGTAACACTTTATCTTGCACTATACATATTCAATTCAAAAAAAAAGATAAAACATGATAAAAGAACAAAAATATTTCTTAGTTTTCATATATGTTTAGTCTTCCTTGTTGAGATGATGAATAGTTGCTCTACTTTATTTCCTTTGCGTACCTATTTTCAACCAAGCTTTCTCCTAAGTTTTGAGTTTTTTGCTAAGATTTATCCTTTGAGCTTGAAACTTATGGGTTGCAAGTGCTAGATCCAAGTCTAAGTTGTTGCGAGTTATGATATGGTATAGTAGACTTTGCTATAATCTTGCTCTAAGTGAAACTTGATCTTCGGAGTTTTGTTTTCAAAACGCTAAAACTCTCAAGTTCCTCAATGATGAGAATTCCTACCAGAGCCATATGACTTTGACTTCATGAAAAACTCTACTCATATGCTACTTGCTATCTCATTGAGCTTTGTCAAATTGTTGAGACCCTTGTGAGATACTTGTCATTCTCCATTGATCAAGATCACGAACACCCACATATACCATGTTGACTCCCACACTGGCAGTCACACAAAACATGCCTTCCACCACAAAAATATTTATATACCTTATCCACTTGAACATGCAGTCCCTCTCTCTTCAACCATATGAAAAGGATATGGGGCAATGAAAAAGAAAGAAAGAAGGAAAAGAAAATAAATCAATGCTAAAACAAGCATGATGGAAAAAATGAGAAAAGATATCCATGCACAAAAGGGCATGAGAGAAAAAAAAAAGAGAACAGATAGCCCCTATCCAAAAAGAAACAAAATAAAGAGAGAAGGACTCATGCAAAAGGAGTCAAATAAAGTTCCACCAATAATCACGCAAAAAAAAGTTCCACCAATAATTCCACACACATGCGCATCTTGATCAAAGTGCATGACTTGCATCTCCTCGGGTTTGGTCTTTGACTTAACAACATGATGAGGTGCAAGTACGCCTCACTCATACCTTACCCAAAGCTCCACATAAACCTTTATTGGTAGACTGAGGCATCTCTTGCCTTGGTGAGGAAACATACACAAGGAGTGATCGAGAGCATCATATGAGGAACTTGCTTTCTTTTGAAAAAATTTGCAAAACCTCTGGAATGAAAGTAGAACAAAAAGGCGAGTAAAACGCAGGTTTGTATAACCATTCTGACTCGCTACCGCCCAAGACAAGGAGAAGCCAAAAGCCCCACAGTGTCGGGGGTAGACCCCCAGGGGTACCCAGAAGGCGGATTGGCCCAATCCGAGTGCAATTGGATCGGTTTGTCAAACTGGGTGGCCCACCACTCGGGAGGCCCACCAGTCAGACGAAACGGATGGGCGCGACGGCGCGCGCGGCAAGGAAGGCGACGGCGTATCTCGCAAGAAGCTCGGAGATCAAGATAAACTAGCCGGAATTATAGGGAAAGATATCTGTAATCGTTATAGGATCGCATCCTTGTATTTCGGGTAGGTTACGATCTCTAGCCGACTTGTAACTCAAGGCAGCCGGACTATATAAGGCGCCTTGAGACCCCCCTCCAGAACACGACATTACGAGCAATCGTTCAACCTAGGACAGAACCCAACTACGGAGATCCTTCAGGAACTTCATACACAGCAATACAATCGCCCCCAACACAGGACGTAGGGTATTACGTCATCTCGACGGCCCGAACCTGTTCAATCCTTGCGTCTTGTGTTACCATCGACTTCTGATCCTCGATCTGTCCCTCAACAAATCAACCACGTAGGCTACCCTGTGTGGACTGCCGGGTCCAAACATCCGACAGTTGGCGCGCCAGGTAGGGGTTGATCGACGAGATCAATCTACAAGTTCGATGGCATCCACTTCCGCCGTCATCACGCCGGCATCCGTGAAGATTTCCATCGCGGAGGGGGCTATGTTCTTCTTCGGATCCATGGTCTTCACCGCCGGGCCCGAGGGAGAGCTCTCCTTCACCCGTGACGCCACCCCGGAGGAGACAGCGCCGCGACTTGACGCTACGCCAGACGGGATCATCACCATCACCGCTCCGCCGCCAACCATCGCCAACAACTCGACCGCGACGGCCGGCATCGTTCTCCCGCCATCCGAGGGGAACACGCTTTCTCCTATACCGCCGACTGCTTCGCCCACTCCGCCTCAGCCACGCAGGGTGCAGCAGATGCCCGAGGAGCGAAGGCGCCGATGGGCTGCACGCCAGCGCCGGTTCGAGGCGGACATGGACCACGCCATCGCTTCCATCGGAGAATGCATCGAACTCACCGAATCTGCTCGTCGGAGCATCGCCTCGCCGACACGATTCCCGCTGGGACTCGGGAACAGCGGGGCCGTCTACCAGCAAGCACTCGGCGAACGCGTGAACACCGACTACTCCCCAGATGCAGTCAGGATGGTCGATCATGTCACGACCACCCAGATTGGATCTGCTCCGAACGTTGCGGCGACACAGCATCCTCATCCTCAAGATACGCCGACTCCACATGTACCAACCCCGACTTTCCCGCGGGTGACACGTGTCCTCCCTCCAAATAAGAGGATCACGCCTGCCAAGCGGGAGATGTTCGTCTCCAACATATCCGCCGACGAGCCAACGGTCCAAGGCGAGGACCAAGCGCATCGTGACGCCAGGATCGGGCGCAATGGTGAGAAGCAACGACGCCGCGACGCGCGGCGAGAACGCCGAAACCCCAGGGTCACGCGTAATCTCCAAGACGACTTCATCCAAGAAATTGGCGGCGTGGGTGTTTACGCCACCCCGTCGGCCAACCTCGCCGCCGCGCACCAAGAGCTGGAAGGGATCCCGGAAACCCCGGAGCTCAACCGGATCAAGGCTAGGCTGACCGCAGCCGCGGGCATGATCAACGCCCAGAGGGCTCCTGCTTCCTCATCTCGCCACTCCAAGTCGGCCAGCCGCCGAGAAGCCGATCACGGCGTGGTCGATCAACCCCGGGACCTCCGCGAACAACTCCGCAACCGCGATCTCTGAAGGAACCTCGACGACCGTCATCGGCGAAGGGACGAGGAAGAGCTCCGACGGCGCGCCGAGTACAATCGTGAACATGGCCCCCCAGGGCTGGATCGCGACACGCGCCAACGCCGAGAGCTTGAGGCCGCTGAGGCCGCACGCCGCCGAGAGTTCGACCGCAAGTACGGGCCTCCACTCGGACAAGACAGGCCGCCCCGGGCTAACACCCCGGAAGACTACTCCGCCGACTCAGGACACGCGGACGTCGGGAACCTCAACGACTGCGACGGCTTCCCGGCATTCACTGCCCGAGTAAGATCCATTAGAATGCCTGCTAACTTCAAACCTACAGGCATAGAAAAATATGACGGGAAGGCGGACCCGACGATGTGGCTCCGGACGTACAGCATCGCCATCCGCGCGGTAAACGGCGACCACGACTCCATGTGCGCCTACTTCCCCGTCGCCATGACCAAGGTGGGGCTGACCTGGCTTCACAGCCTCGAGCCCGGCTCCATCGACAGCTGGGACACCCTCTACGACAAGTTCAAGAGCTACTTCCAGGGGAGCTCCATCCGACCAGGCACCGCCTGGGACCTGGGCAAGGTGAAGCAGAACCGTGGGGAGAGCCTCCGCGACTACACCGACTGGTATATGGAGAACCGGAACTTAGTTCCCGGCTGCTCCGAGTCCGAGATCATCAGCTACTTCCTTGATGGCCTCGCCGACTCCGCCGTCTTCGAGCGCCTCTGCGAGGACATGCCAAAGACCTCCGGCGAGTTCTTTGGCCGGGTGAACAAGATGGCGAACGCCAAGGAGGCCGTCCGCCTCCACTACGGCAAGAAAAGCACTCGGGACGATGATTGTCCCCCTCGCCGAGAAGACCGCCCGAAGAAGGAGGACACACGCCGCCCCCGACCTGAACCAAGCAGGAGGGATGACCGGAAGCGCTCGAGAGACTTCACCGTCACCGCCATGGATCGTAGCGGCCCTCGCCCGCGGTCCAACTTCAGCGCTGACTTCGAGAAGATGCTCCAAGGACCCTGCCCCATCCACAAGCAGTCCAAACATCGCATGATCGACTGCATGGGGCTCGCCGACGCCTACAAGAAAAAGGAGGGGAAGCTGCCGCCACGAGATGACGACAAAGGCGACAAGGGAAAAGAGGCTCCCGCGAACCCTGCTTTCCCGAATGTCGACAGGCAGGTGAACTTCATCCTCGGAGGACCACTGCCCGTAGATGACAAGCGCCGGGAGAAAGTACGTGACCGGGAGATATTCTCCTGCTACACCTCGCCGATCCAACCACTCCGCTGGTCCGAGCAGCCGATCACCTTCTCTAGGGAGGACCAGTGGTTCCAGGTCTCCGACGTGGGCGAGTACCCGCTGGTACTTAGCCCGATCGTGCACAACGCCCGCCTCACCAAAGTACTCGTCGACGGTGGGAGCGGGCTCAACATCATCTTCGCCCAGACGCTAAGGGACATGGGCATCGGCCTCGACGCCCTGACTCCTTCTCTCCACCCGTTCTACGGGCTGATCCCGGGCAAGGGCTCCAAACCACTCGGGCAGATTGCTCTGCCCGTCACCTTCGGCGATCAGGTCAACTTCAGGACCGAGTACCTCAACTTCCAGGTCGCCGACTTCACCACCGCCTACCACGCCATACTGGGGAGACCAGCGCTCGCCAAATTCATGGCGATCCCCAACTACACATATCTGCTGATGAAGATGCCAGCACCAAACGGCGTCCTCTCCATCCGCAGCGACGTCCACGTCTCCAAGCGCTGCGACAAAGAAGGGCTCCATCTCTGCACCGGCATCGAGCGCAGCGTGCTGCAGATGGAGGTGGTCCACGAGGCAAGAACCTTCCAAGGAGACCCGGGCTCCATCCCCGAGTCCTCCAAGCGAAGAGCCGCACCGACCACAATGCAGCCGGCTGAAGAAGTGCGCGCTATCTCACTTGGGCTCTCCGACTCCTCCAAAACCGCCCTGATCGGATCAGGGCTCGACCCCAAATAGGAAAGCGTGCTCGTCGCCTTTCTCCGGGACAATGCCGATATATTTGCATGGACTCCATCAGATATGCCGGGTGTTCCGAGGGAGGTGGTCGAGCACTCCTTGAAGGTTGACGCGAACGCCAAGCCAGTTCGCCAAAAGCTCCGACGCTTCGCGCAGGACCGCAAGGAGGCCATTAGGGCAGAGATTACAAGGTTGTTAGCTGCCGGGTTCATTAGAGAAGTATTTTACCCTGACTGGCTCGCTAACCCAGTCCTTGTAAGAAAAAAGAATAATGAATGGAGAATGTGTGTTGACTACACGGATCTCAACAGGCACTGCCCTAAGGACCCCTTCGTCCTACCCCGCATCGACCAAGTCGTCGACTCCACCGCCGGATGCGTACTCTTATGCTTCCTTGATTATTACTCCGGCTACCACCAGATCGCCTTGAAAGAAGATGACCAGGAAAAGACGTCCTTCATAACTCCGATCGGCGCCTACTGCTACACCAAGATGACGTTTGGCCTCCGCAACGCTGGAGCCACCTACCAGAGGGCCATTAACTTGACCCTGGGCACTTAGATCGGCCGCAACGCCGAGGCCTACATCGACGACATAGTCATCAAGACGAAGATCGAAGCCGAGTTCATCGCCGACCTCTCCGAAACGTTTAACAATCTCCGCAGGCTCAACTGGAGGCTGAACCCGACTAAGTGCGTCTTTGGCTTATCCAAAGGGAAACTACTCGGTTTCATCGTCAGCAACAGAGGCATTCAAGCCAACCCTGAGAAGATAGACACCATCCGGAGGATGAAACCGCCGACTGGGAAGAAAGAGATCCAAAAGCTGACTGGTTGCATGGCGGCCTTGAGCAGATTCATCTCCCGGCTGGGGGATAAGGGCTTGCCGTTCTTCAAGATCCTCAAGAAAACCGACAGGTTCGAGTGGAACCAAGAGGCACAGCAAGCTTTCACCGACCTCAAGAACTACCTCTCCAATCCACCAGTACTCGCCGCCCCGCATAACGACGAAACGCTACTCCTGTACATCGCTGCCACGACCAACGTGGTGAGCACCGTCATCGTCGTGGAAAGGGAGGAAGAAGGAAAGGTGCAACGAGTGCAGCGACCAGTCTACTACGTGAGCGAAGTACTCAGTGAATCAAAGTCTCGCTATCCCCAGGTGCAGAAGTTACTCTACGCACTACTGATCACATCAAGAAAACTCCGGCATTACTTCCAAGCGCATCGCATCAAGGTGGTCACGCAATTTCCACTCGGGGAAATCCTCCACAACAGAGACGTCACGGGGCGAATCATCAAGTGGTCCGTCGAGCTTGCCTCCTTCATCATAGACTTCGTCCCGCGCACCGCCATCAGGTCACAGATCCTCGCCGAATGGACCGAGAGCCAGGACGCGAAAGAAGACACCAGCGGCGAACACTGGAAGATGTACTTTGACGGCTCCCTGATGATCGACGGAGGAGGGGCCGGGGTGCTCTTCATCTCGCCAAATGGGGAACAGCTCCGATACGTCCTCCAAATTCGTTTCCCTGTCACCAACAACGCCGCCGAGTACGAAGCAATTCTCCATGGGCTCCGCATCGCCACATCACTAGGGATAAAGAGGCTCCTGGTTTATGGCGACTCTGCTGTTGTTATAAACCAGGTGAACAAAGAGTGGGATCGCCACAGCGAGCGGATGAACGCCTATTGCGAGGCAGTGCACAAGCAGGAGGGGAAATTCTATGGAGTTGAGTACCACCACGTCCCACGGGAAAACAACCTCGCCACTGATGCACTCGCCAAGCTGGGATCCACCCGCGCAGAAGTTCCAGGGGGAGTGTTCGTGCAAGGCCTCCTCAAACCCTCGGTTAAAGAGTGGGGCGACGAGCCAGAGCCTGCCCCAGAACTCTGCGAGGTGCTGGCCATTAACGCCGAAGAAGAAGACTGGATGGCTGAGTTCATAGATTTCCTCGCCCACAACAAGGTGCCAAAGGACCCCACGGAGCGAAAGATCCTGGAACGCCGAAGCAGGAACTACGTGGTGGTCGGGGGTGCCCTATACAGGCGAGCCGCCACAAATCAAGTGTTCATTAAATGCGTCACGAAAGAAGTCAGCCTCCAGATCCTTGACGACATCCACTCGGGAGTTTGTGGAAGCCACGCCGCCGCAGGGACACTAGTCGGGAAAGCATACCGAGCAGGGTTCTTTTGGCCCACCGCCGTCTCCGACGCCAAAGCACTCGTCCGCCGATGCCAGGGGTGCCAATTCTTCACCATGCAGAAACACCTCCCGGCCCAAGCTCTACGCACCATCCGCCTTCGTGGCCATTCGCCTGTTGGGGGTTGGACATGGTGGGACCATTCAGAGCAGCCCCGGGAGGTTACACACACATCCTCGTGGCCATCGATAAATTCTCCAAATGGATAGAGTACAAGGCCATCGTCGGAACTCCAACGTCAAAGCAAGCCGCCGCCTTCGTCGAAGAAATCACACACCGGTTCGGAGTCCCTAACAGATCATCACCGACTTGGGGACACAGTTCACCGGATCCGCCTTCTGGGACTTTTGCGAGAACAGCTGTATCGATGTATACTACGCCTCCGTCGCCCATCCCAGATGTAACGGACAGGTGGAACGAGCCAACGCCATGATACTCCAAGGACTAAAAGCAAGAGTCTTCGACCCATTGAAGAAATTCACCGGACGGTGGCACCAAGAGCTACCACAAGTCATCTGGGGACTCAGGACTCAGCCGAGTTGTGCAACAGGTCATACTCCATTCTTCCTCGTCTACGGCTCCGAGGCAATCCTCCCCACCGACATCGCTTTTGGATCACCGCGCATCGATAACTACGACGAAGGCGAAGCAGAGGCAGCTCGCGAGGTGGACCTAGACTCCATCGAAGAACACCGAGTTAACGCGCTCATACAGCACGCGCGCTATCAGCAACAACTCCGACGCTACCACGACAAGAACGTCCAGCAACGGGACTTCAACATTGGTGACCTCGTCTTACGCCGAGTGCAATCCACAGCAGGGGTTCACAAACTCTCCGCCCCATGGGAAGGCCTGTTCATCGTGACTCAGGTCATATGTCCGGGTACTTTTTGTCTCCAATATGAGGATGGCACCGAGGTCCCACACCCGTGGAACATAGAGCATTTACGCCGATTCTACCCATGAAAAGCTATGTATCACAAAGTTCAATAATAGTATATGCTTTTTCCTTCGTATATTTGTTCTCCCTGCAAAACCTCTCGAAATCACTCCGTTCCCGAGTAGTTCTTAACTAAATGCTGTGTAACCGGGCCTGGAACGACGCCTAAGCCTTCTACACGTGCACGGGATCTGCTCTCGACGTTATGAACTTAGGATAAGTGAAGCAAAGGAAAAAGCACATTTCAGCCAAAAGCTACTCGGGCAACATTAAAACATAAAACAAAGTATCCAACACTCTTGTTTTACTTGTTTCTGACTGCTTGTATATACAAAAGTTTACACTACTCTGCTACAGAATACAGGACTCTACTCAAACTTGAGAGCCTCGCCAACTTTCTCGGCGATCGGGCGAGTTTCAGCCATCGCCGCATCGACCTGCTCCGCCGTGGCGTCCGCCGCCACCCCATCGCCAACCGGCGCAAGGTCAATCCGCGGGTATAGTGTCCGAACACGCGCCAAGGCTTCGTTCGCACACACAACGGCCGATTCCTTGATCAGCTCGGCGATGCGGATTGGCGCGGCTTGAAGACGTGAGACTAAGGCAGTCGGCTCACCCTCCTCCGGGGCCACGGAGTCCAGCAGGTCCCTCGCCGCCTCGTTGACCTCCGTCAGGGCCAGATGCGCCGATGACAGATCTTGCTCCAAGCCTATTATGATTTGAGAGTTATTCTGAATTGTATACATGGCTTGGAGCATCGTCATGTCCGCACCTTTCCGGAAGTCCTGCTCCTGCTTCAGTTTGCCCGCCATCACCTCCTCCGACTGCTGCAGAGTTGCGTTCGCAAATCGCAGCTCCTTCAGCTCATTGATGTGACGCTCCCTCTCCATCTCCTTCTCTGGAAAGGCAAGGGAGCACTTGGTTAGGACGAAAACAACACGGTAAAGTCCTACAGTTCAGCAACTACTCGGGAATTACAAGGAGAGGGCCTTACGATGAAGACTGTGCCGATGCTCCATGATAGCGTCGTTCAAGCTCTTCTTGGCAGCGTCACGCTGACGCTTGACCCGTTTGAGCTCTGCTTCCGCCTTCGCCGCACGCCGGAGTGCCGACTCCGCGTCCCGAGTCTGCGCAAGGCGCGACTGCTGGAGCGTAGCCAATTTCTACAACCGTCCGAAACGGCGAAGAACTCAGAAAACCAATAAAGAAAAAGAAAAGATCAACAAGACAGGGGAGGAATCTAACCGCTGCAAGGCGCTGGGCGTGGTCGACAGCAATCTGAAGCTCGGCGATCACCGAGCCCTCCTTCTCCGCCATGGCGTCAACCCCGGGGACAGTGATGGTCCCCGAGGTGTCCGACTGCTTCGGCAGATCCTCCTCCTGGGCTTCTCTCCGAGCAATGTCGCCCGCGCCTGCGGGCGAAGACTGGATCACCGTGTCCACGACAGGATCCCCAGTGACGCTTGGAGTAATCGCCGTATCGTCGTTGGCCACCGGCACCTCCACTACCACCTCCGGGTCAGGCCTGACTGGGACCTCCGCCGTCTGCGCCGCTCCCGGCCCATCGGCCGAGTTCGTCACCTCGGGCGTAGCACCCGAGGATGATTGGCCTGTAGGTGCGGCCGGGGGAGCACTCGGGCCTCGCAGGGCATCAGTTGAAGGAGCCCTCCCGCTGGCCGCCTCACCGTCCAGATCGGAGGCATTGCTGAAAAAAGCACTCGGAAGTTAAAACAAGAACTCGGAGATAAATGATAACAAGAAGAAACGCGAAGACCGACAACTCACCGAGTACTCTTCACCACCGCGACTCAGGGCCGGAAGACGGGGAGCTTGGGACGCCGCTGCGCCGAAGCCGCCACGAGGATTGGCCTGGTCCCCAAATCGGAGACTGGCCTTGCATCCGCCGTGGCCTGTACAAGCGTCTCCGCCACCCTGCGCCGCCTCTCCTCCACTGAGACGCCCATGGCCCGGGCGTGCTCCTGCTCCTGGAACACGTCGTCAGGCACCGCCTCGTCCTTCTCCTCTTCCTCCATGACGGCCGGGAAAGGACGTCCCGGCTCGTCAACATCGGCGTCCGAACCCGCAGTCGGTCGCTGAGCCGGCTGCGCGTCCGATTTCTTCGCCGCCACTTTCTTCATGCGCCTCCGCTTGGGAGGCGGCGGCAACGTACCCGCCACTGCATCCCGGACGGAGGGCGCTTCATCCGACAACGTGGCCGAGTCGTCGGCCGCCCCGTCGTCAACGGCCACCGCCCGCTTGGAAACGCCGCCCCCGCGATTATTCCTTTTCGCCACAGCCGCCCGGCGCTTCCGCGGACGGTCCTCCACCACCTCCTCATCCGAAGGACTCAGAGAGCCCTCCGTGTCACTCGGCGCCCATATACGGGGAGCAGGCGGATCAACCGCCCCCTCTGCCCGAGTGCCGCCCTGAGCAGCCGGAGGCGCTTCCTCCAGAATCACTTTTCTCGGGAAGTCTTCTGGAAGTGGGGCAGCAGAGAAGTATTCGAAGACTCGATCTTGCGCAAGAGAAGACGCAAAATCAGACGGCCAACGGACGAAACTAGAAATTACGTCAAGAAAAGAACATTCAAAAAGCACTCGGAATGGCAACTTACCGGTGGTGGAGGCCTCTTCAGTGAAAAAGGACGCGGCTGGTCCTTCTCCGACACGTGGCCGAGGAAGAACCCGCCCACGCGCGCCTTCATCTCTTCCTTGCTCACGGTGCGGTTGGCAACCCGAGTGGGATCATCCCGGCCCGAGTACTCGTAGCTCGGGTGCTTCCGCTCCTAGATCGGCTGGATCAGCCGCCTGCTGAAGTTGCAGGCGATACCAATCGCCGTCAGATGCTTGACCTCCTTCAGCTCCTTGATCAACACAAGGAGCTCGTCCACCTCATCCATCTCGGAGGCGTCAGGAAGATCATTCCAGCAATCCCTAACCTTCGGCCGCTCTCCGGTGTGGCAGGGGATCGCCGGCTCGTGGTTCCCGACATAGAACCACTCGGCTTTCCATCCTTTGTTGGAGGTGTTGAGGGCGATGTCGAAGTACTCGTCCTTCCGCCCTTGATGCAGCGTAAATCCAGCGCCTCCAACCACCACCATCTTCTCCTCACTCGGCTGAGGCTTCAGCCAGTACAGGTACCTCCACAAGTTGAAATGTGGAGATATCCCCAGATACGCCTTGCAGAGGTGGATGAAGACCGAGATCGCCATGATGGAGTTGGGGTTGAGGTTGATGGCCTCGATCCCGTAGTAGTGCAGCAACCCTCGGAAGAACGCCCCCGTGGGCAAGCCGAGTCCCGCCTCGAAGAAAGGCTTGAAAAGGACCAGCTTACCGGAGTTCTCCGACGGGAACACCTCTCCGGCGCTCGGCCGCCACTCCGCCACGGCCTGAGGCAGGATGCTCCGCTCCACCATCTCCTCCAGCACCTCCGTGGTCACCTTTCCCCGCACCCACGCGAGGACAGGGGAGGGGATCTTGTCAGACTTGGGGACGCCAGTAAGCTTCTTCCTCCCCGCCATGGATCTAACGGCAGGGGTCTTCGATCGCATCAGCGAGGCTACGCTCCCCGTGGTGTTTGAGATCGCACAACGGATCGACGAGCAATGGGAGCTTTGGTGGCGGCGGGATGAAAAGCGAAGAACAGGGAGGACGGATCTGGGAATGGAAAGATTTCCCTCCGGGTCTAACCCTCACCCTTTATAGCGTGCCTTGATGCCCGAAATTACTGCGAGATAACGCGATTAGCGGGGG
>CM014271.1:52171710-52195287 GCA_004135705.1 Alloteropsis semialata
AGGCCTGGACAGTGGTGCCCGTCAGGGATTTCTAAGTCCAAGAAGAGACGTGTGCAACGCTTGCGTTATAACGAGCAGATTCAGGAGCAAGAATTGGCAAAAAAAAAGAAGTGGCGCATCAAGATGGCCAATGATGATGAAGCAAGTACATCGGCCGCAATAAATATGGTTTTGATGTTGCCCTCTGATTTCGATGCTCCTGATGAACAAGACGATCATGAGGTCGATTATGAACTGGAAGAAGCCGCTGCATGCTTGGTTCTTGATTCAGAGAAGGCGGTTTTTGAGAAGCCAAATGCAAATGGGTATCGGCACCTGAAGCCTCTGTACATCAAGGGATACGTTGATGGAAAGCCGATGACCAAGATGCTGGTTGATGGAGGAGCTGCTGTCAATCTCATGCCCTATTCTACATTCCGCAAGCTGGGTAAAGGGATTGATGATTTGATCAAGACAAATATGACGCTCAAGGACTTTGGTGGAAACGTTTCAGAGCCTCGGGGGGCAATTCATGTGGAATTGACCATCGGCAGCAAGACATTGCCGACTACTTTCTTTGTGATTGATGGCCAAGGTTCTTACAGCATGCTCCTCGGACGTGATTGGATCCATGCCAATTGCTACATACCATCCACAATGCATCAGTGTTTGATCCAGTGGCAAGGCAATAAGGTGGAGATTGTCCCGGCTGATGATTCGGTTAGCATTGCTACAGCTGAGTCAACAATTTGGGAGTTCGAAGGAGTTGAATGCCTGTCAGGAAAAGTGTGGGATGGTGACTTTCTCAAGGTGTCCGATCAAGGACTAAAGCCGATCCAAGCAGTCGGCTCTGAGACATTGTTTTAAATGGATGATTATATAGAAGATTTTAAAGGCCGATATGGTTAAATAGTTCTTTCAAATATGTATTTTGAAAGTTCTTTTCATAAATTGAATCGGCCTGATTATTGTTTCGCCTTGGGGGCAAGGTTCGAGTGTGTTTATTCAATAATACTACCTTAGTGTTTAGGTAGATTTGTAAAGCCGATGCTACGTGTCAGGCTTGAAAGCCGATGAAAAATCGCCTCGAGAGCAAAAAGATAAGAGCCGATGCGATATGCATCGCCTTAAGGATTATATACAACAAAAGAAGAGTGTGTTGTATCATTAAGCCGCTCGATGGCGGGGCAAACTATCAATGTATCAGATCACTTGGTAAAACAGGCAAGTCTCAGTGTTCAAGGCTGCAGGTATTTAACTATCGAGTCAAGAGCAGTCTGACGGATCTTGTCAACATCAGCAATGATTTTGGCGTCAGCTTCAGCATTTCCCTCTACAGGCTTGATTAATTTATGAATCTCTTTGGCTGCTTTGATATGGGTCTTGTAGTCCTCTTCAGCCTTTACCTTCAAAGCCGGGATGTAATCAAGCTCTTTTGTTTTAGCTTGGATACTTGATCGAACTTGAATGAGTTCCTGTTCCAGCTGCTGTTCTCTGGCTCACAGATTCTCAAGTTCTGATTGGATGGAGACAGGAAGTGCCGATAAATCTTTGATCAGTTTTGTTGATTCGTCAGCTTGGGCACGTTTTTCATCCCTGGCCTTGATTAGATCCTGCTGGGAGGTCCGATTGTTGATTCGGCGATTGGCCTGCAACACTGGGAAGGAGTGGCCTTCTATGTATGCCGCCGGAATCAATGCTTCCTCCAGGTCCGACGGAAGTTGGCCTCTTAGAATTTTGATAATCTGACGAATCGGCTCTGCATCTTGAACAAGATCGATGATATCTTGGTGAAGAGAGCAGATATGTCAAGCAATTTTGCCTTCACTTCATCAGATAGCAAGCTTTGCCCGGAGCTAATTTCTTCCTCTTCAGCCTGCAGCCGATCGAAATCAACTGATATGGTCTGGCTGGTTTGAGGAGTATCTTGAGCCTGCAAAAGAAATGATTAGATATAATATCAAAAAGCTGATATGATTATATCAGGCTAGAAAGTTTACTTGTTTCCAGGCTAGTTTTTGCTCGGGTCCAATCAAAGGATTGTTACTGCCCTGGATGTTTGCTTGGGCGATCTCAAGATCCGTCAAGACATTCTGGATGATTTGCTAGAAGAAAGAAAATAAGAACAAGTCGGATATCAATTATTGAATAAGTCGGCTGATAATTACCGTTGCTTCTGGATCAGGGAGTTGGATCTGTGGAGGAGTTCCTGGTTGATCTCCTTGAGGGCCCTGGCTTGATTGTGCTTGTTCTTCTTGGTGTAGCAAGCTTGGTTGACGCGGCGAGCCAGTTATGGTTCTCTCGGATGAGGACGAGTGAGATGAGCGGGCCTGCGCCGGACTTGGTTGCATCTGAGCTGGGCTTGGTAATCTTTCTGGGTTCGATTCTGGTAATTCCTCGACCGATGGGCTTGAAGACTCGTTTGGACTGGGCTGGCGTGCAGAAGATTCTCCGATGACCTGAGTTTACAGAGAGGGTTAGTTTCAATAAAGAGAGAAATCAAATTTATGAAGTTCTTGAACTTGCCAGGGCAGTCTTCGGGCGTTTTGGAATTTTTGAGGACATCTGCTTCTTCCTTTTTCTGCTGTCGCCGTATGCCGATAGAAGCTTGCCGATGGTGGGAGAGTCACAGCCGATCCACGGATCTGGCGAGATATTGCTGTAGACGACTTGTTTCCCCGATCGAGTCATCGTTGGAGGGGTACGATCGACTTCCTGGTAAAGAATTGTTTAACAAAATAAAATTATGAAGAAGGAGGGAAGCAAGTTCACAAGTATTACCTCTGGTTTGCCCTTAAAAGTAGGCAGCAACTTCTGGACATAAGTTTTGCAGGCGAGGTGGAATAGGTGTTGACGCCATTCAGCCCACCATGTGTTGAAAGTCCGATGAGTTACAAGGCCGATTGCAAAGGTATCCAGATTGGTTTTATCAAGGGAGGCTCAAGTCCCAGAAGACGATCCCATTCCAAGCCTGAATCAACTTTTCCCCTTGGGAAAACCCGATCGGTCAAGAGTAAGTAGGGTGGAAGCTGTCCGATACCAAATTGACGAGCGGCCAGGTTTGGATGATAATATTCATAAGTTGATTGCCCTGGCTTACTCTGACTGAGGCCGATCGGAAGAAATTGAGCATTGATGCAAGTTCGGAAAATTGTCAAGGCTTCTGAATCTGCCTCTACAATCATGTTGAATCTGAATTTGTAGGGCAGCTCGTATTCATCGGAGTGATGGTACAGGAACCAGAGCATTTTGTCATCAGTAATACCTCTGTAAAGGAGTGCAAAGTACTTGGAAGATTCTTTGCCTGATAACTTCTCGGCAGGGAAACCCATAGCAGCTTCACCAAGCGAGGTACATCGGTGCCAGGTGATTTCTTCCGATTCAGGCTTGTTCTCTGGAAATTTGATCTTGCGAAGATCTACTTTGACAGCCTTGCTCAAGTACAGCATCAACCACATCTGAATGAACCACCACGGCCCGCCAAGATTGGTGATGAGTGATCCGGTCCTCAGGCGTTTGGCGACTTGATGAAGCAGATTGTATACTGCTCCCAGGAGAAGTTGACCAAGGCTGATGACATGGTCACTTACCAGCAATTCGGCCAGGTGTTGGAAGTTGGCCGTTGGACCGAGGGTGGTGCCGCAAAAGAAGAATCTGTCCAACCACATGTTCAGAAAGGCCGCATGCTCACGGTCAGTCACAGGTCCGGTCCGATGATTTTTCTCCATATATCCTGTCTAGCCGCCGCAGCTCTTGGTCTTAAAATGATGTTTGGGTTTGATGTTGAGCCGGGAGGGACGTTTGTCGCCAGTGACATTGAGGCCGAGAAGCATGACTACATCAAGTAGTGTTGGGGTCATCGGACCATGTCCAAAGAGGAAGGCATTCAATGCATCGGACCAAAAGTGTGATGCGGCGATTAAGAGATTCTCATTCTTAGCAATGGGTCCGATGCTAAGGCCAATACACTGGGTGATATCTAATCTATCCCAGATTGCAGACTTGGAGGCCGACACTCTCAAGTACCAATTCTTCCATCCAGGTAGAACTGTCGGCCAAGATCGAAAAGCGTTCTTCCAATCATCCAAATCAAAACCCGAGGTCTTGAATGGGATCCGGTGGGTTTCCAGATTAATGAATTCAGTGGGATCTGGGTCTCCCATTGGACCAAGGAGGTAGGCCCCTTGGAAGTTGCCTACGGGGATTAGGGTTTGAGTGCGAACAGCCTAAAAAGAAGGTGCGGAATGAAAAACGAGTTTGGAAAAACCGAATTTAATGCGGAACTTAAGATGGATTCAGATTCAGTGAAATACCTCCAGGATTGGATGGCGCGTTTCTCCTACTGGATCTGCGTGTGCCGAGGAGGAACTTGAGGCAAAGAAAGTTGATGAAGAAGGGGTTGAAGAGCTTGTTGCTGCCGCCATTGTCGAGGACATGACCGCCGCCATTGTTGAGCTCGTGACCCCAGCCATGGTGGGAGGCATGGCAGATGGAGAACCCGCTGGAGCAGATGCGGAGGTGGAAGCGGATATAGAAGAATGGAGGGCGCCCATGGAGGATGATTGAGCCATTTGAAACAGTTTTGGCGAGAGTACGAGTGAATGTGAATGGCCACTCGGAGGGAGGAGGAAGAAGATGAGCAGTACGGGTTTTTGGCGAGGAAGGAGAAGTGTACAGTGTGGCCGCCGGCAGTAATTTTATAAGGTGAAAACGGTCATGGTCCGAAGATTGAGGAGCCGCGCAGTACAGGGATGGAAAGTTTCGGCACGAAAATCGGTGGAGAAGTTATGATGGCAGATACGAATTTTGGAACAAAATGATATTTTATTCCAAAATTGGGGGGCATGTGTTGACACCGGATTTTCGCACCTGACATGCTGAGTCAGATGATGACGTGGTGAAGTTGAGACTGCGCAGTGGACCCGCTGACTGGTCAAGGCCGAAGGTGACAGAGGAGGGAGCCGATGCTGAAGAGGAGTCCGATGAAGCAGGAAGTCCGATCCGGTGACGAGTACAAGAGGGAAGACGCGTCGGCTAGGAAGGAGGCGTATTAGATTCAGGGACTATTTCCTTTTCAGAAGGGGTATGAGAGTCCCATTCTATCTTAAGCTTAGTTTACTTTATTTAGTTAGTCTGGTCCGATCAGGACTCTCCATGACCAGGGTATAAATTTGAACCCTCGTCCATTGTAAAGAACTATTCTCACAATCAATACAACCCGGCTTCACGCCAAAAACCCTAGTAGTAGTTACCGACGAAGCTCATTGGTGGACGGGCTGCATCAGTTCTGATCTCTGGCTTACCAGTAAGTTAGTCAATTTATCGAACTAGTATAGGCTTTGAATTGAGGCGCATCGCCCTTTCTCGTTTATACTGTTCAACCGATTTATCTCTGGATAATCAAGATTGATATAGATTCCCTACGTCGGAGCTAGATCAATATTGATTATTCAACAGATTATCGTTTATCGGACTATACTTTAAGCCTAGATTCCCTACGTCGGAGCTAGGTATCAAGATTAGTCTAGATTCCCTACGTCGGAGCTAGAGTAATCTTGGTTACTAAAGGTAGTCTTTGCGGTTTGTTGGAGTTGCTAGATTGATTTAGATCTACGCCATGTGAATCAATTCTACTTCTTCAACGGCTTTGAGCATAGGTCTTGGTCCGATTTAAGCAATATTTATCTTACAGCATCGTTCTATGTCTGATCCTGCTTTGTGGTTTAATCTGGTTGTTCTTTGAGTATTGCACTGGTGTAGATTCCCTACGTCGGAGCTGGATCTTTGTAATACGCTTAGATTAATCTTTGACTGTCATGCTTGGTCTAGATTCCCTACGTCGGAGCTAGGTTCATCTTGATTAGTTAAAGGAAGCTTTGGTTACATCTTATTGCTATTTGAATGTTAAGTGTGGTGTAGATTCCCTACGTCGGAGCTGGATCTTGCTTAATTGTTCAGTAGCATATCTTAGAATCAGAACGTATCTGTTAATGTTTTACCTGATTATTTTGCTTAATCTGATCAACACCTGTGCGAGCATCTTGTTTAATTGACAGGTTGATGAATCGAATCTGATTATCTAGCTATCTGATCTGATCATAGTTGGAGAAATCTAGATTCCCTACGTCGGAGCTAGATTTCTCTGAAAAGGCTATAGTCCGATTGGTTGGTTAGATGGTCCGATAAGACGAGTCAAACTGGCAACTAAACAAGGTGGACAATGTATCGGCTTACACTTTGATTATTTAATATCTTGTTTCAAGACATAGCTGATCCATTATTTTACATATTGGCCTTGTTTTATGCTTTATTTCATTATTCAAAGGCTGATATGTCATATCAATCAAGGTCCGATCCAGATTAGTCCAACTCTGAGGTCCGATTTGGTGTCTGATTGAGGTCCGATCACTCGGTCCGATTGACGTCATCAATGAGGTCCGATTCTGAGGTCCGATCGGTATCGGCCGATGCGTGTCTGATTGGGTCTTGGCTAAAATTCGACGTTACTCCATCGTCTGAAATAGAGCCGGCACAATCATAGATCAATTTAACTGTTTTATTCCCTTGTCAATTCCAGGTCAAATTGACTGGCACGCCGCGAACCTGAACTGGAGTGTAGACTGGCACTGGAGCGAAGCTGATCTCCCTGGTCTTCTTGTGCTGCACGCGGGGAATACGTCCGCCGATTTTCCGCGTCAACACACTGCTAGAGCGTCTTCACGCGCTCCTCGTGGAAGGAGACGAGCTGGGCGAGCTGGAGGCCGTGGCCAGGGTAGCGAACGTGGAGAAGGTAAGAAAGTTGTTGCGAAAGCAACGTCTTCTTCTACTCCGGCCAAGCAGAGCAGCAGCAGCTCTTTTGAGTCTGCAGAAAAGAAGCGCCGCCAAGAGGCGCCGATTGCTGCTGTTCCATTGTCTAAAGCTCCAACTGCCAGTGCTACTTCTTTGGCTTCGCGCGGTGGTCATCCTCCTCGCCCTCCTCGGGCGCCACCAGTGGCTCCGGCTTCGACACATTTGACGGCTTCGCCTATCACTGGTTTTATGAGTTCTGCTCCACGAAGTGGAGAGGCCATTTTCGCTGGTGAGATTGCTCTCTTTGGGAATTATTTTCGGGCATGAGTCTTCCTTTGCTAGTGAGGTACATGGCGCAGAATCCTATTATTGATATCAATATTGCTTGTGAAGGTGTCCCTGAAACACCTGGGAATACTCGTATTCCGGATCCATTTGACGATGGCATTGAGCTGAGTCAGTTTGAGGATACGCCTATTCGGGAAGTTCCTATTGTTGAGTCTGTTTTTGAAGAAGCTCATCATATTACTGATATTGTCACCGAAGCCCCTATGGAAATTGCACCAGTTGACTCTCCATCGCCAACTTTGGCTTCTCCCCCTCGAGCTGCGGACTCTTTGCAAGTTTTGGCCGATGTTGCCGAAACTATTAATGTTGATGCTCACGATAGGGGGGAAGCAAGTTGTTGAAGCCGAGACTTCTGATGCCGCTGAGAAGGCTACTACTCCTCACACGGAGATGGAAATTGATGCAAGGGACAATGTCCCCTCTGCTTCCAAAGGTATTTATAATGTTGACTCTTCTTGGTTTATGTTCTTGTCGATCATGATTGTTATGTTATTTGATGTTGATGCTAAGGAGACTTATTGGACAGGTGGCGAAGGTGATGCGCAGACTCGTGTGCACGAAGGTGCGCCTCTCCAGGATTTTGTTTGTGAAGGTGTTTTTATTTGTTCGGGCTCATAGCTTGTTTTCGGCTTTAGCTATTTTTGCGAAGATAACATTGTTATCATTATTTTTTGTACTGGCAGAATATCAGCAGCTTGTGCAGTCTTTGGATCCTGAGAGCATCAGTTCCAACATCTTGGCATCTGGGATGAAGGTTTGAGTTTTACTCCTTCGCCTCTTGATTGGTTGCCGATACTTTGGCTTCGTGTTGCTTGTCTTATGATACTGACGAGGAGAGCATTTTCTTTTTGCAGGTCGTTATTGCTATTAATGAGTTACACAACCGCGTCCCGAATCTCAACTCTATTGCCGCTGAGCGTCAAGAGTTGGTGAGGTTGCGGAGAGAAAAGGCTGAGCTTCTCCAGATCCAAGCTAATATTGACAGAATCAAGCAAGATCTTGAGGATGAGAAGGCCTTGCTTCGTCAAGATCGTGAATCTATTGTGAAAGAGAATCAGTCCTTAAAGGATAAGGTTACTAGTCTGGAGGTTGAAGCTGGCGAAGCTAAACAGCTTAAAGAAAAGGTTGCTGCCTTGGAGGCTTGAATTGTGGACAAAGATGACGTCCTTGACAATCTTCGCAAGAAAGTCGTTAAAGATGTTGATTTTGATTTCGGTCTTGAAGAGCGAAGTTGACACTCTTACGGGTGTTAAGAAGAAGGTGACTCATGATGCCGATTTATATCGGTCGCGTAGCAAAGATGCTGAGCATGAGCTTGTATCCTTGCGCTCTTCGCTAATCACCCTCCGCAAAGAAAATGAAGAAGTTGTTAATGTTGCATGGGAGCGTGGCTTGAAGCTGTATCGTTTATACAAGGAGACCTTGCGACAATTTGGAGCGGAGCCCCTTGCCTTCCCTGATAAGGAATACAGTTTGGACAAGTTGTTTGATTGGATTGATAATGAATTTGCTTCGCTACCAGGAGTCATTCAGTCTGTTGGTGACTTCACGGCCTCCATTTGCTCATGCAATCTCATGAAGATTCTCTCTGATAATGGCTGTGATCATTATAAGGCTTTACTCCGAAAGGGTTTTCCTTATCCGGAAGCGAAGGACCCTGCCGATGAGAACTCTTTCCCAAGGGATATGATGGTTGCGAAGGCCCTTTTTTGCAAGAATTTTGGGTCGCCAGCGGGCATAAAGCAGCTCAGGGTATTGCCTTCGACCGGTTAGCGAAGGTATTTTTGCTAACCTCACTTGTTTTTTGTTTCGTCCTCTTGTTTTTTTTCATATTGTTTTGTTTGATAGCTCATGTACTCTCAGACAAAAGAGTTGGCGCGAAAAAAGAAAGCTGATGTTGAGGCTGCTGCGAGGGAAGCTGCTGCAGAGGCTGCTGCCAAAGCTACCGCCACTGGTGCTGCTACCGCCGAAGCTGGTGTGCTTCCTCTTCCCAAGGGCATAGTAGCCAAGGGGCCTCCGGAGTCGATCCTCAGGTCTAAGGACCTTTTAGATTGTAATTAGAATTTGATCTCGTTAAGTGGATGGGTCTTTTAAACCTGTACATTTGTGTATATCTAGGGTGATGAGGTGCTCAAACTTACTCCATTGGCCATGCGTGATGGGCCACTTTGTATTTCCAACTTCGCCTCGAAGGAATATCAGCGACGCTATCTGAACTCTAGTCATAGCGACTTTTTGGAATTTTGTCATGAGTTTTATCGTCGCAATGAGTTCGATGTCTTCGATTTTTTTACTGCGTTTATTGCTCATGGCTCGGAACGAGTTGAGATTACAGCGCGAAGAAACGCCGCAGCTGTTTCCTTGGGCATTCCGAAGATGGAGCCATTGGATGTTGATCCTGATGCCAAGGATTTTGCGTGTGTTTACAATGCTCCTCGCTTTCGATCTTCTGGCGAGGAGTTTTATGGATATGTATTTGAGATGTTCTGACATCTTCATTTTGAAATTGTTCAATGTAAAAGTCTGAAACATGTGATGTAATTATGCTTGAGGATGAATGAATGTGAACTCTATTTGCCTTCGCTTTCGAGAGAAATGCCTCCTCCCCCCAAAGCGAGTTTATGTTTACTCATGCGAAGAGAGATGTCTTCCTGACTTTACGCGAAGCCGCTCATGTAAATGAGTGCGTTTTTGGTACTTGAACGAAAGAGATTGAACTCGATTTGCCTTTGCTTTTGAGAGAAACGCCTCGTCCCCCCAAAGCAAGTTTATGCTTTTCGTTCAAGCACTCTGTTGGCGAACGTTTTGACAATGGTTGAGTTTGATCAAAAGCTTTCCGTGTTTTTGCTTCTTTAAAATGAGTTTTTTTTGTCGGTCTTTTACTAAAAGAGCTTTTGTCAATTGGGAAAATATTCATTGAGCTGAAGTCTTTGCTACTCTTTGGGGTTCATGTGATGAGGACATCAACACCAACGATACCTCCACACCACCACCGACACCGGCAGCTGCGACATCTCCACCACCTGGTCCTATTACTCGCGCTCGTGCCCGTCAACTCAATCATCAAGTAAGTTCATTCTTAAGCTCTTGTCCATTATATTTCATCAATAGAAACACGTGCACTCTTGTTTTGCTTAGGAATGATGGAGAGGATAAGAAGGGGAGCGGATTCGCGTGGGCTGGTTTCGGACAACATGGACAATGAAATCAGCACTTCGGTCATCATAATTTGTATAATATATTAGCCTGAGGTCATCCCATATGTCAACATGGACAATGACATCAGCACTTAGGTCATCATATTTTGTATAATATGTAGTATGAAGTCAAATTGAATTTGCTCTCTTTTCTTGACCATGAAGAAAAAAGTTATCAAGTTCAATCTAGAACATATATTGAGTTGTATGAAGTCAAATTGAATTTGCTCCCTTTTCTTGACCATGAAGAAAAGAGTTATCAAGTTCAATCTAGAACATATATTGAGTTGTAAACAACTCTTAACTTGAGTTGTCATGACAACCTCAACTTGAGTTGTCCTAGAGCTTGTATCCTATAAATAGGAGGGGTACCTCCATATGTAGGACTTGGGTTTTGTTTTCGTGAAATAGCAGTCGCTACTTTCCCTGGAGCACGCGTGCTGATCCAGCCGCCTGTCTTCTTGTATTCGAGACCTCATATTCGATCAATCCAGACTGAGTTCTTGATTTCCCCCTTGCGATTTCAGTGCTTGTTTACTTGTTCTTGCGAGTTCTTTGATTTGCTTGCAGGACGGGTGCCCTCGTGGCCGGTGTCACGCATCGCAAGGGCGCGGCGACCAGGGAAGAGGTGTATCGGTTGCTAAGGCGCAACGTCGCTGGATTGCTGAAGTCGGACCGCCAACGCCTTCTCTCTCCCTCAAATCAAGTTATCCAGTTTATCCTCACCGAAAGATCGGGAAATCCCCCACGGGTTCTCATCATCATGCACCATTTGGTAGCAAATAGACTGAGCCGAAGCCCCTTTTACTCTTTAGAGTAAGCATTTTTTTTGCATATAGAGAGCGATATGAGCGGAAGCCCCTTTTACTTCTTAGAGTAAGTGTTTTTGCAAATAGAGTGCAATCTGAGCCGAAGGCCCTTTTTACTCCTCAGAGTAAGCGTTTTAGATCTGAATTGGCCTTACCTTTGGTAGGGTCAATTTAGTTCTATTTGGCTTATCGAATACCAGTGATTTGGTCGAAAAGCCAATCGCTTTCGATGCAACTTTTTTGGGGAATAGCTCGTTCATATATTTCATACGAGTTACAATTAGCTCCGCCTCGTTAAAACCTCACCCCTTCATAAGGGTTCCCTCGTGAGGACAAGAGTACGGGCCTTTTGAAAGAAAATAAAATCTACTTTACTAATTGACTTCGTTTATAGATTACTTAGCCAATTGTTACATGCTTTTCACAGGTAGTACCTTCGCAAGCTATCCGCATTCCATGAATGTGGCAGCTCGTTGCCTTCTTCATCCCCTAGGTGAAATGATCCTGGTCTGTTACCCTTGATGACTAAGAATGGGCCTTCTCATTTGTTTTGTAATTTTCCCGAAGGCATACTTGGGTTCTTCCTTAGCACCCAGTCGTCTATCTTTATGTCTTTCCTTACCACTTTCTTGTCACGCCATTTCCTTGTCTCTTCTTGATATTTAGAGATGTTTTTGGCTGCTTGCAGCATGTAAATCTCTGTGAGGTCTTTATCTATAGCTTCGCTATCTTTTGGTGCTTCTTGCTGTGTGCGAAGCCCTTTGTGCAATATTTCCTCCGGACACACTACTTCTTCGCCATATAGTAGCTTGAAGGGTGTGAATTGGGTTGCTCTTGATGTAGATGTGTTATGAGCCAAGATTACCTTTGGTACTTCTTCTACCCATTTGCCTTTTTTCTTACAATTTGCAAGGCATTTTCTGATGGCGGTGAATATGATGTCATTTGCTCTTTCAACTGCGCCATTAGACTGCGGGTGGTATACTGATGCAAATCTTGCCTTCGTCCCGATGGACATGCAGTACTGCCTAAATTCATCACAGTCAAACTGCTTGCTATTATCTACTGTGATTTCCCTTGGGACTCCAAATTTGCATACGATTTGCTGCCAGAAGAATTTGATGACTGTCTTCGCTGTGACATTTGCCAATGGCCTTGCCTCAATCCACTTGGTGAAATATTCCACTGCAACTATTGCATATTTCAGATTTCCTTGAGCTGTAGGAAGTGGACCCACCAGATCTATGCCCCATCTCTGCAGTGGACAGGTTGGAGTTATCAGCTGTGATAGCTCCGAAGGCGATTTTTTGGTTGCTGCACATTTTTGACATTCGTCACATGTCTTGACTGTGTTTGTTGCATCTGATTGAAGGCCAATAGAATCCTTGGCCCATCGCCTTCCCTACAATTGCTCTCGCTCCAAAGTGAGCTCCACATTGGCCGTTATGTATCTCTTGTATTAGCTCTTTGCCTTCGCCTATTGATACGCAGCGAAGCCAAGGAGCCACGCCTCCTTTTTTGTACAAAATATTGTCAATGATTTGATAAATCTTGCCCTCTGCTGCATACTCTTGAGGTCTTCTTCGTCAATTGGTTCATAGTATCCCCTGAGGTATGCCATTATGGGTGAGTGCCAGTCTTCTGAGTTTATTGCGTTAATCAACTGTGGCTGCTCATCAAGTTCTTTGATCGAAGGCATTGTTAGTGTTTGGAAGAAGACATCGGGTGGTAACTTATCCCCCTTTGCAGCTGCCTTAGCCAGTGCATCAGCTTCTTCATTTTTTGCCCTTGGGATGTATTCGACTGTGAAGCCTCTGAATTTTTTCTCCATTGCACGAACAATGTTTAGATATTTGATGAGCTCGGGTTGTTTTGCAATGCTCTCTTTTTCAATGTGATCTGCCACCACCTTCGAGTCGATTTTCACAATGAAACGCTGAGCACCCAATGGCTTCACTTTCTTGAGCCCCAATAGCACAGCTTCGTATTTAGCAACATTGTTTGTGCTTCTGTCGCTGTTTCTGCAGAATTCTAGATTTCCACATATCTCATTTTCACGCCCGAAGGCGATTGCACAATTGCTGCGATACCAGATCCTTTGTCCCCCCAAGCACCATCACAATGTATTAGCCAACTTTCTTCTTTGGTTAGATTTCCTGCCGAAGGCGATGTCCATTCTGCTATGAAATCAGCTAGGACTTGTGATTTGATTGCTGTTCTTCGCTCGAAATCCACTACATATTCTGACAGCTCCGCAGCCCATTTGCGTATTCTTACCGAAGCTTCTTTGTTACTCAGCAGCTCTTTTAGTGGTTGATCTATGAGTACTTTGATGTTGTGCCCCTCGAAATAATGCCTTAGTTTTCTAAATGCCATCACCACGGTGTAGATCATTTTCTCAATCTCAGTGTAAAAATAGCTTCAATCCGGCCAGTGCCTCAGAGACATAGTACACTGGCTGCTGTACACTTCTGCCCTCTATCAGCTTCTCCGCAATAAGTGCAGCACTGATGGCTGATTGCGAAGCTGCGATGTACAATAATAGAGGTGCCTTCAGGTCTGGAACTATCAACTTTGTGAGCTGCATTAGATATTGCCTTAGCTCTTGAAATGCCTTCAACTGCTCTTCTCTCCATTCAAATTTTGATGCATTTCTGAGTGTTGTGAAGAAGAATAGGCTACGTTCAGCTGCCTTGGCAATGAACCTGTTCAGTGCTGCGATTCTGCCAGAGAGTTTCTGTACATCTCTAATGCATCTCGGCTCTTCCATGTTGACAATTGCATTGATCTTGTCTGGATTGGCTTCGATCTCATTTGCTGATACTAGACATCCAAGTATCTTTCCTTTGGTTACCCCGAAGACACATTTCTCCGGGTTAAGCTTGAGGCCAGCTTCTCTCATTCTTGCGAAGGCAACTGCTAAGTCTAAGATGTGATCTTGTCTTTTGACACTTTTGACCAGGATGTCATCGACATATGCAAGTATGGTTTTGAATAGTTCTTCTTTGAATACAGTGTTTGACATGCGACAGAAAGTAGTACCAGCATTGCGAAGCCCCTCAGGCATTCTGATGAAGCAAAATGTGCCAACAGGAGTGATGAAGATGGTTTTTTCTTCGTCATCTTTCTTCATCCAGATCTGATGGTAACCGGAGAAGCAATCTAGGAGAGACATCATCCCATTTGCAGTAGCCTGATCAATGATTTTGTCAATTCTTGGGAGTGGGAAGTCATCTTTTGGGCATGCTTTATTGAGATCGGTGAAGTCAATACACATTCTCCACTTGCCATTTTTCTTTTTCACTGGAACAGTGTTTGCTAGCCAATTGGGGTACTTTACTTCACGTATAACATTTGCATCTAGCAATCTTTGCACCTCAGCTTTGACTGCACTTACTTTTTCTTCGGATATTTTTCTCAGTTTCTGCTTCTTCGGCCTCATCTCAGGGCTGATTGCGAGTTTGTGCTCGATTATGCTTCTGTCAACGCCTGGTAGGTCTTTGTTTGACCATGCAAAGACATCTTTGTTATTTCTCAAGAACTCGATGAGTCTTTCCTCTTCTTCAGGTTCGAGATCTAAACCGATGACTACCTTCCTATCGAAGACATCAGGCTGCAATTGCACTTGTTTTGTTTCTGTTGCACCTTGCATGTTTTTACTGTCTTTCTCAGCAATTGGCTTCTCCTCTGGGTAGGTTGGTTCTCTTTCTTCGAGCACATGCACCTTTCGCTGGCCTGGGGTGTTGGCATATTCAATTCTTCTTGCTTCTGTTTGGTCACCGAAGATGGTGATGACCCCTTCTAATGCTGGCATTTTCATGCATAAGAAAGCTTGTCTTATGATGATGTCGAAGGCATTTATGACTCCTCTGCCGAAGATGACATTGTAGTCGAAGAACATGTCAACGACGTCGAAGGTAATGAACTCAGTTCTTGCTTTTGATGTATCGCCAAAGGATACTGGCAATGTGATTTTCCCCAATGTTGCAGTGCGCTTCCCCCCGAAGTCAGCCAAAGGTGTGTCTGATGGCTCTAGGTTATCTGGGTTGATGTTGGTCATCGATCTGAGAGTTTTGGCCAGGACGATGTCCGCAGAGCTGCCTGTGTCCACTAGCACTTTTCCGATCGTCCAGCCAGCAATGTTGGCTTCGATCGACATTGCGTCATTATGTGGGAAATTGTGGAGCTTCAGGTCTTCTTCGGTGAAGGTAATTGGTATGTGAGACCATTCTGATTTCTTGTATGAGCCATCCACTGAGATGTTGTTTACTTGCCGAAAGTAGCTCTTTCTCTACTTCTTCATTTCGAAAGCAAGTGAGGATCCTCCAGTTATTGGCATGATAAGGCCATAACTGGGCAAGGGTGTTGTGTCTTTTGGTCTTGTGGCTTTTGTGGTGGAGGTGGTGGAAGTTCTTCCACTTTGATACCTTAGTTTGGGATTGATTGGGTAGTTTGAGGGTACAGGTGTGGGTACATGATTTGTGGGTAGTAATGTTGGAAAGTTTGTGGCGAAGGTGAAAATTGAGTCACCATCGCAGTTGTGGGATGCACAAAGTTTGAATTTAGGGAGGGATAAACTGGGCAATATGGCTGAATAGCCTGGGTTTGTGTTTGAGTTTGTGTGGTTTGGGTATTGGAGTGTGAAGCCGAAGGTGGCTTCGTTTGGGTAGCTTGGATTTTTTCTGCCTTCATCTTATCAATGGTTTTCTTGATGTCTCGGTACTGCTCTGTGCCATGGGTGTGATCTTTGCCATGATATTGGCAAAATAGCTTTGGTCCCGAAGGTGGACCCCTTCCTCTTCCTCGGCATCTGCCGGTTCTTCCACCCCTTTGGGTAGGCTCATTTCTTTGATTCTGGCATTGGCTTTTTGAGTAGGTGGGTTTGTTCTCTTGGAACGAAGGTGGACTCTGCAAACTCATGATGGTTTGAGATGGGTAATTTTGGTAGTGGTTTTGGTTGTAGTGGTCTGCTTGTTTTGGGAATCATACTGGCTTTTCATGACAGCTTCTCTGGCAATTCGCCTTCGGTTGTCATTGTCGGATCGACAATATTTTTTGAACTCTCATACAGATCTCCAAGGGTTGCTGGTGTTTCCCTTATGATGTGTTGTGCGAATGGGCCAGGCCGAAGCCCCTAAATAGCTGCAAACTTGGCAGCTTCGTCAGGAATATGAGGAGCTTGAGATCTCAGACCCACAAACCTGTGAAAGTAATCTTCCAAAGATTCCTTCAGTTGTTGATGTAGAGTTAGCTCTGCGTATGAGAGTGCTTGGTCTCTCATTATGCTAAAGTTCTTGATCAGCTCTTTTTTTAGATCATACCTGCCGTTGATGGATAAGCCTGGAAGCTTGGTGTACCAGTTTATTGCAGTGCCATCGCAGACGATGATGAAAGATTTTGCCAACACTACATCATCTCCCCCTGCCGAAGCTATTGCAGCTTCATAGCTCATGAGAAATTGCTTAGGGTCGGTGAGGCCATTGTACCTTGGTAGAGTGATGGGCTTGTACGAAGGCGGCCATCTTGCCAATTGCAAACTTTCTGATAGAGGGCATGTATGATCGATGGGACGAGTATGCAGCATTTGGAAGCCGGTTCCCAAAGTGGAAACGCGATTCGCTCCAGCCTCAGCGAAGGCAACTGGCTCATTGAGTTTTGCTTGGAGCTCAGCAACTTGTTTCTTGGCTTTCTCGAGTTCTTCTCGTAGCTTCACGGCTCTAGAGCTTGTGGAGTTTAGTCTTCTTTGTTTCGCTTGCCTCAGCTCTTCCAACTGCTGCCTGATGTGCAGCAACTAGTGTTGTTGTTCTTCTTCTTCCTGCATTTGCTGTTGCAGGTCACGCTGGGCGGCTTCGAGCTCTTTCTGCTGCTTCAGACGCCGAAGGCGGAGCCTGTCCTCCACCCTGCGCAGCTTTTCTTCAGTGGTGAGAATGTCTTCATCAACTTCCGGTTCTTCAGTGACAGCTTCAGTTATGGGTGGTAAGGTGCTTGGTGGGATTATAGCTTGGGCATCGGCTTCGCCGGTTGAGGTTGTGTCTTCAGTGGTGGTAGATGGTTTTGTTGCTACTCTTCTTGGTGGCATGGTGGTGTTCGTGGGTTTTCTTCGTACACAGCACAGACGGTAGGCGCCAATTGTTGGGATATAGACAAAGCCAATGAGCCCAAACAATAGCTAAGTCAGAGAAACAGAGGTAAGCAACAATTTATTACTCATCCACAGTATTCTCAGGAATTAGCCCTTTACACGTTGGTGAGAGGTCCCCTTTTATAGGGAGGTCAAAAGGCATATTTTACATTCCACTCATGCCCCTGGAAATCAGGCATCATCCTCTAGAGTATACAACTTGAGCTATCCAGGGGCATAAGGGTAAATATACACATCTCAATGTGAATGCGTAGACCAGCAACTCCGTCTTTGACTCGGTTTGGACCCGGTCCACGCTGCCTTCACCGTGCCTCTGATGACCTTTAGCGCCTTCACCGTCTGGGGCGCCTCTGGTCACAAGGTACCTTCTGCTCTGGAGAAGCGAAGCCATTGCGCCCTCGTCTCGGGCCTGTCCTGAGCCTGTAGGAAAAGATAAACCGTACGTATGCAGGTAATATTGGTAGGTTGCCTTCGCACTCATTTTTAATAATCCAGTATAGCGAAGGCAACGGATTGCCCCATTATGCATGATTGCTTAGCGAAGGCGATGGCCTTTCAATCACTTGTAGCGAAGGCAAACGCCTGGAGCTCGTAGGCAAATTAAACTGGTGAAGGTGTTTCTTTGGCAGGCCAATGCCCCCAACAATGTGCCAAATGATGAGCCTCGAGGAGGTCTCAAAGAATGAGAACATCAGCTATATTTGATAACTATGAAACTTATAACATAGAAGAGGTTCATATGGAGTGTGATCCCACTTCATATGAAGAAGCCATGAGAAGCGCTCACTCATCGAAGTGGCTGGAAACCATGGAAGATGAGATGAGGTCGATGAGTTCCAATGGTGTTTGGGACTTAGAAGAAATTTCTAAAGGAGCCAAAACAGTAGGCTGAAAATGGGTCTACAAATTAAACGTGACTCTAGAGGGAACATAGAAAGGTTTGAAGCACGACTCGTGATGAAAGGATTTACACAAAGGGAAGGGATAGACTACAATGAGACTTTTTCTCTAGTCTCATGTAAGGATTCCATCAGAATAATAATGGCATTGGTGGCACATTATGATTTAGAATTACATCAGATGGATATAAAGACAGCATTTCTCAATGGGGATTGACATGTGGTGCTGCCAAACACATTGACATAAAGTTTTATATTGTGAAGGAGAAAATCCAGAATCATACCATTAGTCTTGAGCATATAAGCACAAATGAAATGCTTGCGGAGCCGCTCACAAAAGGCTTACCACCCAATTTGTTTCAAAACAGAGACGTGTGTAGTAGCTGTTAAATCTATCGGCGATAGACCATGACGATGTAGCATGCCCTATGCACTAATCTGTGATGGGACGAGTATGGTTTAAGTCAAATCATAAAGTTAAAAGTATAAGGTGAGATCAAGTGGGAGAATGTTGGATTGATCTCTTCACCAGTAGGCCCAACAGCCCATTAGGCCCTAGATCCACGCTCTGATCGGGGGCGCCCAAACCTACATGGTTGGTGGGCCCTTGTCGCTCAACGCCACAATAAATAGAGGTGGGGGCCACCGACGTGCGGTACGAGGTTCACTGCAAGTCGAGAAACCCCGCTGACACAAACCCTAGCCCGATCTAGAGAGGGCAGTGCTAGAACGACCAGAAGCACCACCGCCACCATCGACACTGGTACGCCGCCGCCGCTGCCACTGCCCAGATCTACGACACCCCAATGCCCCAACCGTCGTTGCCCATGCACAGATCGTCACCGACAAACGCGAGATGGCCAGCGGATCGACCTCCTCCACAGGAGGAGGAGGTCTATCTCTCTCTACTCTCTGTTCATGTATGTGTTCATTTGTTCTTAACATTATATGTTGTTTGTCAAAGTTTTACCCCGCTGGATCTAGACGATCCCTAAAGTCTAACAATTATTAATCAGTCAGTTGGCTGACTCCCGTGTTTATATCCATAGCTGAACAGGCCAACTATTCGCTTTACTTTCCTAGGGTAATTACTTGATAAACAGAGCAAATTTAGAAATTGATATAGGTTTATCTTAGAGCCAATCACTTTTTTAAGTGTCCTAATTCCTCCCCTCGGGGCACTAAATTGTCCTTTCAGGAACTCACTTTTTATGCAGTGCAGTCAAGTAACAATCCTATATCAATTTCAGGAACACACTTTTTATACAGTGTAGTCAAGATACGATGCCAGTGTTCTTGGTAGATCAGTTAAAAAGTACACCGCTAAGTGTAACACCGAGAAACAGCCGTAAGCTGTCACATATTGGCGTCTACTTATTAATTTCGAGCAGGCACAAAGTAGATCTGGTAGCTATAGCTACAGGAGCATGTACATGCCGTCGCGTACATGCGACTGTTTATTTTTGCTCGCTGTATCGCAGGATGCCATGGACATCAACGATGCCCGGGGGAAACACCGGATCTGTCGCTGCTCTCACAGCGACCTTCGCCACCGATGTAACACTCACCGGAGGAGTCAACAGCGGACCAACAAGTGGTAATCTCGTAAATGACTTTGCATTTTGGAGCACCTGCAGAGATACATCACTTCAATATATAATCAAGCCACAATCCGAAGCAATTCATAATGAAATAAATCACTAGGAAAACAGTAGTTCACATAAAGCATTACGAAAGAATAAGCAAAGCGGTTTCTCACAATCCTATTTGTCATATAAAATGTGGACATAACAAGTTTCTATGGCAATAAATCAAGCAGCCCAGTTGGATTGGACAAGGGCAACATTCATACACGATAAGTCAATGATGTAATTGTTCCCATAAAGAAATAAAAAATAACCACAACACTTGCCAGCAATTCTCTTTGTTGTACATGGCATGAATGTTGCATTTCTATATATCAGTAAGTCAATAGTGCTAACTAGTTTCAGAATAGCATTTAGCAGCTCTTGACAGATTCTCTGTGCTTATTATTCATATTACTTGTTCCAATTGATAGCAGTTACGATTTCAAAAGTGGCATTATTGCCCCTGCTAACCTACAATTGAAGATTTGCCATCCAAGTATTACAATTCAGTTTGAATTGCCACTGATTATACATGAATTACAAACACAAAGCAATGGGGAAGGACATATCACAACTGACTTTAAGCACATACTTGTAGCTAGTCTATTTCCCATAGCTGAAAGCAAAAATATGCCAGTGCCAAATGTGCATATCACCCATAGTAATAAAACTCCACTTATTCTTTACATGAACTGAACGAAATGATGAGAGAGAAACCTCACCATTTGAATAGGTGAACCAATAAGACCAAGAGGTATCTTTACATTTCCCACTCGACGAGTTCCATGAATAAAACCAGGCCGCAGTATGACTCCTAAAGAAGCAAAAAGACGAATATGAAATCATCATGAAAGTGTAGGACTTAGAAGCATGAAAATTACAACATCAGAGATACAAAAGATCCAAAAGGATTAATTTGTTTTTGAGTAAAATACCCTCAAACTTGTGTTGAGGTGTCATCAAGGTCCCTAAACTCTCAAAATGCATTTTGACGTCCACAAACTTGTCTAGAGGTGTCATTTGGGTCCCGAAACTCCCAAAATGCATCTCCAGGTCCCCGACCTTGCCTCATTGCGTCATTTGGGTCCCTAAACTCTCAAGTGAACTTTCATATCCTGAAAACTCACTATTAAATAATTGTATTTGAAATTAAAATGGATTATTTATTGAGCTATTTTTTCACGCTAATTGTGAATTAGCTGCTTATTAATCATACTCAACATGGATTAGTCAAGACCATTCGATAATTATAAAATCGACGGTGGATTATAGTTTTTTTTTCTCGAATACGCAGAAGAACTGCATATCATTGTATTAATAGTAGAAGAAAGAAAAAATTCCTCATTTGCCATTGGCATAAACTTATATCATGGATTTGCCACCTAGAAAACTCTAATCCCATACATGCCATTGATCTTAAATTTTAACCCTGTTTGTGCCATGGCCATTTCTTTTGTTAGCACCAACGTCAGGGAAACTTTGATATACCAATTTTACCCCGATCCATCCGTAAATCACAGAAGCGATCTGTTATCCCAATGCCCAAGCCTTGACCGCACAACGACATGGCACCCAAAGCTACGCTGCGTGCGAGTGGATGGCCTGCTCTGAGCAGGAACGGGCAGCATGCGATTCTGTTTCGCGCGTGGGGTGCCTGCTCGATACCTCCTGCTGCTGCTCGGATGGGTCCAAGGTCAGCGCGAGTCCGTTCAACCGGCCGGCAGGAGCTGCTGTCGCATGAGCTGCATCGGCGGCCTCGAACAACACCGACCATGATAGCCCTGCCATGGGAACTAGAGCAAAGTTTGTTGTGGATATCATACGCGGATTGTTCCAGTTCAATTGGTGCCTAAAAGAGACTAGTGAAATTTGTGTCCAACTAAGAGCAAGAGCAAATGGGACATTTTGACCTATCTGTTAGCCAAGAGAACCGGATTCTAGTCAATACTGGCATGGAAGGGGTTAAAATTTATGATCAATGGTATATACAGGATATGAGTTTTTTAGGTGGCAGATCAGGGATAAAAGTTTAAGCCAATGGCATATAGAAAATTTTCCCTAGAAGAAAAGAGTCATACAGTGACCCAAACACACACACACACACACACCCTTACTGACTGAAACTAATCACCTATGACTGAGAAGAAAGACCTGACCAAAGACCCCTCTAACCATCATTCCGAGCTGTGGGCAGGGACAGTCCCTTAGCCCCAGCTATAGACCATAAACGGGCTCCCTCCCAAGCAGAGTTCAAGGTCGTAGACAGTCTAGGGGTAGCTCCATTGAAGACACAATCGTTTCGATGCTTCCAGATGGTCCAAGCACCTAGGATGATGAGGGAATTCAATCTCTTTCTCATATCTCCGCTTACTGTCAAGGTCGCTTTGTCCCACCAGGCATCAAAGGAAGAATCAATTGGCTGCGGGGCAAGTGCTGCAAGACCGATGCTATGTAGGATGTCATACCAGAATTGCCTTGCAAACACACATCCAATGAAGAGGTGCTGAATGTTTTCTTCCTCCTGATCACATAACAGACACCGATCAGATCCGGGTGAGGGAGACCTCGCGAGCTAACCTATCTGCTGTCCAACAGTGATTGTGAGCGACCAGCCATATGAAGAAGCGACATTTAGGGGGCGCCCAAGATTTCCAGATGCGCTCATAAGGGGCCAAACCGAGGCCTCCCTCAAAAAGGGCATCGTATGCGGATTTAGCTGTATGTTCCCCTGATTCTGAAAGCCTCCAAATATGCTTATCAGGAGTCCCCTCCTGTAGTACCACACCTTCCAATATACCACATAGTTCAAAATATTCCATTAGCATTCCACAGATATTCCCCCCTGAATATCTTCTATCCATTTCTCCTCATTAAGAGCAGCCATCACAGTGCGTCTGTTAGCCCTTCTTTTTGGTACTAAAGCATACAGATTGGGTGCAAGCTCCTTGATGCACCTACCAGACAGCCATTTACCATTCCAAAAAAAGGTATTGGCTCCATCACCAATTTCAGTAATAATGGCCAGGGAGGGACACGTTTAACATGTCAATATCTATGCTAATTTTGAATATTTCCTACTAACTAATTATATTTTGCATGTGCTTTGTATAACTTTATTGACGTAATTTGTTCTCATTCTCAAAAAATATCAAATAGCATTTATATTAAATTTAAAATAGCAAAAGCATTTTTATTAACTTAAAGTAGCAAAGCAACATTTTTATTAAATTTAAAATAGCATATTGAGAGTTTAGGGACATGCATGACACCGTGGGACAAGTTTATGGACTTAAATATGCATTCTCAAAGTTTAGGGACCTATATGACACCCTGTTCAGGGATCTAAAAATGCATTTTGAGAGTTTATGGATCTAGATGACACATGGGAACAATTTAGGGACCGCTGGTGCACTTTACTCTTTAATTTTTGTGGCATTGAACTATAAAAATCCATGTAAACACATGCAAGTCAATGTTGCAGTCATGTGGTTCCAAGCCAATTTTCTGGCTACTAAATACATCACTTGTCAGTAGGCATAACCTGTTCATACCAGAAAAAAAACTTCTGGAAAGCAGAATGTGTACTGGCATGTATAAAAGTTCATGGCCTGTTACAAGTCATATGAGAAATAGACCTAATTATTGTCAGAAGGACCGATTAAGTATGAATTGTGGGTTTTTATTGCATCGAGCCCCTCCTCGAGATATTTCCTATCATACCAAATGTACTCTAACATTCCCCTACAGTTGTCCCACTAACAACATGATGGAGAGCAATGGAAACAT
>CM014271.1:52196287-52206616 GCA_004135705.1 Alloteropsis semialata
GAACACCCCTGTGGGCTAGATTATGTTCCTTGGAGACTAGACAACCGGAAAATGCTAGAGATCGTGTTCCGTCCGCACCGTAGGTGTCGGGAACGATGAAGGAGAAGCGACAGGAGAAGCGAAATCCACAGCATTGGACTGTTCACGGCCAGGAAACCCCCTTATTTTTTGTGTACGATTATAGGAAGGCAATATCAAAGAATTTCGCCTCTCACGGCATAGTGCTTGTCATAATCTATCCAATAAAAAAAGGACCCCAATCGCCCATCGGACGGAAAAGTTGTGGCCATTTACGTGACTGGTCTCGTTTTCGTGTGTTACACACTAGGAGACCTGGAAAATTTTGCTGGAACTAGGACGGAACACCCCTGTGTCGGGGGTAGACCCCCAGGGGTACCCAGCAGGCGGATTGGCCCAACCAGCAAGGGGCGGCCCAATCCGAGTGCAACTGGATCGGTTTGACAGACTGGGTGGCCCACCAGTCAGGAGGCCCACCAGTCGGGCGAACCGGATGGGCGCGACGGCGCGCGCGGCAAGGAAAGAAGACGGCGTATCCCGCAAGAAGCTCGGAGATCAAGATAAACTAGTAGCCGGAATTCTAGGGAAAGATATCTGTAATCGTTATAGGATCGAATCCTTGTATTTCGGGTAGGTTACGATCTCTAGCCGACTTGTAACTCAAGGCAGCCGGACTATATAAGGCGCCTTGAGACCCCCCTCCAGAACACGATCATACACAACATCTACGACTACAACCCACGATACGAAACCTAGGACAGAACCCAACTACGGAGATCCTTCAGGAACTTCATACACAGCAATACAATCGCCCCCAACACAGGACGTAGGGTATTACGTCATCTCGACGGCCCGAACCTGTTCAATCCTTGCGTCTTGTGTTACCATCGACTTCTGATCCTCGATCTGTCCCTCAACAAATCAACCACGTAGGCTACCCTGTGTGGACTGCCGGGTCCAAACATCCGACAGTTGGCGCGCCAGGTAGGGGTTGATCGACGAGATCAATCTACAAGCTCGATGGCATCCACCTCCGCCGTCATCACGCCGACTCCGCTGGTTGCTCCTCCATCCGTGATGGGAGCAGTTAATGGCGGCGCTCCAAGACATCCCTATCAATTGGATCGGTCAACAACGGCTGCTACTGCAAGTTTCTGGTCAAGCAAAATATTCAATGATTGGAGTACAGGGAAGATCTCTTTCTATTTTTCTTTCACGTTACCGATCCAATCTGAGTCATGTATTTTACCTGTAGCTTAACAAAAGATTATTCTAATCTACCTTGTCGTAATCGCGCATGCAAATTCCAAACACGTGCCCGCGAATACATGGAAGGTTTCCTCTATGCGTCGAGCTCTCAGGTGCTGGTGGATGTCCTGCAAGCAACGCCGGCTACTTGCGAACGGTGGATCCGGCCGGGTGCTGCGGTGGGCGACGACATGCTCATCACGTTCCATGCGCCCACGATCATCGACGTTGTCGCCACTACGACCATTGTTGATCTTTTTCGCCCATCCAGAAGGCGTAGCTGGTCAGGATTAACAGCGTCCTACTAGCTAGCTATCAGGCGGGGCAGCCGAGGGTGAAGTACCGCCGACCTAATCGTCAGATCGGTCAGACGGTTAAAAATAGGAAGCATACTCATCTCCTCTCTATTTTCAATTTCTGTTTCCTTATTATTGTCAGCTGATATGTACCTCCATGAATTAGTCCGATCTACTAACTAATTTGTGCCCCATTGCATGCACGGCCGGCCTGGAGAGTCTCACGCTCCTTGGGCAGGATCGCGCCGGTACGTCGGGCTCTCGATCCAACAATGACAACCGGCGGAGCGTCTTGAACAAGACCCGACTGGCCGACTCCAGAGCACGGGAGCGCTATACTCCGTCTGCCCATAGGCGTGTATTTCGTTGGCCTCGCCAGGCCGCCTGCCGACATGCAACGACAACTCCTCCTGCTGGGACCGAACTGCGCTCGTCTCTGGATTGGCCAGCCTCATCGACGACCCTTTCGTTCACTGTACGTTGATGACCAACTCGGGAGCTTTTTAGCCCCCATGTGAGGATCACGCCGATTCTTCGACTCGATTACGAATCAAGCTAAGTATTATTTTTAATTAAATATTTTATGGCTTCTATATATTTTCGTGCGTCTCGGCTCTCCTATGTTTTTATGACTTTCGCCGACTACCCTGGTCACGCTCCGACCGCATATACAACCTGGTCTGTCCAGACTGCAACTCCGTAGGCTTTTATACAAGTCGCTAAAGTACTCGGGGAGCACGCGCCTTAATCCGTGAAGCCTCGACTCTTCCGTACGCCTACGCTCCTATGCGTGCATGCGGCCCAGCTCCCTGCGCTACGGACTATGGCTATCGGGGATCAGGTGCATAAACATAACAGGCTAACTACCCTGAGAAATTAATAGACTTAAAAAGCTGGAAGCGGGAATCGTTTTCATGCATTGCCGAATACTTTTCTTCTCGGATTTGTATTTTATTGCATCATATACTGCCTTTGCACCATGTTTTCGCTGCAGGGTATGGATACACATCGCCGAACGCCAAGAAACCCATCTGCAAAATCTCCGTGTAGGTCCGGCCTGCTCGAATCAATCTCCAAAAGCTGCTGCATGCACCGCCGAGTCCAAATCCATCTACACAGGCCTGGCTATTACTATTATTTTTCTAATCTTCTTTGTTTCTCCTATTTCCTGTACACGCATGCATGAATCCTCTAATTATTTTCTAATCTGTACTCCTACTTCTATTTGTCTTTTGTCTCGTATGCATGTGTGCATGATGGTGTGTCATGGACGAGACGCGTCACCGGAGATATCCCACGCCCTCGATGCATGCTGTGCATACGTAAAGGCATGCATGACCTGTGTGTGCGCATCAGGACATGCTACGAGCCCGGTGCTTGGTTTTCAAGTACGCCACAAACGCCGACTCTTCGACATCATCGAAAGCCTCATCCACTCGGCCACGATGGCAACGATGCGTGAGACTTTGTACCGGTTTTCGATGACGACACATCGATCCTCCAACTCTGACACAAATCAAGCTAAGTCATATTTAAATACTTTTTACGATATTTCTCGGTCACCGCATATCTCCATACTTCGCCGTATTTCTCCATAATCATCGCCGACTACCTTTGGTTTGTTCCCGACTGCTTATACAGCCCGAGCGCTACACAGTCGGGACGGCCAACGGACGCATATTGCATTTTTCTCCATCGTTTATTTCTTTTTCCACTCTTGTACAAGTCGCTAAAGTACTTGGGAAGCACATGCCTTAATCCGTGAAGCCTCGACTCTTCCGTACGCCTACGCTCCTACGCGTGCATGCGGCCCAGCTCCCTGCGCTACGGACTATGGCTATCGGGGATCAGGTGCATAAACGTAACAGGCTAACTACCCGAGGAAATTAATAGACTTAAAGAGTTGGAAGTAGAAATTCTATTACATACAACGCCGAATGTTTTTCTCCAGAATTAGTATTTGCTACACCATATACTACCTATCCTTCATATCTTCATTGCAGGGCACAGGTTTGGATCCCGAGCTTGCCTGTTACGCTCGGGGGCTGGACCACTCCGGCGTCGCCGCCAGCTGAGTACTCGAGTCAGTCAGAACTCGGGCTGGTACTACACTCCACGACGGTCGCTAGCCGAGTGCTTTGCAGCACTCGGGCTGGCGCTACACTCCACAAGGATCGCTAGCTGAGTGCTTTTGAGTACTGGGCTGGCGCTACCGCATGACGAGGAAGACGAAGACTTGACGGACCCTCGACTCGGCCCTCGCGCTCGGGGGCTGGGCGCCGAGGCGACTACTCGGCGTGCCTCGGACGGCTCGACTCGGCCCTCACGCTCGGGGGCTGGGCGCCGGGACGACTACTCGGCGTGCTCCGGCCCTCACGCTCGGGGGCTGGGCGCCGGGGCGACTACTCGGCGTGCTCAGCCCTCACGCTCGGGGGCTGGCGCCGGGACGACTACTCGGCGTCTCGCTCAGGCCCTCACGCTCGGGGGCTGGCGCCGGGACGACTACTCGGCGTGCCTCAGCCCTCACGCTCGGGGGCTGGCGCCGGGACGACTACTCGGCGTGCCTCGGACGGCTCGACTCGGCCCTCGCGCTCGGGGGCTGGGCGCCGCGACGACTACTCGGCGTGCCTCGGACGGCTCGACTCGGCCCTCGCGCTCGGGGGCTGGGCGCCGCGACGACTACTCGGCGTGCTCAGCCCTCACGCTCGGGGGCTGGCGCCGGGACGACTACTCGGCGTGCTTCAGCCCTCACGCTCGGGGGCTGGCGCCGAGACAACTACTCGGCGTGCCTCGGATGGTTCGACTCGGCCCCCACGCTCGGGGGCTGGGCGCCGTGACGACTGCTCGGCGTGTCTCGCAGGACTCCGCAGGCCCTCACGCTCGGGGGCTGGCCGCCGAAATTAACGCCGGATGATTTAGTCAGATGCTCCTCGGATAAGCCTTGAGCCGATTCCTACGAAATCGCCTTAAGGCTCGGGGGCTACGGCCAACGGACGCACCTCGCGGCGCATCCGTTGATTGTCTGGCGACCACGACGAAGATGATCAGGACAAGGCTACAAACCCTTGGACCGATTCCTTCGGAATCGCTTCAAGGCTCGGGGGCTACGGCCAACGGACGCACCTCGCGGCGCATCCGTTGCAGACGACTCTCTTTTCTCTCCAGTATCACATGGTTTTGCTTCCAACCGCAGCAAGCTCGAAGCTCAGCAGATAGCACGACCTCGCCGAGTTGTCGCTCAACCACGTACTACTCGGGGGCTTGTCGGGGGTAGACCCCCAGGGGTACCCACAAGGCGGATTGGCCCAACCAGCAGGGGGGCCAATCCGAGTGCTATTGGGCTGGTTTGTCAGACTGGGTGGCCCACCACTCGGAAGGCCCACCAGTCGGGCGAACCGGATGACTACGACGGTGCGCACGGCAAGGAAGCAGGCGGCGTATCACGCAAGAAGATTGGAGATCAAGATAAACTAGCCGGAATTCTAGGGAAAGATATCTGTAATCGTTATAGGATCAGATCCTTGTATTTCGGGTAGGTTATGATCTCTAGCCGACTTGTAACTCAAGGCAACCGGACTATATAAGGTGCCTTGAGACCCCCCTCCAAAAGACACAACCACAACATCCAATCATTCAACCTAGGACAGAACCCAACTACGGAGATCCTTCAGGAACTTCATACACAGCAATCCATACACCCAACACAGGACGTAGGGTATTATGTCATCTTGACGGCCCGAACCTGTTCAATCCTTGCGTCTTGTGTTACCATCGTCTTGTGATCCTCGATCAGTCCCTCAACAAATCAACCACGTAGGCTACCCTGTGTGGACTGCCGGGCTCATAAATCCGACTGCTGCCGGCCGCCGCTCCGCTGCAGGGCTTTCGCCCCCTGCCGTGCGACAACCGGTCTTTCGTCGCCGGCATCCCGGCCGGCCACCATCTCCGGGGAGGAGGAGGAGGAGGGATCCCGCCGGGCTGCCTCTTGTCGGCTGTGCCCACTCTCGGAGCTCCGGGTGGAGATGGGGAAGAAGACTACGTCGCGAGCTTGAGGAACGGGTTCCTCATGGAGTGGAAGCCCCTGTTAGGGGACTTCTGCTCCCAGTGCAACGCGAGCAGCGGGATGTGCATGTACGGCGTCGATGGCCTGTGGGACGGCTGCGATTGCCACGACTACAGCGATGGGTACCCCAGGAGCTGCGGTGAGTGCATTGATTGTTGTCCACTAATCATCTTCAACTTCGAGACATTTGTATAACCATGAATAATGGTGATTTTTTGCCTGAACTGAAACTTTGAAAGACCAGAACAATAACGAGAATCCACCTTGAATTTCGTAACTTAATTAGTCAAGAACACATGGGAACGGGGTTGACGAAAACTCAAATTCCAAAGGCGGTCGTGAGGCTATTCCCAATGGAGAGGTTCATTTTGTTGTTTCCAAGATTGGCACGTAAGCATAAGAACATTTAATCAATGAATGAAACACCTCACACAATACACTGTTTCATTTTTGTTGTTTTTCATAGGCAATACATGCAAGACATGAGGTTTGTTGGAAATAATACATACATAGTTTCATCTATATGAAACCCACCCCTCTCATCTCTCTCCTCATTTATTTGTTGCCACATCATAAAATAAAAAATGGTGACATGACACCTTATTTAATAAAAATGAAACTCCCATTGAGAGTAGCTTGAAGGGTTTTTCTAGGATATCATTGTTGTGTTCTTGCTCGTCGACATATACAACAATTGCAAGATCCGCTAAGAAACAAGCCCAGAAACCTGGCAAAATCGAGATAAGAAATCAATAAAAAAAGGAGCATGAAAACCCCAAAAATTAACGAGATTGCAAACAAACTTCACTTGAGTCATGAGGAATTCGTCTATACAAATGAGGTCTAGTGTCCCACCCTTCGTCCTACGTCTAGAAATGGAACAAAGCAAGAAACAGAGGTGGCCACCCACTCATCACTCCTCTCCTCTCTTTTCTCTCAAGCATTTGGCTAGACTACAAGGAAGTGAACTAGAGTGTTGTATATGGAAAAAAACCACCTCCCCAACCAGCGGTGCCACATAATATATTATCGTGTGAAGAATGAAAAAATTACCCCTAATCCTACAACAAAAGTAACTGCCCACATAGCTAGGCATTTTTCCTACACCCACTTCATGAATTTGTTTTGTCTTGATGCAAGCTTTGCAACGACACCGTATGCCCTCCAACAGCCATCCGCCATGCATTGACAGTGGCGGAGCTAGGCTTGCTTACTGCTGTCAGCTGACAACAACGAATTTCTGCAAATCAGTGAAGAATCAGTGTTGCATACTGTAGTTCTGTACAATTGACATCAATGTCTAATAGAACTGACATCGGTGGCATTTTTGGCTGGCTCCGCCCCTGTGCATTGAGATGCTCCTCCAATTTTGTGGCCCCAAACCGACAGACCCATCATGTTGATGCATGGTTTTGATTCCAAATCCATCAATTCATCCACCTGCAAATAGCCACTATCATTTTCCCGATGTTGATGCGTGTTCCACATCTGCCAAATTCTTGACGCCTTCAAGTCTTTTGCACTCACTCATATGGACAGCCTGATAGAACTAACCATCTTCTTCCTTGACTCAACCGATCTATCACCATGTACTCTTGTCTTTCATACACATTATGTGTAGATCACCCATGACCTCTCACGGATTGCTCGGGTCCCTTGGTCCCTAGCCTCGTTCATACTTCACTATGTATGGTAATTTGGTATGAACACTTCACCTTCACCACTTGCTGTCACAGCATGTTGAATCAAAAGCTAAGAAGCATATCAAAACCCTTGTGTTGTTAGGCACTCATCACAAGTAAACCTCCATTGGTTTGTAATAATTACAATGTTAGTTTGCAGCATCCTCATTGTTGCAATTATAATTTTCATAAAATTTATTTATTGTTGCTTTTTCATGATATCAAATATAGCATTGTGTAATTTTTTTCAGATGACATGGGGCACAAGCACAACATCAAACTAATTTTAATAGGTATGTTGCTTTTCCACACCCGTTTTACCTTCATGTGGCGTGATTCAGCTGCTTCAGTTTATTGAACAAGATTTCTGTGTCATTTTCGGAAGATTTGTTTTTCTTAATTCATGTACACAAGTCTATGCTATATGAATTCTGAATGTTAATTTAAACAAAAATGCATCTTGTAGTTTTCTTTATAAGTATAAATAAACGAGCATTTTTTGTACTTCCTATATAGATTGGCATGCACGTACGATTAGTAACTCATTGATGTTCTATTTCAGTTTCGTTGTCAGCTTCAGCCAGCTTAATTCTTGCAAGTATTGTTTGGATAATGTACTGTCGGAAAAGAAAGCATGCTTCATTCATTGGAAAATGCACAGGCAGTGAATCAAACATTGTGACAATACTGAATGGGTATGATTCTCTCGTCCCAAAGCAGTACAGATACTCAGAGCTAAAGAAAATGACAGGATCCTTCAGGGATAAACTAGGTGAAGGTGGCTACGGGATGGTATACAAGGGCCGTCTAGATGATGGCCGCGAGGTTGCTGTGAAACTCTTGAAAGGATCAAAAGGAAATGGAGAGGAGTTCCTAAACGAGGTAATTAGTATCCGAAGAACATCTCATGTGAGTATTGTCAGCTTAGTCGGTTTCTGTTTACATGGATCCAAGAGAGCACTTGAATACATGGCCAATGGTTCATTGGAGAAGTACATCTATTCAGAGGAGCATAAAATGGCCATTGGATGGGAAAAGTTGAAGCAAATAGCAATTGGCATTGCACGAGGACTAGAGTATTTGCATCGTGGCTGTAACACACGCATCATACATTTTGATATTAAGCCTCATAACATGCTCTTAGATCAAGATTTCTGTCCCAAAATTGCAGATTTTGGGTTGGCAAAACTGTGTCACCTCAAGGACGATAGTGCCCTCTCCATGGCTGAAGCAAGAGGTACCATTGGATACATTGCTCCAGAAGTATTTTCTAGAGGGTTTGGAGTTGTGTCGACTAAATCAGACGTGTACAGCTATGGAATGATGCTGTTGGAAATGGTAGGAGGAAAGCACAATGCTAAAGAAAATACTGGGAATTCTAGCAAAGCATATTTTCCCGACTGCATTTATGACCGTTTAGAGAAAGATTTGCAAAGGCAGGAAGCCACATGCGAGCAGACAGAAGAGATAGCAAAACAAATGACCTTGGTTGCCTTCTGGTGCATACAAACGAACCCAGGAAATCGTCCTTCCATGAGTAGGGTCATAGAGATGTTGGAGAAGAACGTTACTGAACTTGAAATGACTCCAAAACCATACCTTTCATGTCCCTCATTACCATCACATTTTTTAGCTTAACTAAGTATGTAGGGAAACCTCATTTTGTGTAAGTTCCATAATCCATGGTCACAAGCAAATTACTTAACATACATTAGATTTGTTTTAATAATTACACCTTTTATATATCTATGCATAAAGAAATCTAATGTAATGCTGCATATCAGTGAGTTACATCACATTTACATCCACAGAAACAAAAAGGAAAACGACAGCTTGAGATACAGTACAGGTTTTTCCACTTGCAATCAACTCTTTTGAAATTATAAGCCTTACTATTTAAAACAAGCATCAGATTTTACAATTACTTAATTAATTAATAGTTTGTTCTTATATGTCCTAAATTTGATATCAGTAGATTCATATTTGAAATTTCTGACTAAAGTATACTTTGTCCTGGACATGCCAGCATGTGGCCCTCGCACGAGTGGTAGGGCTGGGCATAATTGACCGAGAACCAAACCGATTTAATGGAAAACCAAACCGAAGTAATCGAAATCGAAAAGTTTGGTGACCAGTTCTCCTACTAACCGAACTAACTGGGTTTATTCATTTTGGACTCGATATAACCGAAATAAGCCATGTATTTGAGAAGGCCCAATAACTGGAATACCGGCCCAGCCCAATAACCATCGTCCTAACCTTACGTATATAAGCAAATATCCATTCCCACCCCTCACTCATCCCTCCCCTCACTCGCCGCACGAGCCTGGTGGCTAGCCACATGCCACTACCAGAAAACGGAATTTTCTTGGAGGCCAACAATTTACTTGAGGGCCAAAACAGAACCGCCAAGGAATATCTAATTTCTTTGGTAGTCGTATCGAACCTACAAGGAAATATATATTTCTTGAGTGTTGGAGAAAACCGCCAAGCATTATGGATATTTCGTTCTCTGGTAGTGTGCCCGGAAGGTGGATGCCCCTTGGCCGACACTACGCCCTTGCATCACTCGAAGACCCCTTCTCCTCTCCACTCTCCACGATGCTTCATGGCCGGCAACCGAGCGCACAGCGAGGGGCTCTACTCCTGTGGTACTTTGCCACATTATTCCAAGAAGATAAGCACGAGCAGGCAACACAACATCTTGTGATTTTGTTTTCATATGTTCTTTGGCGCCTTGTTGAGTTTGGTCAGAACCGAAGACCCACAGAACCAAAGACCAAACCGAACTAACCGAGACCAAAGTTCTCGGTTCTAAGAAATCCTAGGACTTGTAAAAAAAATCGAGGAACTGATCTGTATGGTAATTCACTTGTAGCTCTGATTGCCTACCACAAACTTTACAAGTGAATGTGGACAAGAAAGGTGTTGGTTCAATCTTGAACAATAACTTGAAAAGCACACACAACAAGATTTCACATCAAAATGCTACTACTGCTGACTGTGGCATGGCCCCATATTC
>CM014271.1:52211395-52254493 GCA_004135705.1 Alloteropsis semialata
GCCGTCGCGCCCATCCGGTTCGCCCGACTGGTGGGCCTCCCGACTGGTGGGCCACCCAGTCTGACAAACCGATTCAGTTGCACTCGGATTGGGCCGCCCCTTGCTGGTTGGGCCAATCCGCCTTCTGGGTACCCCTGGGGGTCTACCCCCGACAATATGTTTCAGCAAATCATTTTAATTGTTGCACTAATACAATAGGAATGTTGCAGCTCATAAATGACCAATAAAATGCCGAGTATGTTAATCAAACATTTGCACTGCGATATCCATGAGAACTTAATGCAAACATGGACGTGACATCACAAAGAAAATCAACATTTTTACATCAAAAAGAAAACACCATGTTTCAACAGAGAGAACCCAATGTTTCGTTCCCATAATTTAAATGTTTCACATGTTTAACTTAATGCTGAAATAGAAAAGTAATGTAAGATCACAACGTAAGTTTAGTCTCCTTCATCTCCATCCCTGAACATCCTTGCCCTGCAAGTGGTACTTTTGCTCCAAGTTCTCCCACTCTATCTCGAACTCCTCCATTGTTTCGGTACGGTTCACACAGTGGTCAAACTCACCGGCATAGTCCTCTTCTTCGCTGATTAGCCAGGCAAGCTTGTCCTTTGCCTTACTGGTCACATGCCACTTGCAAAATCTGTGAGTTGCGTTGGGGAACACTATCTCGATCGCCGCTTTCATTGCCTTATCCTGGTCTGTCATTATGTTGACCGGTTCTTGCCCGCCCATGGCCTCCTTGAGCCTTTGCAACACCCAAACAAATGTCGTTGTTGTCTCGTCAGGCAACAACGCACATCCCAAGAGTATGCTTTGAAGATAGTTGTTTATACCGACAATTGGCGCGAACGGCATGTCGTACCTGTTTGTACAGTAGGTTGTGTCAAAGAATACACAATCGCAAAAGCTCTTGTACAGCTCCCTCGTCCTTCCGTCCACCCAGAAAAGGCCCCTGGACGCATTGCCGCAGTCAATCATCATTGCATATTAGAACAAAGGACACTTAGCCTGCTGCCGCTGGAAATACTCAAGTGTCACGTCCATATCTCTATAGTTGAGCCCTCCTCTTAGGTGCATCCTCATGTTCGACACATCTTTGCTAGTGAAAGTCAGGTTTCTGACCCCCTCCGTGAAAATCAGAAATTATCCCCATGATCTTAGTGGTGCTTATATTCCGATGGTGCAACATCTTCAACAGCTCATAATCAGCCCAACTGATGCTCCGGTGAGATCTTAAGTGTTCCTCAGTGCAACCGCTTTCACCAAATGATGGGTATACTCAGGCTGCATTACAATCACCCTCTATTTGCCATCGCGCTTGCCAACTGCCATATGAGCCTTGCAATCAAATTTTTTGATGGTGTTGCGCTTCTTGGTTGACGTTGTCATTTCAGCTACTGCACTTCTCTTCTTCGACATCTTTTGTGTTGTGGTCTCATTGGTTGAAGTGTTGGCTGAATTGTTCTCTTTATTCTCTTACTCTACATTAGGGGCCTTCCTTGCATGTGAACATTCCCACTCTTTTCTTATCAATTCTTTACTGATAGTGCTGGTCCTTGATGATGCCACTCTTATGCTAAATCCCAGCTTGTAAGCATATTCATTGTACACCTTTTTTGCCTCTTTTAATGTGAAGAATTCCATCCCAACACATGGAACCACCGGCTGTGAACATACAATATCCTCATCTTCGAAGTACATCTCTTGATCTGGGCTCTACTTGCACAAACTCACTTGAATTTACTGACAAGCTTGCAGCAGCACCACCTAACCCTTCATGTACCTATATATCAAATTTTGAACCGGTTTTACAAATCATATAATCCGTTGCAAACATAAAGCAAAAAAGCACAAGGCAAAGGCCAAGTATTACTTACTTGTGTTGAAACTCCATGTTGACTTGCAACATCATGTGTGCTAACAAAGTAATTGCTTGAGCTCGCTTCATTCTGTGGCCATTGCAGGGAACCACAAAGCTGCAGAATCAATGTTGCAAAAGTATTAATCAATGTTGCAAATGATATAACAAAATGTTGCAATAGTACAAACACAATTTGCATTTACTGTGCAAGCCCAAAGGATTGAAAAAAGCACGGAATTATCATATATTCATCACGCACATCAGTGAGGAACAAATCCATCCAAATTCAAATACTCGAGGTGCAGATCTAACCTGAGGTTCAAATGTGTGGATAGACAAGGGATGTGCTCCCCCAATATGCCCTGCAACATGGCGATTTCCACACCTTGATGCAGACCCCAAGCTTCCATGGAAAGTGTTGGATCACTGGATCTTATGGGAAGGGGAAGCAGAACGGGATTTGAAGGATTTCTTGCAACAATTGGCGGTGGATGGTCGGCATTTTCTTCACCCAATAGAGGGAACTTGATTCTCTATAGTATATGCGACATAGCTCGAGTTTTAAATGGCGATGGAGACCTGGGCGACCGTCTCGCCCATGCACTCGTGCTCGAGCAGGAAGAAGAGACGGGAAAAATGTTAAATTCGCGATAATGTTTCATGCAACATGGGGTTAATGTTGCGGTGGGAGTTTCGTGCCACCACGGACCAAACGAGATGTAGGGCGCGCGAATGTTGCATGCAACATTAAACATATTTACCTGATGTTGCGGTGGGAATTTTTTTTATCACGGACGCCGAAATGTTGCGTGCAACATCAACACAAGCATCTAATGTTGCGGCGGGAATTTGCCCTGCATGCTGACCGTTCGACGCTAGCCCCGGACGTCGGACGTCCGGGCGCTAGCAGCTCCGTTAGGAGGACTAAATATGGGCTAATTATAAAAACTAATTGCAGAAGTTCTAGGCTAATTCATGAGACAAATTTATTAAGCATAATTAATTCATCATTAGCAAATAGTTACGGTAGCACCACTTTGTCAAATCATGGACCAATTAGACTTAATAGGTTCATCACGTGAATTAGCCTCCATCTATGCAATTAGTTTTGTAATTAGTCTACATTTATTTTTTCCTAATTAGTATCAAAACATCCGACGTGACCCTGTCAGATTCAAACAGGGCCTAAGTATCTAACAATGACCATTATATCAATAATAGAGTTGGAATGGTAAACTGAAGGATGTCATCGTAAAAACTAGGAAGGCAAATAGAATTTGGCTAGTTTTCGTTTCTCATAAAAAAGAGGCTAGTATGCGATCATGAGTCACTCCCAACACTTAAAAAAAGGAAAAAAAGTGTGCTTTTCACTCTTCAATATTGTAAAAATATGAAAATCATCCCTTACATGTTTAGTCGGTGCACACCAATCCTTTAACTATCTAAACTGGTGCACTAATCATCCCACCTTTTATTTATCTAGTCACTGCCTAGTCATGTCACATGCTGAGTCAAAAATATGATGCTCATAATACATTACTTAAATTGACTAGCCTGTAAATTTAAACTTCTCAAATCATGTAAATTGAAGCTGAATGTGGGCCACCATCTCACACGGCGCGAGGAGGTTATGATATCCTACACCGTGCCTTAGAAAGAAGCACGCCTGTGGCATGATAATGACACATGTTTATAGTTAGTTAAGAGGTTGGTTTACGTCTATTGAACACATAAGGGATAAATGTCATCCGAGAAAAAAAAAGAAAAGAAAAAAAGAGATAGAGAGAGGGGCAGTTTTCGATCGCGAGTCAACAAAAAAAGGTATCCATAGAGCCCAGCAAACCATATATTTGCCGAGAGCCCGACATCAAGTCGGCCCAGCCTATTCTCCAAATTGCGGCCCACTAATTCGGTGAAATGAAATTACAGTTATGTTCAAAACCCAGCCCAACCCGCCCGATCCGGGCACTGAACAGCCTGCACCAGAACAGCGCCACCGCACCACGGCGTACAGGAAACCGGACAGCTATGCCTATGCGCACGTCCGCCTCCTCTCTCTTCAGCTATGCCTATGCGCACGTCCGCCTCCTCTCTCTTCCTTTCTCCTACCTCCCGCCCAGATCTCCGCGAGCTTCGAGAGAGCAGCAGCAGCCTCGCCTCCGCGCGGCACGAGGACGGACATGGCGGCCTTCACCAAGCTCGAGGACTCCCCCATGTTCCGCAAACAGGTGCCGCCTCACCCCTGCCCTCCCTTCTCTGCTCACGAGGGCTCCTGATCCGGTCCCTTCGAGGGCATTTTTTGGTGTTTCTTCGAATCTCGGCCGTTTCTACGTCGTTACATGGATTTAGCTTGATTCGGATGCGCGGAATGGAAGGATTCGAGCCGTTGTCGGAGTTTGGGTTGTTGTGACGGAGCTGGGGCGGATTCGGACCATTTTGTGCGCGGGAGATCTCGGCTAGGTAGCATGATCCAGTGTGTGTTGATCGGTTTGGATCAGGACTCCGGAAATTTCTGAGCAGGATTGAATTTTCACATGATGTTAATGATTGTAACCCCGTGTTTGTTTGGACTAATTGGGCATGTCTGTGTTGATTTTGCTGAATGAGTAAAGTATTCTCCACATTGGTTTATATGGGGTGTGGATATCAAATTTTGCTGTTGCGTTGCATTGCGTCACATGTTTGAATAGAACGGGTGGATCCTGTTTGAGTTGAGCTCATTGCTTGGTAAAAATTGTGAGGCTTTGCTTGGTCCTGATCACTGCGTTGGAATTGATGTTGGATTGTTATTGAATCACCTACTGGACTAAAATTAGAATAATCCATTTTCTGTTTATATGCATATATTGATTGCATGTTTCACTGCCATGTTTTTTTAAATGCATGCTTTGTTTTTGGTAAGTTAAGTATACTTTACTTGCTTTTATAACTAATATTGGACCCTCTTAAATACATCCTTGTTAGTCTGTTTTTATTAAAATTCAAGATAAAAAGAAATAATCAGTTTCGCCGGATAATTTGAACTGCTAGTTTCTTTCCATAATCACCAATTCATCTCTATCTATTTGCACTTTAAGCAAACCTATATATGTGTTTAAGTTATTGTCCCTGACTTGTTTGCAACATCTTTAGGTCAATTCTTTGGAACAACTTACTGATGAACTGAAAGACCGTTGCTCAAATCTGCAAAAAGGATGCAAAAGATTCATGTACATTTCTTTCTTACCTCCTGTTCCATATTTGTAATACTCGAGGTATTCTGGCTGCTTATAACTAGAGACAAATGCCATAAATGTGTGCTGTTTTATTTCACAGGTTTCCGATAAGTTTTCTTCATATAAATTCCCTTTAATTCAAGAAATACATTCAATATTTTATTGTTTTATTTTGTTGTTTCAGGTTTGAAATTTTAGTTGTCATTTTCTTTTTGAAAGCTATACAATGGGGGAAGCCCCCACTGTGTTTTAGTATTCATAATCTACCCTGAAACTGTTTTAGTTTTGATAGTTTGTAGGATTAACGCGAATAGTAAGAAACTGTATGCACCTGCATGGTTGAACTCTTGCTTTTTTATTATGTTGCTAATAACCTGAGTTTCAGGGGATCACTTGATGAGGCATACGCAGGGGATCTTTCATTCGCCGATTCTCTGCAAGCATTTGGTGCTGGTCTAGATGACCCTATTAGTGTTGCCATTGGAGGTTATTTCAGCAAAGCTCTGATGTATTATTGCTTAATTCTGTCCTTTCATCTTATCTACACCTAGCAAACCATTGAGTTTTATTGTTTCCAATTTCTCATCGTCTTGGCATCATTTTGTGTATTATTGGATATTTACTGCATCATCATTTTAACGTCTGCAGATCAAAGCATCAGAATATTAGAATATAAAAATAGTATAGATATGTAAATATCCTTGGAATCATTAATTAATCGATTTTCTTCTACTTTCTAACATGTCATAGCATGAAATTGATAACTACTCCTTCCGTTCCAAATTACACTCTGGTTTTTCTAGACACACAGTTTTTCTATGCACCTAGATATACGGTGTGTCTAGAAACAAAGTGAATAGTAATTTGGAAAGAGGGAGTATAATTTTGCAGTCATTTATTGATGCCTCTCTAGTCAATTAACTCAAACCATAGTCTTACTATGTTGCAGGGCCTGTGATGTCCAAGTTTACTACTGCTTTCAGGGAGCTTGGAACATACAAGGAACTCCTTCGTTCTCAGGTACTAGACTACTATAATACAGCATTGAGATTTGACCTACAATTCTCCTGCATAGGTAGTAAACTTAGCACAAATGAATTGAAGAATTGAAAGGAAAATAGCTTTACTATTTTGGGCTACACTTAGTAAATTTCAAACATATGCGATAAACTGAAAGTATAGTTGATAATTATTACATTTTAAAGTAAGGCTTGGAATTTGCAAACTCAAGAAAAGGCAAGTATAAGCCATGCAATCTTCTCAATTTGTTGGGAGGATGCATATATTTCTATGTTGCTATAAATAACGCATTGGAAGAATGTGCCAAAAGGGTTCCTTGCATCCTGAAATGGCTGCGTTATCTAGAAGTAGGAAAATCATATGTTGAAATAGAATAATTATTTGTTCTGTGATGAAGTTTTTATTTGTTCCTGCAATACACAGATGTACTAATTTGATCTCTCTAGATTTCATAAATTTATTTTGCTCATGGAGTGCTGATATGTCACTGGCCTAAACATTACAAATGGATAGTTTTTGCATTCTAATTGTAACCAGTATTTTCCCTCCAAACAGGTCGAGCATATGCTTAGTGAGCGTCTGTTACAGTTCATTAATATGGATTTAAATGGTGTGAAGGTAAAATCCCTCCTCTCCTCTCTGCCCCCAGGCCCCCATCCCCCACAACACAGGTGTGCTTGTATGCGTACACGCACACCCACCAATAAAATAAAATAAAATGGAAACATACTATTATGTAACTAATAGGTTGTATCTACAGTATGCAATATATATTATCAATTTTTGTGAATGCTTAGATAATAGGTCACAGCTCATATTTTTCGATGGCTAGATGAGTTTTATGCTTGCTGGGCCAGACTTCAACCCTCTCCTGGCAATGAACAGAAAACCTTAGATAGTCCTAAACTCTGTCTAGTTTAAAAATCTATGCCATCTTGGAAAATTGGAATAATTGGCTTTCTAGCTTATTTGATAGTCTTTTTGTAAAAATCTTGCCCTTCATAGGATTGTCGGCGACGTTTGGACAGGGCTGCAGTGGCTTATGATCAGGTGATGCTTTGATTTGAGCTATGTTGTTATCTGACTGCCTTTATTTTTCTTAATGTGGCATCTGTTAGATGATAGATGACTGGGCAGTGTGACTCTGGTTCTCAGTACCTCTAACATGTTAATGTGATACACTTTGTTTCCTATTAAGATTCTGGTGCTATCTTGATTGTTAGGCACGTGAAAAATTTGTGTCAGTGCGAAAAGGGACTAGACCAGAAGTCGTGACAGAACTTGAGGAGGTAAGCTGTGACTAGCCTTTTTTTTTAAAAAAAAATCTTTTGTGGGCTAGATGAATGTATATTTAGCTTTGATACCATCTTTCTAATGCCAAGTTTACAGGATCTACAAAATGCCAAGTCAACATTTGAAAGATGTCGCTTTAACTTAGTACGTATATCAACATTTTTTCATCTGCAAGTATATTGCTCAGCCATACAAATGATTCTCCTTCCTGTAAGGAATTCAGGTACATGCCCTCGCAAGCGTTGAAGCAAAAAAGAAGTATGAATTCTTGGAATCAATAAGTGCAGTGATGGATGCCCATTTGAGATATTTTAAGCAGGCATGGTTCCTTTCTATGTGCCAAGTAATTTGTGGTCTTTTGGATAGGTCCTTGATTTTGTCTCTATGATGTAGGGATATGAGCTGCTGAGTCAAATGGAACCATTCATTCACCAGGTTTAATAATATCTCATTTGAGTAACTAAAAGAAATATTCAGTCGGATCAGCATGAACCAGCTGACCAGGAGTTAGCATTTACTTCGCTAGTTTGCTAAGCTTGAAGTCTTGATGCAGGTTCTAACATATGCACAGCAATCAAAAGAAATGGCTGTAAGTGAGCAAGATAAGCTCGCAAAGAGAATTCAGGAGTTTAGAACTCAGGAGGAAATAGCTAATGTGAGAATGGTTAGCAACGTAGAAACATCTACTAGCGGTGATGGTATCCATGTTGTTGGCCTTCAATCCTATAAAACGATTGAAGCCTTGATGCAGTCAACTGCCAACGGCGAGGTAGTTGATTATCCATTGTGAAGTAAATATTCATAAATACCAGGCTAAACTATCTTAAAGCTTATGGTTGCTGCTTCATGAGATGATTTGAAGAGACCGATTGCTGATACCTGATAGATAGCATTTATGTGTCATTGTTTAGGATCTTTTCTAACACTGCTAAATTGATTATGCACAAGCCTTCCTGTAATAGGAATCCAGCAAGTGGTATCCATGATTACCATCCTTTTGGTTCAGTTCTAGTATTTATCCATACATCATTTCCCTTGTGTAATTATACTGGTCTGAACTTTCATTGTTTGGCAATTTGTAATCATTTTGTGACGTTCATTACTTCCCCTTACTAGTTTGTTTCTTTGCCAGGTTCAAGTTATTAAACAGGGTTACCTATTTAAGCGCCCTCAAAATACACGTGGAGAATGGAAGAGGAGATTTTTTGTTCTTGACAGCCATGGGACTCTGTATTACTATGGGAATAAGGGGAAGTCGGTATGTAATCTAAATTGGCAATTGGATGCATCTTGAGAACATATTTAGAACTTGGCACTCAGTGTCAGGAGCTCCTTATTCTTTGCGTGCATGAGTAGGAAACTTGTATTTATGCACTACTCCATATTTAGCCCACTTATTTGATTATATGGAGTATAATCTATCTATATTTAAAATATCCTGTTTCTATTAGCTTGTGGTCCATTTTGATTTTGCCATCTATGACACACACGTACTGTGACAATTTTCCTTTTAAACTACAATGCAGTATATTTTTGTAATTTTATCATGCGGTGATGTATCCTTTAGTGGGTGCGTCTGACCTAGGCATATCTATTTTCTTCTACGAAGTGGAGTGTTTTTTTTAGAGTCACTGTACATATTTTGCACTGCAAATTTTTCAAGGGGTGTGATTCATTATTTTATATGCGGCATATGAGAAGTCATGTCATGTGTAATTTATCCTAAGACGCCAATTTGCTTATGTTATTTATTCTGTACTTTACATGTACCTGTTTCTTTTATTCTCTTGGAAGCAAGGAGGGGCATCACAACAAACAGCTGGTGAAGGAGCTGGTGTTTTTGGTCGATTCAGATTCTTGAACCAAAGAGCTTCTTCTCAGGGTGAAGATTCGCTATCATGTCATACGATTGATCTGAGAACTTCAACAATTAAGATTGACGCGGAGGAAAATGATTTTAGATTTTGCTTCCGAATAATCTCACCTGTTAAGACATACACATTACAGGTAACTGCACTGATAGTCCTCAGATGTTGAACTTTGTTTGTGCAATGCATGTTTTTGGTATTTCGAAACAAGCGAATAACACACTCTATGATATTCTTTTCATACTTTGACACATGGATGCCATAGATTTGAATGCTTTTCATTTTGTTTATGGCAGGCAGAATCAGGGGCTGATCAAAAGGACTGGATCCAGAAAATTACTGGAGTTATCGCATCACTACTAAATTCACCATTCCCACAGCAGGTTTGGTGCAGTAACTCTTTGGATGCATCATATAACTACTCTTGCATCTTGGTTTACCTTTTTGGTTGAAACAAAGGATATATCTATTGGAAGAATATGCCTCAATTGATTCCTCCAAACCCTAGAAGGGTGGGTAATATAGTAGCTGTACATGGGCCTCTAGATGGGCCAACTACATGGGCCATAAGGGCCACATATATACACCAACAGATACATCAAATATACCTTTTTGAGCTGCAGCCCTAATGGCATTGATGTTTGCAGTCCCATTAATCTTGTACATGAAAGAATTTGACCCAAAACCTCCAACACAAGATACCTGAAATAAACTTTCTCGCTGTCAGTGGTACATCAGTGTATGCTTGGATACTTCATGTAATAGTTATGTTACTAGGTAACACCCGTGCGTTGCTACGGGCAAATAAAATTTGAATGAAATCGCAACTATTTTTTCTAAAAAATCATATAATAATGTCCGATGTAAAAGAGTGGAATAAAATAAGGGATATCAAACATACCAAATATCTTGAAGTTAAAGAATAAATTTTCAGCATGAGAATGCTACAACAATTAATAAATTTGTCAGGCTAATGTAAATTCCAAGATTTTTGTAAATATTTAAATATGTCGAGTTCATATCGTTCCCCTTTGTACGTTAGCAGGTGTGCCAAGATACACTCCTTTGTTTCATAGGCATTTGTCCGTATGTTGCCACATTATTTGAAAAATTTTCAACCAACAAGCGGAGGATGAAAGTTCATAAGCATTTGTCCGTATGTTGCCACATGAATCGAAAAAATTTTAACCAACAAAAGGATGATGAAAAACATGGTGCTTTGAGGCTGTAGCCAATATAATCTTGCAACCAGGGCGGACCTTCCAGTAGGGCAAGGAAGGGCGGCCGCCCTACCTAAATATGGCAGCATATCCCCCCTACTACCCATCCTCAGTGGCGAGCAACCCAAGCTCTCAGGGAGCAGAACGCCATGGCTGGAATCAAAGTTGCCTGCGCGATGGGGAAGAAGACCCTCGTCGAAGCGGTATGGGCCTATCCAGCCCAGCAGCATTGAAATGAAAGGCCCAGCAAGTTGTGTCGCTTGATCCATTTATCACGTCGTCTTGACTTTTTGTCGGCCTCTAGTCCTCTGCACAACGTCTAAGCTGTCTCTCAGTCTCTGCGTCCAGCGGCAACAAGGCACTTGATTGTTTAGATTTTGCAAATTACTTTACTCAAGAAGTTTGTCGATTGGCTCAGACCCAGGTACCTATTAAAATGAAACTAGCATTGTGCCTTCTTACCATATTCAATTTTTTTTTTTTGAGATATTGCTCAACAAGATCATTTTTTCTTTGAGATATATGGTCACTTGATTATCTCCCACAAATTCATCTCTATGATATGCTATTTCTTTTGATTCTTTTCTACACAACAATCTCGTGTCTCCAGCCTTCACCGGTCCAACCTACCTAAATTTTAGAGCTATGTCCGCCACTGCTTGCAACATAGCCGTATTAAGGTGCACAAGAATCAATTTTACATAGTAGTTAAAGAGTCATTAATTAGGTAGCTGACTTTACCATATCTCGTTTGATACATCGGCTATTATTTTGCAAGAACGGTAACTTTCACCCGTCAGCATAAGTTATTCGGACTTATCTCCGTAAACAATAGCGATAAAAAGGCTGGTACATCAAAAATGGAACAATCAAATCAAAAAATGTTGATCATTAAGTTAAATAAAAAAATCATGTGAGCATGATACATAAAACCTGGAATATTTCAACATGGATTCTATCCCTGTTGCCTAATGTATTGTTATATGGTCCATAACGGCCCATAGGTAGGTTCCGTGGACCATATAAGACCTTTTGTGCTTGTGTTCAAGACCTGGTCCGGTCTTTAGATGGGCGCCACTTCAAATTAAAAAAAAATGAAAATGAACCAGCCTTTATCGATCCTTATCGCTTCCTTCCCTACCCTCGCGAAGAAAGCAGCAACGTCTGCCAGCTGAAGATGCGTCGTCACCTGCCCACGCGAGACCGACTCCAAGATCCCCCCGCGGCCAACGGCGTAAGATCCCCAGCGGCCGCCAGCGTTGTCCACCTGCCCAAGAGCCTCGGTTGTCGCCAATGTCCGCTAATTCCCTTGCCGACCTCCGTGCTCCGCGCTGGAGCTCCTCCCGTATCCTCACGGCTTCTGTTACTTCCTAGTGCCACCGTTTCTTCATCTTCAGGCTCGTTATTCCTGTTGACACTTGTTTTTCCCATCTCTCTTGTGATCCAGTTTCTTTCTCAGATCCATCGAGACCCCGTAGCCACTGGACAGTGGCTCGGCGCTTGCGTGGGCAGCAGAACCAACGGGAGAGCGAGTACGTCTTCGGGGTCGGAGTCCATTTGACGCTGGGAGGTTCGATGCCGCCCGACGAGTGGCAGAGCTGGCCACTCACTGTTGTATTGAGTAGCTCACTTTACTTGTGGTACTCTCCTAGGAATAGAACTTGGGGTTTCGGAATTATGATGCTATAGGTAGTGTTCGCCCTTGCCTCACTCGGGGCCTATCACCATTGGCGGGAAGCTCCATTTCACTCGGGAGCAGTGGGAGGCCTGCCAGGGTGACGGGAAGAAGGGGGAGCCTTCTTCCTCGACAGGCGGCCGCAAGCGCGGCAAGCCGCGCAAGGCGCGCGGAGGCGCCCAGGCCGGGGCGCGGGGACGCGCCACGGGTGACGCCCGCGGAGGCGCCCAGGGCGGCGCCGCTGGCAAGCCCAAGCCGGCACGAGACGACGCCTGCCACAACTGTGGCAGGTTTGGCCATTGGGCCAAGGACTGTCGACAGCCATGACGCGGCCAAGCCCACGTCGCATAGGTGGAGGAGGAGGAGCCGGCTCTGCTCCTGGCACAAGCAAGCATCGAGCTACCTCCTGCGGCATCGGCCGCAGCGGCTCTCCTCCACCTTGACGAGCCAAGGGCACACGCCTTCCTCGGCGACGGCTCCGGCGATGACACGACTGACAGGTGGTGCCTCGACACCGGCGCCATCCATCACATGACCGGTCGGTGGGAGTTCTTCACCGAGCTTGACTCCAGCGTCCGAGGCTCCGTCAAGTTTGGGGATGCCTCCGGCGTGGAAATTAAGAGCGTTGGCTCCGTCATCTTCACCGCCGAGTCTGGTGAGCACAGGTTGCTCACCGAAGTCTACTACATCCCCGCATTGAAGAACTCTATCATCATCGTGGGACAACTGGATGAAAACGGTTCGCGCGTGGAGGTCAAGGACGGAATCATGAAGATTTGGGATCGCCATCGCCGCCTTCTTGCCAAGGTAACCAGAGGCGCAAATCGACTCTACGTCCTTAATGTGCAGGTGGCACAACCCCTCTGCCTCGCTGCTCGTCGGGATGACGAGGCGTGGCAGTGGCACGAGCGCTTCGGGCACCTTCACTTCGAGGCCCTGAAGCGGCTCAGTGCCAAGGAGATGGTGCGAGGCCTGCCGTGCCTTGACCACGTGGAGCAATTCTGCGACGTCTGCATGTTGACGAAGCAGAGGCGGCTCCCCTTTCCCTAGCAGACGAGCATCCGAGCCAAGGAGCAGCTTGAGCTCGTGCACGGGGACTTATGTGGCCCTGTGACACCGGCCACACCAGGAGGACAACGTTACTTTCTGCTGCTCATCGACAACCTCTCCCGCTACATATGGGTGATGGTCCTCGGCAGCAAAGGAGAGGCTGCGGACGCCATCAGGCGCGCGCAGGCTGCTACAGAGGCGGAGTGTGGCCGCAAGCTGCGCGTGCTGCGCACCGACAACGGCGGCGAATTCACAGCGGCTGAAGCGTCGTACTGAGCTGATGAGGGCATTCAGCGCCACTACTCCGCGCACTACAGCCCGCAGCAGAACGGCGTCGTCGAGCGGTGCAACCAGACGGTTGTGGGGATGGCTTGGGCCCTCCTCAAGTAGAGGGGAATGCCCGCTATCTTCTGGGGAGAGGCAGTGGTGACAGCTGTCTACATCCTCAACCGCTCGCCTACCAAGGCTCTCAACGGCAGGACGCCATACGAGGCTTGGCATGGGCGCAAGCCGACGGTCTCCCACCTGCGGTTCTTCGGCTGCCTCTCGTTCGCCAAGGAGCTTGGCCACATCGGCAAGCTTGACGATAGGAGCACTCCGAGAGTGTTCATCGGCTACGCGGAGGGCTCGAAGGCCTACAGCATTCTCGACCCGGAGACACAGCGTGTGTGCACGGCGCGCGACGTAGAGTTCAACGAAAGGCGAGGATGGGCATGGGAAAAGGTAGTGGACGACGGCTCGACTCCGACGTACCACGACTTCACCATCAAGTACGTCTACTTCGAGGGAGCTGGGAGAGTAGGCAGCTCTTCTTCACTGAGCGTGCCTACCCCAGTTCTCGAGCCTCCACCGACTCCGGCGCCCGCTACTCCGGCAGCGCCACGCTCTCCAGCCATGACCCCGGCTGTGACGAGTCCTTCGCCGACACCACCACAGCCGGCGACCGCACGCACTCCAGCGCCGACAGTCACCCCTCCGGGCACGTCTACTCCAACACATACCACGACGAGGAGCGGAGTTCGCTACTCCGCTCTCTCACGACGAGGAGCGCCTCAACGCATACCACGACGGCGAGCCGTTGCGGTATCGTACGATGGAGGACCTCGGCGACCAGCCGGTGCCGGGACCGGTGCCTCACGATCTGGAGGCGCAGTTGTACCTTGCGTGCGACAACGGCGAGCCTCGGTCGTCCACAGAGGCGACACGTGGCATGGCGTGCCGCGATGCAGTCGAAGATGGACGTGGTTGAGAAGAACCGCACCTGGGAGCTTATTAACCTCCCTCGTGGTCACCGCGCGATCACCCTTAAGTGGGTGTTCAAGCTGAAGAGGGATGAGGTCGGCGCCATCGTCAAGCACAAGGCTCGCTTGGTGGCACGCGGCTTTGTGCAACAGGAGGGGATCGACTTCGACGATGGCTTCGCCCCCGTGGCACGGATGGAGTCTGTGCGACGACTCCTTGCATTGGCTCCCCAGGAAGGCTGGCGCGTTCACCACATGGACGTCAAGTCTGGCGTTTCTTAACGGCGACTTGAAGGAGGAGGTCTACGTGCACCAGCCGTCGGGATTCGCGGTCTCCGGCAAGGAGGGCAAGGTGCTACGCCTGCGCAAGGCCCTCTATGGCTTGCGGCAGGCACCGAGGGCGTGGAATGCCAAGTTGGATTCCACGCTCAAGGGGATGGGCTTCAAGCAAAGCCCGCACGAGGCGGCCATCTACCGGCGGGGCAATGGAGGAAGCGCCCTGCTGGTGGGTGTCTACGTCGACGACTTGGTGATCACCGGCACCAGAGATGCGGAGGTGGCGGCGTTCAAGGAGGAGATGAAGGCCACCTTCCAGATGAGTGACCTGGGGCCTCTCTCCTTCTTGGGGATCGAGGTGCACCAGGACGACTCCGGGATCACGCTTCGACAGACCGCCTACGTCAAGCGCGTCGTTGAGCTGGCTGGGCTCACCGATTGCAACCCAGCTCTCACTCCGATGGAGGAGAGGCTGAAGCTCAGCCGCAACAGCACGACGGAGGAAGTGGACGCTACGCATTACCGGCGTCTTGTGGGAAGCCTTCGCTACCTCGCCCACACACGGCCGGACTTGGCATTCTCCGTCGGCTACGTTAGTCGGTTCATGCAGCGACCAACGATGGAACACCAGCAGGCCGTGAAGAGGATCATCCGCTACGTCGCGAGGACTCGACCACGGCCTCTACTACCCGAGGTGTCCTGGGGAGGCACACTTCGTCGGGTACAGCGACAGCGACCATGCCGGCGACATCGACACCAGCAAGAGCACAAGCGGGATTCTCTTCTTCCTCGGCAAGTGCCTCGTTAGCTGGCAGTCGGTCAAGTAACAGGTGGTGGCCCTGTCCAGCTGCAAGGCCAAGTACATAGCGGCCTCCACCGCTTCGACTCAGACGCTCTGGCTTGCTCGACTGCTTGGTGATCTCCTCGGCAGAGACACTGGAGCGGTGGAGCTCAGAGTGGACAGCAAGTCCGCTCTAGCCCTGGCAAAGAACCCCGTTTTCCATGAACGGAGCAAGCACATCCGGGTGAAGTACCACTTCATCCGAGGCTGCCTAGAGGACGGGAGCATCAAGGCGAGCTACATCAACACCAAGGACCAGCTTGCGGACCTGCTCACCAAGCCCCTTGGGAGAATCAAGTTCCTTGAGCTCTGTTCCAGGACCGATATGGTCCAATCTTCCCCCAAGACGACGCACAAGACTTAGGGGGAGAATGATGAGATTAGTCTTGGTCGTTGCTGCCCCAACCAGCCAGAGCAGCAGCAAGGGACAGCAGCACCTTGCTGCAGCAGGGCAGCACCTTGCTGCAGCAGCACCAGGACAGCATCTTAGAGGACAGCATATTAGCATCTTAGACTAGCATCTAGGCATCTTAGAGGACGGCAACTTAGACTAGCATCTAGACTAGCATCTTGGCATATGCTTGGCTGCCTTGGTAGCTATAAATATATATCCCCAACCCCTTAGGTTGGCATGGCATTGTGTGAGAAGAAAACCAGAAAATTTCCCCAACTCTTAGTGTCATCCTCTCGATGAGAGTAGAAGTTTAGCTACTAACAACCTAAGATTGGGGCCATAGTGTTGGCGAACAACTTTGCTTTGCGAGTTGTCGCCTGCGTAGACTGTTGTTCCTTGGATGAAGATGGGCCATGCTGGCACAATAATCGGATTATATGTGATGTTTTATGATATTTATAAATTGCATGTGATGAATATGCTAAATCCCTCATGAATAAAATTAAGTTTTAATGCCCTTCCAGCAGTTGCACCTACACGTTCATGTTCGTTGAATGACGGGTCAGCCAAAGCGTTTCACTTCTATCGTGGTCTATAGGGTGGTGCCCAACACAACAGTATAGAGCTGGTTTGCTTGACGAGGCTAGCAAGTCAGACTTCGGCTTCGGGGCATAAGAGTTGGAAGCAAGGACATACGATGTCACCAAACGAATGAAAGTCGTATTGGATACGATTGGCAAGGTTGCCGCAGCACGCTCCGCCTCCTCCTCACATGCCACAACGGCCCTTTCCTCCTCTGTGTCCGCCTGTGAGCCACCCCGGCCACGAGCCGCCTCGACCACCACTGGTCCACCCCGGCCACGGGCCGCCAGCCGCCTCGCCCGCAGCTAGATCGCCACGCCCGCGGTGCGCCTCGCGTGGCTTTAGGGCGACGCGCACCACATCGGTGGCCGCCTGCCTCCGCCGAGCAGAGGACGCGTAAGACCCGCGGGAAGAGACCCTACTCGGGGCTGGTGACACCATGAACTGGTAGGAGAGGACCTGGATCTCGTCGGAGGACCTCGACCAGGATCGACCGGATTTGCAGGATTCTAGCCGGCGCCGCATTGTGGACTCGTGGAGTAGAGGAGCACGGGATAGAAGGATAATGGGTAGAAAGGTGTCGGTGTATGAAATCACCGGCTAGTGAATTTCGTAGATTGTGCGTTTAGGCTCGGATGGTTCGCAAACGGACACAAGGTTTATACTGGTTCAGGCAGAAGCCCTACGTCCAATTCTTGCTGCTCGTGTTACTTGCGGACGTTTGCAGTAGGGGTTACAAACAAGCGAGAGGAAGAAATATCCCAAGTCTCTGGTGTGTATGTGTGAGTGCGTCTGTGAATCTTTCGAACCCCTTGCATGGAGGGCCTCCTTCCCCTTTTATAGTCCAAGGGGGAAGGGGAGGTTACAGGGAGAGGGAGAGAGGTAGATAAAGAAGAGGAAAAAACGCCTGCCGATGCCACCGTGCTCCCCTCCAACTGTGGGCCTACCGGCCCAATTGATGGGTTGAGGGATGTGAGAGTGTCACACCCCCGTCCGGCTTCTGCAGCCACGCCCGGGTGGCGTCGCCCGGTCAAGCCTCCCGTCCCATCACCAAGACAGGCCACGACTGGAGTAGGCAGCATAAATGCCAGCAGGGCCTCCACTGTACGCATCGTGGGCAATAAATGCCCATCCCGTCCAGGCATGCCACTACGGCTGCTCTGCCCGAGGTTTGACTCTCGAAGCGGGGTCTGAGCGAGCCATACGACCCCCTTCGAGGTGGTCGGGCGAGGCGGAAGTCCGGCCCGAGGGCCGAGCGTTATGGATGTCCTCAACTTCTTAGTTACAAAAGCTTCTGATGATGGCCTCCTACTGCCCCTATCAAGGAGACCAATACACCCATAGAATGTCTCTTTATGCTGATGATGTAGCCCTCTTCCTCAGGTTGGCAGCAGAGGATATCAACTTAACTTTGAGGATTCTCCAATTATTTGGAGATGCTGGTGCCAATCCAGTGCTCCAAGGATAATTTGGCCCTCATTCAGAACCTGTTGCCGTGTGAAGTATTGAGTTCTCCTTGCAAGTATCTTGGGCTGCCATTGTCTCTGAGGAAGCTAACAAAGGAACAGTTTCAGCCCATCATTAAGAGGATTGCTGATCAGCTACCTGGTTGGAAGGCTGATTTAATGGCACGTGCTGGCAGAGTGGTGCAGGTGCAATATGTTCTCACTGCAATGTTGATTTACCTCGCTATGGCAACTGATCTGCCACCGCGGGCTATCAAGGCTATTGACAAGATAAGGAGAGGGTTTATCGGGTGGGATCGCAAAGAAGCTAAAGGTGGACATTGCCTGGCCCAAAGTGTGTCATTCACAGGAACTCGGAGGTCTTGGTATTTCAGATTTGAAATCCTTGGGGTTTGCTTTAAGGGTGAGGTGGCCTTGATTCCAGAAATCTGAACCCAACAGGCCGTGGGCAGGTCTGCCTCTACAAGTCAGCATAGAATCTGCCATGGGCTGGGAGGAACATCCAAGACATCGCCCCTCGGATTTGGAAACAAAAGGACTGTTTTGGAAGCTTTGACGGGTGAACAGAGGCTGCAAGATGTCCAGGGTGAATTATCTCTATTGATGCCTTGATGGAATACTTGAAACTTTGGGACATTATAGCTGATGTCCAACTTCACCATAATGTGCTTGACAAGCATATCTGGCAACTATCTCCATCAGGTCTTTATATAGCCAACTCTGCATATGATGCTTTATTCCATGGAGCCACTGTCTTCGGACCCTATGAAAGAATATGGAAATCTCGGGCTCCCCCCAAGTGTCGTTTCTTCATGTGGATTGTGGCCTATAATCAATGTTGGAAGCAGATCGCTTGGCTAGACGTAGACTCCCACATCCGGAACAATGCCCTTTATGTGATCATGATGATGAGGACGTTCAGCATCTCCTTATCTCTTGTGTCTTTGCAAGACAGTTCTGGTTTCAGCTTCTTCGACACGTGGGAATGGCTGTCCTCGCCCCACAGCCCACGGAGACGTCCTTTGATGACTGGTGGAAAAGGGTGGAAGGCTCGGTCGATAAAGAAATCAGAAAAGGGCTAAATCCTCTCGTCATCTTGGGCGCATGGACCATTTGGCAACATCGAAACGATTGGGACTTTAATGGAGCTGCCACTAATGCTTCTACAGCCTTGGGCCTAGCTAGACAGGAAGCTGGGTTTTGGTGTTTAGCAGGAGAGAAGGGCTTAACCTTGCTCACTGCCATGGGAGTTGGTTAATTTCTCTCTAGTACTTTTTGGTCAGGTCGTCCCCTCCTTGTTTCAGGTGATTGACTCAGTTTAGTGCTGTGTGTTTGTGGGTGTGGTTGAGTGTGTGTTTGTGTGAGTCCCTGTGCAACTCTCTTCTATTAATATAATGATATGCCTCCTGCGTGTTCGAGAAAAAAAAAAGCTTACCCTTCGTTTACGTGTGGAAAAATCTTGGTATTATATCGCCACCTTATAAACTACTCTGCATGACACTATTGATATGGAAGAACAAAGTAAACAACAACAAAATCAATTATACGAAATAAAAATATACAAAACACTAAGGTCAATAACAGATTCAACTCAAATAGTCTTGAGGATAGGATGGGAGGTTTACCACTGCCGAAACATCATTCATAGCATCGTTCAATGAAGCCGGCTCCAGGAGGTTCCCTGTCCGATAGAAGAAGGTACATATTAACTATATTACCATTGGTAGAACAAAGTTAACCTCGATAGCAAGCAACCTTGGCTCCATATAACTTTGTCAGCCCACGATTCACTTAACGATGGCTTTCCAGATCTAATGACAAAATATAGATTTCGTAAGAATGAGAAACTGCAGAATGCTTTAAGGAGAAGATGAATTTGAAGTATGAAAAAGTCCATTTTAGTACCATTAGTTTATAAATTTAATACCTCGTACAAAATGCTGATTCAATTTACTCCCTCCAAGCTATTAAAACATGATATCACTCTGATGAAATGATTGTTTTTGCCCCCTCCCCACAAGTTGTGTCATGGGGTTCAAATTTTGTGTGTTGAAAGTTGATATTATAACCTAAGTTACAAAAATCATTCAGATCTTTTGTTATGGTATAACTTGGGATAGCACGAAGAACCTATTCGAGCTGGAGGTCAGGCAAGTCTGAAGGCCACTATGCGGTATCTTCTTTATGCCAGTGAGAGCCAAAGTGTTGGCGATGCTAGCTTCACCAAGGTCCAGATCAACACACTTGATCATTGCAGTAGAGGAGATGAGGCCAGCAGTGCTGCTGCTGTCAACAGCTGCTGCAATAGTACGAGGTGGAGTCCTCCCAAGTCCTAATGACGGCACCACTGGAGGAGGACATGCTGCTACCGGCCATGATGTATTCCACAAAACAGGCCGGACCACCACAAAGCATGTGGCCCAGTATGGTGCGGCCTTGGAGAAAGAGGTCTGCTGCGCCATAGGCCGCGTTGGCGGATCGCCGGCGTGCAGAAGCAGTTGCAGCGATAGTCGATCTTGTCCACTGGCTTGTCTGCTCCGGTGATGCGGCGGGAAGTGCGGCGGCATACAGCGGCGCAGCCTGCTAGAAGTGCCTCCCTTGCGAGTAGCGTGGCATCGATCTGGGCATGGACAGCTGCTGTAGCGTGGCCATCCAAGATGGCAGTGTGAGGACGTCACCAGGCCGGAAGGCCCACGGAGGCTGTCCTCTCTGCTGTGCGGCGGCCAGCTGGAGTGGCCGAGGTGGTGGATCATCGATGACCAGGGGCGACAGCGGCGACGGCGGTGGCAGCGGCAGTGGTACTGCTGGCGCGGTTGCCGGAGATGATGGTGCCAATGCAGTGACTTGTGTGGCAGCCTGGAATGTCGCTGGTGCTGTTGTGGCTGCCGGTGGTGCTGGTGCTCGACAGCGACAGGGAAGGGTGGCCAGTGGCATCGCGACTCCTGCGATGCTGCCAAAGGGAAAGACGCGTCCATGGCTGCCGCAATTGCTGAGGGCACAGCTGTGCCCTTGGTTGTTGGTGGTGATGCCGAAATCGCAGGGGACACCACTCTAATCATAGCTGACGACGATGCTGGTGAAAACGCGAAGGAGTCGAGCTTGACGAGGGTCTCGACGGTGGTGAGGGATGAAGTCTTCTGCAGTGCCAAAGAATCAGCCAGTGGAGGTTCAAGCAGTGACGCCGGTGATGAAGCCGCCGCCGCGGCCATCGGGGCTGTTGTAGCAGTGGCTGCAAGGGGTGCCAGCGCAGAGAGCTCAAATCGATGGCTGACTGCGTCGACGAAGGCCGGCCATGTAGGTACGCCCATGTTGCGCTCGATCTTGCAGTACCAGTTGTAAGCGAGACCTTTCATCCTGAAAGAGGCAAGCCATACCTTCATACTCTCTTCTGGTCGCCATGCCTCAAAGAGTTGCAATGATACAGCCACTGCAATGGATCGGAACTCCCGTCAAAGACAGGGATGGCGAATACGGAGAATCTCCTGGTAGCTGCCATTGGTTAAGGGCTGACGGCCGCTGCAGATGCAATCTGGGATGGGATTGGGTGGGATTTGTGGGGGCACAGGCGTGAAGGGAAAAAAATTGTGATGGGAAAGGTAGGATCGAAGGCTCTGAATACCAAATGTTATGGTATAACTTGGGATAGCACGAAGAACCTATTCGTCGCCTTCCCTCTGGAGGCTCTGACTACTTTTAGGGTTCTTCTTGCTTGATTACAATGGATGGTGTGGCTGTGCTTATATATCCAGCTACCTAATAAACCCAATCTAACCTAAATAACCTTATATTTCTAACAACCTTATCTCTAATGACCTGCTAACAAACCAATCTTATTCCCCTCGTGGTACTGTTCACGAGCTACAGTACTCATGGGCCTAGGCCTGCGGCCAGCCCACTTGCCATAACATCTTTTGTGAATATTTTCGTCGGTTTGGAGCATTTGATATTACTTTAACCCTCGAAATATGAAAGTGAATGAAAATAACCACCAAAATTATCAGTGTATTTTTCTAACATAGGTAGTGATGTCATGTATCATCTAATAAAATTTGAACCCGAATACGATTCTTATGGGGAGAAACAGAAAAAGATAAATTCCAGCGGGGGATGAGTTCAACAAATGTGTATAATTTGGAGCAATAAATCAAGTCAAGTTTTTTTATAGGGGATCAAACAGACAAAGTGATTTGATCAGGGTAGTAAAAAAAAATTCACCTTGAACCATATAGAAGTACCCAGATTCAACTAGACAGACTGTGTATAGTGATTGTGGCTGAACTAGCCAATCATGTATAGTACCATAGATATTAAGGGCCTGTTTAGCAGACCTCCCATGGGCTGATTCTCTGCCAAACAGTTTTTCATAGAGAAGTGGTTCTCTGCTGATTCTGTCAAGTGATTCTCTAAAATGAACTAAAGGCTAGAAAATGAAAAAACTAGCTTCTCCTGATTCAGCTCTTGCACATAATCACTGTCTTCATAAAGTTTATCATGGAGAATCATAGAGAATCACTTTCAACCACATATCACTTCTCTCAAAGAATCAGCTTCCATAAACAACCAGCAGACGGAACTCCACCAAACAGGCCCTGACTCTAATATGTTTAGGATTTTCTTAATTTGTATTAAAAATCTCTTTAAAAATGTTAAATTGATACACCTTTAGTTTGTGTTGAATCAATCTGATTCTCCTTTCCAATTGTATATGCAAATTATCCTAGTTCTGGACTCCGGTTTTGTGCTGACTGTTGTGCATACTATTAGTTTACCGCCAATTTTGCTCTTTTATCCAGAAAGTTGGAACAAGATCATGGACATCAATTTGTCTAGGCTGATCCATATAACAAGCACTCCTCACAGTAGTAAATGATGGCTACAGTACAACTAGACAGGAGAATGAGAGGTTATCATCATAAATGCTAAGGCCAAAAAAGGATTCAACAGAAACTTCATCAACTACCTTTTATTTGTGGATTAGAGTCAGTTGTGGTTTTCCATGTATGATATCTGAACAAAGTTATGTGGTGATGTTTAACACCCTAGTCAAGTACAAGTTTTAATATCATTTGGATGTTTCTGGCCTATTTTATAATGGTTTGACATATTACAAGGGAAACTTATAGGCTTATAGCATATCTTAATAGAATAGAAAATCAGAACAATAGTACAGTATGGAAGTAAGAGAACAGCAAACTAGCTTATGGAATTACCGATTGAGACTAGAGACAACAAATCTTCTGTCCAAAGCCTCTTTGCAAACGTGTGATCCAACAAAACCATTTCCTCCTAACACTAGTAGCTATACAAACACAGATGTCAGAAGCAGCTCAGTAATCTTCATAAACAATGAATTTCAATAAATGAAGAAAAGAATCGCTGGAAGCACATCTTGAGCTAAAAGTACCAATAGCATGGCACAATTATTATAGTTAAAAGCTAAACTCCTTCCATCGTTGCAAATTTGTTGGCTATTACATGTAAAAAACATGACAGGCATAAATTATTGACAAGATATATCACCCTCGAACCTCTTAAATATAACAGCCATGTTACAATAAGCAAGATAAAGAAAATATCACTAATGATTTCTGAGTCTCCTAAATTGTGTCCTTAACACCAAGTTCACCATTAAGATAGACAAATAAAGACATGGTTATCTACAAAGAGGTCATTGCATAAAAATTGTTCAAAAAGTATGATTGACAGATTGGACAGAAAAGACATAGAAACATGGAGCATAAGGATAGGAGTAGGGTAAACGTACAAGCTTTACAGACTTCATTAAAATAACCTTCAATCTAGATGCGACATGAAAATACATTTCCATAACACTAGAGGCAAACTAGAATGTCTTATCTTCCATGACATCATTACCTTCTCTCGAGAAGGTGGGGTCACCTTCATAGTTTCTGCCTCTACCTTAAAAGGCTCCTCGATGTGCTTCAGATCACTGGGTGTAGCATTGCTGAATAATGCATTGCCAGTTTTCAGCAAGACCGACGACGAGCTATCCACATCCGAACACACAGGAGAATTAGCCAATTCATAAACAGCGACCAAAGTGAGGCCCGGCCCTGGGGCAGAGTAAACGGAGTGATCACAAAGGATCCCCATGGTTGGGGAGTGCCCCAATCTTTCGAGCCTACAAATGTAGCTAAAACGCCCTTGCTACTCTCAGTCAGGGGCGGATCTCGGTGGTGGGCCGGGTGGGCCGCAGCCCACCCTAAGCTCCAGCACATCACCCCCTGTCTCCTGTCGTATAACCCTCTTGACTCGCTTCTCTCTTCTCTCGTATCGTGCAAAGCGCCGCCGTAGTGGCGCCCGTGCCTCTCCTCCCGTGCACACTCGTGCAATCATGAGCCCTATCCCTCCCCTCTCCGTTCACCGCAGCAAGTGCGAACTTCCACCTCGTCGGCGTTCCACGATGGAGCTACCTCCAGAATCTGCTTAAGTAATAAGCCCCCTCCTCGGACCCGATCTGTTTCGATTTGTCACCGTTAATGCCTCACCTGCTCACTCCGCTCATGGATTTCATTCGAAATGTCTAATTTAGCTCTAGGAGCCAGTAATGCTGGGATCTAGCATTCTAGATGCATGAGGTCTCTCTCCGTTTGTCTCGTGAGGCCTAGTATCCACGTCTGGAGATTTTTCTGTTGATTTCCTGCATGCTAATGTTAGATTTGTTTTAAAAAACCAATGCTAATCATGGAAACCCAATGCTTGACCTCGGCGAATCCCATCTCCTGCCATTGCATGATTATCTAAATGTTGAACTGATGGCTCCTCGCAGCCTCAGATGCTACCTGCAGGCCTCAAGCTGCTAGCAAGTTTGAAAATTGGAAGCCATGGTAGAAAGTTAAGTAGGATTATAGCAAATTTGTAAATTGTTGCATCAAAGTTTTGTTAGTATTTTTTTTATATTTTTGACATTAAAAAAATGACTCATTGGACCACCCTAGCTTGATAACCTAGATCCACCACTGCTCTCGGTCAAGTAATGGCATGGAGCACTCACAGCTGCTCCTTCCCTGGGCAGTGATGTTGCACACCAATATTCACACCAGTGTTTTCACTAATTTCTCGTTTTTCTGCTAGTTCACTCTGTAACAAGCATATTGGTGGTCGTTGAATTTTCTGCTCCACTAATTAGGTACACAGGTGAGAGTTATTCAATGCTAATGATTAAAGTTGACGCCATAATAGATTGAAAAGGCAATATTTGGCTAGTTTCTCTCATATTTTCGCACAAGGGTTCTGCTACTTGGAACATATCAATATCTCCAATTACACTTCCGTTTAGAAAAAAAAAACAACAACTAACCTTGTACTAAAATGTCTTAAGAAAGCAATCACTTTTATTCTATTATTATATTAGTTACAGTCTTATTCCAACTGATCAGAGTGAGTATCCATAAGTAAATATCAGCGGCAACATCGTAAAATCTTTGACACCAGAATAATAATCAATATGTAGTTGTAGGGAAACATGGTCTACACAGCACATTTTGCAATAAATGGAAAATCGAGGGAAAATGCATATACCTAACATAAAGGCCTATTATTTCTATTTCGCCCCAGGCCTACCAAATGTCGTGAACGGCCCTGGCCAATCAAATCGCAGCTCGTTCTCCAATCAATATGCCCTAAATCCATTAAATCCCCATGGAGCCGCCTAATTGCCGCATGACCAAGAGAACTCATCCACCGCAATGCTAAAATCTTGCCTGCTCACACGCATGACACGAGGGACCACAGAGAGGCATCGCTCACCTGAGACGGAAGGTCGAGGCGGAGGAAGAGCGGATCAAGCGAGCCACGGCCGACCTCATCGCCGCCGCACCTGTACTCACGATCTTTTGAGAGCAAAGCAGGGGAAGAAGGTGGGCGAATCGCGTGCGGGCAGCGTGAGGGGAAAGAGAGACCGAGAGAGGGGCCCTAGCCCTCCCAGGATGTGGCCGCGTTTGTTGTGGAAACAACATGCTGCCTAAGTTTAGTCTTCGTCGTATGTCTGTTCGTATGATAATTAACAAGATTAAATATAGACTAATTTAATTATAAAACTAATTGCAAAAGTTCTAAACTAATTCGTGAGATGAATCTATTAAGTCTAATTAATTCATCATTAGCAATTAGTTACTGTAGCACTATGTTGTCAAATCAGAAAGAGCCACGAATGTAAATAGAAACATCCCCGAATAAAGCCTCACGGCCTGGTTGTCGGTGTAACAATAATGACATTTGTCGATATGCCACCGCATGTTTACTTAGATCACCATATATAATTAATGCATGCATTCCATTATCGTGGAAATATCCCNGAATATGGGGCCAGAAATTGCAGAGGAGCAGGATCCGAAGCGGTGGCTGCTACAAGAATGGAATATTCCAAAGCATTCGCTTCTGAAAGAATTTGAACTAATTGTGCCACAGTCGAGCGTTTTTGTTCAATCGCTACATAGACACAATACAATGTCTTACTCTCATTTGTGCCCCTTGAGTTCATTTGCTTTTGTTTTAATATTGTATCGATACAATGTCTTACTCTCATTTGTGTCCCTTGAGTTCATTTGCTTTTGGTTTAATATAGTATCGATAGCTATTGTTGCTTTTCCAGTTTGTCTGTCCCGATTATAAGTTCTCGTTGACCACGACATATAGGAACCGGGCTATCCACTGCTTTTTAAGCCTGTTTGCATAGGTTCGTGGACAGATTTACGTTCAATAATCCCTAGGGCTTTCACTTTGACATGTCTTCGTTCGTGATCGCTTAAAGCCCCTTTTCCATCAATAGGTACTCCCAAGGCGTCGACCACACGGCCTAACATGGCCTTTCCCGCAGGAACATCCACAATAGATCTAGTGTGCTTGACAAGATCTCCTTCTATAATAGCGGTATCACTACCAAAGACAACAATACCTACATTCTCATTCTCAAGATTCAAGGCTATTCCTTTCACACCACTGGCAAATTCCACCATTTCTCCTGATTGAATCTCGTTCAATCCGTAAACACGTGCAATCCCATCTCCAACTGAGACCACTCGACCGATCTCATCCAATTGAAAATTCGTGTAAAAGTTTGGTCATTCTACTTTCTAATAGGTGAGTTCCGCAGCTCTTGGTGAGAATTCCATACTTTAACAAAGACGGTGATGAAGGGAGAAATCCACTTTTACTCGATCTTCAGTACACTGAACCCCACACAATCAGTCACTATAATAATTCTATAAAAACAATGGAATACTATAAAAAAACAATGGCCATTATCTCATCACTCCCTTGAGTTTCATTAACATGCTCCAATTAGTCTGGTACGAGTTTAGTTTCTTCTTCTTCAGATGAAATTACAAAGTATCCACTCAATAAAGGCTATTCTCGAAATGAGTAAGGAAATTCAGATTCTCCAGCAAGCCCGTAAATTACCAGGTATTCATGAAATCTTTCTTTTCTATTTAAAAATGCTGCTAGGAAATATAGTACGAAATGAACACTCAATCCTTTCACAGGCATAGGCGAATGCTAAAAGACAACCATACGCAAAAGCAGAAAGAACAGATTTACCCTATCCCAGAATCAGATCCCTAGGTTTACCAAATCCTGATCAACCAAATGTCTTGTGAAAGAGGGCATTAAGTCAGGTCTGGAATCTTTCGAACAAAAAGAGGTGGCGGATCCCTCCACATCAGAATAGGTATATGAGTCTGCTTTAACCAACAGGGGTGTGTATTTCCTACTTTCCTGGGAAGACAGAGCGAAGACAAGACAAGCTGGCCTTCATCTGTATGGAGCAAAGTAAAAAGATTGCCAATCTCAAAGAAAAACGAGTAGGAAGGGCAAAGCCAAATGATGATGGAAACCCATAGCTTGCTTAATCATATAAGTAGTAGCTTCTTCCTTGTCTTCTTTTCATGTGAACTTAACATCACCACTACCAATAGGAAAAGATATTAGACATTTAGCGAAGTCTCGCTCGTGAAAGTGTAGTATTCCTGCACGATAGACGCGCCCTCTAAAATCAATAAATTTTGCGAAGTAAATATCATATCCAACATATGCACGTTCCTATGCTAACAAGCCTTGTTCATATCTAGCGCGTTGAATGCGCTTCACAATCACTCGATAAATATAAGAATACCTAAAGTGACCTTTAAATCTATCAGAGTTTAGCTTATTTTTAAGAGCCAGCCTCACAACAGAAAGAAAGCAGCAATTTTATGCCATCCCGAAGGAAAACTTTTGGGCCGATTAGAGCTCAACATGAAGCAAAATGTAGATGATCTCAGCAAATGGGTGAGGTAGGAGGACGTGGACGTGGTTTGATGTTATTTGACACGAGGCCTTGTGCAAAAGACGAGTACTTCAGAGTCCATCAGGAAAAGGATATTGGTTTGCATCTCTATATTGATCCGCGGCGCTTCTATGAAGTTGTTTTCCTTATCTCCGATTTCAAAGCTGAATGGATGACTGAATCTGTCGAACCATCATTCGACATGTGCGGATTAGCGTAATGCTATGAGGAGTTAGAGTCTTCTGCGGGAAAGACATTTCTTGTTGGTTTTTTAGATCTTTTAGCTCTACTTTTTCTAGTATTCCTTACTGTTGACGCTCGTTAGCGACACCTTTTTAGTGCTAATTAAGTGGTGTTTTGGGACCAATTCATATACTAACCCGCCACTTGGCACTTGAAATAACCCCATTTTCGCATATGCATGTATTTTTGGAGGATTTTGGTTTACGCAGGTTTTTGAGCTATAAATGAGCACTTTTGGACGAAGACCAAGATCATGCATAGCACGGAGGAATGAAGGACATGTGACTCGGATTTCGTTCGCTCTCATCTATGGTGAACCAACCTCCAAGAATGTGGAAGGGCAAAGACTTGAAGATAAGGTCGGATGACTTCGGGATCAAGGCGAATCATACAAACATTTGGAAAGCTATCAAGACCCAATCTTATCCCAAAGCAACCGACATCTAAACACCCACATGCATTGGCACCTGAACTCCTAGAGGATCTAGAAGCTTGCACGCAAAAGATGGGACCGAGAGGCTGCAAAAACAGCCCAGGCTGGTCGGCCCAAAGGGCCCATGCCGGCCGGCCTATGGGGTTTTTGCGCCACCTCGGCCTCCCCTTCGAGCTAGGGTTTCCTCGAACTATTATAGCCCCGATACATGGAGGCACGCAGATCCATCCACCAGAACTCGGCGAAACCTAGGGCATACACCAAAAAGATGACGACGGTCGCCGCAAGTCCTCAAAGTTGTCTAGGGATGGCTTAGGCCAACCCTAGCCGCCATGGCCTTCCTGCGTGGTTGTGCCATGGTGAACTTCATGAGCAATTTGGAGTCATCAATGGTATGTATTCGGTGGTGATGATCCAAACACATCTATTATATGAGTAATGTTCTTCATGTTATCCGATCTCTTAGTGACTCAATAACTCCTTCTATGCTTTCTACCTATCATGAATATAATTGTTCCTTAGTCTAATTCATGGTTAGACTATATAGCATGCTTTATGTAATCGTGGCGATTAGATCTAGTATGTCGACCCATCATGATATCTAGACACGTTCACTTGTGGACGTGCCCTTGTAACTAACCCCGCCGATAGGGAGCATCGTGACAAGGTGTGATCCCGTGTAAGGTGGGGTTCTCGGGAGGTTGACCGGAGGTAAGAGTTTAAAGATGGCTTCAGATGAGATGCTTGACGGACCAAGATCCATGGGAGTCCTTATGGGCTGTAGGCCCGCTAGGAAATTTGGCTGGCAACTCTGACAGATACAAAGAAGAAGAGTACAGCTTAAGGAAACTAGTCGGCTACTATGAAACAACCCGGCCTACTCATGTTAGGACTCTATGTTTAGTATCCGACTAGGAGTTTGTATTTCTTGCCTTGTAGACCCTGTCTCCCGAGTATATAAGGTGAGGTAGGGACCCCTTGTAAAATCATAACCAACAATACGAAGCGATCCACCATACAGGACGTAGGGTATTACGCTCTCTATTCGAGGTGGCCTGAACCTGTCTAAATCGTCTCGTGTTCACCATCGTGCTTCTAGTTCCGGCGAGACCCTTACGAACAACTCGACTACTCAGGGACCCCCTATAGTAGGCTAGTCGGTATAAAAAACCGACAGCTGGCGCGCTAGGTAGGGGCTCTCGTCGAGAATCGTTAAGCAAGCTCGATGGCACCAGTCATCATCAACCGCGATGGCGACATGGCGTTCGACAAGGGCGCCACCTTCGTCTTCGGTTCCTGGGTCTACACGGTGTACAGCGCGGGCAACTTCGACCGCGTCCTCAAGTCGCCGACTCCGGAGCAACTCGCCGACAAGCTCGACGAGATCGCGTCCCGGGGTCTGAATTCAACTCGGGCTCGGGAAACCTCAAGTCCCAGTTCGACTCCAACTCGGACTGGGAAGATTTCAAAGCAGACTAGGCGGTCCGAGTTGGTTTATGAACCATCGGTCGCGCCGAAATCCAACAATTCAAAAATCCAGAAGAAAAGGAGTCCAGCCACTGCTAAGCGTGAGGCCAACACCCCGAGCCAGTTTCCCTTTGGACTCGCGGGCACCACCTCCGTTTTCCAGGCGGCATCCTCAAAACAACTCTGATCTCTAATCGAATTCGACGAGCTCCCTCTAAGCGGGAAACAAGTCGGACTCGTCATTACTTCAACCCCTGAAGGACTATTCGTTCATTGGCCAGGACGCAAGCCAAAGCTTGGAGCAACACCGCAAGAAGACCTGGACATGTCTCGCATCATCGCGTGCATTGATCCACTCCCGTTTCAACACGGGTGTTGACGCTCATTATACGTACACTTTTAGTGCCATTTAAGTGGTGGTTTTGGACTAATTCATATACTAACCCGCCACTTGGCACGTGAAATAACCCCATTTTCGTATGTGTGTTGTATTTTGGAGCATATCGTGTTTTGTAGGAAAATGGCCCAATTTAGGGCATTTATATTCAATTCCAAAAGCAACACCAAACCCGACGGAATCAAGCCAAGCAAAGGAAGCCCAAACCAACGTTTTCGGAGCAACTTCCATATAGGACATCATGCATTTATGGACAAGCATCGTCGAGAGAAGCTTGCACGCGAAAGATGGGACCAAGCTGGGCCAAAAAAGGCCCAGGCCGGTCGGCCCGAAGGGCCCTAGGCCGGCCGGCCAGCCTAGGGTGTTTTTACGTCGGTTTGACCTCCCCTTTGAACCACGGACTCCTCGGACTATTTATAGTCCCTGTACACGAAGGGAGGCGCATCCATCCACCAGAACTCGGCGAAACCTAGGGCATACACCAAAAGGAGACGACGGCCGCCGCAAGTCCTCGAAGTTGTCTAGGGATGGCTTAGGCCAACCCTAGTCACCATGGCCTCCCTGCGTGGTTGTGCCATGATAGAGTTCAAGAGCTATTAGTGGATCATCTATGGTATGTACTCGGAGGTGATGATCTAATACATCTATTATGTGAGTAATGTTAATCATGTCGTCCGATCTTTCAGCGACTCAATTCCTCCCTTTACGATCTTGTGCTTTTCTTGGGTTTGCTTTGCTTTCAATCTATTAAGCTTATAGATTGCTTGGGGTGATCTTATAGCCATAGTGGCTAGAGGTTCATACCGGATCTACCAAGAGGTTCAACACGTTCTTCGTGAACATGCTCTTAAGTTACCCACGCCGATAGGGAGCATCATGACAGGGTGTGATCTCGTGTACGGTGGGGCTTTCGGGGGTTTGACCGGAGGATAGTAGTTTAAAGACGGCTTTGGATGAGGTGCATGATGCATTACTCTTATTGGCTAGAACTACAACTAGAAGGCGATAGGCGCGTTTACCCCTTTTGTTGTGCTTAATCTTTGCCTATATTCATGGGTGCGATCAACATACACACCACTCATATCTTATAGTATGTTTTATCCTTTATATGCAATCAACGCTTCATGCTAGGAATAGATCCGTTAGATTAGATGGGAAACCCTAGTAAGTTCATTGTCGATCCACGGATTGATAAACCTTGGATGAATACTCTAAGAGAAAAGCTACGATGATCCGTGCGCTTGCGGTTCACAATTGGTGCGTCTATGGACCGTCAACAAGCTTTTCTGGTGCCGTTGCCGGGAATCGGCAACTCGAACCCTAGGGAGATCTATCTAATTTTTTGAACTAACCCTAATTTTTATTATTGCATATATCTTTGTTTTCTTGTTTGTATCCTTGAAAGTAGGTGGAAATCTAGACACTAAGCTTGGGCTTTAACAAGTCCAAACTCGCTCCCACAAGTTGATGGCTATGTGAAAATCTACTCTTTAGTGGTAGGTGCTAACTTTTGTTAGTGGCCCATCATCTACTATCGAGCCCACACACAAAACAAATGAAGATGAACAAGGTATGCCGCCATGTCAATTAATTTTTAATACTAATATTTCTTGGAGATTTCCTTGTCCAAGCTTTAGGTGATGAATCATGCCCCGAAGAAGTCGTGAGATCCAATCATCAACATTTCGGAAAGTTGCTATTGAGACCAGCTTTTTTCCCATGACCAGAGAGGTACCATTGGGAAAAATTAGAAAATATGAAGCTCCATCAAGTCTTCTTTCTAATGCATCAAAAATTGTAAATTTTGGAGATCGGTGCAAGTAGTTATGGGAAAATCTTTCAACACTACGCGTTCTGAAATCGCTTTGGACAGAACGTAGTGCCAGAGTAAAACAAGCATAACTCTTTCATCCGGAGTCCGTTTGGAGTGAATGAGCACTCGTTGGAAAGAGAATTTGATGCACATCACAATGGAGCAGAAGTTTGGTACATGATTGTTGATGGTCTTTAAGTACCACTTTTAGCCGTCAACTCCTGCAAAAAATATGTCAAATATAATCCTCAAACTTAGTGATAGGGTTTATTACTAATGATTTTCACAAGTTCTGGTGTTTTGTCTTGTATACAGGAAATGTCACTATGGGCTCGAGATGAGATATAAAATATCAATATTACAAAGTATCTCAAATGCCTAATTGGAGTGCACCACTGCGTAGCATTTGTCGAGACGATTTCGATGGATATATTGTTCGCATTATTTGGAAATCGAATGAAGAAGATATGAAATAAAGAAGATAAAGAGGGGACACTGACGTCAGCATGACATCAGCGCCTCCACAGTACTGCACAGCCGAGCGGGCCCAGGCGACACGCCAGCTGGGTCGGCCCACGCGCTCACGCAGGCGAACGCGCGTGGAAGAGTTGAGCGTTGAGGCCACATGGTGGGCCGCCGTTGGCTGCCGCGAGAGGACGCAGTCCTCCGAGCGCGGGCGCAGGAGTGATGCCGCCAGGGACGCATGGCGAGATCTGGGTGGCAGGACGGCGATCGGCCGGAAGACGCGGGCGCAGGAGGAAACCGGGCCAGGACAGGTGTCAAGCGCGGAGTGGTCCAGGCGCCGTTCTGCGGGGTTTTTCCCTGTGGGTTCCCTGGCCGGTCGGTTTCTGCTGGGCCTGCGGAGACGGCGCGGACCATGTTGAGTTTCCACTCCATTTTCATTGAATAGTCTATACCATCTGCTATCTGGCCCATGTCTGTTGCAGCACATACATGTTCATTTACTTCTAAATTATTGCATGGTCCAGGTGATGAATCACCATAATTTTGTCAAATTTTCATGTTACCCTTTGCCCCATTAGTTTGGACTTGTTAATTATAACTTGATAGTCATACTGGACGAACTCGGGAGATTGCAGGTTTACTTACAGGAACCAATTACATGTACCAATGTTTACTCAATTGATATTGTTTTTGTGATGAAGCATGTCGTTCTGCTTTCAGTTAAACTAATTCTGCTGAATTTTTAACGAAAAGCTAGTACTAGAGATGTTCAAACTTCTTACAGTTGCTGAATTTTGCAAAATGCAAAGTGGTATTAGATTTCTTGACCAATTCCTCTTTGCCTGTCAAATAAAATTATCGGAATGTGAGCTTGCATGATTTTTAGATAAAATGTCATTAGGACCCTGCTTTTTAATAGAAAGCATACATAGTTTACTGGGGATACCAGTTTAGCGATTACATCTCAGGATTAAAAAAAGCCTTTTTTCGCAAGGAATAATGGACTCTGTCCTCATTCTAGACTCCCTCAGTTTTGTGATAGACCAAGAAACAACTGAAAGATAACAGAACACTCTCTAGCACTCCCTCTACCAAAAGCAGAACAAAAAGAGAGCAGAAGCTAATTGTTTCAGGTGTCTTGTTGGCCTTCGGTAGCCTCAGTAGAACACAGTACCACTGACAGGGGCATGTATCAAGAGAATGATCATATTGGAAGCCCTCTTGTACTGTCAAATTTTATATCAATTCATTATATCTTATTTCTTTTGGGTAAGCCAAATTTTGAGGATTTACTCGATGCTTGTCTTAGTGTACCCTTTGCAGCTTTCTGAACTTCTGTCAGTTTATTTTCATTGCATCTCATAGCTGCTAGGAATGCCATTCTGCATGCATATGTATAACTATACCTTTTGGCGCATAAGTGTTTGCGCATTACATTATAAAATGAATGCATGTACAAGTTCTGCTTTGTTGTGATCTATTAGTGCCACCAAGTCCTTTTTTCTAATGTGTTTCATATAGGATTTGACTGCAGAGATTTCTGAATTGTAGAAGCAAAGGGATGAACTTGAGATGGGATCGTGTGAAGAAGGTACATTATCCTGAGACCTTTGTGGAAAAAAAAATTGTTTCCTTGTTGGCTTCTCCTGCTCTTACTATTTTGTGAAAAGACAAATGCTATTTTTTTATCTTGATTCTCTTTCCAATCTTTCGTGATGAACAGGTCAACATTTCATTGAATGCTGCTAATGGCCGGCTCAAGCAAACAATGGAAGAGAGGGACCAATTTCATGAGGCAAACAATGAAGAGAGGGACCAATTTCATGAGGCAAACAATGAGATGATCTTTAGTTTACAAGCAAAGGTGCATACACTTTTCTGATTATTACTCTTTTAACCCTGTTGTAAAGCTAAAATTATGAATTGCATAATCCATTTCTCTGTGACAATGCAATATATTTACTTGATTCTGCTTGACTTCTTGTTTAGAGATGAGCTGGAGAGATGCACAAACAATTTTCTGAAGTTGACTGAACGAAACCTTTCTAATTTCAAGTTCAGTAATTGGTTACATGCTGTTCAAAACGCTTGTTGAGTTTCTATTTAAAAATTGTACTGTTGGAGTATATATTTCATTCAGTTTCTCATATGCATCTTTTGTCTTGGGCAGGATGTTCTTACTCCATCAATTGAGCGGATCCACACATACGTGGATACTTTGGCAGTCTTAAATTCAACGTTGTTCAAATTTTCTTTGTGATGTCTTCCATGAACTCTTTTTTTTCCTACAACAATACAACTAATGGTCTTGCAATCTTGTGTTTGAACCGGATCTTGTAGCGAGGAGTCAATAGAACATGGAGGGGACGATGAAATTTCCGAAAAGACAAGTCCACAGAAATCCCTTGAGGAGGAATATTTGGAAACTGAAAAGAAGGTTCTCTTTTAGTACCTTGCATCGACATTGCTCGTTTATTTGTTGCTTCTAACGTCATAACCTGCTCAAACAAACATCCTAGTTGTCCTTATGTCTGAGCAAAAGTCAAGTTGGATGTTCCAGTAGAATTATGAACACATGCTTTTTAGCCTGTTCAACATTTTATAAAGATGGATACCTGGTTGACGATGTTCCCACATTTTCAGATTGTGATTGCCTTTAGCATTGTGGACTGCATGAAGAAGATGTTTTACTCTGAGCAAGTAGCTTATTCTAGGTACTGCCGGCTCTTCCCATCTGTGATCTGTCCTTACTAGATTTCCTTCTTGTGCTACTATTTTTTCTAGTTGGACAAGTCATTTTTCGTCTGTATGATGAAGAGCAAATAGCTTATGGATTACAGAGATATTTGAACAGAAATTCCTGCTCATGTGCTGAGCAGGGGGTCGTCGTTGTTTCACCAATTTTAGCCTTCAGTGTCCTTTAAATTCGTTAAAACAAGTTTTTCTTCTCTTCTCTGTTCATCTCTTGCGACAAGTCTGAAACCCGCAGTGCGATTCGAACTTACTGTATATATGCATTCTATTTGCTGCAGTTTCTACAAGAAGCATGGAGCACGACAAGTGATGCCAACAATTTAAAGCTAGGAGATGATGGAGATTCATTCCGTTTGCTGCTGCTGTCGTCGGAACTTGCAATTTGAGAGTTTCAGTTTGAAACCATGGAACATAAGCCTGCAGTATTGTGTGGCTAGAGCATTTCCTTTAATTCTGTGAGATTCTTGTATTCACAAAGTGGATGATGCCTGTATGTACATGCATAGAGATTTTGTATTGGAACATTGTCCATGTACAGACACTTTCACAGGATCAATGTACCATGAATCTGTTTTACACAAATAGATATGTATGTTTTGAAATCTACAATGTGTTGCATATGTTAAAAAATATGAATGTTTCTGAGTTCTTGCAAATGACATAATTTCTCTGATTGGCTATATAGAAGATGATAGGTTCATGTGAAGAAAAATAGTTCGAACAAATTGTTTGGAAATAAACAACTCCATTTATGAATGTACAGAGTGCTAGTGTTTGCGACTACATTCAAAATGAATCCAAACTGAAACATAATGAGTAGCATTCTCACATGTACTAGTTAATGTTTGATTCAGTTGTAACATAATGCAGCAAACAAAAATTCATGCTTACATCGTACTAAAATTTAGGTCAAATTAACAAAAGAGTGTTGTATCTTGGCCTCCTCCTGGAAATGCACCTGGGTCTTCTTTCCTGACCATTAATTTGCTTGAAATATTAACCGAAACACACTATGGGAATTATCTACAGAAAGAGGCAGCCAGCCCCCTCCAGAAAGAAGAATCGTTATATATTGTAAACAGGTGAAACCTACTTGTTTTAAGCATTACTGAATATTGCACGTTTTGGACTTGATTTTTCAGGTTCAATGGATGTCATCTATTTTGTTTAACATAAAAGTACAATTGGGTTGGCCTTTTGTGTTCTGTCGAACCTGCTGATAGGAGTTGTAAGGTACTAATAGTCCAATATACTACTAAGAGAAGGGACATATCCAAAAGCAACTTCCTAACTGTGAACCAGTGAACCTACTGAAGTCTGCTCAGCAATCTACACACCATAACAATTATAGTTTCAGATTTTGAACCCAGAAAAATGACTGGAATTACAGAACCTACTATTAAACTTGAGAGTTGAGACAAAGAAATTGAAAGCTAATTTCAGCTACTACTCATGTCACCGGTATGGACTAGAATGATAACTGAATCATAGGCAACCTAAAGATGGATAATAAGTTACAGAGAACCAATGAAGACTGTAAAGATCACATTCATGACCTTGGATCTGTACCCCTTCTTCAGGATTAGCTTGGACCTGTACCAAATCCTCAGCGAGTAGCTGCAGAAGAGGAGCACCATGACCATGCCCTTCCCAAGCCCCGCAGCAAGGACCTCCCAGACGCCGCCGACGATGGCGAGATGTGACTTCGAGTCGGCGATGCGGTGCACGTCGAAGAAGCTGATGGTGTCGTCGAACCCGCCCTCCTTGAACATGGCCGTGACGGCCACCGTCGGGCTCACGCCCTCCTCCGAGCTGGCGATGTAGAGTCCCTGCGCCCGGCCCACCGCCGTGGACCCCAGCTCCGGCGCCACCGTGAGCTCGTCGTCCACCACCGTCATGGTCCCGAACAGGAGCTTCTGCAGCGTGGTGCCCTGTGGGAGGCTGTATTGCCGACTAGGTGTGAAAGGAAACGTCATTAACAAAAGTCGGTGCTGACCGGATCACTTGCCACGCTGGCAACGACCAGCCTAAGCAACGCCACGCTGTACTCTAGGACCTGGGGGTGTATCTGTTCCGGGTGTGCACAAGAAGGTTTGCGGCCTGTCTTTAAAGCGCAGCTCCATGGCTCCATGGCAGATGCCAAAATGCCATCAATCACGGTGCAAGACATTCAGCCAGCAGTTTTCGATGTTATGCTTCAGTTCATATACACTGATTTATTGCCTCCGGATGACGAGTTTGGTTGCTCTCTCATCGATATGATGCAGCATCTAATTGCTGTGGCTGATTATTACGCGCTGAACCGGCTGAAGCTAATGTGTTCACTGAAATTGATCGAGAATCTCTCCGCGGATACAGTTGGTTCCATTCTAGTTTGTGCCAAGACATACAACTGTCCAGAGCTGAAGAAGAGGTGCCTTGACTTCTTTGCTGTGGAGAACAATTTCAAGAAAGCAGCGTTCACAGATGGTTTTATGATCTTGGTACAAAGATTTCCATCGCTTTCTGCTGAGCTGAGGAGGAGGATTGGGATTGTTGATCGGAATTGTTGAAGTTCAGGTGTGCTACCATAGATTTAGTGTGCTGGCCTTTACATCCTATAGCTTATTGACCATTAGAATATAGAGTAGGTGGTGATGAACAGAGCGTCTGTTCTTAAATTAAACTATTCTTGCAGAACCTGATGAAGTTACTGCCAATTGCATCTGTCATATCACCCAAATGTAAACATTTGGAGCTTATGCTCAATTAGTAGTACATGTATCTATAGTATGACAATACATAGTACCAGTATTATAGATGTCCTTGAACTCATGGATGTGTCTAATCTGAAATTGGGTGTGTGAAGTTAGCTTTTCAAGAGTTATCTTTCTCAGTGCTGAATTGCTGATATGTTTTCAACTATCTTTTAGTAAGTGTTGGCTCCATGAACTATCTGAATGATACGTTTATCCTCTCTAGGTAATCTGATATATGTAATCACGTTGGTCCAAGTAAATCTCAATATATATATTTCAGGTGTGCTACCATAGATTTAGTGTGGTGTGCTTTTTGAGCATATTAAGTCATTTGTTATGGAGTATTTGGTGATAAATAGAGAGCCTGTTTTTAAATTAAACTATTCTTGCAGTACCTGATTAAGTTACTGCCAAGTGATAGTGTCGGATATTTCGGATGAAATTTTATGGAGGTTGTTGTGCTTAGTTCATACTTTCTTACTATGCATTCACATAGTTTTCATAACTTTTCTTGTGCTTGTGAAAATGTCCGGTCTTTGGAGTTGGGTGTGCTTGAAGGGAGCTTTCAAGCTGTTCACCTTCTTTCTTTTTTTGTGAGGAAGTTGCAGCTATTTACCTTATATGGCTGTTAATTCCATTTTGGAGAATCATGTTGGCAGCAAGTATATATCATTACATTCCTCATAGGCATTACACATAGTTCCATGATAAACTGCACAGCTTAATTCATTTGACAACTGAATTTCAAATTAGGGGCAGTTAGCAATAGATGCAACTTCTTATCCAGGGCAATTTGTCTAATTGTTCTGCTTTGATGCCTTTTTGTGCATCTTTGCATTGTGGTGTAAGTGTAGCATAAAGTTTTGAACTTGGTTATATATGTGTCTTCATGGTTCAAATGAATTTCAAGAAAGCAGTGTAATCTGAGGAGTTCTTGTGGCTGATGTAGAGTTTGTTGCCATATAGGAGGTATAGGAGAGCTGAGTGCATAATATAGTGGTATCCAGGTAGGAACTTCCTTAATGCTTTACCACCGCAAGACTATATAATTAGAAATCTTTGCATATGTCAACCATATTTGAATTTGTAGTACTCTAATCTTCTGAGTAATGTAGGATACCTGAATTTGCTACTATGAAACTTAGTTCAGAAATGTTCCTTTTTTTTCTCTTTATATCCTGAAACCAAAATTTCCTCTAATGATCTTTGAATCATATGCAATACAAATCAATGGCAACATTTGTGTATTTCTGTTGTGGTTCTACTTTTGCAAAGGGCCAAACATTCCGTCCCAGAACAGAAGAAAAGAGCTGCTGATCACTGTTACTCTGGTGTTCTTGAAATTGTGGTGATTGCTATCTGAGGTATTTGGGCCGTGTTCGACAGACCCAGGACAATTTTTTGTCCCCAAGGAATCTTGCATATACGTTTGGATCCTCGGCAAGAATAGAGCCGATTCCGCTCGCCTCCGACGGCAAAATCGGCGCTCGCGAAAAAAATGAGCGCGAAACCAGCTCCGTCCGCAACAAACTCCACTTCTTCGGCGACTCTCTGCTTTCTCGTGCTCCACGCCGCCTATCCCTCCGGCTTCTCGAGCGATTTTTCCTCCATTACTGGCCAGTGCTCTATAAATCGAGCGAGCTCAGAGTGCTACAAAGACCGTCGATTCCATCTCCGGGTTGTTCTCCAGCAGCGGGCGGAATCTCAATCTCTGCATCTGTGCTTCGGCGGCGGCGGAATCGATCTGCGTCAGCGGGCGGAATCAATCTGCGGCAGCGGCGGAATCGATCTACGGCAGTTCTTCGGCAGCGGGGGAATCGATCTGCGGCAGTTCTTCGGCAGCGGAGGAATCGATTTCTGCGGCTGTTCGGTCACGGAAGGCAGCGGAGGAATCGATTTCTGCGGCTGTTCGGTCACGGAAGGCTGAGTGCTTCGTCTTCCATTTGCAAGGTCTGCACTTAATCCCCAATCTTAAGCGCACACTAAGTCATGATTTGTCATACTGAGATTCTGTTTTTCACTCATTTGTCAATACCAAATGACGATGCTAGCTCAGCAACGCTTCCAAACATGCTGCAGTTACAAGGTGGACCTAGCTGGAATGGGCAAGCTTGCCCAGCTGAGCTAGCGCTCAGCTCAGCAAGAATACCAAGTCTATTTACAAAACCCAGCCACAGATGAGTGTAACTTTACGCGACAAATCTAACGAGCCTAATTAATCCATGATTTGCTACAGTAATGCTACAGTAAATATTCTCTAATCATGCGGTCAAAGCCCTCATTAGATTCGTCTCGCGAATTTGCCAGGGGGTTGTGGAGGTAGTTTTGTAAACTGGATTTATTTAATACCCCTAAACTTTGGTCAAATTAAGGATCAATTTTTTGATCACCTCATCCGAACACGGCCTTGATGAACTGGGAACCTGATTTTCATCTTGTCTGCTTTCAGTGTTGAACTATTTTCATGCCCTGATAAGCAAGGTGTGGTGCAGTATATTGCTACACAACTCGATTTTCGGACCACACAAGCTTTATGTAGGTATTTATACGAACTCTTATCAGCTTGCTTTGTAATGGAACAGAACTGTGGAAATTGTTGACCCTTCAGTCTGAAAATAGTGTCATGAGTTTCCTTACTGTATTTTGTTCCCTGGGCGCTGGACTATTTTGCATGACTTTTGATTTATGTGCTAACTGAAATCTATGACTCTGTGCCTTGTCCCTTATGCAGTTATGCTCCAAAAACCTTTGGGCCAACTGGCCAAGGTTCACAAGAAAATGGTTGGTAACAACTTGAAGGTGTGATGTGGGGAACACTAAAAACACAAGTTTATGATGTTCCTTCTTCTGTCCTCACCATTGAGTTGACAAAAACCCTTTCCCATCCTCCTTTTCAGATAATTCTCTCTAGTTAAAGTGTTATTCCTAAGAACTAGCCTCAAGCAAACCTTTGTGTTCAATGTCACTTTCGAGAGCTATTCTCAAGAAAAATTTAGTGTTCAACGTGCAAGACATGGAGCCAGCTCCTTTCGGAGTTATGCTTCGGTGCATGTCGCGGGCGCGGGCGTGCCCGCGTGGCGATCGCGTCTCCCTCGCCGGCGTATGGTCCCAGGTTCAGGCTGCTGACGCTGACGCCGTGGCCGGGGCCGGGGCCGCGCCGCATGCGAGCCAACTCCACGCCGTCGCTGCCCTGCCAGATGGAGATCCGCGCCGCGCGTGTCTGTGATGGGCACCCCGGCGCTGCGCTCGACGTGGATGCCGTCCGTGTTGGGGTTGTCGGGCGGCGCGATGATCCTGAATTCCTGATCAGCTCGCTCACCCCGGATGTTCCTGGCCTGCAGCAGCGCGATGCGGAAGAAATTGGGGGCTCACCGACGTCACGTCGCGGTGAACTTGTTGAAGGGCCATGACGCGGCGCCCTGGCCGTCGATGACGCCGGCGGCGACGGTGAGCCCCGTTACCCACCCGGAGTCGATCCAGTCGTTGCCGAACCGACTCAGGTCCGTGGCAACCTTGAGCGCCCCCTGCACCTTACCAGTGGATCATGGATGCACGTAAGACTGTAACTGCGGCAACTGATCGACTTGCCTGCAGCTGGAAGGTCAAGGTGGAGGCCTTGCAGGGGCAGTGGAACTGCACCGGGCCGATGTAGTACGTCCCCGGTGGCGGGCGGCGGGCGGCTGCTCACGTCGTCCCCACACATTCGTGACGCGCGTCATCTTGGGTCTACTAGAAGCCACATAATCAACATATAAAGCTATGCATTCTTCTTCCTCCTTCGCTCCTCGCGTCCCTCCGCTTTTGCCCCCGCCGTCGCCACCGCCACCCCGGCTGACGGCTCACGCCGCCATGCCGTCCGTCCGCCGACCGCCACCGCCCCCTCGACCCTGCCCTTCCTAAAGAGGTTGCCGTCCTCGCCCCCACCGTCGGCATCGCCCACCGGGGGTTCGTGAACTAGGGATTCTGCATCAGATTAACGATTATCAAAAAGTCCCAAAGAAGAAGGATAGAGTGTAACATCCTCCAAGCAAAATTTCTTTATTAATTCAAAAGAGGTACATTTTGCTGGGGATCGATTACTATCCTAACACTAAAACTCTAAAAATCATCCCCGCGCAAGCCTAGATGCTTGGCGAAGATGATGGCGCTGCGGCACCAGGCATGAGGGGCTTCTCCTGGGTCTCTTCCTCGGAGTCGCTGACGAGGTCCATGAGTGCGCCATCTTTCGGAATTCCGATCATCTCACGGTTGAGGGAGATGAAGAGGCGCCTGGCGAATTCCTCGTCGCCGCTGGTGTTGACTGGAGCAGAAGATGAAGAAGCGCCCACTTGCGACGTCTCCGGCCTGAGACGAGCCCCACCTATCATTTTCTCCGATTCCTTATCGGAGTGGATGACGATAGGGGATGCCGGAGCCGGAGACGGGGAAGCGGGCCTTTTCCCGGCGGCGGTGCTCGTCGATGCAGCCTCGGGAACTGGGGACGCTATCG
>CM014271.1:52255493-52332594 GCA_004135705.1 Alloteropsis semialata
CTGGTTCTCTCTTAGGATCTTCATACTAACTAGACTTATATAACGAGCAATGAAACCTTTTGTGTGTCACACTACCCATCTATCAATGTTTATCCCTTGCTAGAGTTTGGTATATTAATAATGTTCTGATTGAATACAATGGATAACTACTCTAGTCAACCACTGCCTTCACTGTGGATTCGATACCCTGAATACTTTCGGGTGAAAGCTACAATGGTATCCGTGTGTTTGCAGATTTATCTGTGACCGTAAGTAATACCAACAATGATCTGCAATGGGTGAAGAGGAATTCAACGAAGAAGAGGTAGCAGCAAGCAATGCAGAAGCTGATGATTATGTCAAAGGATGATTGGAGGGTTTTATGCACAAAGATGATGATTTGAAGTTGATCAAGACTGGAGGCAACAAGATTAGAAGCACCATGACACACCAATCTTCTCCAGTAGGATGCTTAATAAGCTTCTAATTGAGTGATGCTACCAACGAAGGAAACCGCTCAGATCATCGATGCGAAGCACAAGAGCCCCCTATGATCCCGACACCTTGGGTAAAACAAGAATTATGGAGAAGACTCATAATTGAAACCATGCTACTTGCTGGTAAATCAATGGTGATGATCTTGAAGCCTAAGGATGCACAACACGACGCTCCAAAGACCACGAGGTCAAGATCATCAACATCTCAGGATCAATTCACATGTAGGTACTATTCACATCAAGATTATGCATAACCTCTAAAGAAAACAACATAATATTTATGGATATTTAAAAGGCCCATGAAGTTCCAGTTCCAACAAAACAAGAATCAAGTCAATCGGAGATTCCTACAAGCGGTTATGATCAAAACATCGAAGGTCGTGCATTCTGAAATTTTCTGGACAGCACGTAGCGCTAAAGTAAAATGGGCATAACTCTCTTATTTGAACTCCGTTTAAGATGAATGACTACTCGTTGGAAAGGTAGTTTCACAAACTTTTCAATAAATCTATACTTTGGTATATATTCTGTTCTGGACACAGGGGAAAATCCATGAAGAAGAGGCAGGAGCAACGTGATGGGAACAAGTTAGACGAGATAACGATGACAACAATGAAGAGGAGTTTGGGCAATCTTTTCATCAAGCATACAAGATCAAATTTAGAAGCTTAGAACAAAACAAAGATCCTTAAGAACATTGGCATAGAAGAGACAATAAGGCGACATTCGATACATGAAGATGTTTTGAGCAAACCACGGCGAATTACACAAAGGCAACATCAAGCTACATGAATACTTCGGATTCTCGCACGAAGGACCATGGCTTCACAACAATGAGAAGGTACGTGAGAAAGTCTAGCTCTATGACTTTAAATGAAGCGCTTTGCGGGAGGCAACCCGATCTTTTGTTTATTATCTATATAAGATGATGGTCTATATTGTGCTCTTTAATCGAATCATCAAGTAACATTATACCATTGCTCTAATAAATACCACAACTTTACGTTGTATGATCTAAATGTTATTGAGGGAGCACTTTATTATTTGATCTTGGAAAACTTGTAGACCCTTTTATGTCCCTATTATTGTTTAGAGTCTTTTTCTTTGTGTCTTTTTAGAGAGAAATATGAAGTATGACACCACCCTTTGATTCTAAACTTGTGGCTAGTTGATCTAGGCTAACTTTTGTTTTTAGACCACCACATCATGTCATGTCATTGTGTTTGTCCACCTCATGTTCCACTTCATGCCATGTCGTTCTCACCCTTGCATTGCATTGTATGTTTTGTTTTGATTTAACCTTTGTTAAAACCACCCAAGCCTTCCTATCACCCTCCGCCAAAAATCGGAGCCGGCGAGGATAAGATTGACTTATGTTGATCAGTTTGCTGCACCATTCGGATTAGCCAAGTCAACCTCTATTCCTTGTCCTAACTGAAAACTTTGACTAGCCCTCCTACGAGATCCTAAACCATTAGAAAAATCTCTCATACCTATAGCCATCCTAAAACCATAGGTTTTGTTTTCCACCCAATTAAACAACCTTTGTTTTTCTTTTTGTTTTCAACCACCTTAGGTAGATTTTCTAAGCTTGACTTCCCTCTTCAAAATTCTTGTTTTAAGCCAAAAATATAGGATACCCATGAGCCTTCCCTAAACCTTGTTAGCTAGGTTGTTCGGTTCTTTTCGATGAATGATTTTCTTGTCGACAATGCTTCACTTCTTATGAGGTGGTTGGCTAAGCTTTGTTACTCTAACCAATTACTTTTTGAATGAATTGATTACGGAACAACATTGAAAGACCTTTCAAATCTTACTAATCCTTGTTTTTGCTAACTCTTTGTATGTGCATCCATTCCATCGTTCCATCATGCATTTGTTAGTTTGGCTCTCTAGCAAAACTTTATGATGAATGCTTTCACATCCATGTTAATGCTTCATGGGCATTTTCCATTTGCAATCTTGTGTAAACATGGTGTTTAGACATGATCGCGAACCATCATCATTCAGTTTTGAGAGCCTTGTTAGCATTTGCATTGCATCGGTTGGTTTATAAGCTTCGCAATGTGCTTTATTTTTCTTGCACTATAAGGAATTATTGACCTTGAGATAGACATCGTGTTTTGACCTTGGTTAACGAATCTTTATGACTGTGGAGAAATTCGGCAATCTAGTTGTAAATATGTCGTTTAGAACTAGGTTTAAACATTGTCTTTGTTTATATACTTTCCTCTCATTTGCATACTCGCTTTGCACACACGCACACCCATTAGGTTTTTATTTTTCTCTTTTACTAGGTTAATTATGCCACAAGTTAAGGTCTTAGGGATGTCATTGGTTGTTTGCATTTGCATATACTCCCGACCGTCACCCCGGGGGTAGTATGCGCGTCTCAATTGTTTTGCAGGCATGAAGAAGTAATCCCATAAATTCATGATCAAAGTTACAACCAAGACCGTTAACATCTCTGAAGATTGAAAGGGACACTGCTATTTTCATCAAAAATCTGCACATGGTCAGAGATGTACAAGGATTAAATAGTTGATATTCAGAAGCTCCATCAAATTCTCGTTCCAACGCATCAAAGACCAATGAGTTTGAAGACCCATGCAAGGAGATACGACAAAAATATTGGGCGTCGCGTGTTCTGAAATCAACTCGGGACAGATTGCAGCGCTGGAATAAAATGGGCATAACTCTTTTGTTCGGAATCCTTTTTGGGCAAATGATGACTCGTTGGAAATAGAAATTTGTGCACTTTGCAATGGAGCAAGGGTGTAGTACATGTTCTGTTCTGGAAATAAAATAAAAATTCATGAAAAATGAAGCAGTAATGAAGACAATATACAAGAAGGTGATAATGATATGAAGAATGATTGGGACCATGGCTTGATGACAAGAAGGGGTTGAAAAAAGTTAAGGCAAGAAAGGTGAAGAAGCATAAAGATAATCTCCAAACACATGGCGACAGGACTTCAAGAATCACATGACGGTTCACCATCTTCTTCCACACTTAGCAACATGCGAAGCATGGGGGAGGACTTGTTGGACGAGAAGGAAAAGGCCATATGGAGTACAATGATCGTGTTCACCATAAGATGCTCAAGATTTTTCTTCCATGCTAAGCACAATGCTTAAGCATGGGGGAAGCCGCGCTACACTCCACTACAAGCATCGAAAAGGACGGTAACTCTTCCTCAACCTTCTCTTTGTTCATCTACTTCTTAATGCTTGTATATATGTATGCCATTGACCATAGGTTAGAAACCTTTGTATATCTCTTATTAATAACATGGCTACTAGGAGGACAACCTAGTTTTGTTTTTATTTTCAATAAATAATGATCACCACCACTTTGTGCTCATCACGATGACATATTTTGAATGCCTTTGCTTATGGAAAAGTGATGAAAGTTGCCGCCTTGTTCTACCTACATGATGTTGTATATGACTTGACTATTTGCTCTCTATAAAATAATATTAAATTGATTAAATACCGGCTCTTTTATTTGTGGAGGTTAAATGACTAAATTCTAGACTCACATATTCTTTATGTTGCTCTTTGATTTAAGTTTACCGATGACCTTATGCCTTCTATTGTTTTATTTAAAACTTGATTCTTATGCTATCTACATTCATGAATCTCTTGCAAAGTTCTACCTATCAAAGCCTTTACATGTACATGATCTTTCATGATAAAACCCTTAGATTTGCAAACTTATATTTTGATGAGTTGGATTAAGATTGATTTCTATGGTTGGAGACTAAGAAGCTGGCCATTCCATTTTGCGTACCTTCCTTTTGCTAGCCTTTCTATCCATGCATTATGAGTTTTTATACCGAAAACTTCACAAACTTCGCTGGATATCCACCCTAAACCCAAATATCCTTTTGTGATTACCTCCTTGACCACAACCCACAATTGAGTATGGATCATTTTCTCGATGGAAGTCCATAAGAATCGAGAATCTAATTTAGAGAACATCAATTTGGGAGGCATCAATAAAGAAACTCCTTGAAGATTCAAATGATTTTCTCGAAGGTCAAGATGGACTTTGTGTACTTACTTCAGCAATTATCGATCCTCACTTCTATGCTCGAGGACGAGCAATCGTTTAAGCATGGGGGGAGGATGCTGAGTAAGTACTATGTTGCCAGAGGTTCTAAGGAGCAAAAAGAAAGAAAAATGTGGAAAAAGAAAAAAGGGAAAGAAAAGAAACAATGAAAGGAAAAAAATGAAAGAATGAAAGGAAAAAAATGAAAGAAAGAAAGAAAAAGAGAAATAATGCTCCTTAGTTCTTTTAGCTCCATCAAATTCCAAGTGCTTTGAAGACAATTCCATACTCAATTTTCCAACCATGTGCAATCCGATAACGAGGACTTCATTTGTGCCTCGGGATCATCCACTTGCCACTTGCACATGTCCACCTATCTAAATGTATGTGTTCCATCCCTCTCCCTTTCCAACATTTACTCTCCATGGCCTTTTTGACTAGTCTCGGTAATTCTAATAGATCTCTCTCTTAGTTTGACAATATTTCAAATATAATGTTTTGCTAGGATTGTTTTTACTTACCAAGCTCCACATAAGCCTTCCACTTTCATATATGAGTAGAATAGGTTGAAAATAATCTAGTATAGGCTTGAGCGACTTGATGAGATGAGTGTTTCCATGAGCTTTTGCAAGAGAATCTCACTTATGTTGGATATGCATCTTTTTGAAAACTCTTCACGATGGAACAAGGTAAAGGTCTAAAGTTCGCTTAAGTTCAAGAGCATTGCATTTATTATTATTGTGGCTTGTTCTTTATTGCTAGTCTATCTTCCACAATGAAAAGTAGCGGGTCACAACTTGAACTTCAAATGCTAAACACTTGAGAGCAATGTGTCTTGTTGTTTATAACTAAGTGTAGGGAAGACATTGAAGGGCAACACTGATTTCCTTGTTAAGCAAAGATCTTGGACTTACTCGAGGACGAGCAAGGTTTAAGCATGGGGGGAATGTTGATGCTCATTATACGTACACTTTTAGTGCCATTTAAGTGGTGGTTTTGGACTAATTCATATACTAACCCGCCACTTGGCACGTGAAATAACCCCATTTTCATATGTGTGTTTTATTTTGGAGCATATCATGTTTTTGCAGGAAAATGGCCTAATTTGGGGCATTTATATTCAAGTCCAAAAGCAACACCCAACCCGACAGAATCAAGCCAAGCAAAGGAGGCCCAAACCAACGTTTTCGGAGCAACTTTCATATAGGACATCATGCATACCTGAACAAGGATCGTTGAGAGAAGCTTGCACGCGAAAGATGGGACCAAGCTGGGCCAAAAAATGCCCAGGCTGGCCAGCCTAGGGTGTTTTTACGTCAGTTTGGCCTCCCCTTTGAACCACGGACTCCTCAGACTATTTATAGTCCTTGTACACGAAGGGAGGCGCATCTATCCACCAGAACTCGGCGAAACCTAGGGCATACTCCAAAAGGAGACGACGGCCGCCGCAAGTCCTCAAAGTTGTCTAGGGTTGGCCTAGGCCAACCCTAGCCACCATGGCCTCCTTGCTTGGTTGTGCCATGGTGGAGTTCAAGAGCTAGTAGTGGATCATCTATGGTATGTACTCGGAGGTGATGATCTAATACATCTATTATGTGAGTAATGTTCTTCATGTCATCTGATCTTTTAGTGACTCGATTCCTCCCTTTACGATCTTATGCTTTTCTTGGGTTTGCTTTGCTTTCAATCTATTAAGCTTATAGATTGCTTGGGGTGATCTTGTAGCCATGGTGGCTAGAGGTTCATACCGGATATACCAAGAGGTTCAACACGTTCTTCGCGAACGTGCTCTTAAGTTACCCACGCTGATAGGGAGTATCATGACAGGGTGTGATCTCGTGTACGGTGGGGCTTTCGAGGGTTTGACCGGAGGATAGTAGTTTAAAGACGGCTTTGGATGAGATGCATGATGCGTTACTCTTATTGGCTAGAACTACAACTAGAAGGCGATAGACGTGTTTACCTGTTTTGTTCTGCTTAATCTTTGCCTATGTTCATGGGTGCGATCAACCTACACACCACTCATATCTTATGGTAGGTTTTATCCTTTATATGCAATCAACGCTTCATGCTAGGAATAGATCCGTTAGATTAGATGGAAAACCCTAGTAAGTTCATTGTCGATTCACGGATTGATAAATCTTGGATGAATACTCTAAGGGAAAAGCTACGATGATCCGTGCTCTTGCGGTTCATAATTGGCGCGTCTATGGACTGTCAACAATGGACAGCCCCTGGATTCTTCAAGCGGGCGCGGCTCAACTGTCCCAGCAACTTCAAGCATAGGAAGCTTTTCACTATGGCGCCAAGCCATGGTGATTATTGGCCAAGAAGCAGAAGTCTCCAACGACCAACCATGGAGAACGAAGTCAAAGCTGACCGAAACAGGTGCAGAGAACGAAACACAGCTCGCGCAGAGCGTCGTCGCCGCGCCGGTCGCAGACTTCCTCCGTGGAACCTCAACGAGCGATTCGTGCAGGTCGCCGGGCAAGATGTCTACACCAACGCCGCATCTAACATCCTGGCTGTTGCAGCAGAGCTCGACAATATGGCGCAAACTCCGAAAATCCAGAGGATGAAGACAATGCTCGAGACAGCGGCTATCCAGCACGACGCAATCAACCCTGCCAAGACCATCACCAGGTCCAAGGCACCAAGCCATCTGGCAAGCAGCCGGCATGCTGACGGCGGCAACCGCAGCAATCAGTACCATCATCCAAGCAGAGCCCGCCAAGAACTCGGCAACGAGAGAGGCATGGTAGTCGGGGCCGGAAGTAGAAACCACGGCGCCAGGCCTAGCCATCACATTGCTCAATAGAGTCACAACGGTGGGCGCAACGGCAACAGGGATAGGGATGCACACTGCAACTACTGCGATGATGACAGAGATCTGCGACACCAGCTGCAGAACAAGGACACACGCACCGTCATCTCCGCACGAGTTCGTGACCGGGAAGAAGAAGAGCGCAGGCGGCGCCAGGAGTACGACCAGGTCTACGAGCCCCCAGGCCAAGGTTACCACAACCTTGGCAAGTACGAAGGGTTCCCGGTATTCTCGGACCGCATTCGCGCCACTTCCTGGCCCGACAATTTCAAACTGGCTCATATCGAAAGATATGACGGGAAACGGGATCCTGAGCAGTGGCTCCGCATCTACTACTCGGCGATCAAGGCGTCAAAGGGCGATACTAACACTATGTGCACCTACCTTCCAGTAGTCCTCGACCAGGCCCCACTAACCTGGTTAGAAGGGCTAAAACCAGGCTCCATCGACTCCTAGGATGCGTTCTGCAAGGTCTTCATCAACAACTTCCAGGGTTCATGGCAGAAGCCGGGTACTCGCTTTGACCTAGCCCAGTGCAAATAAGGCCAGAACGATTACCTGCGAAGCTACAACCGCCGATTCTGGGAGAAGCCCTCAACATGTGTGGGCCTATCTAACCAAGACGTCATCGACTATTTCCACAGCGGCCTCACAGATCCCACGCTGCACCTTGATTTCGGGAGAAACAGGCCAAAAACGCTGGAGGAGATGCGCGAGCTCATCGGTCGATGGGCCGACGCTGAAGACCTGCAGTGTGAAAGATTCAATCGAAACAAGTCGGGAGGTGACCGCAACAACAACAATGACCGCAACAAGTGCAAGCAAGTTGAGAACAGTGGCAAGCGTGACTTCAATGACAAGAAACGCAAGCCTGAAGATTCGGTCAATGTTGCTGAGAAAGGCCCTTCCCGCAGGAACTTCAACAAACTACTCGACAAGCAATGCCCTTTTCATCCAAAGGGCAAACACTCGAGTAGGGAGTGCTATAGGCTCAAGAAGGCCTTCGCTTCTGAAGGCACTTCTAAACCCAACAACCCTGATGACAAAGGAGACAAGGGTGACAAAGACACCGGCTATCAACAAGCCAACAAGGTGGTCAACGTCATCTTCGGAGGGATCACTTAGACCGAATCGAATCTCAAGAAAAAGCTTATCCAACACGAGATTGCCTGCATCGAGCCTGCTATCCCCACCTTCCTGAAGTGGTCAGAAGTCCCAATCAGTTTCTCTCGCGACAATCAATAGACCAACATCAAGAACCCGGGACGGTACCCTCTTGTACTGGACCCGGTAGTGGCTGGCGTGCGACTCACGAGGACACTGATCGATGGCGGAAGCGGACTCAACATCCTGTTTGCTAAGACTTTTAAGAAGATGGGCTTGGATATCACCAACTTGCTCAAGCCCACTGATTCACCCTTCTACGGCATCGTCCCAGGCAATGCTGCCGTGCCCCTTGGCCAGGTATCACTTCCAGTTATATTTGGTACCGAGGCTAACTACAGGACCGAGTACATTACATTCGAGGTCGCCGACTTTGAATCATCAAACCACGCGATCTTGGAAAGACCTGATCTAGCGAAATTCATGGCGATTCCACACTACATCTACCTCATCTTGAAGATGCCAGGCCCTAAAGGGATCATATCCCTAAAGGGCGACTTGAAGACCTCCTACGATTGCGACACTGAGGCAGTGACAATTGCTGCAAATATGCAGCAACCGAGCCAGACAGCAATCGTAGCAGCTATGGCAAAACAACTCGGCGAGGCTGAGTTAGACATCCCAACGAAAAAGCCAGCCGCGTCAACCATGAAGCCCTCCTAGAAAGTTTCAATCAAGACAATCGACCTAGGGACGGGCGACCCCACGAAGACGGCGCTGATCGGCGCTGACCTGCCTACCAAATAGGAGAGCGCACTCGCCAGCTTCTGTTGACACCAGATTTTGACTCGGCTAAGATTGTGCATGACAGAGCTAAGGCTGGGGCCGAGTCCAATTCTGAGTGGATCTCCGATTCTGATCGGAGTTCGTCCAATTGAGTCCGGATCAGATACGGGACTAAGGAGGTTGGAGCGCGTACGACTGTCAGGGAAAGGATGCGTCTGGAAGCTTCTTCACGGCCTGATTGCACGACAGTTGTAATAATTTTGGTAGTTTAGATTAGTTTACTTTAAATAAATTAGAGATATTGTCGTAGCCGACAAGGAGTAGTTAGATTTCAAGGGTATAAATATAAACCCTACGCCATTGTAAAAGATGTTCACACAACCAATCAATACAACATAACTTTCGGCCCTCGTGCCAACAACCCTTTTTGTCGAGTTCTTCAGCAAGCAGGGCTGCATCATCTTGACCTCTGGTTTGTCTATAAGTATGACATTTATTGAATTAATCTAGGCTTTAGATTGAGGCGTATCACCCTTCTTTGTTTAGTTAATTCACCAATTTACCGAGTTGCTCTAGGCTTTTGATTGAGGCGTATCGCCCTTCTTCGTTTAGATCGCTCACCCCTTACCATATCTTGTTGATTTTATCTTATCGGCTTATATCTGTTTAAGAGATCTAATTTGCTTCATTGTGTTTCAAATTTTATAATAGATCTGTTTATATTGCCTACATAGCTGATTTAAATTTAATAAGCAAGTTACAAATAAATCTATTTAAACGAGCTCTTTGATATATATCGATCTATCAGAGTAAGCAAGCTAATCGGTGCCCTGCTAGCAACGCTGTCTCGAAACCGATCCGATTATTAGCAACATGAGATTCAGTTTGTTTATTACTTTTGGAAAGATGCATATTGAAGAATGAGTTTAAATTAGATTTATATCCGATTCGGCTTCTGTAGTTGATGGTTTGTTTTAAATACATGTTATATCATCGCGAATCGGACTCAAGGCCGATGGTTCATGCTCTCGAATCGGACTCCTCTTTATATTGATCCGATTTGCTGGAACGAATCGGGGCTTTGGCCGATGAGTTCCATGTGATTTACTGATTAAATTCTACCTTGTCAATTTCAGGTCAAATTGACTGGCACGCCACGAACCTCAAGATTTTGGACCTGCACTGAAGTTCAAGCAAATCTTCCAGGCCACAGTGTTAATTTCCGAGAGTCAACGCCTGACTTTTTGGACGTTAACACATTTTGGCACGCTCCGTGGGACACAGAAAGCTTCTGCGATGGCACCTGGAGACAATGCCGGTGAGATCCCTGCAGTCACGATGGATGACCTCAGTGATGAGCAGAAGAAGCTTGTGGAAGCACAACTCAAAGAATTCAAGAACCTGTGCCTTGACTCATTCAGCAAAACTCGTAATGCTGTAATCAGGAAAAATCAGTTTCCTGTCCCCAAGGAAGCGTTTGATCCGATTACAGCCGAGGAAAGAAAATTCTTTCAAGACTATGTAGATGCTAGTGTGAGTCATGCAATGATTAACCAATCTAGTATATTGGTTAACACGGTGGTGGGATTGATCGCCAAGTTACTGGATGGAGCAATATTGAAGGACGTCCAAAAGGGACCTGCTTACTTTGATACTGGTGCTGCTTCAGCAATTAAAGACCTCAAGAAGAAGATGGTGCAGATCAGTTCATCCACATCACCAGAAGCACACCCCGAGTGTTACGAAACTCCTAAAACAAAGAAATCAAAAGCCAAGGTGGCAGAAGGAGGTGATGAAGAGGAAGAGGAGGAAGAAACAGGAGACAAGAATCCTGGCGCAACCCAACACATTGATCAATTTGGCAGCCGTATTCCTGTAGTTGATGGCAAGATGGTGTATCCTTCCTACTTCAATACTGAAAACCCACCAAGGAACAGAGGAGCTGACTATCGGGAGCCGTCGATCGGACCTGCTGAAACACCAGTCATAATGACGTCGACATCGTGCTCCGATCAGTCAGGGAAATTATGCTCAAAAGGATTGGACAGATAAGATTGCTGATGTCATGAAATATCAGTTTGGTTTGAAACCCAAGGGACAATCCTTTCTGTATCAGAAGCCGTATCCGGACTGGTTTGACAGATTGCCAATGCCTGCCCGATTCAGGATTCCTGACTTTTACAAGTTTTCTGGACAAGGAGATGCTACCACTATTGAACACATCAGTCGTTATACAATTCAGTGTGGTGAGGTGGCATCAATTGATCCATTAAAAGTAAAGCTTTTCCCTATGTTTCTTTCTGGTTCGGCCTTTTCCTGGTTTTCTTCATTACCACCAAATTCTATCAGTAATTGGGCCGATCTAGAAAAGCAATTTCATGCCTATTTCTTCATGGGAGTTTAAGAGACTAGACTATCCGATTTGACTGCTCTCTGACAGCGACACGGGGAATCGGTTAGTGAATTTGTCCAAAGATTCAGGGATGTTCGTAGCCGATGCTATTCATCGAACTTATCGGAGGGACAACTGGTGGATTTGGCTTTCCAAGGATTGTTGCTTCAAGTCAGAGAACGGTATACCAGTCAAGATTTTGAAGGCTTGGGACACATGATTCAGAAACTCTCTCAGCATGAAGGACGTGGCAACGATTATCGGAGGGAGAAATATCTAAGGAAAATTGCTAATATTGAATATGACTCCGATGGGGATGAAGCTGAAGTCGATCTGGCTAAGTGGACCAAAAACAAAAATTCTGTTGCATGCCCATGGGTGAAGGTCGAGCCAGAGAGGTATAGTTTCGATATCACTAAAGCCGATAAAATATTTGATTTATTATTAGCTGAGAAACAAATCAAGCTTTCCCCAAATCATACAATTCCTTCTGCCGAAGAATTAAAGAGAAAGAAATATTGCAAGTGGCACAATTTAGTATCTCATCATACCAATGATTGCAAAGTTTTTCGCAATGAGATTCAATCGGCAATTGAGAAAGGAATCATTAAAGTTGAAACTGGAAAGAAATCGATGAAGCTTGATGGGCATCTGTTTCCTCAAAATATGGTTGAAATCGGAGCACCTGATAGGAAGTTGAAAGCTAAAGTCCTTACATTGGAGCATGCGAAGAAATCGGGAGCTGTTGATCCAGATTGCCAGGTATCGGCCGATGATGTACAAAATCAGAATTATCGGGAAGATCGCCAACGCAGGGAAAAACCCAGGGTTACATCAGGACAGCTCATTGACAAGTACATGCGCCAGCAGGAAAGGGATCGGAGTCCTCCGATGAAAAGACTTGATGATGAAGATCATTGGGAATGTACGTTCTTCATGTTTTGTTGGAATGAAAAATTGAGGCTCCCATCAATTTATGATTGTCCAGAATGTAGTGACCAATATGAAAGCTACAGGGATTCAAAAAGGCAACGTCACTCTGTACATGACTGATTGGATTTTGGGCACCGATGCAGCTGGCATGATGAGGTAGCTTATCAGCAGGAACGTGAAGATTGGCGTAAATACCATGATCAGCGTGAGTACGAAAATCGGTGCTATGACCGATGGGACGATGATCGCCGAAGTATAATGATCGCCAAAAATATAAAGGAGACCATCTTTTTGTGTATGATCATTTGGTGTACAGAAAAAAGAAAAATGTTCAAGAACTGGATGATGCACAGGAATCGGAGGAGAATTTGGAGGTCAATAGGCCCACATCCGAAAGTCAATCCACAATGGTGTCCTGAAGGTTTGACCAAGACACAGAAGCGAAGAGTTCAGCGTCTCTGGTTTAAGGAATTGCTCAGGGAGAAGCGCCAAAGAGATGATAATTCCAAAATCTGGAGGGCTAAGCCTAAACGCAATGATGATGGGCCATCGGCGTCGGTGAATATGGTATTTGTGCTGCCAGCTGAGTATAATGCAAGTTCGACCGATGATGAAATTGATGACGTTGAAGAAGCTACGGCACAGTTGATTCTGCAACCTCAACAGGCCGTGTTTGAAAAGCTAGTTGATGAAAAATATCGGCATTTGAGGCCTTTATATGTTAAAGGATATGTTGATGGCAAGCCGATGACTAAAATGCTTGTTGATGGCGAAGCTGCTGTGAATTTGATGCCATACACCACATATCGGAAGCTTGGCAAGGGCCCTGATAATTTGATCAAGACCGATATGATGCTTAAAGGAATAGAGTGCTTGTCGGGCAAGGTTTGGGAAGGCTACTTCATTCAATTGTCCGATGATGGTTTAAAGCCGATCCAAGCAGTCGGCTTTGAAAGCTTATATTAATGGAAGAGTTTATTGAAGATGAGGGTAAACTTGGTCAAGGGTTTATGTCGGCCGATGAGTTAGAAGAGGTAGATATAGGTTTAGGAGATAGACCTCGGTCGACATATGTAAGTGCAAAGTTGGATCCTGAGTTTAAACAAGAATTAATAAAGTTATTAAAAGAGTATCGTGATTGTTTTGCTTGGGAATACTATGAGATGCCAGGTTTAAGCCAATCTATTGTTGAACATCGGCTCCTGATTAAACCGGGGTATCGGCCTTATAAGCAAGCACCGAGATGATTTAGACCTGAATTAGATAAAGAAATAAAAGCCAAAATAACTCAGTTATATGAAGCTAAGTTTATTCAACCTTGCCGATGTGCTGAGTAGATATCTAATATCGTTCCTGTTTTCAAGAAAAATGGGAAATTGCGAGTTTGTGTGGATTTCAGGAATCTTAACAAGGCGACTCCGATGGATGGGTATCCGATGCCAATCGCCGATATGTTGGTCGATGCAGCTTCAGGACATAAGGGGATTAGTTTTATGGATGGTAATGCAGGATATAATCAAATTTTCATGGCAGAAGAGGATATTCCTAAGACTGCATTCCGATGTTCTGGTGCACTTGGATTATATGAGTGGGTCGTAATGACTTTTGGTTTAAAAAATACTGGCGCCACATATCAAAGGGCTATGAATTATATATTTCATAAACTGATCGGCAAGATTGTTGAAATCTACATTGATGATGTCGTGGTGAAGTCCGACGGATATAAGCAACATCTAGCCGACTTACGAGAAACTCTTGAATGCACAAGGAAGCACGGTTTCAAAATGAATCCTAACAAATGTGCATTTGGAGTATCGGCTGGACAGTTTTTGGGTTTCATGGTTCATGAAAAGGGCATTGAAGTCGGACAAAAGAGCATGAAAGCTATCAGAGATGCTAAGCCACCTACCGATAAGACGAGTCTCCAGTCGTTAATCGGTAAGATTAATTTTGTTAGAAGATTTATTTCAAATTTGTCTGGAAGAATTCGTCCTTTCTCCCCGCTGCTGAAATTGAAAGCCGATGAGGAATTCGTATGGGGAGAGGAGCAACAGAAGGCGTTTGATGAAATAAAACAATATATGATGACGCTGCCAGTTTTAATTCCACCTCAGAGAGATAAGCCATTCCGATTATATTTGTCGACCGATGAGTTGTCAATCGGGTCTGTTCTTATACTAGAATTTGAAGGAAAAGAGAGAGTGGTTTACTATTTGAGTCAGAAATTGATTGATGTAGAAACAAGGTATGTACCGGTTGAAAAATTATGTTTATGCCTATATTTCTCTTGCACTAAGTTGAGACATTATCTATTATCTTCTGAGTACACGATCGTTTGCAAGACCGATGTCGTCGAGTATATGTTGTCCATGCCGATGCTAAATGGAAGAATTGGAAAGTGGATATTGGCATTATAGGAGTTTGATTTGAAATATGAATCGGCTAAAGCGGTCAAAGGGCAAGTTATGGCTGATTTTGTAACACAACACATCGGAGATGAAGTTAAAACGGTTGAGACGATGCCTTGGACGTTGTTCTTTGATGGGTCTTCATGTGGTCAAGGATGTGGCATCGGAATCGTTATTGTTTCACCTCAGGGGGCAAATTTTGAACTCAGCTATCCGATGGATCCAAGTTTTACAAATAATCGGGTTGAGTATGAAGCATTACTTAAAGGGTTGAAATTATTATTGGAAATCGAAGCTGAAGCTGTTGAGATTTTTGGAGACTCCTAGTTGGTGATTTATCAACTAATCAGTAATTATGAATGCAAGGATGATATTCTAATTCATTATTTTGAAGAGTGCCGATTGTTGTTGAAGGAATTTGTGATGGTTAATATTGGACATATCCCCAAGGCTCAGAATCAGGAGGCTAACAATTTGGCACAGGCTGCTTCTGGTTATCGGCGTTTTCATAAGATTATGATGATATTACAAGAAATCAGAGATTGGAGGTATGAAATTGTAAATTATCTTAAGGATCCATCGCAAAAGGTTTCTAGGAAATTAAGATTCATGGCTGTTGAATATTTGTTGCTCGATAATCAGTTATATTATAAGACGATTGATGGTGTGTTACTCCGATGTTTGAGTAAATCGGAATCTAAGGACACGACAGATGAAGTACACGAAGGAGTTTGTGGTGCGCATCAATCGGCTTATAAAATGAAGTGGATAATCAGAAAGATGGGGTGTTTTTGGCCAACGATTTTGGAAGATTGTTTTGAATATTATAAAGGTTACCAAGAATGCCAGAAATTTGGGAATGTACAAAAGGCACCTGCATCAGCCATGAATCCGATTATCAAACCGTGGCCTTTTCGAGGATGGGGAATTGATTTGATCGGACAAATTTATCCATCATCGAGTAAGGGGCATAAATTCATATTGGTGGCAACTGATTATTTCACTAAGTGGGTTGAGGCGATTCCTTTGAAGGTTGTTGACTCTAAAAATATGGTGGAATTCGTTAAGGAACATATTATATATCGGTTTGGTATTCCTCAAACTATCACGACCGATCAAGGGACTATGTTTATGTCTAACGAATTTCAAGATTTTGCTATCAGTATGGGTGTTAAATTATTAAATTCTTCTCCTTATTATGCGCAAGCCAATGGTCAAGCAGAGGCGTCAAATAAAAGTATTATCAAAATTATCAAACGGAAGATTGATGAACAACCAAGGCGATGGCATCTAACATTGACTGAATCGTTATGGGCATATCAGATGGCGTGTCATGGTTCTAATAAATTGACCCCATATCATTTGGTTTGTGGACATGAGGCTGTTCTGCCTTTGGAGATCAAAATCAGATGGAGAAGGATATCGGAACAAGGAAACTTGACTGCCGATGAATACAAAAGTTTGATGAATTTTGAGTTAGATGATTTGGCTGAAACCCGCTTGAGGGCTTTGGAAAATATTGAAAATAATAAATTGTGTGTTGCTAAGTATTATGATAAAAAGGTTAAGTCAAAAGAGTTCATCGAGGGAGAATTGGTTTGGAAGCTGATTTTGCCGATAGGGACCGAAAGTTCTAAGTTTGGAAAATGGTCGCCCAATTGGGAGGGTCTCTATCGTGTGAATCGGTGCATTCCTGAAAATGCGTATATTTTGGAAACATTGGAAGGAGAAGAGTTTTCTAAAGTGCTTAACGGAAAATATTTGAAGAAGTATTACCCAAGTGTTTGTGTCGATTTTAAAGCCGATATTCTAAGCGATGTCGATTAAGATAGCCGACACGATACGTATCGCCTTGAGGGCAAAAATATTTACAAAAATAAATTCGTCAGTGATTAGTGTTATCAGATCCAAACGAGTTCGTCGATGATCGATGTCATCGGAGCAGTACAGCCAGAGGTTTTAAACATTACAAGTACTTGCGGATCATTTCGATCGTGCCCAAGCGGATATTGTCAATTTTCTGGATTTCTTCCAGATCTTCGACATCGGAGCCAGGAACATTCTTGATGCTTTTGTGGACCTGGTGGACCTCATCTAGACGTTTCTTTAGGTTCTCTTGCGCCAATGTGATAGATGCTGGAATTTGACTGAGTTCTCCTTGGGTCTCCGATATTTTCCTGTGGATTTCTTCGAGCCTTTTGAGCAGTTCAGTTTCAATGTCTTGGAGCTCCATGATCCGATTCTCTAGATGTTTCGGCTTGGCTTCCAAGGTCTTGATTTGGGCCTGCATGACTTTCAGTTCTTCTCTGCTATCGTCGTGTTTCTTGGCTAAGTCCTGCTAAGCCAGTCGCTCCGATATCCTCTGACAAGCTGCCGAAACTTGAGGCTGGTGCTCTTCAATGAAAGCCGCAGGGATGATTGCTCTTTCTAACTCCGATGGCAGTTGACCCTTCAATCCTTTGAAGATTTGACAAATCAATTCTGCATCTTCTACAAGGACGGAAGTACTCTTGTTCAGATGGGTCAGCATCTCTTGGAGTTTTGCCTTGATCTCATCAGAGACGGTGTTGAGGATTGCACGGAGTTGACTTCTTCGTCTCCGATTGCGGTGTCCAGGTCGAGTGATGCGAAGCTCATGGCCGGAGAATCTTGTGCCTGAAAAAAGACATTAATGAATAGATGTTATTCAAATAATAAATTGACACAAGAAATCAGTCAGTACCAATTTAAAGAGTCCTTCACGGACGTAATCAGGTACTTCTGCTGTTATCGGAGCTTGGAGATTGGATGGCTCGATGAGAGGCATCTCTTGGGTTGGTCCAATCGGAGGGGTTGCGGGCTATTGAGAAGATTATTGTTGAATGGCGCTTGCCTCCGATTGTACATTTGCAACCGGCTCTTCCACAATTGGCTGGAGAATGGTCTGGACATAATGAATCGGTTGAGATTGAAATCTGAGCATTAAGTTGGAATGTTTGAAGATTACCTGTTGAGCCGATTCTGTTTGAATGTCCTGGGTTGGGGCCGTTTGAAGATCGGGCAGTATGATATTTGTTTGCTGAAGAAAGAAATTATCATTACCGATTTATTTCAAGATATATGAGATAGAAAGGATCGGATTATTACCGCTACTGCATCGAGAAGCATCTTGGTGCCTTGGACAGCTTTTTCTGCAGTTTCTTCGGCAGCACGAGAGGTTGATTGGTCGAGAATTTTTTCGGTAGGCTGTATAAAGGAGTGTTATTTACTTGGTTTTCAATCGGAAAGGAGAATCGGAAGTATGAGGAAATCGTACGGGGGCTTGGCTTTTCTTTTGTTTCTTTGGCACCGATACCCTAGTAGGAGGGGTTTTCCTTTTTCCTCTGATGTCCATGATTTTCGCGAGAGATGGTGCAGAAGAGCCGATCCTTGGATTTGGAGTTCTGACAGCATATCGGATCGGTCTCCCACTGTTGCTTACCACTGGCATGTTTTCTTCAATTGGCTGTCGAAGGATTAAGGTACAAATTATGGAAAGATTATTTAAATAAAAGGTGGTTAAAGAGGGAAGATTTCAAGCGAGAAAGCTTACAGGAATTTCCAGGGCCTCAAAATCGGAGTCTATGAGACTGCAGTAGGTAATGGCCGGAATTCTGAATAGATGAAAACGTAGCTCTTTCCACCAATTTCTAAAGAGCCTAGACTGGAAGCTGGTACATAACCATTCAGGGATTTCGAAATCGGCTTGAGGGGCGAGTGCCATGATCCGATCCATCTCCAGGTCAGTTGTCACCGATCCACGGTGTTTGATCTTATCTGCAAAATAAAGGCCGATCGGGAGTTGGCCGAATCCCAGCTGACGAGCTGCCGCTGATGGGTTGTAGAATTCGTAGGATGAATTCTTGCGGCCATGTGCAATGTTGCTGCCAAGTATGGCAGGTGTGATGAAAGACATGAGAATCGGCAGGATCGTTGCAAGCTCATTCTGGATGTTGAACAGAGGCAGTTCATAGTCACGATCGGGATTGGCGTATGCGAAATAATGGAGGCATTCCAATGCAACCCCGTGATAAAAGCTTTCAAAGAATGTGGCCATATTTTTTGCGTCAAGCCTTGACCCAGGGCAAGCCGATGCTGCTTCTCCAAATGACATGCATCGGCGAAAGGTTGCGTCTTCTTCTTCTGTGTAATAATTTGGAAATTGACAGTTTTTGAAGTCAAATTGAAGAGCAGATCAGAATTGGGTATGCAACCATAGTTGGATGAACCATCAGGGACCTCCGATGTGTCCGACTGCTTGGCCTTCTGAAAGCTTGGCCGATACTTGGTGGAGCAAATGATAAACCACGCCAGGAAGGAGACGGTCGAGTGGCACCGATCCACCACGAGCCAATGTTTCTGCCATTGACTGCATGTTGGTTGTGGCTCCAAGTGTTGATCCATAGAATACGAATCATTCTAACCACATGTTAAGAAAGGCTGCGTGTTCTCTCTCTCCGACGGGGCCAGTCTTGTGGTGATCGGTGACATATTTCTTTCAACCTTTTGAACCCGTGCCAACTAGTTTGTATTCCAAATCGCGGAGGAGGAGTCCTTGGGTTGGTGTTATCTATTGTATTGAGGCCGGTCAGCATGTGCATGTCCATCAGCGTTGGTGTCATCGGACCATGACCAAACAGATAAGCATTGAGGGCATCAAACCAGAAAAGGGAGCTAGAGGCTAGTAAATTTTCATCCCTGGCCATGTCAGCAAGAGATAAAGTGAGGCATTGACTTATGTTTTTGTCATCCCAGAAAGAGAACTTGACAGCATGAATTCTGAGAAACCAATTTCTCCATCCTGGGACGGTGCCAGGCCATGATCGGAAGGATCCTGACCAATCGGATACTTGTAGGTCCGATCCCTTGAATGGGAGTCTCTCCGATTCCATATTTATCAGATCTGTTGGATCGGGGTCGCCCATCGGACTAAGATAGTACCAGGCGTCAACATGGGAGACGGGGATGACTAAGTTGTTCTTAAGATGCTACATTCAGAAAAAATAAAATAGTAAATATGGATGCAGAGGCTCACAAGTGATTCTGGGAGAGGAATGCGAGGATTAAAGTTGAGGATTTTGAGCATTTTTTACCTCAGGTACTTGCGTGTTGTCGGCTTTGTCAGCAGAAGCCGCCATTGAAAGAAGATTAGATCTACAATGAACAGTAATGCGGATGAGAAGTTTGAGAAATCATCAAAGGGGATGCAGTACAACCCAGATGCATGATATGAATCATATGCGGGGGAGTTCCTTACTTGATTCACGGTGAGAAATCAAGATTTGAAGATCAAATGTTCGCCGAGTGAAAGCTTTGCAGAGATGGCAATGGCAGAGCGTGCAAGCGCGATAGCAGATGCGAGCCGGAGGGAGAAGACAACAGTTCGGTTAAGTATTTATAGGGCTTATGAGAGAAGGAACCGCCCGAGAGCTGAGGCGCCGAATCCGCACGAGAATCGAGGGTCGCAACAGTGATGGATGCGGGTTTCCATAAGCTGTTCGCTGCTAGTGTCATCATTGCTTCGAAGAATTTTGGAACAAAATAATATTTTTTCCCAAAATTGGGGGCATGTGTTGACACCAGATTTTGACTCGGCTAAGATTGTGCATGACAGAGCTAAGGCTGGGGCCGAGTCCGATTCTGAGTGGATCTCTGATTCCGATCGGATTTCGTCCGATTGAGTCCGGACTGGATACGGGACTAAGGATGCCGGAGCGCGTACGACTGTCAGGGAAAGGATGCGTCTGGAAGCTTCTTCATGGCCTGATTGCACGGCAGTTGTAATAGTTTTGGTAGTTTAGATTAGTTTACTTTAAATAAATTAGAGATATTGTCGTAGCCGACAAGGAGTAGTTAGATTTCAAGGGTATAAATATAAATCATACGCCATTGTAAAAGATGTTCACACAACCAATCAATATAACACAACTTTCGGCCCTCGTGCCAACAACCCTTTTCGTCGAGTTCTTCAGCAAGCAGGGCTGCATCATCTTGACCTCTGGTTTGTCTGTAAGTATGACATTTATCGAATTAATCTAGGCTTTAGATTGAGGCGTATCGCCCTTCTTCGTTTAGATTGCTCACCTCTTACCGTATCTTGTTGATTTTATCTTATCGGCTTACATCTGTTTAAGAGATCTAATTTGCTTCATTGTGTTTCAAATTTTATAATAGATCCGTTTATATTGCCTATATAGCTGATTTAGATTTAATAAGCAAGTTACAAATAAATCTATTTAAATGAGCTCTTTGATATATATCGATCTATCAGAGTAAGCAAGCTAATTGGTGCCCTGCTAGCAATGCTATCTCGAAACCGATCCGATTGTTAGTGACATGAGATTCAGTTTGTTTATTACTTTTGGAAAGATGCATATTAAAGAATGAGTTTAAATTAGATTTATATCCGATTCAGCTTCTATAGTCGATGGTTTGTTTTAAATACATGTTATATCATCACGAATCGGACTCAAGGCCGATGGTTCATGCTCTCGAATCGGACTCCTCTTTATATTGATCCGATTTGCTGGAACGAATCAGGGCTTTGGCCGATGAGTTCCTTGTGATTTACTGATTAAATTCTACCTGTCAATTTCAGATCAAATTGACTGGCACGCCATGAACCTCAAGATTTTGGACCTGCACTGAAGTTCAAGCAAAATCTTTTAGGCCGTAGTGTTAATTTTTGAGAGCCAACGCCTTACTTTTTGGACGTCAACAGCTTCTTACGGGACAACAATGACATCTTTGCATGGAAGCCATCTGACATGCCGGGAGTCCCAAGGGAGTTGGCTAAGCACAAACTCAACGTTGATCCAGCTGCCAAACCAAAGAAACAATGACTATGACGCTTCACCCAGGACAAGAAAGAAGCCATCCGATCAGAGCTGGCGAAACTACTAGCAGCCAGGTTCATTAAGGAGGTGTTCCACCCCGACTGGCTCGCTAACACTGTCCTGGTGTGAAAGAAGAACAACAATGAGTGGAGGATGTGTGTCGACTACACTAACTTGAACAAGCACTGCCCAAAGGATCCTTTCGGGCTACCCTGCATTGATCAAGTGGTGGACTCCATAGCTGGCTGCTCTCTACTCTGTTTCCTCGACTGCTACTCGGGCTATCATCGGATAAGCCTGCATGAAGACGACCAGATCAAGACGGCGTTCATCACTCCGTTTGGCGCCTACTGCTACACCACAATGTCCTTTGGACTCACGAACGCGGGGGCAACATACCAGCACGCAATTCAGAGTTGTTTGAAGGCTCAGATTGGCCGCAATATTGAAGCCTACGTTGATGACGTCGTCGTGAAGACAAAGAACCCGGACAGCCTTATTGATGACTTGTCCAAGACCTTTGCACATCTTAGAGATTTCCAATGGAAGCTCAACCCCACCAAGTGCGTGTGTGGCGTGCCCGCAGGAAAACTGCTAGGCTTCATAGTCAGCCATTGGGGAATTGAAGCCAATCCCGAGAAGATCACTGCCATCACATCCATGGTGCCTCCTAAATCCCTCAAGGATGTCCAGAAGCTGACCGAATGCATAGTGGCCCTCAACCGATTCATCTCAAGACTTGGCGACGGAGGAATGCCTTTCTTCAAACTCATCAAGAAGCAAGACAAGTTCGTATGGACTGCAGAAGCTGATGCGGCATTTGAAGACCTCAAGAAATTCCTCTAGACACCACCAGTACTTACTGCACCAGCTGATCAGGAACCACTGCTCCTCTACATTGCAGCAACAACTCACGTGGTGAGCACTGCCATTGTAGTTGAGCGGGAGGAACCCGGCCATGTATTTAAGGTACAACGGCCAGTCTATTTCATCAGCGAGGTACTGATAGAATCAAAAGTACGCTACCCCCAGGTCGAGAAGCTATTATACACTGTCTTGATCACTTCCCACAAGCTGCGCCACTACTTCGATGCTCACCGGGTTGTTGTAGTCACCTCCTTCCCAATCGGTGACATCCTCCACAACCGGGACACAACAAGGCGAATCTCCAAATGGGCGATCGAGTTGGGCTCTCACGCCATCGACTTCGTCCCACGCGCTGCCATCAAGTCGCAAGCCCTAGTGGACTTCGTTGCTGAGTGGACAGAGATACAACAAGCACTGCCAGAAGAACCAATCGAGCATTGGATCATGCACTTCGACGGATCAATGAAGCTTGAAGGAGCCGACGCAGGAGTACTATTCATATCCCCGAAAGGCGATCAACTCAAGTACGTGCTCCAGATCCTCTAGAAAGCCGCGAACAATGAAGCCGAGTACGAAGCTCTACTCCACGGGCTACGCCTGGCTGCTTCCCTTGGCATCAAGCATATGGTGGTCTACGGCGACTCCTCGGTGGTCATCAACCAGGTCAACAAAGACTGGGACTACACCAAGGAGAACATGGACGCATACTGCATGGAGGTCCGTAAACTTGAGAAGCACTTCCATGGACTCGAATTTCATCACGTCCTTAGGGACAACAACATGGCTGCTGATGCACTTTCCAAGCTTGGTTCCCACCGAGCGCAAGTACCGGGCGGTGTTTTCGTCCATGAGCTGTTACAACCATCCATCAGAGAGCAAGAAGTACAACCGACTACGACACCCCCTCATCAGCAAGTCGTGGTGATTACACCCGAGTGGACAAAGCCCTTCATCGAGTACATCCTACATTAGAAAGAGCCTGAAGATAAGGTGAAAGCTGAGCAAGTCATCAGGCGAAGCAAGCACTACGTAGTAGTCGGCTCCACCCTCTTTCGACGTGGCGCATCGTCTGGAGTCTTGATGAAATGCGTCCTTCCAGAAGTCGGACGGGAAATCCTTGAAGAGATCCATGGTGGAATCTGTGGCAACCACGCCGTCCACCGCATGATTGTTGGCAAGGCTTTCCGGTCCGGGTACTATTGGCCATAAGGAGTGGCAGACGCAGAAGAAATCGTGAAGACTTGCCAGGGCTGCCAATTCTTTGTCCGGCAAGCTCATGTCCCCACAACAATCGTCAACACCATACCACCCTCTTGGCCCTTCGCATGCTGGGGGCTTGATATGGTTGGACCACTAAAGACCGCACCAGGAGGATTCAAATATCTTTACGTGGCGATCGACAAGTTCACCGAGTGGATTGAAGTCAAGCCGCTAGTCAACGCTACAGCGTCAAAGGCGGCCGAGTCCATCCAAGACATTGCTCGTCGTTTTGGCGTCCTGAATCGCATTATCACTGATCTTGGCTCCGAATTCATAGGGAGCGAGTTCTTTGATTTCTGCGATAGTCTGGGAATCGAAGTTTGCTACGCATCGGTGGCGCACCCATGTGACAATGGACAAGTTGAGAGAGCTAACGGCCTCATACTTCAAGGACACAAGCCAAGGCTCCATGAACCGCTCAAAAAGTACAGCGGCAAGTGGTTGCAAGAGTTGCCATCTGTGGTATGGGGGCTCAGAACCCAGCCCAACCGTGCGATGGGGCAATCACCCTTCTTCCTGGTCTATGTCTCCGAAGCAGTACTCCTGGTGGATATTGAGTACAATGCTCCAAGAATCCAGAACTACTTGGAGGAAGTAGCAGAGCAGAGTAGAGCAGAAGATATGGACATGCTAGAAGAAGCGAGGTTAGCTGCTTTGATCAGGACAACCAAGTAGCAGCAAGAACTCAGGAGGTATCACGACCAAAACGTCCAAGCAAGGTCGTTCAACATCGGTGATCTAGTTCTCCAGAGAATTCAGAGTACAAAGGATCAGCACAAGCTATCTTCGCCTTGGGAAGGCCCATTCATAGTATCAAGGGTCATTGGCCCAGGTACTTATCAGCTACAGCGGGAAGACAAAACAGAGGTGCCCAATTCTTGGAACATTGAGCACTTGTGGCGTTTTTACCCTTAAAAAGTTTTAGGAGTTATTAAGAGTCAATAAAAGTCAGTCCTTTCAATGTACCGATGTCAGCTTTTTCAGCCAAAAGATAATAAAGTGTCTATATTCCATTGTCATCAAGCTTGAAATTCAGATAGATGTATCATGTTACGCTTGCTCGCCAAGTAACGCATATACAGCAAAGTTTTGGATCATGCCGGGTTGTTTAAAAACAATCTAGACAGGCTACGTTAAAACACAAGCCATCTACTTTCTGTTCTCACACAGAAGGATCGGGCAAACCAAAACACAGATAACAAGTACTTTTGTTGACGAAACATTAGTATTTATATCTACCAAGTTCATTACATGGGTTCTTCTTACATAACAAGAAAACCTAGAACTTAAGACGAGAGACTATCTTCTCTGCCGTATCCTTCTCCTCCTCCACGTAGCCCTCATACATGTCGCGGGTGCACGCCGGGTTGGTCCTCCCTTGAGTAACGCTCAAGGGCTGGGCAGGGAACGAGGACCGGACCAGGCCGAGTACTTGCCTAGTACAAGACCAGGTGATTCGCTGGCAGTATGCTCGCACCTGCCCAGGTGTGGCCCAGACACGATCAATGAGAGGAGGAGCAGGACCGCCGACGGGTACTTTGGCATACACGTCGACCAGCGGGACGACGACATCCTTGAAGGATGCGAGCTCCGCACCAAGTCGGCTGACATCCTCGCGAAGAGCTTGGATTGCTTTGTCTTGGTCGCGGATCTTCGCCATATCCTGAATAAGTTGTGCATCGGCGTCCTTGCGCATCTTTTTCTCTTCGGCCAGCTCCGCCATGCAGTCTTGTTCACGCTGCTCGGCTTGATTGGCGCGCTTCTGTTGCCGATAGAAAAGATTTTTCATGTTGATTACTTCAGCCTTTAGGGACTCGATCTTCTTCTCCTCATCTGCATTAAACAAATCTTATTATATTAACATTTTATGATTTGTGCTAATCATGGGAAGAATAAGTCGGTGGCATACTTGAGAGCTTTTGCCTAAGCGACTTGTTCCTCTCGAGAACATCCTCGCGTTGGTCTTGGTACAGGTTGATCTTTTTATATGCCTCATCCAACTCAAGGCGAAGCTTGGCGCGCTCTTCATCCCATGATAAGTGACCTTGCGCCAAGTCTTTCTCCGCTTTCTCTGCTCGAGTAAAGCATGCACTGGCCCTGCATAGCATCTCCGACTTCTGGTGCAAGCGGTGCAGGATACTCTATTTCCAAAACAAGGCAGTCGAGTTGTCAGCAAAGCATCCAGTGGAGATAACTGTTGCTACAGTGTTGATTTATTTCATACTAACCTCTGTGAGCCTGGAAAGTTGTTTCTGCAGCTCGGCAGCCTTCTCAAGATCTTCCTGATCAGCTTGGGAGTTGAACAGGAAGGAATTGTCATCATCAGGACCAGCGCCCGGAGTTCCAGTGTAAATCTGGAACGGCTCCGATGTTGACTCTCGGATCTTCGTCTTCTCCCGAATGATCTCTTCAATGGTCGCCGCCTTCACAAGTCTAGCAGCCGCATCAAGCTCCTCAGTACGCAGGCTCGCCATCAGGGTACTTTCTGTGGATTTTGGCCACGTGCCCGGAGCAGAAGTACCCAGAGCGGCTTGCTCTGGTACTTGGGACGACGATGAAGCGGCGGTGCTTGATTTTTGAGGACGGGGCTGCGGCGACATCTGGGGGCTCGGCTCTTGCTCCACTTTCGCCTCTTTGGTCTAGGTGTCCACGGATGGATTCACCTCCGGGATTCCTGGCCACTGAGTGGGCGGGGGAGTGGGCGGACGGTTGAACAAGACAGAAAAATACAATGATCAATCTGCTGGGGATAGTGGATGATCAAATTGCATCGACCAACAAGACAGATTACTTACCTGGTGAAATCCATATCAAACTCTGGATCGTCCAGGTCAAAGGTGATTCCTCCAGACGGGATGTCTTGAGGCTCGTGTATTTTTTCCTGGCGAGCGGGTTCTTTCTCCTGTGTTTGCTGTGTGAAAGAATGCGGATCAGGAAGAAGAACCCGGAATAGGTCAAGACGAAGGATTTCGAGTACTACTCAACTTACCCTGGGAGGGGATGTATGTAGGGGGATACCAAATGGTATCTCTGCATCCTTTTCCATCTCCATGCCAAGATCCTCTGCTTCAGGCAGATCGGCGTCAGCAGACTTCTCAATAGAGGATGATAGCTTCTTTCGCACAACCCGCCTCTTCTTGGGGATTTGGGGACTTGGCGCATCATCGGAGAAAGGCCTCTTTGGGCCTGATCCTCCCTATCCAAGAATCTTGGGGCGAGGCTATGGGGGCGTGTCCTCATCAGACGAGGAGCCTTCTTCCAACATCACATCGTCAGTGACTTGCTCTGCTTTTTTCTTCCCCTTTCCAGAACCACAAGCGGATTGCTGGGGCGGTGGGGAAAGGGGCGGCTCAGGCAGGCCAGTCTGGCTGTCTTCCACTACAGGAGGTGCGGAGGCGAACCTTGTGTGCAATTCCTATGATTGGGTGCAAAGAAACTTGTCAGTACATGTTCAGAAAGATGCCAGATACAAAATACATAATCTTCGGTTTGATTTCCAACTTTCCGCTGCTGGAGGACGATTAGCCGAATGGTCGGGTACCCGGCGAGGGAGATCTTGGGCGTCCATGAACAACCCCTGGACGTGGAGTGCAACTTCGTTTGGTGACAGGTCCATGACGGAGACCCTGGTCAGATCATTGGAGCCGGTATTGTCATAGCCAGCGCGCGTCCGCTTCTGCCAGGGTTGCACGCGACGGCGGAGGAATGAGCTGGCTACTCCAATGGCCGTCAGACCCTTCTCTTTCAACTCGGCGATCATCTTCAGCAACCCGGAGAGCCAGCCCGCCTCGTCGTTGTTGATTGCTTCATTCCAGCTGGTTTGATGGCGGGGCAGGCGGCCAGAATGCTTCTTCAGTTTTGGGGGCTGGTTCTCTACATAGAACCACTTGTCTGCCCAGTCTTTGATGGAGTCATTCATCTTGAAATCAAAGTACACATTTTTCATCCCCTGACGAAGCTGGATTTCGGCTCCTCCGACTACTTTGTCTTGGCTAGACTTGACTCGAAAAAGAAGGTGGAACAGATTGAAATGCAGATCAATTCCAAGGAAGGTTTCGCACAGGTGGATGAAAAGAGAGATTTGAAGGATGGAGTTAGGGTTGAGATGCACTAACTCTAGCTTGTAGAGGCAAGCAAACCGCGCAGAAAATCATGAGCAGGCAGGGCAAATCTCCGCTCATAGAAAGCAGCGAAAACAACGATCTCGTGGACTTCGTCAAAGAACCATGGCTTACCGATGTCTGTGCGCCAGCAAGAGATTGACTTGTCCAGGAGATACCCTTGATTAACAAGGTCCTGCACCATCTGGTCCGTTGCCTTGGATGGCCTCCAGACGAGTGCGGGAGTGGAAGGATTTTTGAAGATTGGCATGTCTGTGATTGGAACTTTGGGGGCTTTCTTGCTTGCTGTCGGCTTGTTCGCCGCGGATCTGCTGGCTGCAGGTTTGCTTGGCACTGATTTCTTCCCCATTTTGTTCTGTTGAGGACTTTGTCAAGGGAGGTCTGGGGCGGAGCTCGAATGGATTCAAGGGCGCGCGTGAGTATGGATGGATTTGAGATTTGGGAGCGGCGGCTGGAATAGATGGGAATGGGAAGCGGTTTACCCTCTGTTTTTATAAACTGAAGCGGTAACCCTAAGCGTATTCTCTAAAAGTCATCTTCTCATCAGCGCCAACACTTGTGTATTCACGGTTTTTAACCAGATGCATACTTGTGCGGCAATTTCCTAATGGGCTAAGTCATTTTCTGATGTATTTTCATACTCGGGGGCTGATGCTTTATAGGATGAGTTTTTCCTAATCAAAGAATATACTTATTTCTGTAAAAGTCTTTAAGCTTATTGTCATCTGCTTTAAGCTTGGGGGCTGGGGAGGGGGGAATAGTATATTTTTTTTGGAAAGTTTTTATTAAAGACCCTGGAATTATTTTTAATCCTTGAAAACATTTCTAGGCTCGGGGGCTAGACCCATAATGGGTCCATCTTTTTTTCAAAAGTTGGACACCATTATAGTAAATGGGGAAGTTTTTGCATCATCTTTGATTTAAAAATCAAAGCCCCGGGGCTGATTGCAAAAGCAGTCGGCAAGGAGCACATCATGTTCACTTCTGAAAGTTTTCAACAAAGAAGCAGGATGACGAGAAAACAACTCGGCTGATGTTGAAACTATTGAGAAACAACTCGGCAGGTGTGAAGACATGAAGACGCTCGGGGGCTTGACGGACCAAGATCCATGGGAGACCTTATGGGCTGTAGGCCCGCTAGGAAATTGGGCCGACAACTCTGACAGATACAAGGAAGAAGCATACAGCTTAAGGAAACTAGTCGGCTACTAGGAAACAACCCGACCTACTCATGTGAGGACTCTATGTTTAGTATCCGACTAGGAGTTTGTATTTCTTGCCTTGTAGACCATGTCTCCCGAGTATATAAGGTGAGGCAGGGACCCCTTGTAAAATCATAACCAACAATACAAAGCGATCCACCATACAGGATGTAGGATATTACGCTCTCTACTCGAGGCGGCCTGAACCTGTCTAAATCGTCTCATGTTCACCATCATGCTTCTGGTTCTGACGAGGCCCTTACGAACAACTCGACTACTCAGGGACCCCCTATAGTAGGCTAGCCGGTATAAAAAATCGACAATGCATGATATGCTTACTCTTATTTGCTAGAACTACAACTAGAAGACGATAGGCTCATTTATCCTTTGGTTATGCTTTATTCTTGCCTATGTTCATGGGTGTGATCAACCTTTACACTTCAATCATATCTTAAAAGTTTACCTTTATATGCAATCTATGCTTCATGCTAGGATAGATCCATTTGATTAGAGGAAGAACCCTAGTGAGTTTATTGTCGATCCACGGATTGATAACCTTGGATGGAATACTCTAAGGGAAAAGCTACGATGATCCGTGTGCTTGCGGTTCACAATTGGCGCGTCTATGGACCGTCAACACTTACATAAAATCTCGGAAGAGCCGATGTTTCCTTCCGCTTTTCTTTCCGATAAATAGGAATTCTATATCCTCCAGCTCTTCGTGACCTGTTGTGTCTGCCCTCGACTTAGCCGTCTTAGAATAGAAAGGATTCGCAGGTGAAGATTAGGATGCACTGAACACAGTCAAATATTGGTTTTGGATGGTTCAAATGCATGGTCTTTGATTCTCGTCTCGTTTCACTTGCATTTTCTTTCATTCAGTCTCGCTCTGAGAGTGGTATCGAACCACTCACTCTGTTTGGATTTTGGATGGTTCAAATGCATGGTCTTTGATTCTCGTCTCGTTTCACTTGCATTTTCTTTCATTCAGTCTCGCTCTGAGAGTGGTATCGAACCACTCACTCTGTTTGGATTTTGAGTCCAAAGGGCCCAGCGAAAGAGGATTTATAGTCCCAAGCCAGCACAACTGCCTGCCAGAACCATTAATATAGGGTTTGATCTACTGAACACCCACACAATCTTGATTTGACACAGCAACACTTTCCATGGTAGGATTGAACCAAAGGAACAGACTAACTATAGTATGCAGTCATCTATTTGTTAGGCAGGTGACTTGAACATGGATTCTTTGCCCCAGGTGATCAGGACTCGTACAAGTATCTAACATGATTAGGCAGGGACAGGATTCGAACCTGCAGTGTTCAAGTCATGAGCCTGATGAGTCGACCAATTCCTCTACCCCGCTTCTTCCCCTGATCTTTCTTTCCCTTTTCCCATGGGGTTTCCCTTGCTTGCTTGGCCGGGATAGAACCAGCGTTTAGGTTGCGGCTAGGCGCGGAGGTTGGAGCTCCCTCCTTGACTGACAACTAGTACGAACTTGCTGAAAGCACGAGCGTAGAAGCGAAAGAAGAAGCGAGGGGATTGAGCTTCCAAGCGAAAGAACAAGGGATGAGCACTTTGTTGCGCCTGCGCATACATTTTCTTGCTCCTTTTGATAGGCAAATTCCTGACTGAACCTCAGTCCACAATTTGACCTATCTTTCTGGAGTTGGGGTGAACTCGTTCACCTTACGTCTTTGGTGGAATGGAATCCCTTACCCTGTGTTAAGCATATAGCTCGCGTTTCTGGTGAACTTCACTTCACACCTAAAAAATCCCGATTAGAAAGAGAGAAACTTGACACGCAATAGTGACAGGCGAGGGCGAGTGAACCCCATTAGCTACAATTCTATATCTTCTTTTTGTACCCCTGCCTTATCACTACAGCCACGGATTGAGTGAAAGCCTCCCAAACGACTCGGCTTCAAGATGGAGATTGACCATCTGCACCTGCTCATTCAATTATTCTATTCTGATAAATCCGGACTACAATCTTCAGACAGAGGGTCCCTTCGATAAACTACTTGTCTCATTGGGACTCTTATGGAGAGCTAGATTCCGTAGTGGAGTTTACTTAGCTAAATTAGCAACTTATCGATCTGCTGTAGCTTTTAAAATCCACTCTAACCGAACTATGTTAATTATGGAATACCACCTATCCTTAGAAAATCAGATTGTCCTTGTACTTGCTCTCTCATTCCTTGGAGTCCTTCAAGGGTATCAGATCTTGAAACTAGTTTTTCTTTCGCGCTTCCCCTAGAGCAGGCAATAGTTTGATAGCGGGTTCACCTTCCTAGTAACGTTTTCTCATTTCATTCATTCTCATTCAAATCTACTTCTAAAGCATGTGAAGTACCAGTTGTGGATAGATTCCTTGGCAGAGTATCAACTTGAGATTCTTCTTTAACCCTCCAGGAGTTCGGTTCTTTTCTTTCTATATCAGAATACGGCGTAGAGGCTAAGCCTGCCGATTGATCAGACTAGGGGCCATTCACTTCTATAGAAAAATAGGTGTACTGCACGAAAGCTTCTCTTTATGACTCTGAGTCGTCTATATCCGCAAAAAAATCCCTTTTGATTCTGCATGTCCAAATCCAATGCAACAAAACCTATTGAACTGCAGAAAATTCCTCCAGCGTTCGAAGATTTATTGTGATACATTTGTAGAAGGATTTGGAAATCGAGTTCGAATTATCATGAAATTTATGGAAGGTGGTGGATGTCAATTTTGGTGGGCGATGTGGCCTCTAAAGGATGACACTGGAGAAACTACTTTTCATGTGATTTCGAACTATAAACTTTTTTGTCAGCGCGGATGTCTGGTAGATGTAGATTTCACGTTCTCACAATTTGATCATAGTGAGATCCTTTCAAGTCTCAATAAAATTCTTATTAAGAATCCTTTATTAACATAAACACTAGACATTGAGGAGTCATTGGTGATAGATCAACCATGGCCTGTTGGACATTGCAAAATTTACAATTTGTTTTGCTAATATTCTGATGACCGAGGCCGCCAAGCCTCAAGGACTTTTCCATTTCCCCGAGGGGGAATCCTTAACTAAATGATAAATGAAAAAATAAATAAATGTGAAAATTTAGTTACAGATGTGAAAAAGTCAATATCTTACTGTTTTTTCATTTATCATTCATTTAAAATGTTCTTTAATAGAAAAAAAAACCGATCGACCATTCTCCGCGAAAGATAGGTAAACATTTGACGAGCAAAAAAAACACGTGAGAAAGACCAAAAAACCCATTCTCCCTAAATGGTTTACCTATACTGAATGGAAGGTTTATGACATGGGAAGATTTTCCAGAATATGAGCAAGGGTAAAGGATTCATCACTTGCTGGGCTTTCAGGGAGTAATAGGAGGGGTTGGGAATTGATCGTTGAAATCATCCCACCAGAGCATATGAACTTGAGGTGGGGGCTCAATCTCATCAGTCTCCCGGATTCCAGTCATGTCTCTACCATCGGTATCTCCCTTTTCTCCAGTTGGCGTAATAAGGAGGGAGTCAGAGACTACCAACTCGACAATGTTGGCTCGATCATGTTTATATTGGCAGGAGGAAGTACAACATGAGTGGGTAGGAGATTAGTAGTGATATTAGGATGGTTTGCCCTTGGTGGCTCAATTTTCCTTGAATCAATAAGGTCTTGGATGTCATGTTTAAGCCTTAAACACTTTTGGCCTTTTGTCTGATGTTACTTGTATTAGGCATTGGCTTTGTACCTAGGAGGAAGAGGATCTGGTGGCGAAGATAGGGCAAAAGGCGTCAGTACACCATGCTTCTTAAGCTTATTTTCCAAGGCACGGCTGAGAGTTATGCCCAACGAAGTGAAAGTCCTGAGTATCTTTGGTTTACCGTCAGACAAGATATTCACTTCACTATTCTTGCTTGTTTCCCCTAGGGCTATCTTCTTTCCTTTTGGATCTACCTCTTTGACCTGTGATCCATGAGTCCCATTGTAGATAGCATCTTCAATATGAGTGGCTGCTTCAATCAAAGAGTCATAAGTGGTCATCGCTTGGAAATCAAAATAGTCATGGTATTGCCTACTCCTGTTATTCATCATTATCCAAACTTGTTCCTTTTCTGGGGAGAGATCAATATCAATCACTTGGGCTACTTTGGCCTTCCAACAGGCCAGGAAATTGGTCACAATCATAAAAGACCTGAACCGGAGGTGCTTGAGGTAGAAGGAACATACTTTGATTGATGAGAGATTTTGGATAAGAGTTCATAAAATAAAAGGTGCTAGCCTGTTTCATGGTCAGGAAGGGAAAGGAAAGAGCTGGGTTTCAAACAAAATATGTACACACCTTGAAAGAAGAGGGATTAGTGGGATTCTTTCAAGGTGTGTACATATAGCGGTACATAGCATCAACACGGGGTTGAGTCCGATTTCGCATGTTGTTTCAATACGAAATTCATGATCAAAGTGAGACCAGTCAGGATGGTTGGGAGAGTGAGCTCTGCCCTTAATTGGGTAGAGTGAGGGATAGCAAGGGCCAGTAGTAAGCAAAGGATGAGGTTAGCAATAAAAAATAGGGAGAATCAATAAAACATGAACTCTACTCTACCTACGCACACAAGCAAGAAGCGGTAAACCAAACCCGGGATGAAACCGGCATGTCAATAGGAAGCAGCTCCACGCCCAAGGTGAAAATCCGAGCTATTAATCTCTAAATATGCTAATTGAATGTGCAGCCTTAGGCAAGGATGTTGCCACACCGTGGAAGGTATATAGATCCTATGAACAAGCCCAAAAGCAATCGAATGAAGGGACAGTAGTGAAGGTGGTGGCGATCAATTAGAGAGGATAGGTTGATTCCAGTCTAGGAAGTTCATTAACATTGGGAAGACTCTTTCACTAAGCTTCCGTTCAATAGAGCCACAGGTGCCTCCCACTAGGGTATCTCGTTTTGAATTTATCGTACGCTATGACCCTTGGAATCATAGGATGGCAGGGAGTGGGGCTGTTGGAAGTACCTTTCTCCTCCACAAGGGGTTAGTTCCAGCGCAAATTCTCTTATTTGTATTAAAGTGGATATGACATTATCACAATCCTAATGTACTTTGGCTAACAACTTCTTGCCAATGAATGCTTAGGAATCGTATCTCCTTGGGTTCTTTGCTTTCATCAACCCGGAACGAGGAAATGGAGAGATTAATGATTGGCAGGAATCACCAATCATCAGTTATGGCTGGGGCCGAACGTGTACATGGGGAAATCAATGATATCGAATTTATTCGAGGATCAAAAAACCTCCTGGCTAGTTAAGGTACTAGCTGACCGTAGCTAAGTGAAAGGATCTTGATGTCGCCTAGAGGGGGGTGAATAGGCGAGACCTGAAAATGTTGCCACTTAAAACAAATTTATTAGCGACAATTGGATATTCCATATAACACCTTTAGAAATTCAATAAATGAACTTCTAAAGATATCTTTGGAATCCCCAAATAAGAGTATTTAACGCCTAGCACAGCGGATATAACGCACTGCCACTTTGCAAAAACGTCGCCACCGGTTTTGCCCTGGCAGTGAATCCCCCAAATAGATAGAAAAAGCTTGAAAGCTCGGAATCAAACCAAACTTGGGGATGATGATTGAAATGTCTTTCTAAGGTATATCTCTAAGTCCCTGCACTCAAAAACACAGATACAACAATATCGAGCGACTTCACCAATAAAACAATATATGCACAAAGATGGTTAAACTAGCGGGAGACACAAGATTTGTTTCACCGAATTTTGGATTCACTGCTTGCACCGAGAGTGACTAAGGCACAGTGAATCCTACTCTCCGTTGAGGAAGCTTATGTGACCACACTAGGTCAAACTATTTCCTCCTTCCACTAGCTTGCTTCTTCCCTTTCGGAGGCGAAGCAGGACCAGCACAAACACGACCACACTAGGTCAAGCTATTTCCTCCTTCCACTAGTTTGCTTCTTCCCTTTCGGAGGCGAAGCACGACCTGCACAAACTTCCCGCAGCTCACCACACCTTGGTAGCTCACGGGCAACACCTAACCGTCTAGGAGCAAAGCTCCAAGAGTAACAAATGAATCACACAAGCTTAATGAAGTACAGCAGTGCTCAATGTGTTTGAATGCTCTCAATCTTCTCACAATGGCTTCTCTCTCTACTACCCAACTCAATAGATCTCACAATGTCAAGCAACCTCACAAAGACGGGTTGGAGAGAGCAAGAATGGCTTTGGCTTAGCAAGGAATAGCAGGGAAGCACACCAGCAACCTCAGGAGCAGCACTTGCTAAAGGGGAGGTCGTGGGGTATAAATACTCCACTCATCAAAAACTAGCCGTTGGAAACCCAGTGAAAACCGGTGCCACCGGTTCCTAAAACCGGTGCCACCGAAATTCAAACAGAACTAGCTGTTGGAACATCTAACACAAAACCGGTGCCATCGGTTTCCCAAAACCAGTGCCACCGATTTTGCCCGTGGCAAAACCTACAAATATGTTCGTGACGGTTTTGTGTCTCTCATCAACTCATATGGGTTCCTTGAGCACTTAGACAATTTCAAGACTTCTTGTGATGCATCCCTCTTGATAGTATGTCATACCTATACTCAAGATCAAATATAAATGCAAATGATGCACTTGAGCTTCTTCACTTTGAACCATGCCATACTTGATCAACATATCCACTTGAGAGTTGCATCCAACCTTGTCTCTTTGAATTGAGCACTTCAACCTTGAGCTAGTGACTTAAACCTTTGTCTTTGAATGAAAGCCACTTCTAGTTCAATTCACTTTTTCACAACTTACTTGTAGAAAGATAGAAAGATTGATACTTGCCAATATGAACACCAAATGTGACCAAGATTCATCAAGTTGAAATCCTAAGAAAGTTTCGTCACCCTAGCAAAGATACATGGCTCAAGTCTGCAACTTAATCAAACATTGCATAGTACCTTGAAACACTATCCCAAATTCCACCTCTTCATCTTTGCGTCGCATATGGCTTCACACTAGTTTGTATCAACAATGAATACCACTTCTTGATATGCAATATATCCACTTTACTTTGTTCTTTTATTTCTTTCAAAGTCATCATGTCTTGTTTGCAAGTCATTCTTCAAGTATAGACCAAGAATGAGCCATATCACCATGTCTCTTGTCCATTCAACCTAACTTGCATTATACAACATTTTTATCCAACATGATCCAAGAAAATCCATATCAATATTAAACAAGCTTTTATCAATTTAGAGACCAATGTATCACACATGTCATTATGTCTCTTTCTTTGTTGCATCATAGCTTGCCAATTATCATTTTCATGAATAATGGGAAAAATCACTTCTTTATATATGTCAACATGAGCCATCCACATTGTATTCAACCAATGAACAATAGTGTATCATAAATATACAATTTAATTTCTGCTCATAATCTTTAATGAACATGTTAGTCCTTTAATCGTTTTATCATTCAATTCACCAAAACCCACTAAGGGGGCCTATATACACTTTCAATCTCCCCCTTTTTGGTGATTGATGACAACTTGATTAAAGCTTACAATAGATATATCAATAAAGCTTTTGAATGTTTAGATTTAGTTTGAGCTCCCCCTCAACATGTGCTTTGAATGAAATTCAATAATTCGGCCTAAAATGCCAATTTGCACATTTTCAAGAAAACATGGAGCTCCCCCTGAATCTCAGCATTCATGGGGTGCAAAACATGTGTGTGAACAAATAATACGTGATGCATGCAGCACAAGGCAATAAAACAAGAACTCAGAGCTGCCAGCCAAAACCGGTGCCACCTGTTTTCACAAACCGATGCCACCGGAATTATCTGGAGAGCCCTGCCAAGCATCAAACAACATGGGCCGGATCTTCCGACACCATGGGCCAGAACATCCGGCCCCAACAGAGGCTACCGGATCTTCTAGGCCAGAAGATTCGGGACCCACCAGAACATCCGACACAAAGTCAGATCTTCCAAACACATAAAGCATATTATCAAGCAAATTAGTCTTAATAAATTTTTAAACAAGTTCAACACACATAAACAACACACGTAGTAGCACACATTACAATTGTTCTCAAGTCCAAAAGAGCTACGATAGAATTATTATAGGGCCTGTTGCATACAACAGCCAAAACCGGTGCCACCGGTTTTGCCAGATAGCCAGCAGACAGAACAGAACAGCGGCGCTTTAATCGATCCAATTCCTCCCCCTTTGTCATCCATCACCAACAAAGGTCCTGGGGGCTTCTTTCGCTGTCTCTACTCATCATCTTCATCATCATCTTGCTCTTGGCCTTGAGTTGGGGCAACAAATGGAGGTTGAGGCGCAAATTGAGTTGAACGAAACATCCCCACATAAGGATTTGAAGGACCAAATATCCCTCCAAAAATATCAGCTTCAGCAGACCCAGAACCTCCAGCTGCATAAGGATCCACTTGTGGCATACTAGAAGAGCCACCTTGTGCTTGAGTTCCCACAAAAGGCATCTCAGAAAAAGAAGCACCTCCACTTTGCAAGCCTCCATATGAGGGATTGTAATAGGAGCTGCCCATAGCTTGATCCCAATAATCTTTTTGAGTGACTGGATCCACCTCTTGAGATCTATTCCACATGTGAGCAAATCCCTCCGGTTCACTATCTTCATCATCGGACTCTGCATGTGGGACAGGAGGCCTATTAGAAGGATCCTCATGCATTTGCCTAATCATTCTTGAATCCCTCTTCCTCCTTTGACTTTGCTTGTGAGCAATGGTATTTGTACTCATACAAGACCCACACATGAAGTTGAACAACTTCCTAAGTGGTGAAGGGGGCTTGTGCACATCTCTTTGCCCTCGTCCTCGTCCACTACCGGACGCCTCCCTTGCTGCCATAGAAGGTGCAGCAGCAGTAGGGGCACCTTCAGGTGCTTCTCCACCTTCTACATTAGCCTCCATGCTTGCCGCTTGAGCTAGAGTTGGACCTTTGACATCATTCTTCATATGGAAGGGCTCAATCTCATGATCATAGTCAAATGTGCCATTTGTGACAGCCTCAATAACATGCATGAGATAAGGAGCATACCCACAACTCTTTTGAGGAGAGCCGGCAATAGTCTTCATCTCTTCCCATATGTAGTCCACCACACTAAACTCCGGCTCAGTAGGTGTCATGTATTTTATCAAATCACGAAGATAGAATGATATGTTCCCTTGATCACCCTCTCTAGGAGCAAGTGTCTTTCTAAACATGCGGTTGAGATAGACATAGTATGGTAGCATGCCATGAACACTCCCAAAGTGCCTCTCATGTCCGGTCATGTACTTGTAGCTCATATCTTTCTTATCCATATAATTAGCATTATGAATATGAACTCTTTTATCATCCTCACCATCAAAGCCAAGAAGCGAGGCAAACTGAGTGTAGGTCACTCCAAACCAATTACCCTCTGTCATCCAATGCACAATCTTCTCATCATTTCTAGATGTGAAATAGCAAGTGGCATAGAATTGTGCAATTACCTCACTATTCCATGACTTGGCAAAGCCCATGATCTTGTATACATTCTTTCTCTTGCATTCTTGAATGATCTCATCAATTCTAGGGTCCTTAAATGCATTCATGTACTTCCAATCAATGAATTGATCTTGGGCAATAGGAATGTCTTTTGCTAAAATGGCACTCTCATAAAAATCTTGATGAAAAGCCGTGCCAAACCTGTAATCTAGATATCTCCCACCAACTTCCTTAGGATTCTTTGCTCTCTCAACTCTAGCCTTTTCTGTCATACCTTTGGCCTTGTAGTTGACCTTGGCTCAGTGTGGAGGAGCCATGGGAGCTCTAAATGTCACATCACTAAGATGAGTGGGAGCAGCATTATGTGCAGGCCGGGGTCCAAGTGCTGAAATGATATCCTCCTCATCATCACCATTACCACTGCCACTTCTGTCGCCACTGCCTATCCCCATACTGTGCTCATGACTCTGTGTATGAATGGATTTGCCCTTTCTTTTGCGCTGAGCAGCTGTGGAGGAATCTGCTGCAGGTGACCCTGAAGGAGTAGGATCTCTCTCATATGGACTTTCCTCATCATCATCACTAGAGGTGTCCTCGGCCTCAGAATCTTCAATGCGAACATCACCCCTTGGAAGCCTCACTCTCCCTGCTGCCCTCTTTGACCTTCTTGGTTCTGCTGGTTCAATTTCTTGCCCACTACTTTCAACTTTTCTTGGTCTAAACTCAAATTGAGCATTTTTTGAACGAGCCGGTCTTCTCCTATAAATAGTGTAATCACTTGGATCTGTAACAAACACATGGAGAAATAACCTCTGAGACAATGACCCTTGAAAAATATATTGATTTGGAGATTTGGAATTGAATTTGGGACACTGACCAGGGTGCCTGTGCACAAACCGATGCCACCGGTTTTTGCCTAGAAACCCTAGGTTGAGGCCCCCAACAATGCCACCAAGGGATCACTGATTTCTTCCACTGAAAAGCTTCTAGGGCCTAAAAGATGATGTTCTACCAAAGGAATCTGAGAGAAAGCTTCTAGGGAGATAGATCGGGTAAAAACTTTGATTTGAATACCACCCGACATGGTAAAAGAATTGCCGCAGCCCTAGAACGGAGGGGAATCCGGTCACACCGGATTGGAGAATCCAAATCTTGCCTCAACACTTCAAACCCGTGGAGGAACCTTCAAATCGCCATGGAATCGCATCAAAACTCTCTCCTTTCACTGTTTGCGGTCGGGGGGTAGAAGAGGGTGAAAATGTAAAAGTGAAGGGGTAAGTCACGGGTAAATAGTGCTCTGCCGACAGAAACCGGTGCCACCGGAAATTTCTGAGCCCGTGGCTTTTGTCCATATTTGCACTTTTGCCCTTCTCTTTTCTCCTCAGCTTCCTTATTGTATCCATTTATCCATTTTTGCACTGTTCTTTGACTCAGATGAAGGATTTTGATAGATATCTGAGTGAGATAAGGAAATCCAAGAAATATAGCCCTTGAGATGAGATTGGGTGGATCTAGTGGACTTGAGAGTGTTTCACCATTTTAGTTAGCCAGCAATCAAGCAAGGATAACAATAACCACAAATGGATCAACGTGATCACAAAGACCAACACCAAATGATTTTCAAAAAGCACACTTCCTACACATGCTAGTTAATTTTGAAAAACTATCCTGTGTCACACAAAGTATGAAAAAGATTACTAGCAAAGATAGATCTTAGAAAGCATCCAAGACCTACCACTCACACCAAGAAACCAACCCAAGATGGAGCTAGTCATCTTTTACATACCAAACACACTAGCATGAAAGAAGGCCTAGATGCATTGAAATGAATACATGAATTTGAAAAACATACCTTGGCCTTGAGCAAATAAATTCTTCACATAGAGGAACACATATATCCATCAACTTGTGCTTTGATTTCTTTTACACTTTCATCTTGTCATTTTAGTATATGTACACCATCTTTGGTAAATAGGTCCAAACAAGGAATCTAAGCCATGCCATGGAGAGTAGCTAGATATGTGAAACTCAAACCAACTTAAGTGAAAAGTGATACAATTTCCATGTTGATTTGTTGACCTTGTCGTCACATAGCTTACTCATCACCAACCCACTTGCATTGGAGTTGTTCAAGTGTATTATATGAGTATAAGTATGATCTCTTGTACTTGAACTATACACATAGAAGCTTACAAGTGATGTTAGTTCCAAGAGACACAAAATATGAAGTAAGCTCCCTCAAAATATGTGCATCAAGGATTTAAATCTTGAGACTTGCACTTTTAGCTTAATTAAGGCATTAGGGTAGCTAGCTTCATATTATGGTCAAATCACAAACAAATTCATGAAGAAGTGAATGTGATCAAGACAGACTCACAGATGTTTATATGAATGATTCAGATGTAATTAGAAGAGTATTTGAGAAATTGATATCATTTGAATTCTTCATTTTTCCTTCTGCTGCCCACTGGTTCTGGCAAAACTGGTGCCACCGGTTTTGTCAATCTGGTGCCACTGGATTTTACTGAACCAGCCCACTTCTTCGGTATGATTATTCTGTCTTGATGCTTTTTCTTTTATTTTCTTTACTCATTCATTGCCCTGCATTTATAAACAACTCAAAGCTTCTTGATGAAACGGTTAGTAGCATCGAATGTCATTTGTCATAATTTTTTATTATCAACAAAGATAGCTTGTCCACTACACATGCTTAGAAACAATAAGAGCATAGATATATAAATATGAGTGGACAGCTAGAGAGGTACTTATCACAGAAGAAGCATTGGATAAAATCTTCTTCCATTGATCTCACTTGGTTCCTTTATGATATGAAATTTCTCTTGAGATGCAAATGATGTAAGATGGAATTCTTCTCAAGTGAATCAAGCTTCCAATACAGCTCCAAGTACCTACAAATATCTTTTAGGCACATTTTGGTACCCAACGTGTGTTGGGTCCTACAAGGTTAGTAAGCAAGGACTTAGATACCCAAATGACCTTTGTGCTTGTCCTAGGTGAACTAATCACATTAGTCATACAAGAGTCATGTGAGTTCCTCCTAATCTTAATAACTTATTATTGACAAGATCGAGATTAGGATTTTCACCATTTGGACAATCCTTACCAAAGTGTCCCTTTTGATGACATGTGTAGCAAGTCTTGTGCTTGATGTTGCTACCTTTAAGTTTCTTGCTTGCAGAACATTTCTTTTCTTTAAGGTTTGCTTGTGCCTTCAGACCATGGCTGTTCTGCTTGACTTGTGATTTCTCAGTGGAAACCGGTACCACCGGTTTGGCAAAATCGGTGCCACCGGTTTTACCTGAGTGCACCCTTGACTGGTTGACACAAGCTTCAATTTGGTGCCCTTTCTCACGACATCCATAACATCTTCTCTGTGAAAGACTTCCCTTCCTTTTTGATTGTTTTGGCTTGTTCTCCTCTTCAAAAGAGAACGTGGAGGCATAATGTCCCACTTGAGAGCACTTGAAACATTTGATGTGATCATGTTTCTTCTTCTTGTTGTCTTGCTTCTCTTTTGGGATGGACTTGACAGAATTCATGCAGGAGCTTTGCGATCTTGATCCCTTCTCAAGCTTCTTCACCATGGAATCACGGTTATCTTGAGAAGGTTGTGCAAGGCCCTTGCCTTTTAGCTTGGACAAGTCCATCTTAAGCCTCTCGACCTCTAGCTTCAGATTTTCTTTATGTTGTGCAATGTGACCATGACGTGATTTTGCAAGAACTTGATCATACCATGAAAGTTTTGCTTGCGAGCCACAAGGGTTAGCACAAGATATATCGATTTTGGCTAGAGAACAAGTACACTTATGAATTTGAGGATCTAATGATTTCATAGTAGTAAGCATAACCTCATGATTCACTTCAAGGATTGTGTGTGAATCTACAAGCTTCCCATAGGAACACTCTAGTTCCTTATGAGTAACTTGCAAGTTCACATACTTGCTGGAGAGCTTTTCAAGCTGATCTTTGAGCCTTTGATTTTCTTCCTCCAATGATCTTGTCAAGGTTTCATTTGACTCCTTGACCTTCTCTTTGCTTTCAGATATATGACAATAAGAAATGTTAGCGTTCAAAGAGGAATGAATGGGAGCAATAGATATCTCACTGTGCTGATGAGACACTGAATTTTCACTCGAGGAAAACTAATCAGCCTACTCTTGGCCAAAACCGGTGCCACCGGTTCTGCCTGAGCAGAGCCAGTGAGTGTAGTGTCATGTTTTTCTTGCTCCTTGGATGATGTCACTTGAGTCTCATAACAATTTGTTGGTGAAGTTGAGCACTCCTCAGGTGACTCCATGTCTTCTTGCTCTTCATCATCACTTTCTATATCTTCATATGTATCCATGATGAGAGTCCAAATGTGATGTGCATCTCTTCGGATTTCTTCCTCGCTAGAGATGATGTCCCATACAGCTTTACACACAGATCTTTGCAAAAAGTTAGTAACACAAACATTGAGTTGCGTGCATGCTAACTCCTCCTATGTGATATTCGACCCTAATGTTGTCAATATCAAACTTAGGAGGTAGAATGCTAGCAACTAAAATATGTTCAACAACAGGATCTACATTTCTAAGAGCACTAAGAACATTACCAAACCACGAAGCATAGTTTGAGCCATCAAGCTTGAGTGGCTCAAATTTTACCTCAATCGACATCTTTTCTTGACGGCGGTTAAGCTTAGATGTGAAGCCAAGCTCTAATAAAATTGAAAGGATCTTGATGTCACCTAGATGGGGGTGAATAGGCGAGACCTGAAAATATTGCCACTTAAAACAAATTTATTAGCGACAATTGTATATTCTAAATAACACCTTTAGAAATTCAATAAATGAACTTCTAAAGATATCTTTGGAATCTCCAAATAAGAGTATTTAACGCCTGCCACAGGGGATATAACGCACTGCCACCAAAACCGGTTCTACCGGTTTTGCAAAAATGGTGCCACCGGTTTTGCCCTGGCAGTGAACTCCCCCAAATAGATAGAAAAAGCTTGAGAGCTCAGAATCAAACCAAACTTGGGGATGATGATTGAAATATCTTTCTAAGGTATATCTCCAAGTCCCTACACTCAAAAACACAGATACAACAATATCGAGCGACTTCACCTATAAAACAATATATGCACAAAGAAGGTCAAACCAGCGGGGAGACACAAGATTTGTTTCACCGAAGTTCGGATTCACTGCTTGCACCGAGAGCGACTAAGGCACAGTGAATCCTACTCTCCATTGAGGAAGCTTATGCGACCACACTAGGTCAAGCTATTTCTTCCTTCCACTAGCTTGCTTCTTCCCTTTCAGAGGCGAAGCACGACCTGCACAAACTTTCCCGCAGCTCACCACACCTTGGTAGCTCACGGGCAACACCTAGCCATCTAGGAGCAAAGCTCCAAGAGTAAGCTCCAAGAGTAACAAATGAATCACATAAGCTTGATGAAGTCCAGTAGTGCTCAATGTGTTTGAGTGCTCTCAATCTTCTCACAATGGCTTCTCTCTCTACTACCCAACTCAATAGATCTCACAATGTCAAGCAACCTCACAAAGACGGGTTGGGGAGAGCAAGAATGGCTTTGGCTTAGCAAGGAATAGCAGGGAAGCACACCAGCAACCTCAGGAATAGCAGCTTGCTAAAGGGGAGGTCGTGGGGTATAAATACTCCACTCCTCAAAAACTAGCCGTTGGAAACCCAGTGAAAACTGGTGCCACCAGTTCCTAAAACCGGTGCCACCGAATTCAAACAGAACTAGCCGTTGGAACATCTGACACAAAACCGGTGCCACCGGTTTCTCTAAACTGGTGCCACCGGTTTTGCCCCTGGCAAAACCTACAAATGTGTTCATGAGGGTTTTGTGTCTCTCATCAACTCACATAGGTTTCTTGAGCACTTAGACAATTTCAAGACTTCTTGTGATGCATCCCTCTTGATAGTACGACATACCTATACTCAAGATCAAATATAAAAACAAATGATGCACTTGAGCTTCTTTACTTTGAACCATGCCGTACTTGATGAACATATCCACTTGAGAGTTGCATCCAACCTTGTCTCTTTGAATTGAGCACTTCAACCTTGAGCTAGTGACTTGAACCTTTGTCTTTGAATGAATGCCACTTCTAGTTGAATTCACTTTTTCACATTCTACTTCTAGAAAGATTGATACTTGCCAATATGAGCACCAAATGTGACCAAGATTCATCAAGTTGAAATCCTAAGAAAGTTTCGTCACCCTAGCAAAGATACATGACTCAAGTCCGCAACTTGATCACACATTGCTTAGTACCTTGAAACACTATCCCGAATTCCATCTCGTCATCTTTGCGTCACATATGGCTTCACACTAGTTTGTATCAACAATGAATACCACTTCTTGATATGCAATATATCCACTTTACTTTGTCCTTTCATTACTTTCAAAGTCATCATGTCTTGTTTGCAAGTCATTCTTCAAGTATAGACCAAGAATGAGCCATATCACCATGTCTCTTGTCCATTCAACCTAACTTGCATTATAAAACAATTTTATCCAACATGATCCAAGAAATCCCATATCAATATTAAACAAGCTTTTATCAATTTTGAGACCAATATATCACACATTTCATCATGTCTCTTTCTTTGTTGCATCATAGCTTGCCAACTATCATTTTCATGAATAATGGGAACAATCACTTCTTTATATATGTCAACATGAGCCATCCACATTGTATTCAACCAATGAACAATAGTGTATCATAAATACAGAATTTAATTCCTACTCATAATCTTTAACAAACATATTAGTCCTTTAATTGTTTTGTCATTCAATTCACCAAAACCCACCAAGGGGGCCTAGATGCACTTTCACTAAGGCACCACCCTCCCTTAGCGGAAAGCGGTCCCTTCTATTGAATAACTAAAACTAAAGGATCAACATTTCACTTTGTAAACAATTCTGATTTGATTTGATCACTCGATCCATGGCACCCAGCATCTTGCACTACATGTAGATCGGAAAAAGACGTTGTTTTCTTTTTCTCATGACTTCAAGGGGCTAGGCTACATGAACCATTGCTACTTTGATTTTGGTCCTAAAAGACCTAGTGAATTTGATGATCCATCAAAGAATATAATAGACTACTAGCAAGAGTGTTAAAGACCTACGTCTGAACAAGGAGACAGGCGACCCGCTTCGCTAAACAAGTGATCTCAAGACAACTCGTTGACAAAAGACAAAGAACGATTCCCGATAGCATAGGCAAGTGATCTCAAGACAGCTCATTCAGTGCACTCACTGCACCCGATAGCATAGGCAAGTGATCTCAAGACAGCTCATTGACAAAAGACAAAGAACGATTCCCGCTCAGACGATTCACTGCTAGTTACTTTTTTGTCGAGTATTCCTTCTTCTCGGCATAAAGCCAGTTCTTCCTGACCTTTTGGATTGCTAACCTACATTTTCTCATTGGTTTTCAGAAATGGAACATTCAAATCAAGTAGATGTTCTAAAAAATCCACTTATTTTCCAATGCCGATCATACCATATCGAGCCCTTAGAAGCAGAGGTACCGCCCACGGCTTAAGTGGACAAACAAGGCAATCTAAGAATTTTTGTTTTGGAAAGCCGGGATCAAGGCTTTGCGGAAAGGATTTGAACTCGTGATGATTCGTGTTGGCCTATGTTTCTCTGGGACTATGTTTAAAACCTTGACGAGCTTTAGCAGTATGCTTGGTCCATCAGTGAACATACTCACCTTAAATAATTTGCAAGAGGTGGCCCAAACAGTACAAAACCAGACAACTACTGGGAAGAGTGGCTGCCCAACCATTTTTGGATGCTCTTTTGCACTGACGGTGATTTTATATATCATAAGTACATATGTATATATATAAATGTTCCATTCATTTCTCTTATCTTTTATTGAAAACGATTTGTATTGCAACTGATTGCAGGTCTAGAACTACGAGCATACTTTTCCAGAGAGAGTCCTTGTTGGCTCAAGTTGAGACCGTAGTGCAAGCTCATCAAAGAAGGAGGTGTGGCCTTTATAAGCCTATTTGACATCTACAAGGCACTAAAGCTTCAACCTGGCGACCTCTGCTCTGATATATCAGAAAAGAAAACCATTTTTTATAGTATGGGAATTTGGCCCAATAGTCCCTCCAATTTGATGTGATCAAGCCACCACCAGTACCAGTAGGGAACTGGTAATACCACCTCCTCCAGCTCTAGCTGAGCTCTCCAGTTCTTCTCCATCAGTGAGTTGCAATGGGAGCATCTCTACATCCTCTGCTAGAATCTGTGTAATCCAAGCCTTCTCGGACATCATCCACCCACAACTGCTTTCTCTCTTGTAGCTCTTTCATAGCAATGGCCTTTATGTTTGGAGTCTAACCCAGGCATCCATCACTCTCCTCCCAAATAAAAAAGATGCCAACACCGTCGAGGAATTCAGGCCAATCAGTTTCATTTCGAGATTCATCAAAATCATTTCAAAGAAGAGGAACAAACATTATCTTTAACAACACTCATCCACTTGTTGACATTGACACGTATCAATCGCTCACTCATAGAAACTTTATTGGTTGTGACAGAACCACTTATCTTTCGCCACAAACATAAGATCCCTATGGTCCTACTCGAGGTAGATTATCGCAAGTCATTTGACCGAGAAAGAGAAGGGTTGTGTCTTAAAGTAAAGAGGAGGATGTAGAAATCCACACACACTTGTCTTTCAGGCCCAGCCCACCAGGGATTTCAAAATTGTTAGGTTAGCGGTGGGTCTTTCTTCTTCTGGGTGAGCTGCAGAGCTACTTTTTCTGTCTTTTATTCCATCTGTCTCTGTATGCTTGAGTGAATGCCATAAGCGGATTTATATGTCCCGGTTCCCAAGGTTAGGGTATTCCCTATGTTGAGCCTACTCAGATCAGAACAAAACCTTTTGATTCTCTTTTGCCTATCGGCCGACTTTAAGAAACCTTCACATTTCCTGCTGAGATCCCAAGTCTCCAACTGGGCCCTCTTGGCCAGCCACGACCTTGGCTTTTTAGAGAATCCAGCTCCTGTGTCATAGGACTTGTAGCTCAGTAGTCCACTGGGTAGGTTTGTTTATCCATCCTTTTTTGAGTGTCTTCTTGGATAGTTATAGCGGCCCATAGGCGCAAGATGTACCTTGTGGAGGGCGGCGGTCCCCTGGACACAACATAGTTCTTTCAGGTAGTGGCCGTTTAGTCCATGGTCCGTTGGATGGTCGGTGCAAGGCCAGAAATTGGAATACATTGATTCCGCTCATTCCTGTCCTTCGCTTCAGGGCCTGTCTCTCGGTGTGGTCAGTACTCCATAGCGTCGGGCAGCAAAGCTTACACTTGTTCACTTATTATGACAGTTCACCAGGGCCTCTTTCCTCCTCCCTTTTCTGCTCACTCGTAGGGGTCCAGACCCCCACAAAGGGGAAGGGAGTTGACTGAACATCTCAGCCATTGGCGGGAATTTCGCCCGCATCCGATCCCTAATTCTTGTTCACCCCGGATGATCGTGTTGGGTAAATTGTGACCTCATACGATCGTATCAGGTGAGCAACAGCCGCTTCGTCACAGTACTGACTTATGGGCTAACAGGTCACACTTTGGCCAAGTATCCTACAAAGAGACTCCCGAGAGCCAAAAGTATTAAAGGAATGGCCATAGGAATGGGCGCATCATGACATCGTAATCTGTCTCGCCCAAATGAATTAGTGGTACAAGAAATGTTAGAAATAGTAAATGAAAGGAGTAATAAGAAGTAAAAAGGACAGAGACACTTCCCAACTAGAAAGCAAAGTTCCCACTGATGGTATACTTTGTGTAAGCTAGCTCTAAGATCACATCTTTCGAATAAATTCCAGTTAGAAAAGGAAATCCAATAAGAGATAAGCTGCCCATGGGCATCATGACATCATAGCTCCTGCAAAAGTAATTACAATCAAAGCCGTATGTGAGTATTCAAATAAAGGGGAGCACCTTGCTATCATGAAAATGCCAGCAATGACCATAGTAGCTGCATGAATCAAAGCAGATACTGGAGTGGGACCCTCCATTGCGTCGGGTAACCAAGTATGCAATCCTATTTGTGCAGATTTCCCAACTGCACCAATAAAAAGTAAAATACAAATCAAAGTTATGGCACTCAATCTCATATTACAAAAGATCAATTCTGGGAGCACTAGCACAAGCAAAAATGGTTGAAAAGTCTACTGTTTGAAAGAGAGTAAAACAACCAAAAATCCCAAGAGCTAATCCAAAATCACCTACTCGATTGACAAGCATAACTTTTATAGTTGCTTTATCTGCCTGAAGTCGTGTAAACCAGAAATGAATTAACAAATATGAAGCAAGACCTACTCCCTCCCATCTCAGGAATAATTGAAGAAAGTTATCTCCAGTCACCAACATTAGCATGACAAAGTAAAAATGGATAAATAACACATAAATTGAGGGCTATGCAGATCCTCAGACATATATGAAATGGAATAAAGATGTACCAAGATACTTTGAATGTAACCACAATTAACATCACTACGGTCAGGCTATCGAACACGGAGTCAAAAGTGAATTACGAGTCAGGCCAATCTGCGAATCCGAGCGAGCTCCCCTTGCAATGATGTGGTGGTGAGCCTCTCATTTGTCTTCAGTGCTCTCCGAACCATGCGGGAAGGTTTCCCATCACACGGCTCACCAACTCGATCTTCTGCGGGAACCTTATGCTTATGTAAGAATAGGCCTAGCAAAAGAAGTATGGTATCATTTTCCTTTGCCACTCAAGTGTACGACATCTGCCGTGCTTAGGCCCCTTCTTCGCTTCCCTAACCCAAAAATGAGTCCACCGCCTACCTGGCACTGTATGGGTATAGATATGGCATGCAGGCGAGACCCCCTTGGATTTTTTGTGATTAACTACCGAAGCGAAGAAAAGGCTGGATCAAGAAAGGTGGGGGGGGGGTACTATGAGCCTTCTACCCCACGCATCTAACCAGCTCGCGTGGTTCACCGGTTCCACCGACGTCACCCTTAGATAGAGTTATTCAGTCGATACAGAGATGCGCTTAAAGTGGGGGGTGTGCTGTCCCTATTGGGCTGGGCCCTTCCCCATAAGGCCCCACCGTCGGGGCATAAGCGCCCTCTTGCTACCCATATGCAAGGTGTCGTCTTAGCCTTGCCTTCCCAGGATCGCTCCCACACCTGTCACGTTCGTGATCGACCTCCTCAACTGTGTATCGATCGAAAGGCAGGGCGGCAAAGCCCCCAACCGACGGGAGTTGTTACGTCCAGTATGGCCCCCCTCGATTCCCAACATGCTATGATACCCCAGGGTGGGTAGGAGCGGGTCGACTCCGTATCACCGTGGAACAACTGCTACGTCCGGATCAGATCTATCTACTCAGCAATTCATCCAGTGACTTCACGGTCACCAAAGAAGCCCCAAGAAGCATCAAACATTTTCGATGAGATCCATGGAGCTATTCTGAGATAGCACGTGAAATTTCGTCTAGGCCCTCAAGTGGATTTTGGTGAATTGAATGACAAAATGATTGAAGGGACTAACTTATTTGTTTGAGATAATGAGCAGGTATATATTCTTATTATTTATGGGTGATAAATGTGTTTATGATAAATGTCGTTATTCATTAAAGCAATCAAGCAAGTGTGTGTGATCCAATGATATTGATTGCTAAATGAAACAAGTTATCGGTGATTATATTGGAGACTGGTTTAAGGCATGATATATGGTCTCTAATTCTATAGAAGGCTTGTCATCAAAACAAGAAATGAAAGGAAAATTGTTATGTGTGCCTATGAAGACATAAGACAATGTCTTTTGATATGGATCAAATTCTTGGAGATTGGTATTCAATGTCGTTGCAAGGCAACTTTCAACTTAACTTGGCAAGATAGGATGAAAAAGACAAACAAGGGATTAGAAATGAGGTACTAAGCAAATGTGGTCAAGTGACGGCTTGTGCCAAGTAACAGCCATTGCTAGGGAGAAGTTAACCTAATACTTGAGCTCTTTATGGTATCAATCATGCCATGTGAGTAAGGCATTGCTAAGCATCAAACTATTTCGTGTGGTGACCTATGAATCAAAGAGTATGGTTTTGATCATATATTATGGATGATTCTAAGTCACTAGCTCAAGGTGGATATGCTCAGTTTATATACAATATTGAAAGCCCTCAAGATGAGAATGATCAAGTGTCGGCATAATCTTCAACATACAAGCTCAAGTGGGTGAATCTTTATTTATGTTATGTCTTGAGTATAGGAATACCGTACTATCAAGAGGGATGCAACATTGGTTGAATGCCAGATTCCAAAAGTGCTCAAGTGAACCCGTGTGAGTCTAACCATGAGAGTTTCTAACTTAGTGGGGGATCTCTAGCAAAACCAGTATAACTAGTTTTGGGAATTGGTGGAACCGGTTTCTGGCCTCGAGCGTCTAATGACTAGTTTGTTTGAAATTCCGGTGAAACCGGTTTTACAAACCGATGGAACCGCTTTTCAATGATAGGATAATGACTAGTTTTTGGAGAGATGGATTTTTATACCCATGAGCTCCTCTTGGAGGGCTGCTGGTTCTCCTCGTGTTTAACACATTCTTGAGGCCAGCTGAGCTCTCCTCAACCTCTCTTTGTGAGATTAGTGTTCATAGCTTTCTTTTGAGTTGGGTTGATAGAGTGATTTGTGTGTGAGTATTGGAGAGCAATCCAAAACCTTGAGCACTTGTGGTCGCGTCAAGCAACTCGTGAAGCATTTGTTACTCATGGAGGTTAGTCCTCCTAGACGGCTAGGCATCGCCCGATGAGCTACCGAGTTGTGTGGTGAGCCACGGGATCGTTTGTGAAGGCTTCACCTCGCCTCCGCAAGGAAAGAGGTCTCTTAGTGGATCGAGGATATAACTTAACCTTGTGTGGACGCATAAGCTTCCTCAACAAAGACGTAGGATTCACTGACGTGTCAAGTGAATCTGAACTTCGGTAGAACAACTCCTTGCGTCTCGGTTTGAATTTCCTCACTTTGTCAATTCTAGCAATTTACTTGTACTTCCGCTTTGATCTACTTTGGTGTGCTTGTGCTGTGTGCAAGAGCTTCATAGATACTCTAGGAATCATCTGTGGAAGCTCCACACCAAGTTTAGTTTGAGCTAGAATTCGTAGAGGGGCAACTTTTGATTTATTTGTATTCTCTGTGTCAAACCCGTTTTATCGGTTTGCTAAACCAGTTTTACCGGTTTGAGTGCTAACAGTGGGAGTTAGTTTTTATAATTTGCAAATTTGCCTATTCACCCCCCCTCTAGGTGACATCAAGGTCTTTTCAATTGGTATCAAAGCAAAGACTCACAATAAAGCTTAACCACCGTGAGAAAGGATGTCGACAACGTGTGAGGTAACTCTCGCTCGGGCCACTCACTTTTGATGGCTCAAACTATGATTCTTGGTCTGCTCATATTCTGAATGTTATTAAGGACAATGGTCCTACTGCTGAGCGCATTTTAGTTGAGAGTATTGTCACTCTAAACTTTGATTGGCACAAGTCCAAACTTACCGAAGAAGTGGGAAAATGCTTTCAACTGAATGCCCAAGTTACTAACTTCATGATGAGTCTTCTTAGCACAGAGCTACAGGATATGATCTTCACGAAGAAAAAACTCCGTGAAGATGCTCATTGCATTTGGGTCACTCTTGAGAGAATGTTTGCACAACCCAAATGCGATGACAAAGAGCAAACAAAGGCAGAAACACTTGAAAAGTACTCCACATCATCAGAAATCGCTATTACATCTCAAGCGGTCCTAGCCAAGGAATTAGATGGACAAAAGAGTGAAAGCTTGGTTTCTTTGCAAAAACCGATTTAACCAGTCTCGGAAACCGTTTCACCGGTTTGGCCAGAGAAGCTGCTACTGAGTCCAAAACTCAAGAATCAAGCATAGCTTCTACCGCAACAAGCTCCTCATTTCAAGTGATGAAGAACCCAAGCGCTTGATGGCTAGAAGAAAGAACAAGGCCAAGAAGGATGAGAACCTAAGAATTGGAACTATCAAGGCTCTAACTCAAGAGCTTAAAAAACTCAAGCTCTCACACGCTTCATTGGTCTATAAGTATGATATCTTGTCGAAGGATTATGCTTGTGCTACTAATTCAATTACTTGTGTAGCATCATTAGAACAAGATAAACAAATGCTCGCCGCTCAACTTGAGAAGCTCACTAGTGAGCACATGACTTTACAAGCTTATCACAAGGAACTTGAGTGTTCTCATGAAAAGATTGTGGAATCATTTCTCTGCTGAAGATAGCTCATGAGGTTATGGTTACTTCGGTAAAATTTCTAGAACCTCATTCACACATATGCACATGCTCTCATATCAATTCTACTTTATTATGTGAAAAATTGTGTTGCTCCCAAGCAACCCAATCTTTTGTTGAGCATGTTGTTGTAGAACCTTGTGATGATCTCATCACTGAAGAAAATGGAGATCTCAAACAAAATAGTGAAAAGCTCAAAGATGACTTCGTCAAACTTAAGGGAAAGAGCCAAGTGCAACCTTCTCAAGATAACCGTGACAACATGGTGAACAAGCTTGAGAAGGGATCAATGGTCACTGACTCAATCCGTCAACATGACAAGCGAGTCAACAAGTGCAAGGCTCAAATAAAGGAGAAAAAGGAGCTTGATCAAATTCAATGCTTCAAGTGCTCAAACATGGGGCACTATGCATCCATGTGCTCCACTTGGACTAGAAGCAAGGAAAACAAGCATAAAGGATTCAAGAAAAGTCCAGGTGTCAAGAGCAAGGAAGATGAGCACTTGATCGAAGCTTGTCTACACAAGTTGGATGTGCTGCCTATGCAAAACCGGTATAACGGGTTCCAAGAACCGGTGAAATCGGTTCTGACAGAGGCAGTTCACCAACCTCACAAGAAAGGTGATCAAGCCAAGTCCTTAAAGAAAAAGGCTAGCAAGAAACAAGTGATCAAGAAAAAGTGCAATGCATCACCAAGCAAGATCAAAAGCCGCATTTGCTACGCTTGTCATTCAAAGGGACATATGGGTAAGGATTGCCCAAATGGTGATGCTCCTAAGTCAAATCTTGTTTATTATAAATTTACTGAGCTTAGGAGGGACATAGCTGGCACTTGTGCTGCTAGAGTGATTAATTCACCTCGAACTAGCATAAGGGCCATTTGGATACCTAGGCATCTTGTGACTAATCTTGAAGGACCCAACATGGCTTGGGTACCAAAAGTTGCTTGCTAGACCTGTAGGAACAGTGAGATGCATTGGAAGCTTGACGAATGCAAATGATGAGTCTTTACAACAAAAATCATCAAGTACCAAGTTTCAACTTCTAGTACTATTTATCCAATGACATCTCGGTAACATGTGCTAACTTGCTGTCTTAGTCATATAGTCCTTTGTGGATATAAGTGCCTCATATCTTATGTGTATGAGTGTCTGGTAGTGACTAAAACATTTATTTTGTTACATGCCTTTTGTGCCATATGATGCTTGTAATGGCTCTATGAATGAGCAACATTTTATTAAGTGCAGGAACATATGCATACCCATCATAATCACTTTCATGGAGCAAGTGCTTGTCATAACAAAGTTAATGTGGATGCTCACTGGTAAAACCGGTTTCACTGGTTTGAACCAGCAAGCACCAGAAGTACTACAAGAATTGCTAGAAATTGATTATGTTCTTCTGAAGCAAACCTGTGCACTTCTGTGGCTATAATTGACCTATGTGGTATTAAGTTATTCTGGCACAATTTCAATAAGTGCAATATATCTTTGTGCCTTGACCAAATTGTAAGATAAGCTCCTCAAAATCATTTATTTAATTAAGTGCATGTGACATGTAATTCAGATACATGTTGACGGTTGTTAAACGCCAAATTTAGGCCGTCAACTCCTGTATAAAAGCATAATTTATGAGCATCAACAGAGTGGTAGGAGTTATTTACTAACGAGTTCTACAAGTGTTGATGAATATTTGTATGCAGGTCACTAAACTATGAAAATGATGTGAGAACGAACATAAGTGGCTAAACTAGCACAACTTCAGCCAATCAAGGGCCGCCACATAGGCTTCCCACGGATCCATGGTCCCACGTGAGCAAGGAAACACACTTCCAGCCAATCACGTACAAGCACGAGGATCCAAGGGCCCACAACCGGTGGCTAAAGACATCAAAACACCCGAGGCATAGCCATACACGCTTAAGGACCCACCTGGCAGCCACTCTGCCAAAGGAGATTGGCTAATATGGTTTGCTAGGGTCGGCCGAACCCCTGGTGGGCCCGCTCACCTCCAGCCGCCACGTGTCCGGTCCTAAGGCAGTTTAGGGAATATTCCTTCGGAGATTCGCCCCGGTTACCACCTCTACCAACCTATAAATATGAGGTGAGGGGGCTCAAAAGAGGACACCACTTCCCACTTCAAGATCAACAACTCTCTTGAGTTGGGAGCTTCATTGCATAGGCCTAGAGCTGGCTTAGCTAGTGCTAGAATAGGGGAGAGTGAGGGTTGGTCTAGAGAGGAGTGCCAAGGTGTTGGCGCTCTCCTCTCTTGCTTGTACCTCGATGGATGCTGCTACACTCCAATTAGAATAAAGTGAGTATTCAGGTATATTCTAATTAGACTAAAGTGGTATTCGTGATTCCTTTAATTAGTTCTTACTAGGGTGTGAGCCTAGTGTGTTTGAGTTATATCTCCCTCTTGTGGGTTCGTCGCTCTATCTTAGTATAGACTATAGAGTGATGTGGTGTGGTACGGGGGTACCAGTCGTAGTTAGATCGCAATAGTAATCGGTAGAGTAGGCGTGGTGCCTAGCTACGGGTTACACTTCATTTGCGCATCTTAGCCCATGGTTTAGTAGAGGTTGGCCGCAGGTGGTGATAGCCCTGTTGGTCCCGTTGTAATCCTCCACATTCGGCTAAGTTGTAGAGCCATTAGCCAGAGGCGCCTAGGGTTCAGGGGTAAGCTGGTGCCCGAAGCAAGTTGTGAGACTTTAGAGATCTACCTCATTCATATTAGAACCTTCTATAGGGAATCCTCTCTACCCTTTGCCACACATCGGGGTGTGTCCTTGGGCTAGCTAGTATAGGTTAGTGCACACACATTCCTTGGATTCGATAACACATGGAATACTCTTAGGGGATAGCTACGTCGGTATTCATGCAGTTGCGGATTTATTTGTGCTTGTTAAAATACCCAACAAGCTTTCTAGTGACATTGCCTGGGAATGGTTGCTGTATCTATTCCGTGCCTAGTCGCCCTCATATCTTTTTATCGTTTCTTTCTTCTACCTCTACCCCCGCTACCATGGAGCAACTCTCTATTCAAAACCTCTCTGCTCCTAGGGGCGAGTTCTTAGAGCCACCACCTTCAAAACATCCAATTCTTTCACCTGGCTATGAACTCAGTCCCGATTTACTCACCCTGGTTCAGAAAGCCTCTTTTTCTGGGTTAAATGGTGGAACCCATACTATCATATGCGAGAGTTTGAGTTGTTGTGTTCATGTTACGCCATCGCGGGCATGGCACATGACACCCTTAGGTGGAAGTTGTTTCCTTTCTCTCTTAAGGAGAATGTGAAGCGATGGTACATCCATAGCATAGGCAGCGCCAATGGCAGCTGGGATAAGTTGAGGGACAAGTTCTGTCTCGCATTCTTTCCCTAGTCCCATGTAGTTGCTTTGCGAAGGAACATACTCAGCTTTCAACAGAGAGAAAAGGAAACCATAGGTCCGGCGTGGACTAGATTCTAACTCTTGGTGGAGTCTGGTGCTGTCTTGTCAATACCCGAGCATGTGCTCCTTGAATATTTCTACTTGGGGCTTGATGAGAAATCTGCTCTATATCTTGATGTGACCGCTGGAGGATCTTTTGCACATAGAACTCCTAATGAGGGAAGGGTGCTACTAAATCTTATCACAGGAGAACTCTCCTTCAAAAATGAGCCTAGTTCCTTTCAAGAAGAGCGACCATCAATCGATAAGGATGATCTAGCATCCGATCCGTTAACTTTCATACCTATAGATTCAGCTATAGAATCCTTTTCTGAACCACGAGCCTCAAAGGAAGAAGAAATCCAACCTTTGGCGCCCCCATTTCGATTCGAGGATGAACTTTTTGACAACCATTCAAAAACCTCGAGTCAGCAGAGAGGCAGACCATCGACTCCTATCCCTCCTGACGATTCCGAGGAAGCCTCTTTCCTTAGAGAATTTGTTCGGGAGCTGACTGCCATTATGACTCTCGAATGGTCCGAGGAGCTAGAGCTATCTTCAGAGTTCTACGGATCAGCTCCCCTCACTCGATCATCCCGTGCGCCATAAGGGGGAACCTGATAGATGTCCTCTATAATCCCACTTTTGGCGCCGACATCATTTCTGGCGATTATGCATTACATCTTTTGGGAGGTGAGCCATTGGTCCCAACTAATGCCGTTTTCAAGACTCCCCATGGTGAGATCTTGGAAGGGGTTGGGATGCTATAGTACATGTCTGTTAAACATGGGGACATTGAAGCCATCCTTGATTTTGATGTTTTCGATGTCCCAAACTTCGATCTCATGATTGGACATCCCATCGAGAAATTGCTCGTTGATGCTCCAACTCAAGGAGAGCTGAAAGTCCAGTGCGGGAGGGATAAATTTTTTGTCAAGATCATAAGAACCAAAAGCACCATGACGGATCCTCCCCTTGAATCCGAGCCAATCGAAGAGGTAAAGGGAGTACTCCCTTATGACTCTCCTGAATCCATTTTAGAAAGGGACGCTGAGGAGTTCCAATCTGATGAAGAAGAAGAGTCTGAGCCTATAGACATATCCAGGTTCGAGAATCCCCCTAAACCTCCGATTGAGTTAAAACCCTTACCCGCAGGCCTTTGTTACGCTTTCCTCTATGGCGATACTTAGTCTCCCATGATCATTAGTGATAAGCTTTCAGATGAGGAATCCGAGAGACTCATCGCCGTCCTAGAGAAACATCGAGCCATTCTTGGATACTCTCTCCAAGATCTCAAGGGAATAAGCCCAACTCTTTGTACACATCGCATTCCCGTAGACTCTGAAATTCCACCAACTAGGGAGCCTCAAAGAAGGCTAAATAATGCGATGAGGGAAGTGGTAAAGAAGAAGGTCCTAAAACTCTTACACGCAAGGATCATTTATCTTGTGCCATATAGTGAGTGGGTTAGTCCCGTTCAGGTTGTGCCTAAGAAAGGAGGGATGACGGTTGTTCCCATTGAGAATGGGGATAACTTAACAAAGCCACAAAGAAAGATCATTTCCCATTGCCTTTTATTGATGAGATGTTAGAGGGGCTGGCAAATCATTCTTTATTTTGTTTCCTTGATGGATATTCTGATTATCATCAAATTCCTATCCATCCCGATGACCAAAGCAAGACAACTTTCACATGCCTCTATCGAACTTATGCTTATCGTAGAATGTCGTTTGGGTTGTGTAATGCACCCGCTTCATTCCAAAGGTGCATGATGTCTATCTTCTCAGATATGATTGAGGAAATCATGGAAGTTTTCATGGATGACTTCTCCGGCTATGGAAAAAGTTTTGATCATTGTCTCTAGAATTTAGATAAGGTCTTGCAACGATGCCGCGAGAAAGATTTGGTTCTTAATTGGGAAAAGTGTCATTTCATGGTTCACGAAGGCATTGTCTTGGGGCACCTTGTTTCTGAACGAGGGATAGAAGTGGATCAAGCTAAGATTGAAGTTATAGAAAAGCTTCCACCGCCCATTAATGTTAAGGGAATCCATAGCTTTCTAGGTTATGCTGGGTTCTATCGCCTTTTCATCAAAGATTTCTCTCAGATCGCTAGACCCCTCACGAGCCTTTTAGCTAAGGATGCACCCTTCGACTTCACCAATGAGTGCCTCGCTGCCATTGACACCCTTAAAAAGGCACTCATCTCCGCTCCAATCATCCAACCCCCGGATTGGAAGCGCTAGTTTGAGATCATGTGTGATGCTAGTGACTATGCCGTAGGGGCCGTTCTGGGCCAAACTAAGGATAAGAAGCATCATGTGATCGCCTACGCTAGCAAGACTTTGACATGAGCTCAACTTAACTACGCTACCACTGAAAAGAGCTCTTGGCAGTTGTCTTTACTATAGACAAGTTTAGATCTTACTTAGTAGGAGCTAAGATCATTGTTTACACCGATTATGCTGCCTTGAAATATTTGCTCACTAAGAAAGATGCTAAACCCCGCCTGATTCGATGGATCCTCTTACTCCAAGAATTTGACTAAGAAATAAAAGATAAAAGAGGAGTAGAGAACTCTGTTGCAGATCATTTGTCTCGTATGCAGTTTACTGACATGTAGGAACTACCTATAAATGACTTCCTACGAGACGACATGCTTCTGAAGGTCAAGGACACCTCCCCCTGGTATGCGGATATTGTTAATTTTATGGTTACAAGGTATGTGCCACTAGGAGGAAACAGGAAGAAGCTACTTTATGAAAGCAGGCTTCACTTGTGGGATGAACCGTACCTCTACAGAGTTTGCACCGACGGCTTGTTAAGAAGATGTGTACCATTAACCGAAGGTATGCAGATCATCAAGAAGTGTCATGCGGCACCCTATGGGGGACATTATGGTGTATTCCATACCCATGCAAAGATCTAGCAAAGTGGGTTCTTTTGGCCAACCATGTATGAGGATACAAAGGATTTTATCAGAAGGTGCAAAAGATGCCAGAAGCATGGAGGGATCACCGCCCGAGATGCAATGCCTCTACAAGACAATCTTCAAGTGGAACTCTTTGATGCAAGGGGCATTGATTACATGGGACCTTTCCCAAAGTCCTGTGATAGCAAATATATTCTTGTGGCAGTAGACTATGTCTCTAAATGGGTAGAAGCTATACCATGTCGTGCTGCCGACTCCAAACATGCTAAAAAGATGTTCCAGGAAATCATTTTTCCTCGCTTTGGAGTACCAAGGTTAGTGATAAGTGATGGAGGATCCCACTTCGTTCACAAGAGTTTCCGGAGATTCTTGAAGAACCTTGGAGTACAGCACAATGTAGCAACACCATACCACCCTCAAACAAGCGGTCAAGCAGAAACATCAAATAAGTAAATCAAGAACATCTTGCAAAAGACCGTAGAAGAAATGGGGAAATCATGGAAGATACAACTACCCGATGCATTATGGGCATATCGTACGGCATATAAGACCCCACTCGGGATGACACCATATCAATTGGTGTATGGGAAAACATGCCACTTGCCAATAGAGTTAGAGCATAGAGCCTATTGGGCCATCCGAAGATTCAACATGGACCTCATAAAAGCCAGAGAGAAAAGAAAGCAACAGCCCGCTGAACTGGAAGAATGGAGGGACAAAGCATACCATAATGACAAGATTTACATGGAAAGAACAAAAAGATGGCATGATAAGAGACTCAAGCAAAAGGAATTCCATCCAGGAGATAAGGCACTACTCTTTAATTCTAGGGTTAAGCTTTTCGGTCATGGGAAGCTTAGAAGCAAATGGGACGGGCCATTCCCCGTTGTTGAAGTCGCACCACATGGAGCAGTTACGCTGCAAGATGATAAGAGCAGCCTCTTCAAGGTAAACGGTCACCGTCTAAAAATCGTCTTTGAACCTGATAGTAGAGAGTACGATGTCATCAACTTTATTGAAGACAACCAGCTATGAAATTAACTTCCAATAATAAATGAGCTAGGTAACCTTTAATCCTTCAGTTTCTTCTTGTGTGTTTGCTTGTCTCCTAACAAAAATGCAGGTAATAAATAAGTGTGGGGGAGTCATCTGACTCCTGTGTCAATAAATAAACAGCACAGGTACAAACTCTCTCTCTCCCTTCCTCTTGAGTTTGAATAAAATTTCAATCCTATGATACAAATCAAACTCGGCTCAAGAAGAGTGTTTGGCTTGCTCTACATGTTCCTATGGTTGAGTTACATATGTTATATTCCTTGCTTCCTATCTTGATGCGTATGAACAAAAATCTTTAGCACCTCATGCTTATCTAAATTGTTGATGATTGAAATATGTTTCATGATATGATCTTCTGCACTTGATGTCTGAGTACTTGGGAAATTTATTTGAAAACTTGAAAGTCTCTTTGCAAAGCTCCTCTTTGATCACGCCAAGTCCTACTAGAGCCATATGATATTTAACATTGAAAACCTTATACACATATACTGCTTATCATTACATTGAGCTTTGTCAAATTGTGAGACCCTCGTGAAAATTATTTTCGTACTCTCAAGATCAAGATTCACGTGCACCATCTATTCATCCATTCCGCAAAATGAATACTCACTTCCTATGTTGGTCTCTCTCTCTAATTACGTTTACAAGAAGGGACATGGCTATCAGAAAAAATATATGGACACATGAAGGTCCAAGTATTGAAAAAAAAGTTGGGCACATGAAGAGTTCATAAAAGAGAGAGAATATACAAAGAAGGAGTATTACATTCCATCCATGCACGTGCACATCTTGATCTGATTGTATGATTTGTTTTCTCCCTAGATCCACCTTTTGATGTTGCAATATATGGAATATAAGTATGCCTTGTCATTCATATCCCGAGCTCCACATAGCCATCATTAGAAGTAGGATGAAGAAAAGGCAAGTTAATGCCTTGGTGAGGACATAGACACATTGAGTGATCTGAGAGAATTAAATGAGGAGCTAAGCAAATGTTTGTTTTGAAATTTATTTGAAAACCCCAAGTTACTTGATATGAAGGAGTGGAAGTGACTTGAATTTAAAACATTCCAACCATCAACCCTCCAAGATAGCATGATAGACACCTCAAAGTTTGCAAGCACAAGGCAAGGCTTGGAATATCTTATATGTTTGTTTCATATCTTTGGAGTCATGTTTCACCTTAGTCCTTCTTTCCTTCACTTGAGGACGAGCAAAGGCTAAGAGGTGGAGGGAGGGGGTGTTGTTGACGGCTATTAAATGCCAAATTTAGGCCGTCAACTCCTATATAAAAGCATAATTTATGAGCATCAGCATAGTGGTAGTAGTTATTTACTTACGAGTTCCACAAGTGTCGATGAATATTTGTATGCAGGTCACTAAACTATGGAAATGATGTGAGAACGAACCTAAGTGGCTAAACTAGCACAACTTCAGCCAATCAAGGGCCGCCACATAGGCTTCCCACGGATCCATGGTCCCACTTGAGCAAGGAAACACACTTCCAGCCAATCATGTACAAGCACAAGGATCCAAGGGCCCACAACCGGCAGCTAAAGACACCAAAACACCCGAGGCATACCCATACACACTTAAGGACCCACCTGGCAGCCCCTCTGCCAAAGGAGATCGGCTAAGGCGGTTTGCCAGGGTCGGCCGAGCCCCTGGTTCGGCCGAACCCCTGGTGGGCCCGCTTGCCTCCAGCCGCCACGTGTCCAGTCCTAAGGCGGTTTAGGAAATATTCCTTCGGAGATTCACCCCGGTTACCGCCTTTACCAGCCTATAAATATGAGGTGTGGGGGCTCAAATGAGGACACCACTTCCCACTTCAAGATCAACAACTCTCTTGAGTTGAGAGCTTCATTGCATAGGCCTAGAGCTGGCTTAGCTAGTGCTAGAGTAGGGGGAGAGTGAGGGTTGGTATAGAGAGGAGTGCCAAGGTGTTGGCACTCTCCTCTCTTGCTTGTACCTCGACGGATGCTGCTACACTCCAATTAAAATGAAGTGAGTATTAAGGTATATTCTAATTAGACTAAAGTGGTATCCGTGATTCCTTTGGTTAGTTCTTACTAGGGTGTGAGCCTAGCGTGTTTGAGTTAGATCTCCCTCTTGTGGGTTTGTCGCTGTTGATGGTCCATAGATGACGAGGGTCTGGACTAGGGGTACCCAATCAAGCCCTTAACCCGGATCCACACGATAGTCCACCCCTCAAAAACAGAAGCCGAAGACCCAAATCGAGTGGATTCTCCATGCCCCGACGGCTCGGAGGTCGCCCGACAAGCCTCCGATTCGCCCGAGGAGTTCTCCGCCTCCGAGTGGTTCCCCGATTCGCCCGAGGAGTTCTCCGCCCCCGAGTGGCTCTCCGATTCGCCCGGGGAGTTCTCCGCCTCCGAGGAGTCTCCGGCTCGCTCGGGGAGTTCTCCACCTCCGAGGAGTCTCCGGCTCGCCCGGCCAAACTACTCGGCCACGTCCCGTCCCGGCCCATCCGGTGCCGTACCCCCTTGGTACCCGCCGCGCCAGAGCATGATGGGCGTCCGTCCTTTGCCACGGCAGCCACAGTGGCGCCCATCTCGTCCGAACAGGAACACTACAGTCCTGGAGGGAACGCATGTGCAACATCAGGCGCCCAAGGACGACCCCAGGCGCCCATGGACGACACCTGGAGCCCGAGGAGGACACCTGGAGTTCTCAAAGGTCTCGAGCAAGTCAACCACGACCCAGGAACTACCCGGAGGCTTGCCCGAGAAGTCTCCTACATCAACCACCCGGGGTGTACGATCCCGGGTCTGGCGGAGCGCCCTGTTTCGTCAACACCTGCTCCCCGTACGGCTTGGCGCACGGCACAAGTTAAGGGCCTCGGGGGCAGTAACTCCCCTTGTAATTTTCTTCTTTCTTACCTCCCGCTCCCTTCTCCCCTTAAGACTATAAAAGGGGACAATGGGACACCAGTGAGGGGGACGGACAATAGAAGAACATTCAAACACAGATACGAACAGCACACTCACCCACACAGCACAGGGACTTGGGACCCTCTCCCTCTCCCGACTAGTTTGTACCCCCTACTACAGACTTGGACTTGAGAACATCGGCACTCACTGGATATAGGGTGTTACTCTCCGGAGGCCCGAACCAGTCTAAACCCCCTGTCTCTCGAGTCACCATCCGGACCCTGACACGCGATCGTAGAAATTTACTTGCCGGTGGTAGAGAACCCCGACAGTTGGCGCGCCAGGTAGGGGCCTTTTCGCGTGTCACGACACTTCACCAGGGCCCGGATGGCCCACAGCGGCGCCTCGCTGGCGCCGGGCGATCACCTGCGGTTCGGCTCCCTCGACTTCGTCTTCAGCAAGTCGGTGGAGCCCATCATCGGGGCTACTTTCGTGCGCCCCGAGCTCGCCTGCGACGACGGCAACAAGACGATCCACGACAAGGGGCCTAAGCCCTCCCACGCCACCACAGGGGCCACCGCCTTCGTCCTCGACCTGCTCGGCGGGGACCTGGCGGCCGCTCTGGGACGGAGCCCGACCCAGGAACACTTCCGCAACCTCTCCTACATGGTCACCAACCTCGCCCTCCAAGTTGGAGGAGAAGAGCAGCTCCTCTGGGACGAGTTCCTCGACTACTACTGCGCCATGTACCCGGAGGGACAGCCGGGTCTGCCACGCGATCCGGCGGTCGCCCCGGCATCGACGGAACTCAGCCCCGCTACCTCTCCAGCCGCCAAGGGCATGACGGGCGGACAGAACACGCGCCCGCGACTGAGGTGGGCTCCGCCAAACTTCGACCCTTCCCGCGAGTGCTTCATGTGCCACACCCCGGACGGGGACGTACAGACTGCGAGCAGCTCGACGGGCGACAAAGCGGCGCCCAAGGACGCCAAGGCGCCACCCAAGAACGACCCCGCCGGCGATGCTCGGCGGACCCGGCTGCGGGAGCTCGACGAGGCACAACGTCAACTGAGGACGAGCGCGGGCGACTTCACCGCGAGCTTGGCAAGAACGCGGATGGAGGGGCTGCCCGCGCACGCGCACGGGAGGTGCACCATAACATCGTCATCGACAACAACGCCCACGACGCGCCAGTCTTCAACCGAGCGTCCCAGAACCTCGCAGCGGCTGCTGTCCTGCTCCGTGAACACCCTGAACCAGCGGCGCCTGAAGATTGAAGGTTCCATCAGCAACTCCGCGCGCTCCTGGAAACCGCAGCAGTTCAGCAGGCGGAAAGCTCCACCTCACGCCAGCGAGCCCCCCGGGAGCCCGATCGAGAGCACTCCGTACATCATCACGAGGTCACGGCGAACAGAGACGCAGGGCGACGAGACGAACACCGGGAGCCCCGGGAGCACCGGGAGCACCGCCCCCACCGAGCTTACAACAGGCGGCGTCGAGGCCGCTACGACTGTGGCGAGGACCGGAGCAGGAGCGCGTCCCCCGACCCTAGGGGGCCGCGCGCTTTTGGGCCCCGTGTCCTCGGCGCTCATGTCCCTCCGCGCTTCCGAGCCCCAACGACGGTACCCAAGTATGACGGGGACACGAACCCCAGCGTCTGGCTGGAGGATTACCGGCTAGCATGCCACGCGGGCGGTGCGCAGGACGACTACTTCATCATCAAGAGCCTCCCCCTCTACCTCGCTGACTCGGCGCGGACCTGGTTGGAGCACCTCCCCGACGGCAAGATCGACAGCTGGGCGCAGCTGCGCGACGCGTTCATCGGCAACTTCCAGGGCACCTACACACGCCCCGGGAACCCGTGGGATCTGCGCAACTGCCTCCAGAGGGAAGATGAGACCCTGCGCGACTACATCAAGCGCTTCTCCAAGCGGTGCACCGAGCTGCCGAACACCGTCGACACCGACGTCGTCGTGGCATTCCGATTCGGAACGACTTGCGCGACCCTCATCCATGAGCTAGGGCGCAAGAAGCCGCGAACCATCCGAGACCTCCTCGACATCGCCACTGACTACGCCGACGGGGAGGACGCCGTCGCTGCAACCCTTGATCGGCCTCAGGGCAAGGGCAAGCAGTCGGAGGCGGTCGGCGAGGGCGCCTCCGCTCGACCCGACAAGAGGAAAAGGAAGGACAAGCGGAGGCGTGATGGCGGCATGGTGGCAGCGGCCGAGCGGAAGACTGCTAAACTCAAAGGAAACCCAGCACCAAGGGACCACTTCGAGAAGCTCCTCAAGGCGCCATGCACCAACCACGAGGGCCCTGTCAAGCACGCTCTGAAGGACTGCAAGCTCATGAAAAGCTTCCTCGCTGGTACCCTGAAGAAGAGACCCCATGAGGGCACCAAAGAGGGGGCCGGAGGCCCGAACGACGATGACGGCTACACCAGGGAGGACGGCGCAGTCCTGATGATCGTTGGGGGATCGGCGGCCTACCCCTCGAGGCGCGACGAGAAGCTGATCCGACGAGAAGTTTGCCACACGGAGCCCGTGGTACCCTCCTACCTAAGGTGGTCCAAGGCCCCGATCACTTTTGATCGCTCCGATCATCCCGACCATGTTCCACAACCTGAAAGGTACCCCCTCGTGGTTGCTCCTCTCTTCGGGACGAAACGCGTCCACAAGGTGCTGATGGATGGCGGGAGCGGCCTCAACATCCTCTACGCCGAAACTCTCGATGAGATGGGGATCTCGCGGTCCCGGCTTCGGCCATCCGCGGCGCCGTTCCACGGGGTTGTCCCCGGGGCGGACGCAATGCCGCTCGGGCAGATCGATCTGCCTGTCACGTTCTAGACTCCACGGAACTTCCGTAGAGAAACCCTCACTTTCGAAGTGGTGGGATTTCCTGGGACGTATCACGCCATCCTCGGGAGGCCTGCGTACGCAAAGTTCATGGCTGTCCCGAACTATACGTACCTCAAACTGAAGATCCCCGGACCCAAAGGTGTCATCACAGTGGGGACTTCGTTTGAGCATGCGTTCGCCTGTGAAACCGAGTGCTTCTAATTCGCGGAGGCGCTCGTCCAGTCCAAGAAGCTCACCGCTGAGCCTTCGCCCAGGGACCCAGATATCCCCGAGACCTCCAAGCGTGCTGCGTGCTCCTTCGAGCCAGCCAAGGACGTCAAGGAGGTTGCCGTGGCCAACGATGGTCGCACCCTCCGTGTCGGGACGGCGCTCGATCCTAAATAGGAAAGCGCGCTCGTTGACTTTCTCCGCGCAAACCTCGATGTGTTTGCATGGAAGCCCTCGGACATGCTGGGGATTCCAAGGGAAGTCGCCGAGCACAAACTTGATATTAAGCCTGGCGCTCGACCGGTCAAATAGAGGCTTCGACGATACGACGAGGACAAGTACAAAGCCATCGGCGAAGAGCTCAAAAAGCTCCTTAGCGCCGGCTTCATTAGGGAAGTGTACCACCCCGAGTGGTTAGCAAACCCTGTCCTTGTAAAAAAGAAGAACGGGAAATGGAGGATGTGCGTTGACTATACCGGCCTTAACAAGGCGTGTCCAAAAGACTCCTTCCCTCTTCCGTGCATAGATCAGGTGGTCGACTCCACCGCGGGGTGCGAAACCCTCTGCTTTCTTGATGCGTACTCCGGGTACCATCAGATCGCAATGAGCCTGGCCGACCAGCTCGCAACGTCGTTCATCACGCCTTACGGCACTTTCTGCTATTCGTCGATGCCATTCGGGCTGAAAAACGCAAGCGCCACGTTCCAAAGATGCATGCGTCGCGTCTTTGGCGACCTTATCGGCCGACTGGTCGAGGCGTACGTTGATGACATAGTAGTGAAATCCAAGCGCACTGGCGACTTGGTCTCTGACCTCGCGGCTGTCTTTGAAAAGCTCCGGCTGAACAAAGTAAAGCTCAACCCCGAAAAATGCGTTTTCGGGGTCCCGAGAGGCATGCTCCTCGGCTTTATCGTATCGGAACGGGGCATCGAGGCCAATCCCGAGAAGATAACCGCCATCACCGACATGGGGCCGATCCAGAACGTGAAGGGGGTCCAACGCGTCACGGGATGCTTGGCCGCGCTCAGCCGTTTCATCGCCCGACTCGGGGAACGGAGCCTGCCCTTGTACCGACTGCTCAAGAAGTCGGACCACTTCGTCTGGAACGCCGAGGCGCAGCAGGCCCTCGACCCGCTTAAGACATCGCTTAAAAATCCGCCGATCCTGACCGCCCCGGCGGAAGGAGAGCCCATGCTGCTCTACATCGCGGCGACCACCCATGTGGTAAGCACCGCCCTCGTCGTCGAACGCAACGAGCCCGAGAAGATCCAAAAGGTGCAACGTCCCGTTTACTTCCTCAGCGAGGTCCTATCCGACACCAAGGTACGGTACCCCCAGATCCAAAAACTTGCCTACGCTGTCCTCATCACCAAGCGGAAGCTTCGGCATTACTTTGACGCCCACCCTATAACGGTGGTGTCAAAGTATCCACTCGGTGAGGTGATCTAGAACCCCGAGGCCGAGGGGAGGATAGCCAAGTGGGCGCTCGAGCTGATGGGCAAGAACGTCACCTACGCCCCTCGGGACGCCATCAAGTCACAAGTGCTGGTCGACTTCGTCGCCGAGTGGACCGAGGCTCAAACTCCCCCGACATCCATCGAGCACGAAACGTGGGTCATGTACTTCGACGGATCGCTTATGAAGGAGGGAGCCGGTGTCGGCCTTGTCTTTGTCTCGCCTCTGGGCGTGCGCATGGAGTACATGGTTCGACTGCACTTCCCGGCCTCCAACAACGCCGCCGAGTACGAAGCCCTCATCAACGGACTCCGTATTGCCCTCGAGCTTGGCATACGGCGTCTCGAGATCCAGGGTGACTCGGAGTTGGTCGTAGATCAAGTGATGAAGGAGTCGAGCTGCGTCAGCCCCAAGATGGCCGCCTACTGTCGGGCGGTCCGCGAGCTGGAAGACAAGTTCCTCGGCCTTGAGCTCAAGCACGTCCAACGACGATACAACGAGGCGGCCGACACCCTTGCCAAGGCGGCCTCCAACCACAAGCCTGTCCCCCACGGAGTGTTTGCCAAAGATCAGCACGCCCCCTCCATCTGACTAGATGACGAGCCACCCAAACCTCCAATGCAGGAGGAAACGGAGGTGATGGAGATCGACGCAACATACGAGCCCAACCTCGAGGATCCCGACTGGAGGATTCCGCTCCTCGAGTGGATCGTACAGGGCAAGCTTCCTCCCGACAAGACCGAGGCTCGGCGGATCGCTCGCTGGGCCAAGACCTTCACGCTCATCAAGGGAGAGCTTTACCGGCGAGGCACCTTTGGCGTCCTAATGCGCTGCATCCCGATCGACCAGGGCAAGGAATTGCTAAGGGACATCCATGCAGGAGCGTGTGGACACCATGCCGCGCCAAAGACACTTGTCGGGAAGGCTTTCCGGCAAGGGTTCTACTGGCCAACCGCGGTGGCCAATGCCAAGGACATTGTGCGCAGCTGCGAAGGCTGTCAGTTCTATGCAAGGCAGACTCACCTCCCGGCGCAAGCCCTGCAGACCATCCCCATCACCTGGCCCTTCGCCATATGGGGTTTGGATCTAGTCGGACCACTGAAGAGAGCACCCGGGGGCTTCACGCATCTCCTCGTCGCCATCGACAAGTTCTCCAAATGGATCTTGGCAAGGCCCATCAGGCGTGTTCGCTCACAAGAAGCTGTCCAGTTCTTCACCGACATCATCTACCGCTTCGGGGTCCCGAACGTGATCATCACCGACAACGGCACTCAGTTCACGGGCAAAAAGTTCCTCAACTTCTGCGACGCCAACAACATCCGAGTAGATTGGGCTGCCGTCAGCCACCCCAAAACCAACGGACAGGTGGAAAGAGCCAATGGCATGATCCTGCAAGGACTGAAGCCGCGGATCTTCAAACGCCTCGAGAAGTTTCGAGAAAGGTGGGTCACAGAGCTCCCGTCGGTCCTCTGGAGCTTGCGAACTACTCCAAGTTGAGCCACTGGCTGCACGCCCTTCTTCATGGTCCACGGATCCGGGGCGGTCCTCCCGACTGACCTCGACTACGGCAGCCCAAGAGTTCACGCCTATGACGACGAAGGGAATCAAGCCTCCCTGGAGGACGCCATCGACCAGCTGGATGAAGCACACAGCATCGCATTACTCCATTCGACCAAGTACCAGCAGGCCCTACGACGGTGCCACGACCGCAACATTCGAAGCCGGGCCTTTCAAGTCGGCGACCTCGTCCTCCGACGAGTTCAGAGCAACCGCGGCCGCCACAAGCTGTCGCCGCCATGGGAAGGCCCCTACATCGTCGACCAAGTCCTCCGCCCGGGGACTTTCAAGCTCAAGGACGCCGACGGCCAAGTCCTCACGAACGCTTGGAACATAGAGCAGCTACGTCGCTTTTACCCTTAAAAGTACCTGTACTTTTCAATTCGTGATAATAAATAAAGTGCTGCGCTGTTCCGAGTACTTTATTCACACACGGTCGTCTTCCTGGCACGTTCCCAAAGCTAAGCGGCGGGCGACCCCTTCCCTGTGCAGGATCACCCACCGCTCGGGGGCTCCACCCGGGGCCCGGTGCCCCTTCTTTTTTAGCAAAAGTTCGACAAGTGATCGCTCCCGCGCGCGGTCAAGCGGTATACTTTTGTGCTTGCGGGAAAGGAACGTCAGCTCGAGTGGCTTTGTGATCACGCTTGTCCAAGTTCTAAGTACTTACGCCCCTGCGGCTACGGCGCTAACTTGCAAGCAAAATCCAAAGTCCTCGGACCAACGTCTTTTTCCCGAGAGCAATAAAGGAATCGCCTCGACTAGTTGTTGCTTCCAACGTAACAGGCTGTCGATTGTCATTATTCGAACCTTCCGAAACTACTCGGGGGCTGCGAGTCCGAGTGCCCAAACTCTCGAGTTCCTACGCCCCGGCGGCTATGGAACAGAGTCCGACGGGCAGGCCCCCGCGCCTTCCCATCTCGACCTATGACCCCAAGCTTTCGGAAGAAAACGGAAATGGCAAACAACAGATAAAAACACGAGTTTTTTTAGCAACAATGGTTACCCTTTAAGGGGAATTGAGTTCGTTATAATACGAAAATGACTAACTCCCCTATTTTTATTCTACCCCGAGATCCTTCAGGGCGGCGGTGAGCACCTTCTCGGCGAACGAGGAAGACTCGGCTTCAATCTCATCGTACTCAGCATCCTCGTAGCCAGGGGCCCACCCACCTTGCAGGGCCTCCCGATCCATGGTTGGGTAGTGCGACAAGAACATGGCAACGATCTTCCGCGCCACACTCCGAGCAAGATCCGAAGCCTGTGCTCGAGTCCTCCCTGCAACAAGGGCGAGGCGATCCACCAGGGACGGGCCGCCACCGACGTTGAGCTCCTCGAACAGGTGCTCGACGGCCTGGACCAAAGCCTGATGGACCTCGGACTTCTTCTCGAGGGCTCTTTGGCTCTGCTCGCCCGCCTCCCTGGATCTCCGAAGGTCCTCGACAGCCCCTGCAGACAATCCATCGTCAGTGTCATCTTGCAGGGAGGAAAACAAGAGGAAGGACGAGCGGAAACACGATACTTACTGGCCAACTCCGCCTTCAGGTTGCGACCAAGCTCCACCAGCTCTTGGTTGGCAGCGAAGGCCTTGGTCACCTCGCGCTTCCCCGACTCGAGCTTGGCCTCCAGATCAGCCTTCTCTTTCCGAAGGGCTACATTGGCTAATAGGCTTAAGCAAGCTCGCGGCCACTCGAGAAGAACGAAAAGCGGCTTCCCGACAAGAAACAAGGAAGGATAACTTACCAACGATCTCCTCCTCCCGCTTCTGGGCAACTTCTCCGAGACGGGCCCCCTCGACCTCTACGGCCTTTAGCTTCTCCGCCAGTCCGACCACCTGTTTGTTGGCCGTCTTGAGGTCGAGGTCGCAGTGCTGGAGGTCTTTCTGAAGGTCCGCCACCTTTTCCTTCAGCCCCTCGGCCTCCTACACAGCGGCGTCCTTCGCCCAGTTGGAGGTGTCGGCGGCCACCAGCGCCTCCATCACCGTCTTCTCAGCCTCCTCCACCTTCGCCTTGAGGGTGGCCTTTTCCTCCGCGGCGTCCACAATCGCCTCGTCCCTGGCCTCCCGGGCCTCGGTCAGCTAGGCCTCGAGCTGCTCCTTCTCGGCCTTCAGCTGTTGCACGGCGGGCCAAAGCCCGGCCTCCCGGCGGAGAAACAGGGACTTCTCGGAGCTACGCTCCATAATTTTCTGAACGAAAGCAGAAAGAGGAGCGGTAAGACACACCCCAAAACGGCGTCAAGACCAGAAGAACGAAACCCGAGAACTCACCCGGGAAGGCCCGATGATCATCTTATTGAAGACCTCCTTCATATTATTAAGGCCCTCCGCGAGAAGTCGGCACTACTCCCTCTCCGACGTGTCGTCAAGCTCGAAGATAGGATCCCCCGGGTTCTGACGATCGTACCACAACAACCGACCCTCGCACGGCAGGTTCGGGTTGTTCTCGATGGGTACGATGGTGTCGAAACGACGATCCATCGTCATCATCCCGGCGTCTCCCGGAGAAAGTCCAGGCCCTCGCTCGAAGGGTTCGAAGGGCTCGGGGACTCCACGATCGGCCCCCTGCTGGGCTCGCCGTCGACCCTCCGCGAGCTACCCTCTGGCGAGTCCTCGAGCACGACGACCTCTAGGGGAACCACCCCAGAGGAGGGCTCGGGGGCTGCAGCGGCTGCCGCCGCCGGGATGGCAGCGTCTTGGAGGGCGCCGGACGTCCCCGCCTCTGCTTCCTTGGAGCCGGCCGCGGTCCCCGGAGAGGTAGCAATCCCGCGACCATCACCCCCGGTAGCAACCTCTTCGGCCTCGGCTACCGCCGCGTCACCAGATAGGGCGGCCTCCCCCGTCCCAGGGTGGCTCGCCGCCTCCTGAGGGGCAGGAGGGGCCGACCCCGCCAGCTGCCCGGCCAGCTCGGCTTGGAGCGCCGCGACGGCCGCCTCCGTGGGGACGGTCTGTGCAACGGCCAGGCCCATCGGGAGTGCGTCTCCCGGGCTGTCGCCGTCCCCTTCCTGCACCTTCTCCTCCACGGAGGGCGCCACCCTCCGTGCCACCTCCTCGGCCTACTCCGCCAAGGGCACCGGCGTCGCCTCCTCGGTCCGTTCCGCCGTGGGCTCCGGCGTCGCCTTCTCGGCCGGCTCCGCCGCGGGCTCCGGCGTCACCTTCTCGGCCTGCTTCGTCGCAGGCCTCGGCGTCTGCGCCGCCGAGCGCAGCATCTTCTTCGGCGCCACCATGAGCGGAGTGTCGGCCCGACTGGTGCATCACAAGTCGGGGAACCCGGCTGAGAAAAATGGCAACTACAGAGAAAACAAAAACCACTCGAGAAGGACAGATCATCACTCACCTCGACGAGATGGTCCGAGTCCGCTTGAAACCCGTCGGCGCTGGGTCCTTCGGGGATGCGGGCCTCTTGGATCCCGCGAGCGCCGTTGGGGCGGGGGCCACCGGCGCGGTTTCGGCGTCCCTACCCGAGTGGGGCGCCGCCTGACCGGACGGGCCTCCTCCTTCGACCGGGGACGGATCCGGCCGCCCCGTCGTGGCCCTCACCGTGGCAGAAGGGGCCTGCGTCTCCACCACTAGCGGCGTGGGTGAGGCTCCGCCCCCAACAGGATCTGCCCTTGCGGCAGGAACGGGCGTCCGGGGCGCGTCCCGCCCTTCACTATGCGCCCGCGTCGTTTGAGGGGCTGGCGGCGGCCGCCTGTCATCTCGCGGCGCGAACCTTTTGGGGGAGCGCGACGCCCCCGATGACGAACCCCCCTTGTGGGCGCGCTCCGACAAGTCCCGGCTCCGGCTTCTCTCCCGACGGGGGGAGACCGTGTCCCGTCGGGAACTCTTTCCCTCCTTGGGCACATGACGGGTGGACGGAGGCGTGCGGCTGTGCCTCTCGCGCTGGCTGTCCCCGGAGGACCGTCGATGCCGGCTCGACCGGGAGCTTTCGCTCCTCCCTGCGTCCGGCGGAGGCGGCGCCCCTCTCCCGCTAGACCCTGGTTGCTGCGCCGAGGACGAGGCGGTCATCGCCGCAACCGCCTTAAGCTTCCTGGGGGGCGTGTCCTCGTCGTCGCTCTCCTCGTCGTCGTCACTCCTCGAGTCCCTCTCCGCGGGCTCCGACTCGTGGTCCTCATCCTCGGAGACCCGCTCTCCCCTTTTCCTCCTCTTGGCCCGCTCGGCGTTTCTCTCACGCTTGGCGATCTCTCGCTTCTTCCACTGCTCCCGGCGGTCTTTCTTTGCCTTGGCCCATTCGGCCTCGGCCCGATTCTTCGCCCTGTCCTCGGGAAGCGGCGGCAGGGAGAAGGAGCAGTCATGGCTCTTCACCTACAAAACTCGGGGTCAGCAAACCAAAAACTACTCGGGATTGAATTCAAGGCGGATGAAGGGGGCCTTACCAGAGCCTGGGTGCGGGCATTCGGGAGCATGGGGAGAAGGCCCGGGGGAGGATATGCGTCATGCACCTTCCCCATCACTGCCGTCACCCGGCGCTTCACCTCGGCCTCCGAGGGCAAGGAGTTCATCGTCACGGTCCCCACGAAGGGGGCCTTCGCCGGAACCATCTGCCAGATCTGGAGGGCGCGCCGCCTCAGCGGTACGATACCTCTCGAGAGGTACCCGCCGATGACCTCCGCCGCGGACACGTTCGCGTCGCGGAGTCGCGCGAGGGCCTTCCAGATGTTCCCAAGGAGCTTTTCCTACAACTTCTTCTCGGGCCCATACCCCCAATGATCGGGCGCCTTCTCGAATGACCTCCTGGTGTACTCCGGAAGGGGGTTCTTCGGGTCGTTCTTGAGGTAGAACCACCCGGGGTGCCACCCCTTGTTCGAACTGATCAGGGCCCCCGTGATATAGTCCTTCGACCGCCCCTGCTTCGCCTTCAATACGGCGCACCTGAGCGTCGCGGGGACGCCACCCTCGGCGGCATGCAGCACAAACTTGAAAAAATACCGGAAGAGGTCCCAATGGGCCTCCATCCCCAGGTACCCTTCGCAGAGCGCGACGAACACCGCCATCTGCTGCACCCCGTTGGGGTTGATGTGCTGGAGCTCCAGATCGTACTCGTTGAGCACGGCCCGGATGAATCTCCCCGCGGGGACGGAGAACCCGCGCTCATGGAAGGCGGTGAAGGAGACCACGTACCCGCGCGGCGGTCGGGGGTAGTCCTCCGTACCCGGAACCTTCCACTCTACGGCCTCCGTCAGCGGCGGCAGTGAGCCGTCCCGCGCGAGCCCCTCCAACTGCCTCAGCGTCACCCTGGAGCGCTCCCAGACCGACATCGTGAGGTCGCAGGACGAAGGTGACGTAGGCGGTGCGGGGATTTGGCCGCTCCTCCCTCGGAAAAGCGCGGCGGCAGTGGAGAACGCAAGCGAGCAAGCGCAGCGACGAGGAAGACGAAGCACGGAAGAAGACGAAGCGCGGCGGAAGGCGAAGCGATGGGAATAAACTAAACCCTAGGCGGCCGCTGCTCAGGGCTATAAAAGGGGGAAGCGGCGCGGCGGAACGGCTGCGGCATTAAATGCGCGGGCCCACCTTCGGCGCCTCGCGACGTGCTCACGTCGCCTCGCCTGACTCCCTCAAAAGGCACGCCCTCCCTCCACGCGGCGAAAAAACCAGGCCGGCGCTCCAGTGCTCGGCCCATCGATGGTTGGGCAGCGGCCCGGCCCACCAACGAAGCGTCCCCGACAAGCTTCCCAACCCCGACGACCTCCAAGGCAAACCACCCGGGCTCAAAGCCTTAACAAGAGCACCAGCTCTTCTTAAGCCTCGGGGGCTACACCCGGCGGGTGCGCTCGCGCGCCCCCACCGGAAGGATCGTGACTTACCATATCTACACTGCCTCTCAGCCTGGGCGCGATTCTCCATCTCCCCCTAGGCTCGGGGGCTACTGACGAGGGTCTGGACTAGGGGTACCCAATCAAGCCCTTAACTCGGGTCCACACGATAATCCACCCCTCAAAAACAGAAGCCGAAGACCCAAATCGAGTGGATTCTCCATGCCCCGACGGCTCGGAGGTCGCCCGACAAGCCTCCGATTCGCCCGAGGAGTTCTCTGCCTCCGAGTGGTTCCCCGATTCGCCCGAGGAGTTCTCCGCCCCCGAGTGGCTCTCCGATTCGCCCGGGGAGTTCTCCGCCTCCGAGGAGTCTCCGGCTCGCTCGGGGAGTTCTCCACCTCCGAGGAGTCTCCGGCTCGCCCGGCCAAACTACTCGGCCACGTCCCGTCCCGGCCCATCCGGTGCCATACCCCCTTGGTACCCGCCGCGCCAGAGCATGATGGGCGTCCGTCCTTTGCCACGGCAGCCACAGTGGCGCCCGTCTCGTCCGAACAGGAACACTACAGTCCTGGAGGGAACGCATGTGCAACATCAGGCGCCCAAGGACGACCCCAGGCGCCCATGGACGACACCTGGAGCCCGAGGAGGACACCTGGAGTTCTCAAAGGTCTCGAGCAAGTCAACCACGACCCAGGAACTACCCGGAGGCTTGCCCGAGAAGTCTCCTACATCAACCACCCGGGGTGTACGATCCCGGGTCTGGCGGAGCGCCCTGTTTCGTCAACACCTGCTCCCCGTACGGCTTGGCGCACGGCACAAGTTAAGGGCCTCGGGGGCAGTAACTCCCCTTGTAATTTTCTTCTTTCTTACCTCCCGCTCCCTTCTCCCCTTAAGACTATAAAAGGGGACAAGGGGACACCAGTGAGGGGGATGGACAACAGAAGAACATTCGAACACAGATACGAACAGCACACTCACCCACACAGCACAGGGACTTGGGACCCTCTCCCTCTCCCGACTAGTTTGTACCCCCTACTACAGACTTGGACTTGAGAACATCGGCACTCACTGGACGTAGGGTGTTACTCTCCGGAGGCCCAAACCAGTCTAAACCCCCTGTCTCTCGAGTCACCATCCGGACCCTGACACGCGATCGTAGAAATTTACTTGCCGGCGGTAGAGAACCCCGACAATAGACGCGCCAATTGTGAACCGCAAGCACACGGATCATCGTAGCTTTTCCCTTAGAGTGTTCCATCCAAGGTTTATCAATCTGTAGATCGACAATGAACTACCTAGAGTTTCTCATTTAATCTAACAGATCTAATCCTAGCATTAGGCATAGATTGCATATGAGGGTAAACCTTTAAGATGTGAGTGAGTGCAAAGGTTGATCACATCCATAAAAATAGACAAAGATAGAGAACCAAAGCATAAACGGGCCTATCGTCTTCTAGTTGTAGTTCTAGCAAATAAGAGTAAGTGCATCATGCATCTCATCTAAAACTGTCTTTAAACTCTCCGGTCAACCTCCCGAGAACGCCACCCTACATGGGATCACACCCTGTCATGATGCTCCCTATCGGCGAGATTAGTTTACAAGGGCACATCCACAAGTGAACATGTCAAGATATCATGAAGGGTCGACATACTAGATCTAATCACCATGATTACATAAAGCATGCTATATAGTCTAACCATGGATTAGACTAAGGAATAATCATATTCGTGATAGGTAGAAGCATAGAAGGAGTTATCAAGTCGCTAAGAGATCGGACGACTGAAGAACATTACTCATATAATAGATGTGTTTGGATCATCACAACTGAATGCATACCATTGATGA